>OY751354.1:10019105-11269105 GCA_963564715.1 Catocala sponsa
TTATATTTGACCTTATTTTTATAAAGTTTTCAAATTATTTTCGTTTTTTTTATATTACCTAAACAGATAAAGGTTACAACTAACAGAAAATACAAAAAAAAAGCTGGAATTACATGTTATTATACATAGTAATATCATTTTGAAAATTCAAATTGAGATATTGAAAATGGCAACTTAGCTCTCGAGTCGCGCCGACTTTCGAGTCGTTTTGTCACGAAATTAGTTGATATGAGAGATCAAAATGTACTCTGTTTATGTAACTGAATACCCTTTTTTCTATAAAAATCATAAAAAACACAAACGATGGAATAAACTGAGGTTTTTGAAGAAAAACTCGAAGTATAGGTGATTTGACTACCCTTTTAGACACGTAGTTTCTAGCATCGTGCAATAGTCCATAGAGTATAAAAATGATTGTATTGCTCACTTGAATAAACTAGTATTCTTATGGGATATTATTCAATTCACTCTCCATAGGTAATAATTGTAAAAATCCATTAGAAAATCGGTCAATTTGAAAATGAAGCGTGAAAGACTGTTTATATGTGTGCGTGCATTGAGCCGAGCGTAAGCTGCTTAGGAGCAGGTCTGCTCCTAGCCCAAATGGAATACTTTGCTAGAGAGCAGATTTGCTCCAAGGTAAAATGGTATAGCTTGCTAGAGAGCAGATATGCTCCAAGGTCAAATACTTCAAACTGTATACTTTGCTGGGGAGCAGATCTGCACGCATATACAGCGGGTTTGTAATAAAAACAAAAATAGTTCTTTTGTTTAATATCAAATTGAGGGGTATTCAAGCAAAAATGCATGTGTCCTCAATCCTCATGACTTTTATTTTCACAGATAATAAAATGGGTTTTTCTCTGTTTTTACAATTGGCCACATGTGTGTTTGCTTTTATACCCCTAACTACTAGTGATTAGATAAAAAGGTAGTAGTGAGACGTGGTGTGTATTTATTCAGATACCGTATCAGCATTTTGCGCACATCAAAGGAAGTACCTAATTCAAAAGAAGACTATCAAACTTCTTGAGAGTTTCATTATATAAAGGATATATTTTTTTCTACCTATTTTATGCCAGTAATAAAACAACCTTTTTGTAAATAATATATTTCCGTAAGTCTGAGAAAAATATCAAACTTAACATTATTGAAATTTCTGTTTGCGACACATAAAATATTACATATGCTTAACATTATTTGAACTTTCTTTTTAACACAAAAATAGTGATATTGTATGGAAACGTCAAAAATTAATCTATGTGAAACAATTAGAATGCCAAACTACTCACATCTCAAAATATTTAAAATTAAAATAAAGGTGTACATGGTTTTTGAGATATATAACATTGTGACAGACAGACACACAGACAGACGGACAGACGGAAGAAGTTACCAGTTAATAGTAATACCCTTTTGTATCATTTTGGTAGGGACGGTTCCGTGAAGAAAACGAAAACGAGGAATTAATTAGAATTATTTGAATTATATTTTAATTATTTGAATATTATAAATTGAAGGAATTAATTGAAATAAAAAAGGGTTACTTCTCGGGTGACAAAATGAAGTTAATTTATAAAAAAAATGTAATCAATAATAGAAATGTTGTCTTAGCTTTTAACTAAGACAACGTTTCCAATGTGTGATACTCTTTCCAACATTGGCCAACGCAAAGAAATACTTGACACTGGCTGCAGATAATGTTGGAGAATATCGTGCGCCGTTGCTTCGCTACACATCTCGCACAACGCCCTCTTTTATGCCGCACCTGTTTTTTCGTCCGCTCCTCTGTAACTTCGCAGTGATCAGGGAAGTGATCCAGCTGCTTGTTAAGACGACAGACGCCTGTGGCAGTCGGGTAGCGATGTTCGCGGGGCTGGACGTTGACGCCATATCTTTCACACAGCTCTGCAGCCAGTCTATATCTAAATTGCCGGTGGGTAATTTTTTTGTGTTGGCCAATGATAGAGCAATATATTACATACGAATTTAATATGCCGATATTTAAAAATCGTTTGAAAACCTTAATGTACCATTTAATTCCTCGTTTTCGCTCAAGTAGGTACGTTGACAATTTTTGGTCCTTGAGGTCCACTCCCCCCATGAAACTATTATACTCCTTAACCACTACAGGTTTTTGGATAACTTTTCCTGCTCTATTGGCTGCCGTCATCTCAGCATTGTGGTAAGTAGACACTGTGGAAACTAGTTTTACATCTTTCCACGCTAAAACTGAAACGTCACCACAGTGTCTACTTACCCCCCTTGCCATTCTATTTTCCTTTAAATTTTTTATTACTGCAGGTGTGTCAACCCTTCGTCGGTTTAAAGTACCGACGACATCTGTGTGTTTTGATTTTAAAAATTTTGTTAGTGCTACTGAGTTGTACCAGTTGTCCATGAAAAGAGTGTATCCTTTGCATAGATAACTGGTAATCAGTTTCAGCACTGCTTTAGCACTACTATTTTTAAACCCGTAAAGGGACTCTTGATCGTCCTGGGCTGTACTCTTGCCTGTGTAAATGATCACTTTTAACACATAACCCGTAATTGCTTCGCAGAGTTCATAAGTTTTTATACCGAATCGCGCTGCTTTGGTACGGATGCATTGTAGCCAGCTTAAATGTCCCTTCCAAAGCAGCAGTGATTCGTCTATAGATAGCTCTCTGCGAGGCGTGTAGACAGTACTAAACTTATTGTTGAGATAATCAACAATAGGTTTAATTTTGCCCATCTTTTTCTCCTCAGCGGTGGTTACTAAAGTGGCATTGTCCACGAAGTGGAGGTACCTCATCAGGAGGAGAAAGCGATCGCGTGTCATAAGGCTTCGAAAGCCAGGCATTTCCAAAATACCGGTAGACCAGTATTCGTCTACCCTAGCCCTAAAGCACATACCCATTAATATAATCACGCCTATTAGTCGATAAATCTCGTCCACCGTGGTGTCAACCCATTGGTTACACCGCAAGTTACCGCTGATGGCGTTGAGGTCTTCGGTTAGCGGAGCGATGGTGTCCCACGCGTACCTATTAGTTTCCACCGACACAGATTCGATTAAAGTCTGGTCCCAAATTTGAGTAAATATGTCCAGGGGAACGGTCCCTTCAATTTTGGGACCAGACTCTTCCCTGAATTCTTCCCTCTGCCCTGTAAATGTGGAATAGTCATCGGACCAGTCTTCCCTCTGCCCTGTAAATGTGGAATAGTCATCGGACCAGTTAATGTTTGTACCGGAATTTCCCTCTTCGAAGGACGCAAGATTTTCCTCTTCCTCCGAATCATCTTGTAAGATCAGATGTAGCTCTTCAAGGGTCATTTCTTCGTCCTTTGCTTCACTTCCGGTGTCTACAGCAAGGGCTTCGGCAAGCGGCGCATCGAACGGAATCTCATCCTATAATAACATGCAATTTCCCGTAACATGCAAAACACTTAATACCCTAAGCCTTTAAAACAGTGTACCACAACCAGAGGTTAATCTAAATCAGTTAAAAACTCAGTACTTATTTGTATTTCAGCAGTAAAATACACGTGCCCCTCCATTACATATATATTTTTAATACGATTAGTAGCAACTAATATCATTGCGAATGCGGTATTTCATGTTAGTTTAAAATAATGTATAAAGATTAGTAGTAGCTTTATCACACAAATGTTAAGTCTCTTCCCTAGTAACACACACACCACACAGGAAAAAAAATCCACCAAAAATTGACTTTTTGGTGGATATTATAACTGCATCACACGAAGCAATTTAACAAAAAAAGTCAGTTCATCATACCAAGATTCAGAGCAGGCGCAATCCAACGAATTAAATCAGCACTATAAAGTCAGACTTTCATAGTTACATAGTTGTTTGGTATTTTTGCAAACGAATCCTTAACTTTTTCTTTGTAAATGAAAAAAGGTATACATACATCATCCTCTCCGAATAGCGTTCGTGGCCTTAAATGTTCTTCCTCTACTACTTCAATTCCCTCATCTACTCTGAGTGTGCCGGGACGCCAATGCTATAATAAACGAAATTAAAATGTTAGTAAACAAAAAATCTTAAAATTCTGTTGATATTAAATTTTGAAATACCTTCACGTTCCCCGAAGGAGTTCTTTCCAGCACAACCTGCTGGTCCCCAACTCGTAGCGTGCCTTGCGGAGTCCTCTGTACTTCCAATGCATTAATCAAAAGCCTACCAGATGGCGTGGTCGGTGCACTCATTTTTTGATCTTTAAGAACAAAAGAATTATAATTTATTTAAGCGTTTGTTTTTGAAGTAAACAAAATTAATCTAACAAGACATTTACAGTCGTAATCTTAGAGCTATTACGCACTGTCGACTGGTCGCCAGCGACTCAGTCACTCGGCGACCAAAACATAGGCAACTAGAGTCAGGAGACCAAGCCGAGCGACAATATTCCAAGTACATTCGTGCAGAATGGACGTCGAAGAAGTTGTAATAGTAGCGCTACTAATTATAAAGAGAAAAAAAAAAAAAGAAAATCAAAAGAGTGTTGGGTACATCCTTTGTTACAAGAACGGAGATTAAAAGGAATGTTTAAAATATTTTATGAAGACGTTAGAAAGTACCCTCGTAAATTTTTTAATTACGCAAGAATGTCTGTATGTTCGTTTGATGAGCTATTGTGTCTTCTTAAACCACATATAACTGGCACAGATACTAATATGCGACCATGTATTTCTCCGGAAGAAAAACTATTTATAACACTAAGGCAAGTGACAACTTCATTATTTTAAAACCGTTATTTTTAGGAATTATCCATACATTGGGAGCTCTGTTTATTTTGTATATTTAGGTACATGTGATAAAATAAGTGAAAATATTGAAGTATGAAGATATTTTATTAATTCTAAGATTATTACTATATACGAGATTTTTACGATTTATTTTTAAATTATCTTGATATATCGAAACAGTTACATGTTCCATGGTCACGAGTAGACATTCAGCACTGACTGACAGTTTCGAAATATCGAGGTAATTTAAAAATAAATCGTAAATAATTTGAAAACATATATTTTTTAATTATTTAGTTAAATCAATACTGTATTAACTAGTTATAAAATGAAAGCACAAAAAGAAAAAAAAAAATTAAGATTCAAAATAAATCCAATATTTCTGAATCTTGCGAGGCACTTGAAGTCGCAGTTAATCGCGACTCTGAGCGTTCATGTGGTGAGGAAGCTGAAGTTGGTAGCGTATAGTAATTTTGTGCTTCAGGGCGTAACCGTGATTGTTGACTTGGTGCTGTAGAAGTAGAAGACCCGGCCTCCGGTGTGAAGTAACCACGCTCATACTCGTACTCGTTATAATTGCGCCACATTGTGTTTGGATATATATTACTTGGAGTAGAGGTTCCGAATGAATCAATTATAGTAATTAATTGAATTTTCGCAGCTGGCTTTTTGTGCTCAGGAATTTTCCTGAAAGAAGATAAAAGGGACAACAGAAACATTTTGTCCTCATCTCGTTCCAAAACATCCACATTATTTTTACGAGTATCAATACATTTGTTTAAAGTGTCCAATAATTCTCTTGTGCCATCATCTGAGGGTTTTTTCTTTTTTCTTCCGATTATATTTTCTCTCGAGTAAGGTCCTAAAGGTTCTTGATCATTTGTCGAATGTTCTTCTTCCGCAATGCTACTCTCTGTGTTCAAATTACCAACAGTATTCTTCAAAAACAACAGCTGTTTGTAATAAATGTAGGGAGTTTTATGAGAAGCAGCAGAGCCACTTTTGGTATTTTTTAGTCTTCGTATTTCTCGAGCAAAGCAACTTCTTATATTCTTCCATTTTTTTTTAATCGATTGTCCTGTAAATAAATTATATATTTATAACATATTTTTTTTTAATTCCAGATATCTTGGAAGTGGCTGCAAATTTGTAGATCTACATTACCCATACAGACTTGGGATTTCAACTATTGCTGAGATAATAAGAGAAGTTTGTCATTTTATATGGGTTAAGCCCGGTTTCCACTGCGAAAGGGTAATGTGCGGAAAATGGTTAGGCGGAACGGACTCCTTTTTAATGAAAGAGGTTTGCGTTTCCACCAACGAAGAGTTGGTCATTTGATTTCCACTGCAAAATGAAACTGAGATAAAGAAATGAGCGGACTGAGCTGAACGGAAAATGAGAAATGAAAAATGAATAGATAATTTCCACAGAGAACGAGTTCAGTTGAAGTTTTGAGCTGGTTGCGTGTGGTCGTGTTGTTGCGATGATATCGAGTGACACGGAATCGAGCGATGACAGTGATTATGTATACAGAAAAAAGAAGCACGCATTGTTGTATCTTATGCAAAGAAAAAAACGCGCTAAACGAAGATTTTGGCTGTGCCAGCATATTCAAGATCGTAAATTAAAAGGGGAATTTAGGCTGTTTTATGATTTAGACGACGAAAAATTTAAGAATTATTACAGGGTTAATAAAGAACAATTTCAAGAACTTTTGTCATTTGTGGAGGTCGATATTTTGAAACAAAACACCAACTTCAGGAAAGCTATTTCACCTCAAGAAAAGCTAGCTGTGTGCCTCAGGTAAGAAATAAAACATTGTTAATAGGTAATTATTTTAGACTTTACTCAGAAATAAAACAAATCAGTAAAATAATGAAAAAGAACATTATGCTTAGTTATCATAATCATGTAACGGGGATGGCTCAAATCTTCCCGAGCTACTGTAGCCGTGGTATGTCGTATTATTAGAACGTGACGCTGCTGCTTCCGGTAGTGTGTATACGTAATTGGCAGAACGTGATGATCCTGCTACTGCTGCCGGCAAGTTATTATTTACAGGGTCTCTCGACGTAGTGTATCCGTAATTAGCAGAACGTGATGATGCTGCTGCTGCCGGTAAGGTATTGTTTACTGAGTCTGGTGTAATACAAGTACTATAATTTTCTAGTTCTTCCTCGGCGTCACTAACGATTAGAAATATTTTTTTCTTAACGCGATTTTGCATCCACATAGGCATCGTTTTTATGGTGATCGCCATACTTTCTAAAAACAAATCAATGGCACCTTTTTCTTGTGTTTTTGTCATTGTGCGTCTTAAATATCTTTCTTCTTGTCTTTTTTGGTGATTTTCCTCCATTTCTTTCAGTAATTCTATAAAATCTCCATCTGCGGTCCGCTTCCTTGTCTGAGTTTTACCTCCTTGTGGTGCACTAGCTTCCGTATTATTGATTGTATCGTTTGTTGGAACTACAGATATTTCTGAATTATTAGTATCTTCGTCATCTTGCGCTATGGAGGTTTCAGGTGTTGCCGATGATCGTATATCTGAAGAATTTAAATTGGTAGTCTTACTACGATTTTTCATATATGGAAGTAAAAATTCCATCAATTCCGCATATCTCCAAGTATTAAGGTTTGTAGCTGCCTGCCCAGATCTGGTGGCTTTCATTCTTTAAACTGTCTCTATGGTTATCCCTTAACTTTTTCCACTCGGATTTCGCATCCTGGACTGAAACAATAAAGATAATTAGGTTCCGGTACTTAGTTTCGAATGACGCTGTAGCGACTGACTTTTTCTTAACTTGCTATCGTTAAGCAAGTTAAAAAACAGGTTCAAGCGATTTTCGACCTTATTGACATTTACGCAAACATCGGATTTTAATGAAGGAGCAATGTTAGCCAACGAGAATGTGAGAAAAAACAAACTAAATTTTAAATGTCAATAAGGTCGAAAACCGAACCTGTTTTTTTTGACTTGCTTAACGATAGCAAGTTAAAAAAAAGGTTCAAGCGATTTTCGACCCTCCACCCCACTCCATTCCAGTCCAGTCGTCCATTCCATTCCATTCCATGGTAATAAAGGCATTACCCTCTTTTGCGTCGCGCAGTCGGGTAAAAAGTGTCGTGACAACTTTTGGTCTTAATTTTTTCCGTCTAGCTCCCTTTCGCAACGCGCGATAAGGAACTTCGTTCCAAAAATTTTATTATTTATTAATATTATTATATTTTGTTTCAGATTTCTAGCAACAGGCGACGCATTCAAAACAATAGCCTACAATTACATGAGCACACCAACTGTTTCAAGGATAGTACACGATACTTGTATTGCAATTTGGAAAAAATTACAGCCTATTTATTTGAAAGAACCCAAGAGGCAAGATTGGGAAAATATAGCAGAAGCTTTTGAAAATATATGGCACTTTAAAAATTGCCTTGGTGCCATTGATGGTAAACACGTAGCGATTAAATGTCCTCCACATTCAGGAAGTCAATTTTACAACTACAAAAAATATTATTCCGTAGTATTACTAGGGGTTGTTGATGCACACAAACGTTTCATAATCATTGATGTTGGATCGATGGGGCGTTTCAGTGACGGTGGTATTTTTAATGATAGCGTGTTTGGAAAAAAATTAATTAATAACCAATTAAGTTTACCGGACGACCGTCATTTACATGAAAGTAGTTCAGTCAGAGTACCTTATGTATTTATAGGTGACAAGGCCTTTGCTTTACGTAAAAATTTACTGAGACCATATTCAAACGTAATAAATGATAGACCGAAAAGAATATTTAACTATCGACTCAGCAGAGCTCGAAATGTTGTAGAGAATGCATTCGGTATTTTATCCGCTAGATGGCGTCTTTATCGGCGACCACTAGAATGCAAACTTGAGACGGTCGATCATATAATAAAAGCAACTTGCGTGTTGCATAATTATTTATCTGTACAATTATCGTCACTACCCACATCGGCTGCAGATTATCAAAATGACAATTATAATAATCCACGACCCAACAACATGACCTTTGATAGACTGCGAGCTACACGAGAAGCTTTTAATGTACGTAACATATATTGCGATTATTTTAACAATTCCGGTAGAATAGCCAGTCAAGATTCACTTGTTTCATAAAATAAATTCAATTAAAAAGACACTTACTGTTTTTTATTTCAGCCAAATTTACATCATCAACTATAGATTTCCATGCCGCTTCTTTTATATCTATGTTTCGGTATTCTTTAATTGATACATTCCACAAACATGGGTATTGTCGTACAGCTTCTATAAATCGCTCCATTTCAAACCAAAACAACACGTGTTACTCGACTGCCATAACAAACAACAATGCGGTGATGCGAGCGCCAGCCGGCGCGTAGCTGCGGGAGGCGAGAAGCGCGGGGGGCAGACAGCGAGCGAGTCCGTTCTGAACTAGTCGGTGCAGGCCTTGCGCAGCGGACTCTTTTCAATTTCTTTTTACTCGCTCAATCCGCCCCGCTCATCACTTTCTGTGTGGAAACGCTACTATGTAAATTGTAATTGCGAGTTGAGCGGAGTCCGTAAGTACTCCGCTCCGCTCCCTAGAACTGAGCGAGCTCATTTCTACTCTTTCTACACGCTCGGCTCTTTCCGTCCGACTATTTGTTGGTGGAAATACAAGTATGCAGTTTGCGTTTGCGAGTTTAACGAAGTCATTAATGGGTCCGTTCCGCTCGCGGTGGAAACCCAGCTTTATACTGAAAGAAATGTGTTTACCGCAACCGACAAGAGAAAGTTGGTTAAAAATTGCCAAAGATTTTCATTCACGAGCCAATTTTCCAAATTGCATAGGTGCCATAGATGGTAAACATATAAGAACTATAAAACCATACAACAGTGGATCAGTGTGTTATAATTATAAACACTTCTTTTCTATAATTTTGCTTGCCATTTGTGACGCTGACTATAAGTTCGTATACATAGATGTTGGTTCCTATGGAAAGGATAGCGATTCTACTATATTTACACATTCAACATTTTATCAAAAGCTAATGAATAATGATTTGCAAATTCCGGAACCTAAGCCTATTTCATGGACAAATCCTATACCAGTACCGTTTATTATTGTTGGTGACGAAGCATTTGGACAATCTGATAAAGTTATGCGACCGTTTGGTGGATCAAATTTAACAACAAAAAAAAAATTTATAATTATAGGCTTTCTCGCGCTCGACGCTATATCGAATGTTCATTCGGCATATTAGCAAATAAGTGGCAGATTTTTCACAGACCTATTAGTGTGAATTTAGATCTAGTAACAAGCATCGTCAAAACATGTTGTGTTCTTCACAACTATGTTCGAGAAAGAGACGGATATAAATTTGAAGATACCCTGTGCATTCCTGGCTTAGAAGAAGTGCCAAATGGTATCCTAAGAGCTACGCGACGTGGTATATCATACAGAGACGTGTTTGCTGATTATTTTATGACTGAGGGTCAATTATCTTGGCAGATGAGCAAAATTCATTAAAATATAAATGGCATTTGTAACTTGCCTAAGTTTCTTTTTTCTTCCTCTGATAATCCTTCACCTCCAAATAACTCCACTATTTCTTCCCACTGTTTTTTCTTCAAATCCCGATTAGAATATTCGTCACTCGATAAATCCCAAATAGCTTTTCGGGATTGTATTTCCAATATAAATTTATCGGTATCGAAAGCCTGAGTCATTTTTGTGAGCGACGTCCGGTCGTTACGACAGTTGCTCGCAGTGTGAATGCTTCCATTTGGAGCCGTGCTCCTATTGGTCGCCGGCAACCAGCAGTCGCCTGTGCGTCGCCACTACGCGGCGAGTCGTCGAGTCGCTCGGGCGACCGTCGACCAAGTGCGTTAGCACCTATTTAAACTATAGTAAGTCACAGTCGCCATCGACCGAGTCGCCGACGACCAGTCGACAGTGCGTAATAGCTCTAATTCTTCAATTATTTTAAAACATTAAACATACTTTAGTGAACTTACGAAAACAAATTTCTTATTTGAAAAGTTTAGTTATTTATTATAAAACTAAAATACGCAAGTACACGTACGTACTAAAAACGAAATAACTGCATAATAACATAACTTGTTTTGACTCTAGATATGAGTTCGCTTCGCGCGAACGATCTTTACGGAACATGTCAAAACCTGTAAAATACTTAAAATGTAGGCATAGTCCCGCCGCGCCGGCCACCGCCAAGCAACTATCCGTTGCATCTCTAATAACAATTGAACGACAAATTTTGGAGCACGTAGCACATACACCTTATTTTCTTTTTACATAAAAAGTAAGCATTTATTATATATATTTAGTCATTTATTTTCATAAATATTGGTTTTAATACATTTTTTCTGTTTTTTTTTTGTAATAAGTTAGATACTTTTATATAATGTAGTATAATGATAAAAAAACGAAAAATAAACCGCATGTATATGTGATCAGATCTGCTCCTTAGTAGCTTAGGCACAATGCAGTCCACTGGCGCCTTCGTGTACATACACACGGCGTCGCCATTTTGATTTTGCACTAGTGTGTGTGTATTTTGGACCAATTTTCAAAACGAGAGAATAAGCAAAAATCTACAACTTATTTTACAAAACGAACTGTATTTTCAAATTCCTTATAAAATTTCCTATTGGATTGCTATTTGCAAATCTTCTCCAAGTCTCAATATTAAACTCCCTTACCATTATTTGTCTATACATATAAAGTCCGTTATAAACCTCTATTGCCCGTGGTACTACCAGTGGTACTACCAGTAGTACCACGGGTAGATTTTTTTCCCCGTAGTACTACTAGACTGCTCAGTAGTACTACGGGAAAAAAAATCTACCCGTGGTACTACCAACATTGTTGTATAAAATATTATTTATATTATTCATTGTACTACCTAAAACCTTTATTATTATTGATTGTAGTAAAACCTTTTGTGTAATCCGATGTAAGAAAGTAACAGTATTGAAACTTAAATTATTCACATGTCATAATGTCTAATATTATTTGGACAGTGCCAATTTCTCCAGTGCATCACCTGTTGATATCTCACCGGTGATCATTCGCATTATAATATGCCTTATATTATCATCAGTTTTAATATCTCTATTTCTCCTTTTTTGTTTGATGTTATTTGAAAGGATTAAAATCCAACTTCTGGTGGTACTTTTGTTGAGAGCGTTTAATAACCTCATTAATGTTACTGTGTTTTTGTTAACGAGCTTATTTATTTTTGAATGATAACCCTCCAACACATTGTTGGTTCGATGTCGCATACCATAAACGCTTAGTAAGTTGAGGTATTTATCATTTATCCATGTACGCTTCATATAACTCAAAAATTTGTCCATTTCAAGGTGCTCGCTTTCTGCTTGCACGTATCGATAACCTTCTAAAATCCTTTCTTTTGGCAGGAGTGGTAAAGCAGTACACAATGCAACAATACGCCTTTCTCCGCTGCACTTATTAATCCCAACATCTTTGGCTTTCTCCAAAGACACCTGTGCCAATGGTAATAACAACCTATTACCTGAGCCTCCGGAAAATACTTAGTAAAGGCATTGATTCCTGCTATCTCGAAATCGCAGTGGTACCTTTTTGGCATAAAGTGCGGCACAGTACATTTAATTAAATCAAACATTACTCGATAAGTGGATTCTTTCTTGTTAGTCAAGAGTGCATAAATTAAAGGAACCACCTTAGTAGTTTCAGTAGTACTCCCAACATCTCCTAGTATTGTAAATAATTGTGCAAAAGGAGGAGGACAAGCCTTGAACGTAGCGTCACCGAAAAATTCTGATATTTCACATATCTTTTCTTTGACATCCGGAAAACAAAATAGTAATATTCTTACACCATCTGTATAATAATCCGCCAAAACGAGATGATAATATTTTTCAGGAACTTGCACTTCTTCAATATTGGTAAACACAGTTTTTGTAACATTTGCCTCTGAATTACGTATATGATACAAACAATGCTGTACGATAATGGAGGTATTTCGGAAACTAGGTGTACACCTTCATCTCTTAATTTCGAAATCGTTCTGTCGTACAGTTGTGGTATTGGCTTATCACTACTAACAACTTTTTCTTTTAATTTTGATAAAGCGAGATCAACCGTATTCTTTGCTACGTTGGGTTCACATCTGTGTGTTTTCTTTTGCAATATTACTTGGTCCTATAATGAAATCATAGGTAAATACTTAGCTAGAGCTAGAAAATATCGCCTATACCAAGTACAGACATATCCCCACTAGTAGGAATACTTGGAATTTTATTTTCCAAGTATCCCTACCAGTGGGGATATGTCGGTAGGAATACTTGGAATAGGCGCAAAATATATAATAACGTACTTACTTGTATTGTCAAGCTTCCAGAACACTTGGATTTCTTAAACAAACAACACCTCCATATCGAAGAACCGTTCTTATAATCTTTCAATTTGTAGTACTGATGACCATCATCGCCAATAAGAACATTGCCGCCCTTTCTTTTAATAAATGTTATTTTAGAATCAGTTGCTGCGCACATTTTGATTATGAGTTGAGTTGATTTATGCAGCACGATCTACATTTGACCTTTACGTACTAGATAATTATCTAGCTAATCTTATAATCTAACAATAATAATTATTATAAATCTTGACAGGACATCAACTAGAACAGCAAATGACATATAATTTGAATATTTACACCTTACTTTCTTACATCGGATTACACAAAAGGTTTTACTACAATCAATAATAATAAAGGTTTTAGGTAGTACAATGATTAATATTAATAATATTTTATACAACAATGTTGGTAGTACCACGGGTAGATTTTTTTTCCCGTAGTACTACTGAGCAGTCTAGTGGTACTACGGGGAAAAAAATCTACCCGTGGTACTACTGGTAGTACCACGGGTAGTACCACGGGCAATAGAGGGTTATAAAGTCTGAGATTTTATCAACGATTTTTGCCCAAAAATGCGTATTCCGCATTTATTTATCGTAAATAAGTATTACAAGCTAAGGCCGGGTTCCCACTACGCCGGACCGGCAGATCTGCCGGAAACCGGACACCGGACAGAGTGTTCACATTACATCGGATCCCGGAAGAAATTCAGACAGTCAAGTACTTACCTCAGTTGAATTTGGACCTGCGCGCACAATGGACGACGAAATTGTTGTGTTGTGGTGGTATCTTAATAGAAGGCAAAATAAAAGAAAACATTGGGTACACCCTATTTTACGGGAAAGATTTTCACTTGGAACATTTGAAACATTAATGGGTGAACTTAGAAGAGACGAATCAAAGTTCTTCAATTATTTTCGAATGACAGCAACCACTTTTGACGATTTACTAGGACGACTAGACATAAGAGTACGAGATACAAGTTTCAGAGAATGTATTTGCCCAGAACAAAGATTAGCCATATGTCTAAGGTAAGATTATTTTATGCACTAGATTGCGTAATAATAGTTTTGACGTAGTTACCTACTTAAGACTGAATGAATGAATGAATGTTTGCTATGTATGTTTGTTTGATGAATGTGAATATATATAATGTGTGTGAGGGAGGGTGTATGTATTTGATAATCATTATGAATTAAAAATGCAAATAACTTATTTAAGTATTTATTTGTACTCAAACTTAAATCCCTTCAAAATCTAAGTAATCTGAGTCTTGGGAATGTATGGAATGATTACTAGATGCTGATGGCGAAGCTGGAATCGGATTTGATGTCTGAGATGAAGTTGATGGTATAGATGTTGTTGCCTGTTGATTGACGCTATTATGTGTGTAGTATCCAGAATACTGATCTGGTCCGGTCATCTGATTATATGAATCACGCCAATGTCCGTAATTTGGTCTCTCATAATTCCTACTTTTAATTTTTTGCAACATTGTCATGACGCTAGCTTGAAATTCTAAAGTCTCTTCGATAGTTAAAGTGTTCAAGATTGGTATAATGCCTTTGAAGAAAGACAGATGATGGTTTTCCTTTTCTGGGTTTATTCTGGAGTCCAAAAACTTTACCATCCTGTCATTTACCTCTTTATTATCAATTTTTCTTTTATCTTTAATTAAAGGTGAACGAAAATCTGATTCCATGCCTACTTCAGTCTCGGTTCTTGCTTTTTTTTAAACGGACTCATGTGGTGGTCGAGGTTCGGAGACTTTTTTTAAAAACATTAATTGCTCGTGATATAAATAATTTCGTGTCTTTTTGGCCGAAGATCCAGATTTAGACTCATCTTTTTGTTTCTTTACTGTCTTAAGCCACGAATCTCGTATATTATTCCATTTAGTTGAAACCTGTTTTCCTGAAATCAATAAAAAAATATCATAAAACAATACAATTTGTTTCTTGGTGACGTATAAAGTAATAATGTATTAACAAAAAATACTTTTTTTTTCAGATATTTAGCTTCAGGATGTTCATTCAAAGAAATACATTACTCATACAGAGTAGGCGTTGCGACAATAAGTAAACTAATAAAAGAAATGACCCACGTCATTTGGGAAAACCTAAAGACAGATTTCCTTAAGCTGCCGGATACTGAGAGAGAATGGGAGGACATCGCTTCAGGATTCGAAAGAAAAGCCAACTTTCCTCACTGTCTTGGAGCAGTAGATGGCAAACATATCAGAATTTTGAAACCAGCCAAGAGTGGTTCTATGTTCTTTAATTACAAGGAGTATTATTCTTTTGTATTAATGGCAGTTGTCGATTCAGAGTACCGATTTATTTTTATTAGTGTGGGCTCATATGGCAAGGAATGCGATTCTACTATATTAAAGGATAGTACATTTTGGCAAAAGATCAATGATGGTACTTTAAATGTACCAAAGCCTAGACCGCTTCATGAAAACTTGCACGAAGAATTACCGTTTATACTTGTTGGCGATGAAGGCTTTGCTTTAACACCTAATCTCCTACGTCCATATGGAGGTACACATTTGAATACTGATAAAAAGATTTTTAACTATAGACTAAGTCGAGCAAGAAGGTATGTTGAGTGCGCTTTTGGTATTCTGGCAAATAAGTGGCGAATAATCCATCGAGCTATAGATCTGAACGTAGACACAGCAATTCAAGTAATTAAAGCTTGTACAGTCTTACATAATTTTGTAAGAGAAAAAGATGGTATAAATTTTGAAAGTTACCAAAATATAGAACATAGACAAGAACAAGAAACGACACCCATGAATCGGAATGTGTCGAGTCGAGGTGGCCCTAATGCCAACGCTATACGGACATCATTTACTAATTATTTTGTTTCGGATATTGGTTCCGTTCCGTGGCAGGCAGCAGCTATAAAATAAAATTTATCAATGCATTTACATTTTATCAATAAAACATTAAAAACTCACCGTACTGTTTTCTTTCTTTTTCGTCTAGTTCATCGAAGTTTGGTTTCAGTATTAAACATACTTCACGCCATGCTGCTAACTTTAAGTTTTTGTCTTTATAGACGTCTTCGGTCTTATCCCACAGAACAGGTCTCTCTTGGACAAGCGTAATTAAAGTTTCTGCTTGTGAATATCCATGCTAGACGTCTACTTTTACCAGAAAATGCGAGCCGAATGACGTGAGTGGAACACGGGCGGGGCGAGGGGAGCACGAGCGGGGCGAGCGGGGGACAGATACCGGCACAAACTCGTTCACATTACTCCGGGCCCGGTCGTTCTACCGGCAATTCGTAGTGACAAAACGCTCGGTAAAAATGCCGGGCTCGGCAAAAATGCCGGACCGGGATAATGTGAACAGCTTCATACAAATTGTACAGCCACTAGCCCTTCCGGCAGATTTACCGGCGCGGCAGATCTGCCGGTCCGGCGTAGTGGGAACCCTGCCTAAGTAGAAAACAATAACTTACCTTTTGTATAAAGATTTCCAACGTAAAAACACACTTTTTAGCGAGCCACAGTTGCACAGTCTTACGCGACGAAACGTTAGGTTTTGATTGAATAGTCATCGAGCAGGTGAATTTCTACTTTCTTCGAGCGCGTTGTATTCTTGAATGGTACCAACATGTTTTTGATGGTTTTCTTAGGAGATACCAATTGAAAAAGAGCTAATCCTAGCTTACATTCATCTGTAATCTCAATATGTCCGTTCCAGGGGCTAGCAATGAGGGACTGGGTACGCGTGACGGCCCGTCGCAACATGGCTTCCTGAAGATTGTAAGGCTGAACTCTCGGAGAAGGTCCGAGAGTGGAGTTGCTCGTTCTATCTTCTATAGAGTGGCGGATGGGACGCACGGACCATGATCGATCCTGCCTCCCCCTCCGAATGACGTCACCGTGGACTCTTGCTGGCTGCATGATTCGGCTATCGTAAGAACGTACTATCTCTCCCAAAAACGAGAAGCTGTCAATAACTACTGGTTGCACCCAGTTTTGAATGAACCCGGCGTAAGCGTAGTCTGCTACGCGGACGATACGCTCGTCCTCGCTCGGGGAGCGACGCACCGGCAGGCGGCTGTCCTGGCGACGGCAGGGGTCCCGCATGTCGTGGGTAGGATCCGGCGGTTGGGCCTTGAGGTGGCGCTGCACAAATCCGAGGCTCTGTTCTTCTACGGGCCTCGGAACGCGCCGCCGGAGGGGTTCCACATCGTGGTGGGAGGCGTCCGCATCGGCGTCGAGAAATCGATGAGGTATCTGGGCCTCGTCCTCGACGGCCGATGGGCCTTCGGAGAACACTTCCGAAGGTTGGCCCCCAAATTGATGGGCGCGGCCGCAGGGTTGTCGCGGCTGCTACCCAATCTGGGGGGGCCAAACGCCTCATGCAGGAGGCTCTTCATGGGGGTCGTGCGGGCGATGGCCCTATACGGGAGCCCCATCTGGGGGCATAACCTGACGGACCGTAACGCCGCCCTGCTGCGGAGGCCGCAGAGGGTGATGGCCGTCAGGGTCGCGAGAGGGTACCGCACGATCTCCTTTGAGGCGGCAAGTCTCCTGGCCGGATCACCGCCCTGGGACCTAGAGGCCAGACTTCTCGCGTCGCTCTACCATTGGCGCGGGGAGGCTCTGGAGCGGGGCTTTCAGCCGTTGCCGAGAGTGGTGGAGGCGCGGCGGTCGGAGCTCCGCAACGTCCTAAAGCTTTGGTCTGGTGATCATGACGCACAACGCTGCGGTATGCGCCGCAACGCAGCGTCACGACGCAGCATTTAGCGTCCCTGCGGAGAGGTGGTCAGTTGATTTTGCCGCAGCTACCAAGGTAGACGTGAACATGAACAATTTTTCTGTAATTTGTGCTTTGCTTGAAGAGGAGGAAGAAGAAGAATTTTTACTGCTTCTGAATAGACAAAGAAAATCTCCGAGGAACATGTTTTTACAACGGAGGAGTGAAGGTTGTTACGAAACCTTAATAAAAAGGCATTTAATTGATTGTGAAGAAAAATTCATGGGTTACTTTCGGGTTTCAAGGGAGATCTATAACAAGATTTTAATGGCCATAAAAGATGATATTAGTGACATACAGCCTAGAACCAGAAATCGGAATTTTGCTATTACGGCACAAGAAAAACTATTCCTAGCGTTAAGGTAAGTTAAATGAATTTATTTCGGTAATTAAATAAAACAATTCATAATCATATTATTTTTATTAATCGAATACAGTAACTCGGTATAACATCAAAGTATGTTGAATGATTGTTGTGGGGATGGTGTCTCTCGTTGCGAGTTGTATGCGTGGATTGGATGCTGTGGTGTGTTGAATGATTGCTGTGGGGATGGTGTCTCTCGTTGCGAGTTGTATGCGTGGATTGGATGTTGTGGTGTGTTGAATGATTGCTGTGGGGATGGTGTCTCTCGTTGCGAGTTGTATGCGTGGATTGGATGCTGTGGTGTGTTGAATGATTGCTGTGGGGATGGTGTCTCTCGTTGCGAGTTGTATGCGTGGATTGGTTGCTGTAGTGCGTTGAATGATTGCTGTGGGGATGGTGTCTCTCGTTGCGAGTTGTATGCGTGGATTGGGTGCTGTGGTGTGTTGAATGATTGCTGTGGGGATGGTGTCTCTCGTTGCGAGTTGTATGCGTGGATTGGATGTTGTGGTGTGTTGAATGATTGCTGTGGGGATGGTGTCTCTCGTTGCGAGTTGTATGCGTGGATTGGATGCTGTGGTGTGTTGAATGATTGCTGTGGGGATGGTGTCTCTCGTTGCGAGTTGTATGCGTGGATTGGTTGCTGTAGTGTGTTGAATGATTGCTGTGGGGATGGTGTCTCTCGTTGCGCCAAGACCAATAATTCCATTTCAGTAACGATGTTACAAACTTGTGCTCTGATTTGAGCTATTTTGTCCGGAGGAAATTGACAAACTACGTCGGCCATACTCCTAAAGAATATGTGTACTGGAGTATTGCCTTTTTCTGTAATTTGTCTCAACATGTTTGTTCTTTCTTCTCTATTCTTTCTAAACTCTTCGACAAGGCTGTCTCTTTTTTTCTTTTTCACTTGTGATGTACCTTGAGTTTTGTTTTGTGTTATTGAATGTCCTTCTTGCGATGGTTGTTGTGAAATAGATTCACATGGTGAATACGGCGTTGAACTCGGCATTGAAGAAGTTGGTCCTGAACATATCTCTACTGGCAAATTGTTATCTTCATCAACCTCAAGAACATTTCCGGGATTTAGATTTGAAATAGACTCCCTTTCTTCAAAGCTGTCATTTATAAATTTAAGTCTTTCGTCGTCATACTTTGAAACGAAAGAAGCACTTCCGGTTTTCTTCTTATTCTGATTTTTTCTATAATTGTCGCGTAAATTACGCCATTTATTCTTACATTCTTCAGCTGAAACAATAACATTGTTAGTTAATATAGAACTACTATATAGTCTGTTTTAGTTCGATGTTCTGTGGAGGTAAACAGGAGTAGTGATTTTAACCTTTTGGCCGCCCATCTCTACAAAACACGATGCGTCCACCAGCGCCACGCTACAAATGTATAATGCATCTATAGTAAAACGTAGGGATGGGAGTGATGTCCTATCGATAAATAACATTTATAAGTTTGAATGAATGTTTATTCACCAATTTTTGAAGTTAGATAAAAACTGATACCGTATTTGTATACATTGTTTTATTTCATAAAAAATCAAACAAGTAAATAGGAGTGCCATGACTATAATATGATAGTTTTATTTTATGTATTACTTATTTATAGCCGGAACAGACAGACAAAAATGTAAAAAAAGTGTTTATTTTGCATATTTACCGTACATTCATAGGCATATAGTAACAAGCGGTTATTTTAATATACAACAACAGACACTTCAATTTGATTTATTAGTACTTGTAGATTTCAGAATCATAGTCTTCCGATTCACTGTCCTCTGCATCAATTTCAAATTCAGATTCAGACTCTACACTTTGTAAAACTCACAATAATTCTTCACATTCCCTCATTTTTTCGTATGGATACGTACGCCAACACAAGATGTAAACATTGCACAGCACTAAACTGCACAACGTCACCGTGGCCTTGAAACTAGTTCGGTTATGACGTCACAAGATTACTTTTTACAAATTCGTGGCGTTGTGGGCACCGAAAAATAGCCGCTTTGTAGGGATGGGCCTTTCAAACGGTGTTTCATTATCGACTTATTATTGTCAAAGATTAGAAAACCTATTTAGACTTGATTAGGGTCAAAAAAGTTGTTTAATGTTTACAATTCATCATATAAATATTATTTAATCACGTTTTATTCTTGCAATACTAGTATTTATGATCGTTTCGACGAGGTTAATTATAAGTTGGTCTTCATTGTGTCCCAGCACTGGCTTACTTCATATCAAGTATTTGGCGCTGGAGGCACTAAAATATTTTAGGTGTTTTTGTTTTTATTGAATATAAGAGCTTATTTGGTGTGAAAAAGTTAAAAATATGTCTTGAAATAGGGCAATTTCCCATAGAAACAGAAAAAGAAGGCTCTAAATGTCGTAAATTTATTGTATTTCCATAGTTACTTCTAATCAAGTAGTGGCGCTGAGGGCACGAAAATCTCCTACTTCTATAGAAGTGATTGGCGTTCAAAAGGTTAAACGAGATAATCCGAATAAATAAAGTATTTTTCTTCATGGAGAAATAAGATTTAGTTAGATGGATTCATAATTGATAATTCACTATTCTGTTTACCTACACGGACCACTGAACTGAAACGGACTACCTTTGCACCGATGTTTGACCTATTAATTACCTACTTTTTTTTACAGGTATTTGGCGACTGGAGAAAGCTATAGATCTTTAAGTTTTCAATTTCGAATTAGCCATAATTGGATATGCAGAATTGTGCCTAAAGTCTTACAAAGTATATGCTTGAGACTTTTAAACGTTGCACTTCCTGAACCCACCGAGGAAGATTTTAAAAGAATAGCCGAAGAATATTGGTTTTTATGGAATTTTCCTAATTGTATCGGGGCAATAGATGGTAAGCACATACGCATCGTGTGCCCAAGTAACAGCGGGTCCTTATTTTTTAATTATAAGCAGTTTTTTTCTATTGTTTTACTTGCCGTGGTCGATGCGAATCGAAAATTTATAACAATAGATGTTGGTTCTTATGGCAAAGAAGGTGACGCAGGCATATTTATGAAATCTGATTTATTTAAGAAAATTCAAAATGGGCAGCTAAAGTTTCCCCCGCCAACAAAGTTGCCGGAAGCTGACATAGAAATGCCTTATGTTTTCGTAGGTGATGATGCATTTAGTCTCACCAACTATATGATGAAACCATACTCAAAAAATCATGCGTCTCAAGATAGGTCAAAACGAATTTTCAACTACCGCCTTAGTAGAGCAAGAAGAACATCTGAAAATGCTTTTGGCATATTATGTCAACGATTTCGAATATTTTTTTCACCTATTGCAGTAAACCCTCGTGTCGTAGACAAGTTGGTTATGTCAGCTTGTATCATCCATAATATGATGAGTTCTTTGATCATACACGATTCAGACAGAAATACTCTTGAAATGCCTTCTGAAAATGTAATTCCTATGGCGCGTATACCGGGAAGAGGTTATAATATAAATGGTTCGGTGACACGTGACTTATTCAAGCAGTATTTCAACAGTGATCGTGGTAGTGTACCTTGGCAAGACAGTGAAGTAGATAGGACAAGTTAAGTGAGTAGGTAATTCAAAACTTATTGCTTATTTTCTATAACACTAAATAAACACCACCAAGTTAAATTGTTCATTCAATTTAAATTAAATTGTTCATCAAGTTTCCAACCTCAGAATCATCAAAATGTTTCATGTGTCACTAGTAATGTTTGCCACTTTTTATGTAAACTTAGGTACCTACCGCTGTCGAATAAACAATTAAAAATATATACAAACAACTCACGTGTTTTATTCAACTTCTCAGCTATCTCCCTCCAGCAATTTTCTTTAACTATCAAACTTTTATGTTTTTTGTCTTTATTTTTATATAAAGAAGGATAGTTGCGAACTAATTCTATTAAATTGTCTTCGAAAAATTCCATATTGACTCAGTGACGCACACCCGTGACGCACACCGCACACCGCAGCGTTGAACCGAGAATGACGCCGCGCTGTGCGGCAGTACACCTCCCCACTTCACCGCGCTTGCCCCTCGCCGCTGACGCATACTGCGACGGAACAAGAGAACATTCTCGACGTTTTTCATATGATTGAGTGTCCGGCAACGCATACCGCATACCGCAGCGTTGTGCGTCATGATCACCAGACCAAAGCTTAAGGGCGGACTGGGGTGAACGGCTTGCGCGACCGAGTGCAGGGCACGCCGCAATAGCGGCGGTAAGTCCAATCTTGGAGGAGTGGCTGAAGCGGCGCCATGGCGCCCTGATCTTCCGGCTGACGCAGGTCCTCACCGGGCATGGATGCTTCGGGAGGTACTTGTGTCGTATAGGCCGGGAGGAGACGTCTTGTTGTCACCACTGCGGTGACGGCCCCGAGGATACGGCGCTGCACACACTCGTGGAGTGCCCAGCTTGGGAGGAGCAGCGCCGGTCGTTAACCGGGGCACTGGGTGTCCAGGTCCTCTCGCTGCCTGACATGGTTCTCTCCATGGTCCGGAGCGATGGTGCATGGGAGGCCGCCTTCGCCTTCTGCGAGGCAGTGATGTCCGCGAAGGAGGCGGCGGAACGGGAGAGGGAGCTGGTCTCTCCCCACCCAAACCACAGGAGACGTGCAGGGCGCCGCCGTAGGGCGTTCGCGGACCTCCAGCCACCCTAGGGGGCGGCCTGCGGGTGGTGGACTTGGGCAGTCTGCCGCCCGAGCAGCACAGGCCCGAGGGAGGGGCGTAAGCGCCCCGCGCGCCCCCCTCAGTGGAGGGGAGGGCTGTACCATCTGGTCCTCCCCCAAACAGCTGGGGCCCGCCTAGTCACGTGGCGGGCCAAGACCTGTCGGTGTCGCGGTGAATGCTAGCGTGAATCCCGTGGCACCGGCGCCGGTATTTGAGGTACGTCGTCAGGGGTTTAGTGGGTATGGGGCCGGCCCGTCTGGCTCGAGTCCCACACACCCGCGCCCTGCCCCGGCGCGGAGGGTGCGTAAACGCATTCCCCTGACGTAAAAAAAAAAAAAAAAAAAAAAAAGGTTTTGAATGAAAATTTTGACTTCTTCCGCGTGGTCAAACTAAGTTGACTAACTGATTTGACCACAAGGAATTTCATATTCTTCGTGGACAAACTATGTAATGAATCAAATATTAAACATGCTATATAATATCTTTGAAACAAAATTGTACAGTTAGAACCAAAAATTGGTTAACGTAATTTATTTAAAAAATAACCAACACTTATTTCACTATGTAATAATTCCATTTGACATTTAATTATAAATTCGTCTCGCAAAACTTGTTCCTGACGCCGAGGGGATGGTCTTGGATCACTGTTTTCTTTCTTTAACAAAGTGCACAGTAATCGAGCAACCGTGATCGGATGATATCGTTTCATAGATTTGTTTAATTCCTTATTGAATGATTCGACTATATTGTTTGTTCGATGTCTCTGCCCGAAAACTGACCAGTCTTTCCTGAATATTTTATTCTTTAACCACGTTTTCTCAAAATATTTTAAATATTTTTCAATTTTTGTAGTGTAACTGCAGTCAGAATTAATATACTGCCATCCTTCCTCTATTTTATCTGCAGGTAATAAAGCAAGTGCGGCACATAAACCAACAACTCTCTTTCCGTCCTTACTTTTTATTTTTAATTTCTTTGCTCTTCGCCATTGACTGTTTGTGAAATGATAAAAACAGTGTACAATTTGAGCTTCAGGGCAAGTTTGTAGTAGTGCTTTACTTGCAGCTGTTTCAAAGTCCACGTGAAATATTTTCGGTGACCAACCCAATCTTGATTTTATCATAGAGAATAATATGTAGTACGATTCTTCCGTTTTGTCAGTCATTAAGGCATACGCAACAGGTGCAGCGTATGTTGTAGAAATCGATTTTGATAAATCAGCAAAAATACAATATAACTGTTTGAATGGAGTTGGGCAACTGTAATATGTACCATCGCCAAAAAATTCATCGGATTTTTTAACAATTTCGTAGTTTTCGGAGCAAGAAACTATAATACGACGTTTCTCTGTATTATAATCTGCCAAAATAAACACCTGAAATTTTTCTGGAACAGTGACGTCGTTGAAATGATTAAAGCAAGTTTTTTTTCTGGTTGTATATAATACAGTTTTGACGCTATCAAAAGACGGAACTTTGTTTTCCAAATTCGGGTCCTTGTTTACTAATGACGTTTTCATTTCGGTATACATCTCTGGAATGGTGTTTACAGTATCTTTAACTTTATGCTTTAACTCGTCAACGGCAATATCAACTTCATTCTTATAGTTGTCAGCAGTACATAAATGATCAGTACATTTTAATATTTTATTTTCCTAAAAGCAAACAAACAGAGCTGTAGCTGTATGATATAGATTTATAAGCGGCCGTAGTCCAATGGTTAAGGTATCGGATTCGCGATCGGTCGCAGGTTCGAATCCCACTCATTGCACTACTAACGTGAACCCGCTCCTAATACAAGAATATTGGCTTAGCTAAAAATAAATGACAAAAAATAATAGTAAAGTACCTTCAAAGTAATGGAACCCCGACATTTTTCTTTTTTACGACGACTGCAAGTCCAGAAAGACGATCCGTTTTTATAGGTACGCAGTTTATAATATTGGCGTCCGCTAAATAGCAAAACCGTTCCCTTTTTTCGTTTTATAAATTTTATGTCCATATTTGAAGAACAATACTAATAATACAGAACAATCTGCAAGGACTTTACATAGAATATGACGTAATATGTATTGTATAATGTCATTTTATTTTCCTGTACAGTGAGGTTGTGTCATATACAGTATGGTAAAAAGGTTATATATGTAAGTTTGTCCACGAAGAATGTGAAATTCCTTGTAGTCAAATCAGTTTGTCAACTCAGTTTGACCACGCGGAAGAAGCCAAATTTTGACTTCTTCCGCGTGGTCAAACTAAGTTGACTAACTGATTTGACCACAAGGAATTTCATATTCTTCGTGGACAAACTATGTAATGAATCAAATATTAAACATGCTATATAATATCTTTAAAACAAAATTGTACAGTTAGAACCAAAAATTGGTTAACGTAATTTATTTAAAAAATAACCAACACTTATTTCACTATGTAATAATTCCATTTGACATTTAATTATAAATTCGTCTCGCAAAACTTGTTCCTGACGCCGAGGGGATGGTCTTGGATCACTGTTTTCTTTCTTTAACAAAGTGCACAGTAATCGAGCAACCGTGATCGGATGATATCGTTTCATAGATTTGTTTAATTCCTTATGGCGCAATTTCACTAGTCGATAGGGTCCGCATGCGGCGTGCGGGAGATTTCTGGAACGCATGCCACAGGGCCCGCATTCGGGGAACCGTTTTCATTAGTCGATTGGGTCCGCATGCGGAGTGCGAGAGATTTCTGGAACGCGTGCCACAGGGCCCGCATTCGGGGAACCGTTTTCATCAGTCGATATGGTCCGCATGCGGGGAGAGAACATCGTCGCGAGTTGTTAACGAGAGTGGCACTAAGACAGACGTTCTTGGCATGGATCATCAATTAATGTTATGTGGAGCAATTTTGACTGTATGTGGCTTATTGAAGAAGAAACTATTAGCCTCACTGAAGAAAAAGAATAAAAGATTCTGGGTGCGAAGTTTACTAAAAAATAGAAACAGGCATGGCGCGTCAGAAATATTGTGCAAAGAGTTACAATTGGATTTGGAGTGTGATGTAGAAGATCATGATAATTTTTTCAGATTATCTAATGACTTATTTGAAGATTTATTAAATAAAATAGAAACACAACTTCAGAAAAAAGACACTCCATTTCGTGAGGCACTATCCCCAAGATTAAATCTTGAGGTCACATTACGTTATTTAGCTACTGGAGATAGTTACAGAAGCTTGTATTACTTATTTCGCGTGTCTCCTTCTATTATGAGCACTTTTATACCACAAGTATGTGACGCTATTTATGAAGCACTGGCAGATTATATAAAAGTAAGTAATAAAATAATACGCATTATCATTAGAAAATAAGTATTTGTAATAATTTGTATTTTAACTTTAACACACCTGTGAAATATACTTTTGGTAGTAATTTCTATTTTAAACAAAAGTACCTTATCATTAAATCAAATAAAGTCAGTGTGGCATGATTTACCAATGAACGACATTTTGAACAAAAGTATCTACCTTATAATTAAATCAAATAAAAACAATGTGGCATGATTTACCAACGAACGACGAGATGAATGAATATATGACCGAGACAAGTAGGTTTAGTATAATTATCAACAAAATGTTTTACATGGAATTAAAATCGACATTAGTGTCGTCATTGTAGGATAAACCAGATTCAGATGTTGAACTAAAATATCCCGGATTTTGAGGATCATAGGAAGACGTTGAAGCACCATACGATAACAGTTGAGAATGGTTTTGTTGTCTCAACGCTCTTAGTTGAATGTCAGATAAAGCCTTTTGAATGTCTGTCTTTGCAATAATTGCTAGTTCGCTTGGCAAAGAACGCAAAGTCGTAGCTAAATATTTTCCAAAAATGTCAAATTCATCTTCTTTATTTTCTATTAACGAATTTGTGCTATTAGTAACACTCTTAGCAATTTTATCAATTCTGTCAATAGCTTCATGTATATCGTCATCTTTTCGGAGCAATTTTCCTCTTTTTCTTACTGTTTTCTTTGCTGGGACAACAAATTGAGGTGCTGAATTTTCGATTTGTTCTCTTTCAATGCGATTACTTTCATTATTGTTAATAACAGCATCATTGGAATTTTCTTCAGTGGTGTTATCCTCCAGAGATTCAAAATGTGTTTCCTCCAGTGATTCAGAATTTTGTGATTCTGAGTCATTATTAGAATTCACGTTTGAATTTTCATCAATCTGTAAAAACAACATATTAATGTCGTTATTTTTTATATTTCAGACACCAAACACGGAACAAAAATGGAATGAAATAAAAACTGGATTTGAGTTAAAATGGAATTTTCCTGGATGTATTGGTGCAATCGATGGTAAACATGTAATCATGCGAGCTCCAGCAAATAGTGGGTCTGACTTCTACAATTACAAAAAAACGCATAGCATAGTATTACTAGCTAGCGTAGATGATGATTACTTGTTCAGTTATATAGATATTGGTGCTAAAGGTAGATTATTCCGATGGCGGCGTTTACAGTAATTCCTCATTGAAACGTGCAATTGATGACGGCAGTCTGAATATTCCAGCAGAAAGTGTTTTTGTTGCGGTTGCTGCTTTCCCGCTCCAAAACAACATTATGAAACCGTACCCAGGGACTAATCTAACATTACAGCAAAAAATTTTTTATTACCGACTCTCAAGGGCTCGACGAATAGTCGAAAATGCATTCGGTATATTGGCAAGTCGATTTAGAATTTTTGAAAAAAGGATTCCCAACAATGCAGTTAATACGATGAAAATAACAAGAACATGTTGTGCTCTTCATAATTGGCTACGGAAGAAAAGTTCCGACTACATCGAACCTGGACTTGCAGATTATGAGGATATCACTACGGGTACGATAATATATGGCACCTGGAGACAAAGACATATTCTAGGCTTACAGAACTTAGAAGAAGAATATACGCATGAAAGTGGAAGAACAATTCGAGATCAATACACTCATTACTTTAATGGTGATGGTGCAGTACCGTGGCAAACACGATGTATTCACTAACAAAAAATAAAAATATAACTTACATTCGAGACTGTTTCTTGATTATTTCTAAATGTCCTCAAAAATCCATCGGCAGTCGTAAACCACGAAACTTTTGGTTTATATACGGAATCCTGGCTAGCACCTGATCGAGTACTTGCTTAAATCCTTTTTAATTCTTGATAGTAGGATGATCTGAGATTTTTAATTTTTTTTGGTATTTCTTTATTTGAGATGCCCGTAATATTTAGCCTTTCCGCAATTTGTTTGTACGCACTTTCTCTTGCATCTCGGTTTCTATACAACTTACTAGTCACATTCCATAAACAATCGTAATCTTGATAGATTTCCACAAGTTTTAACATTTGCGAATCCGATAAGCGATCAGCCATTATGAACAGTGTCCTTCTAATCCAATAAGCACACGTATGAAATATTTGACTCAAGACCCGCAAGCAAGCTGTATATCGACTGATGAATTTCATTGGTCGATAGCACGGTCGGTATAACGCATGCGGGGAATCCCCGCAGGCGTTGTACCGAACGCGTATCGACTTGCGACTTTCATTGGTTGTTATCTCGCATGCGGGGAGTCCCCGCATGCTGTATACCGAACGAGTTATCGACTAATGAAAATGCGCCATTATTGAATGATTCGACTATATTGTTTGTTCGATGTCTCTGCCCGAAAACTGACCAGTCTTTCCTGAATATTTTATTCTTTAACCACGTTTTCTCAAAAATTTTTCAATTTTTGTAGTGTAACTGCAGTCAGAATTAATATACTGCCATCCTTCCTCTATTTTATCTGCAGGTAATAAAGCAAGTGCGGCACATAAACCAACAACTCTCTTTCCGTCCTTACTTTTTATTTTTAATTTCTTTGCTCTTCGCCATTGACTGTTTGTGAAATGATAAAAACAGTGTACAATTTAAGCTTCAGGGCAAGTTTGTAGTAGTGCTTTACTTGCAGCTGTTTCAAAGTCCACGTGAAATATTTTCGGTGACCAACCCAATCTTGATTTTATCATAGAGAATAATATGTAGTACGATTCTTCCGTTTTGTCAGTCATTAAGGCATACGCAACAGGTGCAGCGTATGTTGTAGAAATCGATTTTGATAAATCAGCAAAAATACAATATAACTGTTTGAATGGAGTTGGGCAACTGTAATATGTACCATCGCCAAAAAATTCATCGGATTTTTTAACAATTTCGTAGTTGTTTTCGGAGCAAAAAACTATAATACGACGTTTCTCTGTATTATAATCTGCCAAAATAAACACCTGAAATTTTTCTGGAACAGTGACGTCGTTGAAATGATTAAAGCAAGTTTTTTTTCTGGTTGTATATAATACAGTTTTGACGCTATCAAAAGACGGAACTTTGTTTTCCAAATTCGGGTCCTTGTTTACTAATGACGTTTTCATTTCGGTATACATCTCTGGAATGGTGTTTACAGTATCTTTAACTTTATGCTTTAACTCGTCAACGGCAATATCAACTTCATTCTTATAGTTGTCAGCAGTACATAAATGATCAGTACATTTAAATATTTTATTTTCCTAAAAGCAAACAAACAGAGCTGTAGCTGTATGATATAGATTTATAAGCGGCCGTAGTCCAATGGTTAAGGTATCGGATTCGCGATCGGTCGCAGGTTCGAATCCCACTCATTGCACTACTAACGTGAACCCGCTCCTAATACAAGAATATTGGCTTAGCTAAAAATAAATGACAAAAAATAATAGTAAAGTACCTTCAAAGTAATGGAACCCCGACATTTTTCTTTTTTACGACGACTGCAAGTCCAGAAAGACGATCCGTTTTTATAGGTACGCAGTTTATAATATTGGCGTCCGCTAAATAGCAAAACCGTTCCCTTTTTTCGTTTTATAAATTTTATTTATGTCCATATTTGAAGAACAATACTAATAATACAGAACAATCTGCAAGGACTTTACATAGAATATGACGTAATATGTATTGTATAATGTCATTTTATTTTCCTGTACAGTGAGGTTGTGTCATATACAGTATGGTAAAAAGGTTATATATGTAAGTTTGTCCACGAAGAATGTGAAATTCCTTGTAGTCAAATCAGTTTGTCAACTCAGTTTGACCACGCGGAAGAAGCCAAAATTTTCTATTTTTTCTAAGAAGAGTGCTTGAACGTTCGAGTCTGTATGGTTCATTCATTCATTAGGTGTACAAATAAAATAACTTTACACTCTATTACCATGTATTTGGGCCTAAATTTCAATAATTTTCGAACAAATCCCGTTGGTGCAGATCTGCTACCTAGCAGATAGCGTACACGGAGCAGATCTGCTTCTAAGCATACGAAAGGTTAAATGTAGTCCAAAAAAAAATCAAGATTTTTCAATAAAAAAATGGTTATTGTGCCTCACTCGACATAGATAGGTATAGTGTGTCGCTGATTTTTTTGTAGATATTTATAAGATCTACAATTACTTAGAACATTTTATGGTTCTATCTTTAATAGTTTAGGCAGGGTACGCAAAATAAGTAACTTTTTTGGTCGATTTTTTACACCTTGTGTCCGAAAAACCCAAATATCTTACGGAACCCTATTTTTGTTCAAAATTAAATATAGCCTATATTACTCGTGGATAATGTAGCTTTCGAATGGTGAAAGAATTTTTAAAATCGGTCCAGTCGTTTATGAGCCTATTCATTACAATCAAACAAACAAACAAACAAAGTTTTCCTCTTTATAATATTAGTGTAGATAAAATAAAACACACAAGTGAAACCTTTTATTAAAAACTTAAAACCTAGGAACCCTAACATACCTAACTTCAGGTAAAAATGCATTTTATTGGCAATATTTATGCTTTAAACATGATATTCTTTAAACTATATAAAAGAAACATAATATTATATTACTTACACTATTTATCTACACTTTTCAAGTCTATATATGACGTAATTCGGCACTATTATAACGATAAACTTTATACGTCACACTTATATATTCACACACGATAACACGATTAAAGTCAATATTAACGTTGTCGCGAACAACTACTAAATAGACCAGTTTTTCTACTTTCAAAAGAAGGAATTTCCTCCATTAAATGAATCCCATCATTTTCCAGATTATAAACCATTACGTCATACTGATTCTGAATAGACTCAAAATTTGTTCCAGTTATGTCTTTAAATGTGTCCATATCTTTCAGAATTCTATACCGTGCAACATTCTGTTTACAGTCAATAATGTGTAATTTTGTTTTCACGATTTCATTTTTAGGGTTTAGAGTAAGACTCCCTCCACAGTCGATGTTATTATTGAAACAAAGCCAAAATGTATTACCATTTCTGTAGAACTTCTTTCTATGATATCGGCGCCCATCATGGAGTAACGAAGTTCCTCCTCTTCGCGTAGAAATAAATTCAATGTCTCTTAAAGACATTTTAAAATACTTTACCAAGCCGGGTTATGAATTGATATTAATATGCAGAACTTGAAAATACGTGCAACGTAGATAATCCCTTTGGATTTGAGCTACTGAACTAGATTATAATTATGTACGATGTAAATTATATTATCGCATTTGATTAATACGATGACATTTGATCTTTTCTTCATATAAATAATATAGCATAATAAGTGGCCATAAAATTATTTTCAAGAATTCGTAAGAGGTTGCATATCCGGTTTCACAATAATAATGTTTATTTTTGCATCGCAACTTGGTTTCGTATAAGTATAAAAAAATGCTCCATCGTAACTAATTTCGTACGAAGATAAATAATTCCTTGATCAAAACTGGTTACGTACAAGTAAAAAAAAAGCCGTCATCGAAACTAGTTACGAAACTACGGTTACGATGGCGGCCGAAGGGGTTAAATCAACTTTTAAAGCAATAAAAAGTAAACAAATATTGCTAACAGCGACGAACAAAAAAAATGCCCGCGCGCATCAAAACACAACGACATCTTTGATTTGAAATTACCAATGTTGTCGTAATAGAAATTAAAATCTATATTTTTCAGAAATGGTTTTAATTTGTTAATACTGTGTACCTTAACGGTAACTTTTCTTAAAAATAATTAAATTAATATTTTAACACAAATATTTTATTTTAAATGACTTAATGACAAGAAAAAACATGTCTTAAAATAAAACCCAAAACATATTTTTAGAAGCAGCAACATCGATGACTAATGGTTCTAAGTCGGATTACATACCTCCGCTAGATGGCGCTAAAAAAAAACTTGCAAGCAATTTGTTCTAAGAGAATATACCATGAATGTAATTAAATAATAAAACAGACACTTACCGAACTCTTGTCTTTGCCTTTGTTCCATAGCCTCAAAATCCTCCATTAGAATAATGCATATTTCGCACCAACCTGCAATACTTGCAGTATTGTCTTTGTATTTATCCAGCGTCTTGTCCCAAAGGACTGGCCTATCTTCCACCAAACTAATTAACATTTCCTTGTCTATTAACTTTTCCCACTCCTTGGTTGACATGGTTGATCAGTGATTATAATAATTATTACACACAATGCACGCGCGCGTTCTCTAGGAATGTACAATAGAAAATATGAGTCAAACAAAACCTGTCGCATCCCTCCCCCTCCTACACCCCGCACACACCGCCCGCCACGCACACAGTATCTATCCGTTAAAATTCTACGTATCCGTATCTTTTTACTGTTCCGTCGTCCAGTATTCGATGCCAAAACGGAATGTAATTTTTTTACGGAACGATGTTTTTTACTGTATACAGAATACTGTGCCATGTGTGAAGTCGCTCATACAACTACATACGCCATCGACGAATAAAAAACGTACACGATAAAACGGAACAGTAAAACGGAGACATGTGTGAACCGGCCGTTACTTGGCGCAGTCTGTGACCTGGCTTTGCTGGAACTCAGCGCATTCAGGGCTGTAGTCGCGTTCCGGATTGGCGCATCCGAAGACGCTGCCGGTAGTGAGTGAGGCATTTGCGCGTCCGAGGACGCAGCAGCCCGAGAAGTTGTTGGAATTTTCGCATCCGAAGACGCAGCTGAGTTCCGGGTAGGAGCTGTATTCACAGCAAAAAGAGAATTGGTTAGATTTCTTTTCGATGCCATGTTATTGTAAAAGTTATCAATCATCTATGGAGCGCTCCACCCACTATGGAGTCCTCAGTTGGGGACGTCGTGTGCTCTACGGACGATCGCCAGAGCTACCCCATAGACTTAGGGCCCACACCCTGTGAGACGGACGAGACACGACGCTGCGAAGAATGCCGGGGCTGTGTACGACCAAAGAGCAAGCCGCACAACTACCACCGGGTTCCGCGCCTCGCTGTCTGCCCTCCCCCAGTTAGGGACCCTCGCCGACAGCCCTCAGACGGGATGTCACAGCCGATTGACCGCTAGTGGCTAGCTAGCGGCCTCCCGTGTAAAGAAATCCAGTCTAAAGGGGTGTGTTGAAGGCAGCGAATAACAACAACCGGCTCGCTGCGTTCTCAACCCCCAGGATTCCTTCATCCTCCCGTACGGGTCCCTGCGCACGGCACAGACACGCAGGAGGTCATTGCTATCCAGCGTCTGTCGCTCGACGATGGACCCGCCGGAACATGACCTCTCCATCCCAAGCAGTGGACGTCTGGTGGTTTTAGTTACGTCTATTTTAGAGGGAACTAGACCAATAACAGAGGGCAACCACGTTTTTTCAGGATTCCCCACCAGACTTGTCTTAGGGATCTACACGACTGTTGCGCTCTCCCCCAAAACAATCGGTACCTTACTCGTCTTGAAGAGTCGAGTAAAGTAGGTTTGCATATATACTAAACAAGCATCCATCCAGTGAAGCCAGAAAGCAGAAAAAACAAGCTAGGCAGTGCAACTATTAAAGCATAAATACAAACCCCACCAATCAACCCGCCGATTACTTGCGAACTGATTCATATTTGCATCCGGCCTCGAAATTAAAGAGCGCCGTCGGCGGCGTCGTGGTGGTATGGTACTCTGAAGTGGCGTGGGAAGCGTAGGTACTGAAATATAAAAAATATAATAATGTAAAATCGGCATTTGAAACCAAACAAGTTTCAAACTTAGTTGTTACGAAAAACAAGTCAATAAATAATCCTAAAGTATTTTTAGTATTTTTACTAAACAAATTCAAATAAAGAATTACTTGTGGATGATGCTGGTATTGCGTCATTGTGTGACGTGCCAGGAATAGGGGATATACAGATGCTATGCATTTCTGTGTCTTGTTGTGATATTATATCTGTCTGTGCAGTTGGTGTAGAGATGGGCAGTTGGAAAAAACCCAACGGGAATATACCCAGGTTCTTTCCCATTTGGGAAAAACCGGGTATTTATGTGGGAGAAAAACCAATAGACGGGTATTTTCATTAGTGAACGTAATTATCACGATCTTAAAAAAATTAACATTTTCTTTTGCTTTTTAGAACAAATGCAGCGAAAAATAGGTACTTTGCGCCAGCGCATATAGGCCACTAGCTGTTGCCTGTTGATCGAAACGTCAAAATGTGTAGCAGGATTCAGGAACTAAAATAAAACCAGCAGTTTATTATAACAACAAAAAAACGTCTTCTTGTGTTAACATAAGATTTTTTCTGCGCATTGTCATGGAATGTTACTTAATTGCAGAAAGAACGTCTATTGAAACTTAAGAATCTTTGACAAAAAAAAAATAGAAAACAAGAGATACTTACTAACAATTATTTATTACACTTTACAAAAGTTACAAAAGCGTTTTTTTACAATTGAAAATTTTTAGTCACTGTCGCTACTGTCATGATCATTAAATATATTATTAATATTTCAAAATTCTATTTCTTGTGTATTTCCACGAGATGTTGAAGGTCGTTCTTCATTTATTGGGCTACCCAACGGACTTGACAATTGCCTAGGTGTAACGGCTCGTCATCTTCGTCATTGTCATCATCTTTATGTTTGTGTAACAGGTTTCAATTATACGATATAAAAGCTATTTTTGCTGCCCTATCTGTAGTCCATCTACACTCGCGTGCAAGTAAATAGACTCAAGCCTCAAGTGCGCATAAAAAGTGATATAACTTAAAATGCCTTATTTTACCTCTATATAATGTTTTACATAATTAAAGCCTAGTAATTGAGCTTTAAAATTATGTAAGTTGCATGAAAATCGATTCAGTAGGTTAGTAAAAAAGGTGAATGTCAAAGATATTGTAAAAAAATTTGAAAATTCATACAATTTCACAGTATGGGGGGTTATTGGGTATAAATGAAACAAAATGTTTGGCGTTCCCTTCTCTAGCCCTGATCACTGCTCTCAAGCGATTCTTCATCGACCTTATCAACTTTTTAATTGATGATTGTGGTATTCGGCCCCACTTTTCTACCAACGCAGTCTTGAGCTCATTGATGTTTGTCGGAGCTGGATTCCTCGCCCTAATGCCCGGTTTACATTATTCTAGTCCAGTGATCTAGCGAGATTCCAGTCCAGTGCTGGACTGGATCTGTAACGTCTACATTATTCCAGTTATTTAGAAGCCGTTGAAGTGTGAACACTATAGTGACAATGATTTCAAGAAGAGATCAGTTTCGAAAATGTTTCAAACGTGCTCAATCACTCTTGCTACAAGAAGTTATTAATGAGGTTGATAAGGAACTAAAAAAAAAGGAACGGATTTGGGTGAGAAATTGGATCAGCGAAAGAGATCAAAAAGGAGGGTCAGCAATACTTTTGCAACAACTGAAGATAGAAGATCCCAATGAATATAGACTGGCACTGAGAATGACAGCAGAAAACTTTGAAGAACTGTTATCATTAGTTTCGATTAATATCCAGCGTAAGAATACGTTGTTCAGAGATGCTATACCCGCAAAATTAAAATTAGAAGTCACTCTTTCTTTTTTAAGTACTGGAGATAGTTACAGAAGCCTCAGTCGTATGTTTCGATTGCCAAAACCAACTATTTCAAAAATTATACCAGAAGTCTGTCAAGAAATTAAAAGGGCATTAAAAGACCACATCAAGGTAATATTTTTTTTATTAAGTATCATATCTATGACAAATTAAGCATTATTGAAAGCATTCATGATTATATTAATGTATTCTGGGTCATCGCTTACTACATTTAACGAGTCCTCGGTGGTTTGTGTATCTACAGACGCTGGACTATTCAATGGCATATAAGTACTACTACTCGTGCTGGTCTATTCGGTTTTATAGGACTATTCAAATCGTGTAGTCGACATCTTGTTATCACACTCTGTATTTCTTCTTGGCCTAGGATAGCCTGTTCTGTAGAAAGGGTTCTTAATTGCTTCGCAATGTGTTTCCCGAAGATGTCGAATTCATCTTCCACTGTTTCTGATTTGGATAAATCGTATTGCATATCTTTCATGCTACTGACTATTGTAGACAGCTGTGAAATTTTACTTCTTTTCTTTCGCGGTTCTGATAGACTTACTTCTGGGTTTGTATGGGTAGGGTTGGTCCCACATTGGTCACTAGGTTGAGTATTGTCAGTATTTTCTTTATTTTGAGCATCATCAGTATTTTCCTGAAAATAAAATATTTTTACTTTCTTTTAGCAGATACCCACTGCGGAACAATGGAAACAAGTCGAGGAAGGCTTTCGGAATAAGTGGAACTTTCCTTTGTGCTACGGAGCGTTAGACGGAAAACACATAAAAATTACTGGCTCCTATGAATATGGAAGTACGAACTTTAATTATAAAAAAGGAAACAGCATAGTATTGATGGCTCTTGTTGACCATGATTACTGTTTTACGTATATCAATGTGGGCGCAAATGGAAGCGCTTCGGATGGTGGTATTTTCAAAAACTGTTCCATTTTTACTGAATTAGAAAATGGCAGTTTTATTCCAGAAGATGGAGTGATTGTGGCTGATGCAGCATTTCCACTAAAAACATACTTAATGAAACCATATCCTGGGGCTAATTTAACTTTTGAACAAAAAATATATAATTACAGGCTGTCCCGTGCTAGATGCATTGTAGAAAACGCTTTTGGAATATTAGTAAGTCGAATGAAATTTTCGAAAAAGCTATTTCAACTAAGTTACATACTGTGGATCACATTGTTTATGCAGCTTGCTCTCTACACAATTGGTTGAGAAAAAAGTCAAGCAATTATATGACTACTTCTTGTGTAGACCATGACGATCACAACGACCATCAGTTGATTAATGGAACATGGAGATCCGAAATAACCTCTTTAGATAGTATCATACAGCAGGGCAGTAACAACTCAGCAACACATGCCAGGGAAAAAAGAACTCAATTTACTAATTATTTTGTGAACGAAGGAAAAGTACCATGGCAAAATCATATGATACATTGATAAATTTGTGTGTTTTAACAAATAATATGCTACTAAAATAAAAATAAATAAAAATCTTAAAATAAATACCTGTGTTTTACGCTTCACCATCACATTTTTAATAAATGAATTGAATTCGGCGAACCATTTCACTTTGGGTTGGTAAACATTGCCACTAGCACCAGATGTGGATGATTTCTTAATCTTGTCTAGTTCAAGGTAGTATGTCGAACGAATGCTTTTTATTTTGTTTTTCACATCTTCCGGTGTGAATCCTTCAATATCCATACCAATGCACAGATTTTGCAAAGCAGTTTGGCGCATAGCTTTGTTTTTATAATGATCTGATGTTATATCCCATAAACACGGATTTTCTCTGTATATAGTGACAAACTTTACAGTTTCGTCGTTTAAATCCTTTTTCTTTGCAAAAAAGTCCGCAAAAACAACCAACACGTGTGTACTTCGTCAGCACTGGAATGGCACTGGATTGGCCGTCTACATTATTCCAGTTGCACTGGATTGGTCGCACTGGATTCAAAAGTAGACCGCCGAATCCAGTTACTGGACTGGAATGCTTACTGGATTCAGTTCATTCCAGTGCCGGTTTACATTTTTCCAGTAAGCAATCCAGTACTAGATCGCTGGACTGGAATAATGTAAACCGGGCATAACTTTACTTTTGAGCTCGTCCCATATGTGCTCAATGGGATTTAAATCGGGGCTGAGCGCTGGCCAATCCATAGTGTGAATTTCAACTTCACTCAGGAACTCACGTGTGGCCCGAGCAGTGTGACATCGGGCATTGTCATGCATCAAGATGAAATTATCCCCAATAAAGCCTTGATAAGGGACAACTTGATCCAGTAGAACATTTTCAATGTAACGATCACTGGTCAGACCTCCTCTCCGGCCTCCCCTAGGAACGAAAACAAGGTCCGTTTTTGCTTCTAAGGAAATTCCAGCCCACATCATGCAAGAACCGCCACCATATGCAACGGTTTCAACAAAGCAGCACTGTGAAAACCGTTCACCAGGACGCCGGTACACCCGACCTCTCCTGTCGCTGCCATGGAGACACATCCTCGTCTCATCTGTGAACAGGACCGACTGCCATTGCTCTATGCTCCAATCCAAGTGCTCTCGAGCAAAGTGAAGGCGTGCTTGACGGTGGGCTGTGGTCAACTTCGGGCCTGTAGCGGGTCTTTTCGGAGTAAGGTTAGCTTCCTTCAACCTTCCTCTAACTGTCCACTGACTGACAGTTACTCCGCGAACTTGACGTAGCTCCTGCTGCACATCCACGCCGGTAAGGTGTCGATTTCGGAGAGAGGTCGAGACCAAAAACCGGTCGTCACGCTCCGAGGTGCACCGGCGTCGGCTGGTATTAGGCCGCCGAGTGAAGGCACCACTCTCTTGAAACCTCCTGTACACTCTCGAGACAGCAGACTGACTCATATTCAACCGACGAGCGACTTCTCGCTGGTTCAACCCTTCTTGCAACAGGGCAACGACTTGAGCGACTTCTTCAGGTGTTGTATCCATAATTTTCTTCAAATGACGGCTTCAATTTGCAGAGATGTGTTCAGGTCAACGTCTAGTGAGCGACTGATAAGAAAAAACGATTACAGGGGGTTTTTATAGCGGGTTGTGTCGCGCAAGTTGTGCATAGAGCGCAGAGCAGTTTATGGGAGGTTGCGTTCAGTTGCATTCTAAGGACATGTGTTTATTTAAATTACTGAAATTATGCTACCATTTTAAAGCCTAATTACTAGGCTATAATTATGTAAAACATTATATAGAGGTAAAATAAGGCATTTTTAAGTTATATCACTTTTTATGCGCACTTGAGCCTTGAGTCGATTTACTTGCACGCGAGTGTATTTCGTTTGTGACTATGTATATGCGCATGCGTGCTAAAAGATCGTTCAGTGGCTACTGAAGTACAGGGAGCAGTTAGAATACGTACTGCAACCCTACTCAGCAATTTGGAGCTGCAGAGTCCTCTCCACCAAACTCTCCACCAAACTCTCCACGAAGCCAAAACAACGTGTGAGATAGATAGATCACCAACGCGTACTCCACTGCTACTACCTGCTTCCTCCGCCGCCCTACCCGCGTACGTAGTTTCGGGTTACTTGTTGCTAAGAGCGGATGAAAAAACCCGAGTATTATCCCATTCGGGAATTTTCCCCGGGTTCTTTCCCTATTTTTTCCACATTTGGGTTTTTCCAGGTAAAATCCCATCTCTAAACTGGTGTCTCTGTAGGTCTAGTCTGAAACAATGAAATTATTATTATTAAAATATTTTGTATAAAATAAATATCATAGGTATGATGAAATTGAAAATATTAAAATATATTACCGATTGAGGTAATGGATTGACTGCCACTGAATCTCCAGTCGCAAACTCTTGTCCACCCATTACCGCCAACAATCGATTTTCTACGGCAGACAATGCTGCCAAGTTATCTGCTGTCCCACCACCAGTGCGCCTCATTGAAGCTGAGAGTTCTGCGCATTGTTTCTTTAGAGCCGATTTCTTCTCAGCCCAATACTAAAAACATGCATTAATTTTAATGAAATCGCTGTATATAATGATTCTTAATACCCACTTCATTATTCTGAATTACCTTAGCCCAGCCTTGACCATTTTTATCATTGAGATAACAAGAGACGATATATTATATGATAACTGCGTGATCAATATAACAACATATAACAATACATCATTAGCATTCACACATAAAAATAAACTAAACATGCCTATATTCTTAACAATAATCTAGTATGAAATATAAGTACGTAAAATAATTAATTAATCTAACATTAGTAGTAAAATAATAATCAGTTAGTGCGATGACGCAGCGGAATTTGAGGTGGTAGTTCTAATACTAAGGAGGCGGTAACAATTGTTTGATAGTGCTTCTGCCTTTGAAAAGAACCATAGATTCGTCAATGCTCTGTGACGAGGAGCTTTTAGCGTTAATTTGGCAAGCGTTATTGATGATATTGATCAGAGGTCGAATCTTGTATAGTTTGTCGTAATCTGTGCTAGATTTTTAAGGTGTTAATGAGTTGTCATTGATATGCAAACAGCGCAAAATATTCTTGAATCTTCTCTGTGGCATTGTTATAGCTATCTCTTCTACTCGAAAACCTGGATCTGATGACCAATAAAGATCTATCCTAGGCAGAATATGGTACCCCATTATTACAAGGATGCCTAAAAATGCTTTTATTTCATTCTTCTCAATTTGTGTCCATCATCCAAATTTCTGTTGGTGAGCATATAAATTCGTTTGATAAACTATTGTTAGGAATCGGATGTGAAACAGCTTAAAAAATAACAGACGCATTTTAACCTTTAAATAATCATTGACTTATTCAAGAAATGCATTAACAAATAAAGTAAGAAATAATTGATATCACCCAACAGCGATCACTCAGCACGTCCGTTCCGTCCGTCGCTCGATGTCAAAGTGAGTCATTGCGCGCCGAGCGCGCTTTTATAGCACGCTCGATCGGATGATTCGTGACGTTACTTTTTTACGTCGCATTCCGCAACTAACACTATCAAATCATAAGCTTCCTATGTGAATTCCATTTTTGCGAGCAATCGAAAATATTGATTTAGAATCATAGGTCGATAAATGGGAATTTGAAGATGCTCTTCAAAATTTGCAAAATCGGTGGAATGCCATCGGTAACCTTCACTGGGAAATCATTGGTGAGTCTGAAGAAATCGAGGAGTACGAATCTTATTTCACTAAGCATGAGCATTCCTTCATTAGTATAAAAAGGCTATTAATTCCAAAATCTGGTCTACATCGCATCACGCACAAAAAATGTGCGGTACGTTACCTAAATGCTACGCTGGAGCTATGCTTAAGGAGATGTTAAATTAAAAACCGATTGGAAAATCCTTTTTTTTTTAATTATTTTTATTACATAATTGGTATAGTTACAGACAACAGATCAGTAATCACATAGTAATAAATTGAACACAGTAGAGCTTCAAATCTGCAGTCCACTTAAAACTATACACATCGTTCACAAATATGGTAACAGAGCTTCAGTTAAATGATGAACAGTAATAAATAATCAGATATAGGCAATACATAATTGAATACCTAGATAAAGTAAGACACGGTTACAAAATAGTATTACTAATTGGTAGTAACTAAACGTTTAAGATTTGAAGGGCTTGTAAATATTGTTTTTAAGAAGAGAGCTTTTAAATACATTCAAACTATCATTGAAAATATCTTTAAGTTTTATTCCGCTCAAAGAATACCTAATCTATGCTATGCTAAATGATAATGAATGATAGAGAATTGCTAATAATGAATGCACCCGATTTGCTGTCCGATTTCGCACTGATAGCGCGGCGCACTCGGCGTGGCCGTATTGTTACTAGGTCGCTAGGTCAGCAATTCGTGTTCGATGCAAGTATTGCCTCGAACAGTGTCAAATAAACAACGCAATAAAATCCGTATATAGTAGTTTAATTTCAATGAATAACATTCGCGTAAACAGAAGACAAGACTAAAACTTAAGTAACTGTTCAGCTGAATCCTCTTCACAATTGAAACTCTCAGAGTGAAATTTAATAAACCTAGTTATTAACAATGATCTAAAGGTGCATTTAAACGAATGACAATCAGGATTATTATATCTGTAATTATACGCCCTCACTTCACCAAAATAGTTCTCCGAGGGATTGGAATTAAAGTATCGCGGGCGTATAAATTTTATATATTTGTTATCAAAAAACTGCCACAGTCTGATATTACTTCTTAAGGTTATTATCCAATTTTTTTGAGAAGGTAATTTTATTATGGCTTGTTTGCAAAATTCATGATGTGATGAAGTTTTTGTCACCACAATCCGTAATGATTTGCCTTTGTTTTTTTTGCCGGTGGAACATGCACCATTGACAGAATCGAATAAATCATCGAAGAACGACACCACTTCTGCTGTGTTCTTTAATGTAGGGCTCACTGTTGTCCCATCAGAGTAGTTAGCTGCAATGATAATCAGAATATTCTATAATTACAGTTTATGAAATTTTATTACTACCATATTAATAAAATTTCAACACAGTTATTAAAATAGTTACAAAATTGAGCTGTGTAAGATAATGTAGCAGCCATGGTTTTACTGAAGACCCGTGCATAATTTTTCACCTAAAACACAATACAACATAAAATTTACAATATTACAAGACAACATTTAATAACTATGTTATCTAGAAAAAAATTTTATATACTTATATGATGTGAATAAATTTTTGCCTCTATATATTTAGTATGTAATACGCTGTTGTGTCATGTGTGTTCATCTTCTTAATTTTTTCAGGAATAACGTGTTAAGGTCAGTACTCACATACGGTATTATTCGATCGAGCTAAACTGTCGAGTAAAACCCATGGCATGGGCTTTCGACCACACATTGAGCATTGATCTATCGAGTGAGGCGCGCCGTTCAGTATTCACCGAACCGTTCGAGCCAAAAGATGTCTGTGCAACAAAGGAGACGGTGGCTGTATTTAGCAAGTCTCACAGTGCTTTATAAGAAAATCAAAGAAAATGAAAAGAAAAAACGTAAAAGGAGGTACTGGGTTAAACATTGGTTAGATCGCCGTTCTGATTACAGCCATGTGAACTTGATTGAAGAGCTATGAGTATGTCCTGAAGATTATAACAATTATTTAAGGATGCCTCCAGAGCTATATGAAGAATTACTTTCTTTGATTACCCCATTAATAAAAAAAAAAGACACACATATGAGACAATCTATTTCTCCTCATGAAAGATTGACTGTAACATTGCGATATATAGCGACTGGAAGAAGTTACACTGATTTACAATATTCTTCAATAATATCAAAACAAGCCCTTAGTGTAATAATACCCGAAACTTGTGAGGCAATATTCAACGTGTTAAAAGAAGAATACATGAAAGTAAGTGTTTACAATTATTTATTAAACATTATCATTATTAAAGTAAGTGTTTACAATGATTTATTAAACGTTATCATTACTGTAGGTGCTATAACCACGTTGCGGGGTGTATAGGGCTGTGTCCATAGTTATGGTATTCATTTGTGCGGCAAACATTACATCATTCAGCAATTTTTCTGTTAGAATTCTGGTTGTCTCTGGCAATTTTCTTAGTTTCGCTGCTATATTCTTACCCACAGCATCATATTCATCTTCTCGAACATTAAATAAGTCAGAATTTAGTTGGTTATTTAAAGTATCCAGTAAGTCATCCGCAGCCAGTGTATCTGCGCGTCGTTTACGATTGGAAGATGTTGATGGTTGAGACGAAATAATATCCGAGGCAGGAGATACAACATTAGAGTAGTTGGTCTCTGTTGTCGACGAGTCCTGAGTACTGGAATCCTGTAAATAATAAAATATTTTTATTGTTTTTCAGTTTCCTGCAACAGAAAACCAATGGTTAGCTATAGCACAAGATTTTGAAAATTATTGGAACTTCCCACACTGTACAGGCAGCATCGATGGAAAGCATGTCCGGGTTGTAGCGCGTGGTAATTGTGGTTCATTGCTGTATAATTACAAAGGTTATCACAGTATTGTGCTAATGGCTGCAGTTAACGCGAGGTATGAATTTATCATGGTAAACGTCTCGGTTGCAATGGACGTATTTCTGATGGTGGTGTGATTGCGAATACAAAATTTTATCAGTTGTTAACAAAAGGAAAACTGCGATTACCACCTCCAGAAAAAGTTGATAATGGAAACAAAGAGTTACCATATGTTTTTATTGGTGATGAAGCGTTTGCATTGAGATCTGATTTTTTAAAACCATACAGTGCAGTATCACTTGACCATTCAAGAAGGATATATAATTATCGGCTCAGCAGAGCTAGGAGAGTAGTAGAGAATGCATTTGGTATCCTTTCTAATAGATTTCGTGTTTACCATACGCCTATTCAGGTTTGCAATACTGCAAATATAAACAGCATTGTATTGGCTACTTGTGTTTTGCATAATTATTTACTGCGAAGAGCTTCTCATACGGTGAGCCAAAACGAGTATGACAGTGAAATTATTGCGACAGGTGAAATAATTAGCGGTGCCAGACCCAATGAAAACATGATAAATTTACCACATTTACAGCAAAGAAATTCATCAGAAATGGCTAAAAGAATAAGAGATGATTTTAAAGACTATTTCAATAATGAAGGCGCTGTTGAGTGGCAAGAGAGAATGGTTTGATTATATGATTTATAAACGTAAAGTGTCATAACTGTGTGAGAGCTCTTAATGATTTTTTTTTTATTACTTAATACTAGCTTAATTATAATTACAATTATGAAAATAATAAATAAAAAGTATAGCAATTTACCTGTGTTTCATTAAGATTGTCCCTTGTAGGTAAAATCGGACTTGAATCATCTAAAAAATCTAGAAGCTTGAAATACCACAACTTTGTATTATATACTTCTGCTGCGCCACTTCCACTTCGTGATTCACGTGTCTTTTTCCTTTCTTTACGATAAGAAGCACGTAGGCTGTTTATCTTCTTGACCACGGTTTCTTTATTTGCATCCTGATCAGTAGTTTTAAGCACAGCTAGTAATTTATCATAACATTCATTTCTCTTATTTTTGTGGGAGTAATCTTTGGACTTGACATTCCATAAACACTCACACTGTCTATATGTGTTAATAAAGTCTTCTATAGCGCTTTTGGAATAAACTCGCAAATCCATTTCTCTTAAAAACACGTGTTTCAATCACGATAAACAATACCAGACTGACGCTCGCCTCGCGCCACTCGCAGTCACGTACACACGTTCGAGTCAAGATTGACGGCTCGCTTCGAGTAGGTTCGAAGGAAATTACTTTCATTTAATTCCATCGAGCCGGCTCGGTGCGAGCCTTCGAGCTGTAAGTTTTGCGGTCCACACGTTGATTTTTACTCGACTTCGAGTAAAACTATCGAGTAATACCGTATGTGAGTACTGACCTTTAGTCATTTAATTTATGTAGTAATCCAATTTGGGCGTGTTTGCAATCAGTTTTATAAACTTCTACTATGTCACTCCATTTGCATAATTTGTTGTTAAATTTTATATGTTTATTCAGGAAATTGTTATAAATACGTAGACCTTTAAGAAGGTGAGGTGTGTCATATACCACACTCAGCCGATGCTTATTAATGATTATTACATCATCTAAAACAAAATAAATCAATTATTTTAACGAAATTAATGTAACAAGATTAACTGGATCCGTTTCAATTATATTATTTCCATTCAAATGTTTTGACAACACAAATACATACCAATGACATCATCGCCAAGGATTTGAGCTATTTTACATTTCTCCAAGAGGCTTTTAAGTGCTGCTTGGAATGCAGTGCCTTGATTAGAGACCAATGCAACAGGTATTAAATCAGTCTGAATGACTGCTTCAATTATTTTTTTAATAATTATTTTCAAATGAATGGCTGCAGTTGCCCCTTTACAAAAATAAAAGGCAACTGGTTGTTGCCACTTGCATACTGCTCCACGTAGCATAAACACCAGAGCATGATCTGCGAAATCACTGCATTTATTTTGCTATTCTACAAATCCATCTATGTAGTCCATATTTTTTATATATGGTAATCCTGATTCTAGGGCTACTTCATTAAATAAGATGGAGCAATATCTGCGAAATTCGTCCCATGTATGAACCTATAAAAAGAAAAATATTTGTATGTTAAGAGTTCCAATGTTAAACATTTACAGTGACTCTCAATAGTTTTAACATAAAGAGAAAACAGTTTATCTCTCGACTTATTGCTGCGAAAATATGAGCATTGATACCGGCTTCAATATTTATCTCTGAAATAAATTTATTCAGAGTCTGCTTGCTTGGCAAAATAAATATTTTTTGTAGAAAACTGTAGCACTTTGGACTCTGCTTTATAATAGAGAGTGAAATCAATTTCTCCTCTCTTGTAAAGCGTCTTCCTTTTTGCTTTTTCTCAGATTGTTTGAAGTCGCGTTTGACTTCTGTTAAACGTCGGAAAGATTTTTCTTTCGAAAACGATATAGCCTTTCTAGCTCTTTTGGAAAACTAACTGTTTTCTGGACTTTCTGTATTCAATGTACAATTTTCTACAATTTGGTGTTAAATTAGTAGTGTTATGCACCAATCGTTTTCAAGATCTATGTTGTTATAATGAAACTCACTCGTCTAAAATATTATGTGACTAAGTAATATACCAAATTCACAGCAATTACATGGACTATTGAGAACGTCTTACTCAGTTGAATGCTAGTTCCTCACTGCTGAGCGATCTTTCGCCAAGAGACCAGTTACTTTTTCCCTTCCACAATAACCTCACTATTTAAAAATGATGGTTGGCTGTGTTGCCAGTTGGGTAAATAAAAAGTCCCGAACAAAATTATTAACAAAAATAAGAAATCATGACATTGCCTTGGAGTTGTTATGGCCAGATATTCAACAACTGCAACAAAAACATTGATCTTTATACATGTTTGTTTGTTTGTTGTACTTATTTCTTAGTTATAAAACTTATAAACCATAATAATATGGGCTTTCATCTATTAGTAACAGTGGCAGATTTAATTTTTTTCCTAATAAATACTATAAGGCCCAACTCACACTGGCGCAGAGTCGAAGCGACGCGGCGCGTCATGTTTTGCATGGCGATGCGCGCCTTCGCGAGGCGACGCGCGTCTTCGCGAGGCGACGCGCGTTTGTGCGCGACGGCGCGTAGTGCCGGAACCAGTTCAGAGACTTTCAAACATTCGTGAATGGTGCTCGCTCGACAATATCACAGATAATAGAATACTATAGCAGAATGGTTGATATCGATCTTATCATGATTGCTCTAATATCAGAAGCTGAAGAGGAAGAAAGTGAATTTACATCAGCAGCTGAGGATAGAAAAATAAAACGAAAATTTTGGGTTCACGAATTATGGAAGAAAAGACATATACTTGGCGAATTCAGAACACTCTGTAGTAATGATTTAAGTCTGGACCCAAGACATTTTTATGATTATTATAAAATGGGTTTAGATAAGTTTGAAAATTTGGTAAATATTTTGAGGCCTCACATCCAAAAGCAAGAAACAAATTTAAGAATACCTATTTCCGTTGAAGAGCGGATATCAATATGCTTGAGGTAAGTACATTTTTAAGCTAGCTTAGATTTCCATTCTATTCTATTCTATTCGAAAGCATTAAAAAACATTTTAAAAAATGTAAATAAATTAGGAAGAGTCAAAAGCATTTATTTTTATTTACATAGATTTATTTATCTTTAATTTTACGCATTATTAGGTACAGTAATAGTCATTATCGCCATCCGTCTGTTGCCGCGTCGTCGTCCCAATCGGCATTGGTATGTACGGTGAAGGTGGCAGGTCGAGATCTTCCATACGATATCTCGAAGAAGTGCTATTTTCGAACTGATTAGGGATTATGCTGTTGCTACTTGTTGACGTATTTGGCGTGTTAGAAGGAGTATAAGTGGTTGTATAGCCGATGGATGAAGAAGTATTTGCTTGCGTTGAGTTGATATTTGTTTCAGGTTGAAAGGTGCACATTTCATCCGAAGCAACTTTTATTTCCGCGTCAGTTACTAAAAGCAATATCTGTCGTTTCAGTAGCACTTGCATTTGTATTGGCATCCGTTTAACCGTTTTAGACATTGAGAGAAAAAAAGTGTCCGTTGGATCTTCTTCTGTTTTTTTATTTTCCAGATATTGTGCGAATAACATTTGTGATAGTGGTTGTGACTTCTTTCGAGTAGTATCGGAATGGCTGGATAATTGTGATTCGGGTCGAGATGGCGACGCAACGGACAAGTTTGTGTCGGTATCAGTGTTTAGGTCATTTTCTTCGGAGCTATCTAAGTTAGACGTCTGTGGTTTGTTCTGCAAGTATGGTTTTAAAAACTCCAATTCTTTTTCATATCGTATTGGCTTATCATTTGATCTAGCAGAACCACTCTTGAACTGTCTTAGCCTTATTGCTTTCTTGTAACAATCTCGAATTCTTTTCCACCGCTTTTGACACTCTGCCTCTGAAAAAGGAACACAAAATTGTAACTCTTATTTTAATTCAATAAAATGTATTATTTATACTGTAATACTGTAATTATGTTTTTTATATGTGGTGTACAATAAAGAATATTCTATTCTATTTATGTGTATTTTTTTAATTGTTACAGATTTATGACTACAGCAATTAGCTTTCAAGCCTTAGCTCAAAGTTATCGAGTAGGATACAGCACTGTTTTAACAATTGTACATGAAGTTTCCGCAGCAATATGGAAACATTTACAGCCAATTGTTATGCCGAAGCCAACACAAGAATTATGGACTAAAATAGAGGAGGAGTTCAGAACCATATGGAATTTTCCTAATTGTATAGGGGCAATTGACGGTAAACACGTCAATATAAGAGCTCCCTGGAATAGCGGCAGTTTGTACTTCAATTACATAAAATATTTTAGTACTGTCTTGTTAGCTGTTGTTGACGCAAAGTACAAATTCATTATTGTTGACATCGGAGCATATGGACGTAACAGCGATAGTGGCATATTAAACAATTCTAAATTTGGACAACGATTAGAAAATAATACGATTGGTATACCGCCTAATAAAAGGTTGCCAGGTATGATAGAGGAAATGCCACATGTTTTTGTAGGAGACGAAGCATTTCCCTTGTCCGAACACATCATGAGACCATATCCTGGAAATCAGGTGTCTGACAATCATGAAAAGAAAATTTTTAATTATCGCTTAAGCCGAGCAAGGCGCTTAGTAGAAAGTGCTTTCGGAATTCTGTCACAAAAATTTGAGATTTTTCAAAAAAAAATAAAAATGCAACCAATGTATCTTGATTCTATGATTCTTGCATGCACATGTTTGCATAATTACATAAGAGAAAATGACCAACTCGAAAACTTGGAATTGCCAAGTAATAGTATATTACAAGATATACGGTCAGTCGATTACCATACTATGACAAATGCCATGGTGATCCGAGAGACATTTAAATCTTATTTTATATCCGAGCATGGGACAGTACCATGGCAAAATGAAATGATCGGACGATGTTAAAGAAGTGATCATAATGTAACGTAAATGTAACTGTGTATGTTTTGTATCTTAATGTAATAATAAATAGTACTTACCAGAAATTTGCATTTCACCGCTTATTTTTTGCCAGGCATTTTTCCTACAATTTTTATCACTGTAGGTTTTCGCCTTGACGTTAAACAGACAATCATATTTTTGTACTAAATAAATTAATTTTTCATCTTCGTCCATTGTCGTCGTAGTTCAGCACTGTCGTCCGTCCGTTGTGGTCGGCGTCTGACGCGTCACTGCGCTTGAGTACGCGCGGCGACTCGCGAATCCACTCGACTCCAGCCGAGCGTTGGAGCGCGAATGCGCGCGTCAACGCGCTTCGACGCGCGTTTCCATATTTACATAGCACAAATTTGTACTTAAATAGAAGAACAATAAAGATGAATATGCTTTAGGCGGAAAAATATGACGCGTCGCGTCGCTTCGACTCTGCGCCAGTGTGAGTTGGGCCTAACATGGAAATGGTATAGATATTATAAAATTGTAATACTAAAACAGATTTTTCAAATTTAAAAACAACCTAAATCATTGTAGGTATTATCAACATCTAACTACCTAAAAATATTGTGTTACAAAACAAAATAGTAAAATAATAGGAACAAATTATATTTTACTAAATAGGATTAACAGAAAAGTATTTTACCTCATGCAGATGAAGTATGCCCAAGACCTGAAGTGGATGGTAATGGTTCCTCAACAGATGTTCAGATGAAAGTAAAATATTTATGCTATTTAATCATATCTTGTTAAATTACTTGATGTGGATAAAGAGAAAATGTGCATGAATTGCAAAAAAGAAACATAATTGAGAAATTATACATACAGATTTGCACTTGTTACAATCCTGGCAAACCTCTTGTGCTTTACTTTCTTTGTGTGGGCAAATTAGTAGCAAGATAATCCTTACTTCCTTACTAATATTATAAATTCGAAAGTAACTCTGTCTGTCTGTTTGTTACCTTTTTACGGCTAAACCACTCAACCGATTTAGATGAAATCTGGTAGAGATATAGTTTAAAACCTGGGGAAGGACATAGCCTACTTTTTATTGATGTAGGTACCACGCGGGCGGAGCCGCGCGTAATAGCTAGCTATCACATATTCATCCACATATTGTGATCAATTATGTTTAAGATACTAATTGTTTGACATACTTAGTGATTAACTAACATGTTTATGACTTAAGTTCAAGTTAATTTTATATTTTAAAGTCAATAATGTTCTTTTCCTACCAGTAGTTATTGATGTGACAATCTTTTGTGAGAAGCTTCAATATTTGTTTCTCAAACTAAAATCAAAATGTGATTATGACACAAGAAGTAACTTATAGACAATATTAAGTCAAATTTATGTTGGCTTCAGTAGATGTCCATGTGGTGACGGATTAAGAATACAGAGTGTCACCACTAAATTTCATTCCATGAGTGTCGTAAGATGCAAATAAGGGGATATACACCATGCAAATATTATCATTGCAAAGAGAGCTGCCATACTGCTGCTTTAGAGGCTTTCATCAAATTTAATTAAATGCTTGAGTATGTTCAGTAGTAATTCATGGAGACATGGTTGCTGCACCTTACAGTTATGATTTGTAAACAAAATTTTATTTTAAACTTGGCGATTAAAAAGAGTGGCATGAGTTTCTTGCCCGTTCTTCTAATGAGCCCTACACCGTTGCTTTGCTGAACGTGGCAGTAAATGTAAATTCACAGAAAAAAATTAGTGTAACTTTGACATTCATAAGTGTTACCTTGTAACCTAACTTAAATAAATTTATTTTTGATTTTGAGAGGGAAAACCTGAAATAAAATCCTAGACCAACCCGTCTGGCCAGTGTGGTATAGTAGGCCAAAGCCTCCCAATTGGGAGAGGCGTACGGTGGACTGTGAAAGGCTGGTTGATTAATAGTGATACACATATGCTGTGATGTATATGTATAATGTAAATGACTTAACTTACCAGTGATAGTCTTATCTCCTTTGCAATAATTATGGTCATAATGTTGAATTTTGTAATAACCATGGTCAATATTGGGTTGTAGTTTTCTGAAATCAATGCGTAAATTGAATTTAGAAAAATATGGCAATAAAGTTGCAATATTTCATAAAGGTATACAAATTACTATCAATTTGTTTATTCAAATATGTCTATTATAATTATTATGTGATGGATTCATAAAGCTAACAATTTTGCATGTATACATGTTCATATAATTTAATATTTAGTTACACAATTTATGAAAGAAATAGTGTTGTGGCTTCATCCACAATAGTCACTAGCTGTTACTTAAACTCAGTCAAAATTGTAAATACTAATCTTCAATTAACAATACCACTAGTACGTACCAAAAATACGTCTCGGTAAATAACAGCTCACTTGAGAAGTGAGCTCTTATTTTGTTTAGTTCGCTTGAAACACAACCAATGTAAACACGTCTCATAATGCCGCAATGTATATTCAAAAGTTGCAAAAATAGTGGCGAAAAAAGCAATTTAACGGCCGGGGTATCTTACTTTCAGTAAGTACATGAAGATTATGTTATATTTTAAGGTTTAAACTAACAAATAATATCAAATTTTGAACAAAATTACCGATTTTAAACCACCGCTATAAATGTTTGGCCAAAGCTCGCCAACACACGCACAAATTCTTAAATAACAAAAATTTACGAAACAAAACGTTGTAGCTCTCAAGACAATAACGGGAAAAAGTACTTTATTTGTTGCCGCTTAAGGTTGATTACACACTAACGAATGATCGTAAGTATTAGATAATATTTTGAAGATTTGTGACTTTATTACTAGGTGCCATGGTTGTAATTAGGTTGAACTCAAAACTGTTTTAAAACTTTTCTCTCCGTTTTTTAGTAAAAAAATGTAGCTGTATATACGTATTGTCACGCGGACAGCATTTAGCTTTGATTTTGTATGTGACCCAATATCTAGTAGTATTGTTGATCGAAGATACTAATTAATAATAGTAATACCTATGTTACCATTATTATTTTATCTATAATTGATTGTGTATAACCACTGATATACATTTAAAAAACATAAATTGTACATGCAAATAAAACCAAATTGTGCACTAATACCTAATCAGAGATGTGTCTGCATCAGGGCATAATATTTCGTTTTCTAATATTATGACTTGTGAATCCGGTAGTGGACCTGGTAGATTACCAGTAACTTCTTTTAATGAACCATTATTTGTAATCACTAAATAGCTGTTTGATTGTATTGCAAGTGGATTTGATGATTCTATGTCTGGTATTCTATTGGCAGAGGTACTAGCAATCGGACCTGTGGCGGCTGTGGTTGCAATAATTTGTATGTCGGGCTGTTTGAAAGTGGAGGTGCTGGCAGTCGGACTTCTGGTTGGCATAATTTGTATGTCGGACTGTTCGTCAGTGGAGGTGCTGGCAATCAGACTTCTGGTTGGCATAATTTGTATGTCGGGCTGTTCGTAAGTGGAGGTGCTGGCAATCGGACTTCTAGTTGGCATAATTTGTATGTTGGGCTGTTCGTAAGTGGAGGTGCTGGCAATCGGACTTCTGGTTATAATTTGTATGTCGGGCTGTTCGTAAGTGGAGGTGCTGGCAATCGGACTTCTGGTTGGCATAATTTGTATGTCGGGCTGTTCGTAAGTGGAGGTGCTGACAATAGGACCTGAAGTTGGCATAATTTGTGTGTCGGGCTGTCTGTAAGTATAAGCGCTGGCAGTCAGATTTGTGGTTGGCATAATTTGTAAGCCTGGCTCTCTGTAGGTATAGGACCGTTCAATAGTACTCGATGGACTGGAGGAATAGGATACATACATAATTTAATAATGTATTTAAATTATTAATCTCCGAACTATCGCTCATACTAGAGGATCTACTAGTGAACTCAATGTTTTCTATTTCATATTTACAAAGCAGACTTTGAATGTCTAATTTTAGCTTGCTTTGTAAAATTGGTTGAAATTTGCGCATTTGAGCAGCAATATAGAGCCCGTATGTGGTAATTTCATCTTCTAATTCCAGTTTTTTACTTTCTTTAATTGCTTTCAAAGTAAGCAATGCCGCTCCATATAAATCAGAATTTCGCTTTCTGTTTAGTGCGTCCGATCCCTTAACTATCAGTTGCGATGGTGTCGAAGTAGTTGGCGGTGGTGTCGGCGTTGATGGTAGTGGGGTTGGCATAGCTGGCGGTGATGGTGTCGGCATAGCTGGCAGTGGTGGTGGTGATATCTGAAATAAATGCATAATGTTTTTCTATTACTCACAGAAACCTTCACCTGCTGCAGAATGGAGAAAAATATCAAGAGGATTTGACATTAAGTGGAATTTCCCTCATGCATTAGTTGCACTAGACGGAAAACACGTAGTTATGGAAGCCCTAGCAAATACAGGAAGTCTGTATTTTAACTACAAAAAAACATTCAGTGTTGTACTTCTGGGCATGGCAGACTATGATTACAATTTTACTTATATAGATGTTGGCTGCCAAAGCAGAATCTCTGACGGAGGGGTTTTCCGGAATTCTACATTGTTCAGAAGTTTAAATAATATTACTTTGAATTTACCTGAAGATGAGCCTTTACCTTGCGGAGACGTGAATTTACCATATGTTATAGTAGGCGATGATTCTTTCCCATTATCGCACAACTTAATGAAACCCTATAGTTGGAGAACATCAACAAGGTTCATCGCAAAGACTATTTAACTATAGATTATGCCGTGCACGACGATTGCCAAGTTTGTTTAGTGTTGTAATAGTAGTAGTTTTCTTTGCCGCTTCTCCGCTGGAACCAGTACCTGGTTTTCCTCTACGTCGAATATAATAATATAACACCATACCTTGGAGCAATCGGCATCTGCAAAAAAAATATTTTATTTGTAACTATAGCAAAGAATATATTATATAGTCATATCCTTAAACAAACTATCTTAATATATTACATTCATTATTTATTTATTATTTCAGACACTTGGCCACAGGAGAGTCTTATCGGTCGCTTGCCTTTCAGTATCGAGTAAGCCATAGCTGGATAAGCGCTATAATAAAAGAAATTAGTACTGCCATTGTCAAAACTATGCTCCAGTTAGTTATATCATTGCCAAAAGATCACCAACTCAAAAGAATCAGTGACCAGTATTTATTAAAGTGGAATTTTCCAAACTGCGTGGGAGCAATTGATGTAAAACACATAAGAATAAGGGCTCTCATCAATAGTGGATCATTATATTACAACTACAAGGAGTATCATTCAATGGTATTGCTAGCAGTTGTCGATGCGGATTGTAAATGTATTGCCATTGATGTTGGTTATTATGGAAGAGAACCAGATGCTGGTATTTACTTAAAAAGCAAAATAGGGCAAAATATAAGAAATCAAACATTTAATATACCAGAACCGAAGGCCCTACCTGGAACAAATGATGTGATACCACATGTATTAGTGGGAGACGAAGCTTTTGCTTTCCACGAAAACTTGATAAAACCCTATCCAAGACAGCAATCAATCCATGATTTATCAAAAGCCGTATATAATTACCGATTATCACGAGCTCGAAGAACTACAGAGAATACATTTGGAATTTTATGTGGTTACTTCAAATTATTTTGCATACCTATTGCTACTGCCCCAGCTGTGACAGACAAACTAGTAGTGAGATTTTATATAACATATTACGGGAAGCAAAAGTACTGGTACCTGGTCAACAACATGTTGATGACCCACTTTCCTTACCTACTGAAAATTTAATACCTATGGCAAAACGCAATGTTCGAGCCCAAATGAATCCTATACAAATACGGAAAACATTGAAAAATTACTTTAATGGACCAGGGGCTATTGAGTGGCAATATAATTATGCGACACAACATTAGGGTGTTCGTAAATTAATAAGATAAATGTAACTAATTAATTAAGTATAACAGACGAAAGAAAAGAAAGAGGTCCTAACCTCTTTCACCACCCTCGAGTAAAGTATCGAGTAGAGTAGTAGACTAACCGCCATCTAAAGTCACCCGTAACTGCACGTGTCAATTTCACGAGGTTCGAGTAGCACTAATCATATGATTAAACTGACCCGTAACTTACTTGCCACGTCTTCTGCCAATTAGAGTGTTTACTTGACAGTTAAATTAAATCACAGAGTTTAGGTTAATGAACATTTGTCGGTCTGTTGTCTAAAAATGGATTTTATTGATTTAATCGATCATCAATTAGATGAATTAGAATATTCTACGCTGCAACGGATATCGAGGATTTGTGTATTTAAATTCCGTGTTGATTATTTTATGGACTTAGATGAAACTGACTTTTTGGCTAGATTTCGTCTATTGAAGTATACAGCGAACCAAGTGCATAACTTAATAAAACATAAAATAATTCCTAAAACGCAAAGGTGAGTATCATTCTTTCACTATATAAAAATAATTTAAATGATTTTACTAATAGATAACCTATCACATCATACCTAATTATTATTAATTCCTTCTACACCTTGGACATAAAGATTGAATACGATCTTCTGTCAGTAACCTACATCAGTAGGTACCTACTTATCTAACAAACAAAAAATCTTGATTTCAGAAATCAAGCAGTTTGAACAAAAACAAGCCTACTATTAACTTTAAGGAATCTAGCTACTTGATCCTACATATGAAGTGCGGCCGATTTTTGTGGGGTCAGCCCTCCAACAGCAAGCTGTATTGTTAAGAAAGTTACTGAGGCTATCGCTCAATTACGACCAGTTACGATAAAGTTCCCTGACGACATAAGTACACTACAAGATGGTTTTTATCAAATCGCAAGATTCCCCAGGGTAATAGGAGCTCTAGATTGTACCCACGTTACAATACAGTCACCCGGTATGTCATATTTCTGAATCATGAATGTAAGATATTATAATAATTGTTTGTTAATCCAGGTACCTAGTACAAGATTTAAATGTAATACTTGTAATTTCAGGTGGCGATTCAGCTGAAAATTATAGAAACAGGAAATCTAATTTCTCAATTAATGTTCAGGTGGTTTGTGATAGTCAATTAATGCTTGGATATTGTGGCAAGATGGCCAGGGTCTGTTCATGATCAGACTATTTTTAATAATTATTTTTTGAAACAAAGATTTTAAAGTGGACAATTTGGAGATAGCTTGCTTCTTGGTGATAGTGGATATGAGTCAAAGCAATATCTTTTGACACCCTTTCTGAATCCATCATCCCCTGCAGAAAATTTATATAATGAGTCACACATAAGAACAAGGAATACTGTTGAAAGATGTTTTGGTGTGTGCAAAAATAGATTTCCTGTCCTTAGGCGACAGATAACGTTAAAATTAGATCGCGTACAAGCTATAATAGTCGCCTGCTTTGTACTACATAATATTGCAATTGATGCAAATGAAAGAAAATTTGAAGACAACCACGACCTACATACTGAGCCTGGTGAAGAAAATGCACCACAGAGTCCTAATTTGAATAATGACGTTAGGAATAGACTGGTGCAAGAATATTTTTTACCATTATTAAATAGTAATAGAGTATAAATAAAACAAACAACATTATTCATTTAAAATTATATTTTAATTTGTACTCCTCTTCCTTCCATTTGCGCTCTTTTTCTTTGAACTCTGCCTCTTTCTTGCGTTCATTTTCTTTAAACTCCCATACCTTCTTTTTTTCTATGATTTTTTCTTCTAAAATTTTTTTTTTGAATTTGAACTACTCCAATTTTGCTTGAGTCAGCTCATCAAAAAGTGATTTTTTCGGTACATTAGCTGTAAAAAAAAACAATTGTGAAATAAATACAGATAGAAATAGTACACAGACCGCTCAACACAGGTAACACTTAGACCTTTAGAGTGCCTTTACTCCATACCCAGTACGAGCAGTTTTCATAATGTGGTATGGTGGCCGACAATACATGTGTATAAACCTAATGCAGGATGTTAAAGAAGTGTTGCCACCCATGTACGTTACTCCCTACTTAATTTACTATGTTAGTTTGTAGGATTACGGTCAATAAGTAATACACAAACTATGTAAAAACTTTGTTTATTATTATTTTAAAACATTTAAAAATTTTATTTAAAAAATTAAAACTTTGTCATCATATGGAAAACTGCAAAGTAATAGATATTTTAGTTTAATTAATCGCTTTGTGTAATTATAATTAATTCATAACATTATCTAAATGTGATTTGAAATTGATGGCTCACGCAATACTAGACATCATAATCAAATATAACTCCCACAACAATTGTGGGAGAATAAACAACTAGAATGCGGTAACATTGAAATTTGAGGTTATGAATGATTTGATTTCATATTTTGGCTACTAAATCGATTATTTTGTACTCGACGTGAATCTATGTGTGTAAGACACAATCAATTAAAACATTAATAAGCTAAAATTGGCTTATACTTACGAGTGGAAGGACAATTTTGGTGTTTTCGTTTCACTATCACTTTTACATCCTAATACACTACAACGAACCATATTGTCTTTAATATATATGAATAACCAGTTCACTGAGTGTTTCCTTATGTAATTTTCACAATAATTGTGCACTTTTATTGAAATTAAACAAAAATTAACGCTAAAACGTAAGCAAGCGACTCTCAACTGTCAAATTTGTTTAGCACAGTACTGTGCTGACCTTGAAAAAACCGGCACGCAACGCGAGACAGAAAATATTCTCATGCTGTCTCGTTTCTATACACGTCAAATTCATAACTCCTTCTTACTCTTGTGTGAATGAAACAGATGCTATCAATTTGTCTATAGTTTTCTCCGTCTACGAGTTATCACAACAAACTATAAGTACACGAAATGACAGCTAACCAGCCAATGACGACGTTTGACGAGTAACGTTGACGTAATATTGAACGAATGTAACGTATGATTTGTTACGTCATTAACTTAAACGGTAAGTTGTTACTCGAAGCTTTATTTTCGCTTGTGAAATTGATAGAAGTTACTCGTAAGTTTTACTTGCCAATTAACCTTAATTGGGAAGTAACTAATGAACGCTTTACTTGGAGACGGTGAACGAGGCCCTTCCTGTAATATGAGATGAAAATAGATAATTAAATACCTTTCTAACCTGTTTTATTTAAAATTGCTCCAATTTCACGCCACCAATTCTGTTTCAATTGAGTTTTTCTGTACTCTTTACTTTTTATATTATAAATAACTTCATGGTTACGTACGAAATCTATTAAAATTTCGTCGTCCTCGCTGCTCCAAAAACTCATTTTGTTCGTCGTCTGGTCAAAACAATACAATATTTTATAAAAATGGCTTCACCGCTATCGAGAAAAACGTTCACGAACCATCCGACGCCGTCAAGACGCCCGTCATGCAAATGGCGGCACCGCTTTTTGACGTTGCGGTGTCAAATACCGCTCTCTATGAAACCGCGCCATTTTGTTTACATAGACAACGTTCTAGTGACGTCATTCACCGCTGTATTACGGCCGCTATGTGACGGCACCGCTATCCTAGGAAACCAAAGTTTTAGACATTGGTAAGCATAGCAATCCCTTTGCGAAATTAGCAATATTTATATGTTTTAAGTTTCCGTTACAATTTCGCATTTTTCCAATAGCACCCCAAAAATGATATACACTTAGAGCAGGACTCGAACTACTGCTACCACCAGATTCTAACAAGTCACTTACTTCTTTGTCAAGTTTTGACTGTCGGTACTCATAATCAATTTCCTGAATTAGTTTCTCATCGGCAAGATTAGGAAATGTTTCTATAATATTTGCTATAGTAGTACATTATTTATATACAACGTGTTGAGGACACAAAAACTGTAACTCTTTGAACAGTGTATTTAATGGCAAGCGTGTTTTTAATTGACTTGAAAGTTCAGTCAGAAATGATTGCATATGTTCGACGAATTTTGGATTGCACTATTTAAAGTCATGTCTCTTGATAGGTGAGTAATTTCCCTGCTGACATTAACACCTAAGTACATCTTTTTACGAGGTAAAAAGTTAACTGTAGATCTAGGATCTAAACTAAGTGGGTCTGTGTTCTTAATGTAATCATTTGTCATGTAAAAACTTTGGAATAAGAAAAATATAAATAAAATATAGTAGGTAGCCTGCTGTAAATAAAATGTTATATTTACAGTATTAAATGTAATTTTATTTAGAGACTTGAAGCTCTTATTAAATATTTATTTATTATTAAGTACGTAATTTGAATTTAAAAAAAAAAGTTGTTGCATTTTACGAATGCCAAGCCTTGTACGCCTTTCGGTTAAAATATTTCCTGCCTTGGAAATTAATCTCTCACAGAAAACAGAAGTTGCAAGGAAATTCAATTTTCGTCTTGATAATACAGCAAGACTAGGGAAACTGTGCCCAAACGTTCGCCACCATTCCAAGGGATTTTCCCTTCTCCCCAAAATAGGCTGCTCTAAATACCTTTGGAGTTCCAATATAGCCTGAGATGTTGGAGGGTCTTCAGAGCGTACTGTCCCTATAAAATTATCATATTCACCCCAAATGTCAAAACATGGTTTTGGGTTTTTAGGTCTTGATCTGACTGGTATGGTAGCTTTCTATGTATGACATGGCAAATTATGGTTCGGTATCGGTTATGGTTTTTTTTGTCTCGTCAACCTTAAGTTTGTTTTTAAAAATATGGAGTTTAACCCTCGGGTCCAATACCGTAACGATTCGTATCGTATTGATGTCTTCGAGATTGGAAAATCTCCTTTCGATTTCTGACCGTAATGATTGCACCAACTGTTTCGATAGTATCCGCGAAATTTGCACTAAACGGATCTTCTGTTATCTCCAACATTTTACTTAAAGCTGCAATAAGGGCTCTGGTTAAAACCAGTATTTGGCTTCCAGAAACATACTTCTCCGCGCTCATGGTTTCCGTTAGCTGATCGAATTTGTAAGTAAGTTTGTAAGTTCTCGAATTATTCGCCATTCGTCCGATGTTAAAGATTCAAACCTTTCGTCAGATAAAGCTGTGGTCGCTTTGATTGCGTCTTCGTGATCAACAAAGCGCTCTAACATTTTTAAAGAAGAGTTCGACCGAGTAGGCACGTCCTGGAGTAGTTTTTTTACGACTACAGTGCCACTTTGCTTTTGAAAAACTACTAATTTCTCAGCAGTTTTTACGCTTTTTTTATAATGTGAAACAATTGTTTTCACCTTTGTTATGAGCTGCTGTATAGTTGCATCTGCGGTAGTTTCAGTGGTGCAGTGTTTCACGATCAAATTAAGTGTGTTGGCGTAGCAAACAAAATGCTTAAAACCTATTTTTCTGCAGCACTCTTCATATTACTTGCATTGTCTGTAAACATAATGAGTACTTTCTCCTTTAATTTAAAAGTGTTTACAATGCGGGCTGAATGGTCTTTAATATTTGCGGCCGTATGTGCACTGGTTATAGCTGTACACTCCAACAGCAGAGATCTTAAAATAAAATGTTCGTCAATGTAGTGGGCTGTTTGTCTGTCACGTTCTATTGCGCCAACCAGTACTTAATAGGTAAGTAATAGTATAAAGTTAAATCAATTAACAATATCTTAGTTTATTTATGCGTTCTATAAATAATAAGTAAGTATGTAACTCAGTTTCCAAAATATTTGTTATAATAATGTTATTAAAAATCCGGAGCGCATAAGTAGGGTAGACTGGGTACGGTTGTAACAATTTTGCGTTGATCGTTCGTACAAGTCGCATTAATAGTACCAACAACTTATTAAAACGTTTGAAATAAAAGAGTAAACATTTGTCTTTAAATAGACATAACAATTAGAGGACTAGAGGCAATAGTTTCCAGACAATTACAACTTATTTAAATGTGGGCTACTGTTACAACAGACCCCCATACCAGGGGCTGTTGTAACAGCGAGGGGGGTCAATTGTAACATACTCAAATAATACACAATGCATGCATTTCAATCACGCTTATTGCTTATAAACCACAATCAAGTCCTTATATATTACTTAAAATTAATATGGCACCATTTTAGGTACATATTAAGCAGTCTTTTTAATCAGTCTATAACATTTTCATTTTTAAGGTAACATCGTAGTTATCATCCACCTACATTAGTAAAAATATGAACAAAAACTAAACAAGTACAACTTCTAATAAAAAAAAAATATATAGGGGAAACAGTATAGTTATTGGCCAGATAAGCGACCACCCGATGAGAAAAAATAAATTAAAAATAAATTTATAACTTGGAAATAAATAAAATTCACGACATATGTTTCTTTATTAATGTATTTACTAAACAAGGTGCCTTACATAAACTTTTGTTAAATATTATAATAAAAATGTGAACTTAAAAATAAAAATATTAAAATCACAGTAATTGGCCATAACATAGCAGTTATTGGCCGTGAGATCACATAGCTATTGGCCACATTGAAAAATAAAATATAAATTAAAATTTTACCACATAAACATTAACTAAAACATGTCTTCATCATCTTCAGAAGATTCAGAATTATCACCAGAGTCATCATTCAACGAAAAACAGTTGTGGCATACAAAGCCAGAAAGCTCATCGTCATCCGGCATATGATCAAGGTGTTTTCGAGGAATGCAATGACGATGATAATACTTTTTACAGGAACTACATACTAGTGACTTATTTTTATCAGCCAAACGCCGGCACATGTCGCAAGTAACCAGATTTGATAAAATCCTAAGTTTACCGTCGTTTTTAATTGTAGTCGTAGTATTTTCTTCTATAGAATTTTCAGTCTTTATATTAATATTTCTATTTTTTGATTTCTTTCCTACGCCTTTATCTTTTTTGATCTTCAGAGCGTCTTCTTTCTTCTCCTCTCTTTTTCTTTTCCTTTCCATTTTTTGATTCTCTTTTTCTTGCTTTTCCATCTCTTTCTTTTCAATAGCTGATCTAAAATTCTCAGAGGTAATCACAAATGGAGTCTTTTCTGTCTTTCGAATGAACTTCCTTCTATTTTCTGGGGCATTTTGTAAGTAGTCACTAATCGACTTATTAACATGAGCAGTTTCTGCCATTGTGGTTTCAGTGGTAGAAGTGGAAGGTTGGCACAAATTTGTGGGAATTTTGGTAGGTGTCATGGTAATTTTAACTGTTGTCACATTATTTTCACTTATGAGATTTACATTTGTTGTGTTATTAGCTGATTGTATTTCAATATTAGTTGATTCTGTCTCTGGAGGATCACTTTGAAAAAAACTCCAGAGTTTGAATAATGTTGGAGAGGAACTATTCTGCATTATACCTTGAGATTTCAGTGCTTTCATCTTGTCTATCATTTCGACTCCTACAATATTTTCGAAGTCTTTTAGAGTCATGACCTTGTTTTCGTGCTTGTCTACTGTTTGTCTGTCTGTCCCTTCAACATTTTTCGGTGCACCTAAACATTTTGAGTAATCAATTGCATTCTCATCAAATGGACACAAGCCACATGCTCGAAAACCATTTATTATAGTTTCAGATTTTAGGTTGTCAACAACGGTTTTTAAAATCATAGCTATGTTGAGCTTTGTTACCACCTCTCCAACGTTTTCTGATTGAAATTTGCGTACTGCTTTTCGATACATTTTCTTTATTGGTCCAAAAACGGAAACGTCTGCTGGCTGAGTGATTCGAGTGGTATTAGGGTAAAGAGCTATCAATTCAACTCCTTGCTCTTTACAAGTCAAACTAAGTTGTAATGTAATATGACTTTTATGGCCATCAATAAAGAGGATGACCGGTCTTTTTATGTTATTTTCAGCAAGATATGGTGCAAATATTTCAGTAATGAATTGGTTAAAGACATCTGCCGTCATCCACCCTTTATCACTGCGTCCGATGCCCCATTTAGGTGGCACTGATGTCGCAATTTTTTCAGGCAGTCGTTTGTATGGAAACACAATTAATGGAGGACAAGTCCTGCCATCGGCAGAAAATGTGAACAGCACTGTAACATTTTCTTTGGGGTTTCCTTGGTCCACAGCATAAACATTTTTATCTCCTTTAGCAGCTAGCACGCGCCCCGTAGAAGGACAGAGTTGGAATTCTGTCTCGTCAGCATTGAAGACACGCTTTGGATCCTGAATTACGTCTAACAGGTTTTCGCCAGTCATGTAGTTCTTTATTTCAAGAAACCATTTTCTTATGTCGGTTTCAGACACACAGGCACTGGCTTTGGTAACCCCCTCACTGGTTCTTGGTACTAAAATGGGGTGACGTTTTAAAAAAGCTTTGAGCCATCCCTGACCGGGCCTGTTGTTAAGAAAAGGAGTAACGCGTGGATTTTCAGTTAAAAACTTTTGAACTGTGTCCAAAACGTCATCGGACTTCCTAGGAAATCCTTTACGAGCCATATTAACTAACCAATCTGTGATAATAACTTCTTCATCATCTGTTAGATACGGTGTGGGGCCAAATTGAGATTTTGAATTTGGATTTTTAAGTTTAAATTGTAAAGTTGCTCGGGGTATATTGTATTGTTTGGCGACTGCTCTTAAAGACATTACTTTTGTATTTATTTTTTCTAAAGCCTCGTCCAGGGCCTCTTTGGTGTATTTGGGTATCTTTGGCATATTCTTTTCTTGTGTACCTGAAAAAAACAAGTAAATATTCTTTTTTGATAATTTATCCAAAATGAATTAATAAAGCATTATAGTTATTGGCCTACCATTTCTATAGACTAACTTTGCAAATGATACAGTTATTGGCCTAAGGCCATTAACTGTACATAATGGCTGAAAATTTTTAGAAATCGTACAGAATACTACTCAATGTAACAGAAAACGATACCTTTAATAAAAACGATACTTTAACTTTTTTTTGTAAAATACAGTTATTGGCATAGGCGGCCAAACACTATAAATGAATGAAAAAATTGTGACAGCTATTGGCCACTACAAAATTTGCTAGTTTTTTGGCAATAAAGTTGAAATGGCTAATAGCTGTAAAGGGGCCAATTACTATATCGATTCCCCTAATTATATTTTATATTGTTTTTTCAACACAACAATTTTTACCATATAATATTTAATCGGACCCACTGCAGTTATGAGTTATGACAGAAACAAATATCTATCGCCATCTGTACACTCAATTGTGACCATAGACGACAGGCCCCTTGGCATTGTACCCACTTTTCACCTGATCTACTATCTGAGAAGGCTTCTAGGCAAACCAGAAAATAAAACTCTTCTTCTTCCGATGATGCAAGTGGCGTGTTAGTTTTCCTCTTCTTTGCTTTAGCCTTTCCTTTGCTTTTGACTTTCAGACCAGGGGATGAATCTAAAACTTTTTTCTTCACTTGTTTATCTTTCAATCTTTTCTGTCGTTCTTCATACTTCTTTCGAACAGCTTCCTTTTCAGTGTAAATAGCTGACTTTTTAGTTTTTAGACCACTATTTACAGTTTTCCTATGGGCAGCTTTTGGGTAGAGCCGTATTACCTCTGGTGAAAACACAGTTTGATGGCTTGTAGACGGCTTACGAGACGAGTGCTGGTCGTGTACTTGACGGCTTGTAGATGGCTTAGGAGACGAGTGCTGGTCGTGTACTTGACGGCTTGTAGACGGCTTAGGAGACGAGTGCTGGTCGTGTATTTGACGGCTTGTAGACGGCTTAGGCGATAATTGCTGATCATGTATATTTATTTGTCTTGGTGATGTAGTAGTCACTAGCTCTTCAATGTCTTGTGGAATATAAATATCAGCGTTGTTGAAGCTACTAGGCTAGCTGAAGCCTCGTTCAACAACGAAGGTGATAGCGGTGGTGTTTCGTCGTCTGGACACTTTACAAGAATGTTCTGATTAGGAACAACCACTTCTTCTGTAACAATTGGGTTTGGCCTGTCTGTCACAAATGAAGGCGAAAAGTCAATATCTTGAAATAAATCACGATTGAAGGGGTATATTCCTGTCTTCCGAAAGCCAGCCTGAATATTTGATTGGGTGAGAGCGAGTGGCATTGCAACTGTCGTAATACTGGGTATGTCGTAAATAGTCATGGTTCTGCCTGGATGATTTCGCATTCATGCGTCACAGGCTGTATTGAAAGCTTTTTTCAAAGGTCCGTACACAAATCGATCCAAGGACTGGAGTTTGTGTGAGCAGTGGGGTGGGAACGAAAGCAAAACTATTCCATTTTCTTTACAGAAATCTAGAGAATTTATATTATGAATATGCGATGTGTGGTTTTCCAGAACAAGCAAAACTTTGTGCGAAGGAGAGGCATTAGTATGTTTTTTGAAATGTTTGAGGAATACTAAGAACGTTTCGTCTTGCATCCAGCCCGATGGATTGCCTGTTCCAATGGAACCCACAGGTCCGTCCCTGATGAAATGCTCCTTGTATCGTACGCGAGGAAATACGAACATTGGGGGAATGATATTGCCCAACGCGTTTTCCGCAAAGGCTAATGTAACCAATGTGCCTTGTGATAATGACTTATAAGGCCCTTCGAAAGCCACAGTATCTGTTGCCGTATTTCTGGCACCATGGATTTTCCCGAAGCTTGTTCCCGAAGAACCTCCACCGTAAGACGTCGTTTCGGAAAAAATTCTCTTCGATATCTCGATATCTTCTCCCTTCCGTCGATGACAATTACACAAAAACGGCTTTCGTCAGAGAATAAAACTCGACTCCACTCATTGGACCAATTTTTATGCTGACGAGCGAACGCTAATCTTGCTACTCGATGGCTCACCTCAAGTTTAGGCACTTTTGCTGGCACGTATGACTTCAAACCAACTTCATGTAACCTTCTCCTTACTATTCGTACGTTACGCACTTCTTCCAAAAGATTTCGGGTCTCAACAGCCGTTTAACGACGATTTCTTAAAGTTTGCACCCTTATAAAACGGTCGTGTACAGCACTGGTTGCACGATTTCTGCCTTAGCCTCGCCTGCGCACGTAAGATCCTGTCTGTCTGTATCGTTGCACGTTACGGTGGATCACGGATACTGATACACCCAACGTTCGACTGACTGAACGGTAGGTGTGACCTTTCTCAATCATTGTTACAGCCCTGGCGACTTCAGTTGTTGGCAAATCACTCATTCTGTATGCAATACAATGTTAAATCTCCAAACAAAATGAACTAGGGCCACCATTGACTGCTTAAACTAAATTTCTTATCCAAAACACTCAGAAGCGTAAATTATAAACAAACGTATAAGAGGGTATAATTTATGTTAGAACGTGAAAACTGTCAAAAATCCCCTTAATTTTCTATGAAAAAAGGATAATCATTCAAATAACAGAATCACGTGTCGAAATACCCACATGTTTTTAAAAAGGCAATTTTTTTTGTGTTCCTCTAATTTTGCCGGTGTATGTTCGTCGAATATTAAACTACACAACCTATCTTCTGGACTTAACTCCTTTACAGTATCCTTAATTTTCAAGAATATATGTTGATTCAGTTCTGACTCTATTTCAACTTTTGATTATTGCTTTTCAACGATTTTGTAGATGGCAAAGTGAAATACTTTGCCAATAGAGGGTAGCTTCTTGGACTCCTCTTAAATAACTTTAACGAGAGTACTTTTTCCTCTAAAGAAAATCGCCGACCACGAGCTTTCTTGCTGGTCTGTGTAAACTGCATTTTTGTAAAAATGCTGGCAGCTATCGTCATTTTACTTGTCAGTTTTTTAAGCAAATCATAAGTGGACATTTTTCTGCACATGCTAATCGTGACTCAAATGACTTGTTCCTTTTTCGCAATCTTATTAAAGTCGATTGCAAAACATTAATTTTCTTCTGCTTGTTTTCAGTTGGCTTAATACCAATGATGGCACGAACTGCTGCTGATGTGTATCTGTAAAATAATAAACATTATTTGAAAATTTGTCATGTATAACAATAGTGACCCAATTTGCTTAGTCTTAACTTCTTTTCTTGTCTTAACTGTCTGCCAAGTAGTAAACAATTGCAGGATTTAAGCAACTTGTGGGGACGCCTCAAAGAGCCCAGAGTTTTCGGTGTGCCCCTAAGGCAGGTAGGACTGCCACCATGTGATTTTTTAGTCAGTAGACCTCATAAGTACCCCAGTTTTAGTGTAGGTTAGGAGTGAGTGCGACACAAACCCTTTGCCAGCTCTTGGACAAAGAGATAGTGTGTAACGCATTTTTCCACATTCAAAACAAAAAATGCTTTAAGCAACTTACTCTTCTTTCCTATGTCTTCTTTGGAGGTTTACAATAGTTGTGTTCGGACACAACAATTCCAGTGCAGTTTTCTGTAAAATAAATATTTAAAAGATATTATTGTCTTACATATATGATAGGTTACGTTAATTATGTTTCAAAATTACATTGTGTCACACTTCCAATATAGAATTAGCACCTGTCAATGTTGATGTTGATGCAAATATGCTGCCTACTTCTTCCACAGATACATTTTTTAAAGGTTGGAGAGATTCACCTTCACTAGATTTGTCTGAAAAGATATAAGACTATAATTAAATATATTAGATTTTCTCTTACTCAATATCTTTATTGAACTCCATATATTACATGAAAGTGTAACATAATCACAGTAAGTAGGTAATTATTATGTAAATTACTTAATTACACTTAAATTTATTATTGCACTACTTTTTGAACAACTCACACGAATTTTGTGAACATATCTGTCTAAACTAGTAAGCGGATCCAAGTCTCCAGTCTGGGATGAACCCTTACAATTTTTTTCCTGGCTAGGAATAAAAGCCCAAGGCCTTATATTTCAAATTGATGTTGATGAAAATATGCTGCTTACTTCATCCACAGATACATTTTTTAACATCACTGTTTAGGCCATATAGGACGTTAAATAAAATAGCGTGGACTGTATACAAATTTGGTATATTTCAACCGTACAATAATTATGAGAAATGCCCGTAGTTCAGCGCGTCACAGAGCCGAGTAACGGTCGGGTCAACGCGCGCGCGCAGCTCCGGCACGCCCCCCGCGCCTCACGGTGTCCCCCGTTGTCGCCCAGTCGAGTGTGACCAGATGTAAGGCGCCAACATATTCCCCGGGTTGAAGCGATGTCTTCAATGTTCTTCAGGAAGGGGGCAGATGGAATTGAAGGCACGACGAATGGTGCCTCTCTTTGTCTTCAATTCAGCCACCCTTGTGACCCCGTCTATGCCGGGATAGATCTTTATGACCCGACCCAGGGACCAGAGCAGTGGCGGAGTGGATTTGTCCTTAATTAGGACCAAAGACCCTGGCTTGACTTCGCTTCTGGAATGGAACCACCTTTGTTTAGTCTGAAGCAGAGAAGTATATTCATTGTGGAACCGACGCCAAAAATGCTGCCTGATGTACTGGACTCTTTTCCACCGATCCAGCCGAGTTATATGTACTTCAGCCACCTGTGGATATGGTACAGTTAAGAGTGGTCGTCCAATTAGGAAGTGTGAAGGAGTAAGCGCCGAAAAATCGTTTGGGTCTGATGAAAGCGGAGTGAGGGGGCGTGAATTTAAAACTGCCTCTATATGAGTGAGACAAGTAACCATCTCCTCAAAAGTGAAGTGTGTAAGATGCAATAATCTTTTTAAGTGGTGCTTGCATGATTTAACCGCAGCTTCAGCCAGTGAATTGAAATGTGGGCTGTATGCGGGCGTGAAATGAAATTCAATCCCCTCTTGCGCTATTTCAGATGCAACATTTGACGAATGTAAGAGTTTATAAATGTCATTTGCTGCGCCTACGAAATTCGTTCCGTTATCGGACGTGATGCTTCGAGGCTTGCCCCGACGCGCCACGAAACGATTTAGAGCAGCCAAGTAAGCCTAAGTTGTAAGGTCTGTCACGAGCTCCAAATGTACCGCTTTAACTGCTGAACAAACAAAGATGCACATATAAGATTTTGTAAGTTTGCAACCGCGACCTTTGCGATCGGCTACTAATACTGGCCCCGCGTAGTCAACATGACAATTCAAGAATGGAAATTCTAAATTAGTTCTTGAATTAGGTAGCTGACCCATTATGGGTTGTACATTTTCAGCCTTGTGTCTGAAACATTTAAGACATTTGTTCACGACAAATCTAGATAAGTTTCTACCAGCTAGAGGCCAATAAGTTTGTCGAATATGCGACAAAAGCAGCTGAGGACCAGCATGTAAAAGTTTTACATGTTGCATTCGAAATAAGTGTTTAGTAAAAATGTGTTTACTACATAAGACAATGGGGTGTTTAGTACCAAAGTCATAAGGTGAATTAGCAAGCCTCCCGCCCACGCGAACGAGCTTACTCAAATACTGTGTTTATACTCCCACAAAATGACATCAGCTCCTTCGACGATGTAGGCTGCTACAGGAACGACTTCTTCCAAACCGCGTGGTCACGGGCAAAGTCCACACGACAACGACGACGGTGTTTGTTGATATTTGATACGGCAAAATATCAAGATTGGCAAAGCATTAACATCCGGCTCGAAGGACCAATGTTTAGGCCATATAGGACGTTAAATAAAATAGCGTGGACTGTATACAAATTTGGTATATTTCAACCGTACAATAATTATGAGAAATGCCCGTAGTTCAGCGCGTCTCAGAGCCGAGTAACGGTCGGGTCAACGCGCGCGCGCAGCTCCGGCACGCCCCCCGCGCCTCACGGTGTCCCCCGTTGTCGCCCAGTCGAGTGTGACCAGATGTAAGGCGCCAACAACTTTTTGAACAACTCACACGAATTTTGTGAACATATCTGTCTAAACTAGTAAGCGGATCCAAGTCTCCAGTCTGGGATGAACCCTTACAATTTTCTTCCTGGCTAGGAATAAAAGCCCAAGGCCTTATATTTCAAATTGATGTTGATGAAAATATGCTGCTTACTTCATCCACAGATACATTTTTTAACATCACTGTGGTGACCAGTGTCTACAAACAATAGATTTTTATATTGTGTTTGCTGTATAGTATAAGATCAGCATAGGTTTCAATTGTGGAGCAGATTTAGTAACTTGCGATTTCTTCTGGCTTTTATTAATGAGTATATGTCTCCTGTAATCGGTACATACAATCTCTGTGTCACAGTTAACTTTACAAATATTGAGAAAAAGGACGCAATTAACTCTTGACCTAGAACAACTATTTGTTAATACAGGATGGCGCAAAAGTAATGACCCTATTTGGTTCAGCTACAACTTAGTTTCTAAATTAGAAAACTATAACTCGTTTTTTAAATATATATATTTGAGCCATGAAATTTAGTTGCATTATGATTTAAATATGATGTCTATTAAATGTTGACCTCCAGAGTTGAAGCACATTTGAGCCCAATTTATGACATTTCCCATAACTAGTCGTAACACTTCCTGCGATATGTTTCTTATTTCTTGGTGTATGTTTTCTTTTAAAGCTGCGAGAGTCTGTGGTTTGTTCACATACACCCGAGATTTCAAATAACACCAACGAAAGAAGTCTGGATAGGTGAGATCGGGTGATCTAGCAGGCCAAGGCAAATTGCCAAAACGAGAGATAACACGGCCTGGAAAAGCATCCCTAATTAAGTCCATAGTATCGCGCGCTGTGTGTGCCGTGGCGCCGTCTTGTTGGAACCAGGTGTGCTCCAGCCCCATTTCATTCAAATTGGGTATCAAGAACTCACGTAACATGGTTCTGTAGCGCTCACCAGTGACAATTACCGCATTGCCTGCAGCGTCTTCAAAAAAAGAGGGTCCGATCACTCTTTCTGCACAGACGCCACACCATACAGGAACTTTTAGTGGATGTAAAGGTGTTTGTTGAATAATGCGCGGATTTTCAGTGCCCCAGAAGCGAGTATTCTGCTTATTGACATGCTCCGAGAGATGGAAATGCGCTTCGTCACTCATAATCAATTTTAAAGGAAAATTATCCTCTTCAAGGTTGAGGTTTATGACGCGCTGGCTGTACTCTAGACGATCTCGGTGATCAGTAGGTAGCAGCTGATGAGTCATCTGAGTTTTATACGGAAACATCTTCAATTCTTTGACCAAAATACGCTGCAGAGTCCGCCTGGAGATCCCCAATTGCGTGGCACGTCGCCTCGTTGATGTTTCTGGACACTCTTCCACATTTTCGCGCACAGCCTCAATATTTTCGGCTGAACGGCCTGTTCTTGGTCTGCCAGATTTACGTCTATCCAATTTTGAGCCAGTTGCTTCGAGGTGTGTGGCAAAGCGTCGAATAGTGCGACCAACCGGTACCGGACAGTGGGGAAATCGTCGACGAAATTCACGTTGTTTTTATCACTGATGAATTATTCCGTAAAAACATTGATACGATTATTCCACGTTCTTGGGGAGTAAAGCGGTCCATGATTATTTTTAGTGAATTTTACATTTGATTACTACAAAATGTTCAATATCAGAATGACAGGAGATGTCATAAAAAAAATATAAGGAATTTCTATAGTGCCAGTACTTTTGCGCCACCCAGTATATTACACAACTGTTCATCCAAGACCAAACCCATAACAATTGGTGCACTGGCAGCTGCAAGTCATCCACATTGCCATGGTGGACTATGGCCTGACCCTTCTCACACTGATAAGAGGCCCATGCCCAACATTGGGACAGTTTAATACAGGGCTGATATTATTATTATTATATAAATACATACTCTATGTAATATATGTGTATATTATTATAATTAAGTACACACGGCTACACATCAAGTTAGACACCCTATATATGGATAACTACGCTACGTACAAAATAGAGAATTGTCGGAAAGGGGCAGTGCATAGTGGTGTCAATGTAATGGCAAGGATAGAGCGTAACAAAAATATAACGCACTCTCTCGCACGATTCGTAGCGTTTAACTTCTAATAGTTCAAAATCCAAACAGTCTAGGTTGATGTGTCGCTATGTGTACATATATAATATTATCTTTATATATATAATTCTTCTGTACGTGTATTGACAGTGAACTCCTCCTAAACGGCTGGGACGATTTGAATGAATTTTTTGTGTGTGTTCAAGTGGATTCGAGGATGGTTTAGATATGTTTTTTTATTTTTCTCTTTTGTACATGACAACGTCTGTCGGGACAGCTCGTAATTATTATATAAATACATAGATTTGCTAGCTACTTACTAGTTTCCCAAAGTATCTGACATTTAACTTCGCCTGTGACGGTCCCAAGCCCGTATGAGAAAGAAGGAGGGTTGGCTGGGTAGACCTTACTAGCCTTAAAAGGTCAACGCCGAGTAACGGCCCGTTCACACATAGGCACCATATAACGTTCAACGGATCCGTCATTACTGGATGCGATGTGTGAACAGAAAACTCGCAGTATACCGCCGCTATTCTACAAGGATGGACGCTGTCGTGTTGTATTGGTACTATCGTCGGAGAAGGAAGTATCGACGTTATTGGCAGCATCCACTTATGGCCCAAAGATCTAGAGAGGGTGCTTACAGTTTACTTATGAGTCAGTTACGAGGTGATGAATCGAAATTTTTCAATTACTTTCGTATGTCAATGTCTGCTTTTGATGAACTTCTTAACCTATTGGAAAAGGATTTAAAAAAGCAAGATACTCGTTGGAGGAAAAGTATCTGCCCAGAAGAAAAACTAGCGATATTTTTAAGGTACGTACTTTTATTTTTAAAACTCAGACAAATCTAAAGTAGTATCACTGTATACAGATTGTAATGGCGATACTGCACTATCAGTAGACTGTGGTCTGCTAGCTTCACTGTATACAGGTTGTACTGGCGATAGTGCAATATCAGTAGGTTGTGGTCTGCTAAAATAGCCCTGGGATTGATAGTGACTAGCACCAGATGTTTGTGTATAGGTTGACCAGTCATAAGTTGACTGGCCAACTCTCCTATGTTTAATATTTTGTAATAGGTTTATCACCCCTGACTGGAATTCCAAAGTTTGGTCATCATCAAGCAAAGCCAAGGAAGGCAAAATACCTTTAAAGAACGATAAATTGCGATCATCCTGCTCAATTTTCTTCGGTTTCATCTGATAGTCAATGTAGGACATCATTTTGGCATCAATTTAATTAACATTTCTTTTGGCTGGTGCTCTGCGTTTTGGCGGGGGGGCTAGATTTTGTTTGTCCTTTTGACTGTCATTGTCAAGTTGTGTCATTGTAGTCACACTGTCATCTTCGTTTGTAGTTTCATTCGATGTCGTGGTGTCATCTTTGATGTGTTCTTCAGTTTGTTTAGCAGAGACGCTTTCGTGCGTTTCACCAGCAGCAACAACTTTTTTCAAAAACAGCATCTGATTATGGTATTTGTAGGGCTTCGTGTTTGAGACAGCGAAACCAGACGTCTTGCAATTCTTTTTATCTTTTAGTGTTCTCACCCAGGCGTCTCTCATCTGTCTCCACTTTTTCATAACTAGTTTTTCTATAACAAGTAATAAAACAATTAATATTATTTTCAGGTATGCAGCATCCGGGTGTTCATTTAAAGATCTTAAAAAGCTAATTTTCCCCACTGTCTCGGAGCTGTCGACGGAAAACATATCCGACTTAAAAAACCACTAAATAGCGGTTCACTGTATATCAATTACAAGGTTTTTTTCCATCATATTATTAGCGATCGTAGACTCCGACTATCGCTTTGTATACGTCAGTGTCGGATCTTATGGAAAAGAATGCGATTCATCAATATTCAAGGAGACAACATTCTGGAAAATGATGCTAGACGGCAGTCTACAAATACCAGCACCATGCCCATTAACAAGAAACTCAGAAACGCGAGTTCCTTATGTGGTCATTGGAGACGAAGGTTTCGGATTACACGAAAATTTACTAAGGCCGTTTGGCGGGACAAATCTGGACAAAAATAAGCGGATATTCAACTATCGTTTGACTAGAGCTAGGAGATACGTTGAATGTGCCTTCGGTATCTTAGCTAATAAGTGGCGAATATTCCATCGGCCTCTAGACATCGATAAAATAACAGCTGTATGGATTGTTAAGGCATGTACTATTCTACACAACTTTATAAGGGACAAGGAGGGCTCAAACAGTGATAATAACGTGTCTGAAGAATTTAGTTACGAAAACCTACCCCATGAAGTAAGAACACGAGGTGGTAATACTGCTAATTTAGTTCGAACAGAATTCATGAACTATTTCATGTCCGAAGCTGGATCAGTTCCATGGCAGGATGAAGCTATTTAGAATGTAATCATAGATTAATATGTATATTGGGTATAGATAGGTAACTCATGTCAATTTTTTGCCCTGAGAGCGCCATCTGGTGGCTAGTGTTGAAATTTGACAGTTCATGAAACATAATATAAAGATATGTATGTACGTATAGATAGCTAGTATAATATACATATATACGCATAGGTAGGCACGCACTATAATTTCTACGACTATAATTTCACAAGCTGCAGTATGAATAAAAAATTTACCAAGCAAAAATACATACCCTCCGAATATCTGACAAAGCAGTCTTGAACACAACACGTCCTAAACGACATTATGTGGTTTGCAAAAATCACTTTATTAAGAGTCCTATCTCAAATATTGTTTGTAAACTTAATTACAAACTGCTCACAACTATGACGGAGGATAGTTCAACTCTAATATAGACGCTAATAGGTAAATCAACTTTTAAAGCAATAAAAACTAAACAAATATTGCCAACAGCGACGAACAAAATAAATGCCCGCGCGCATCAAAACACAACGACATCTTTGATTTGAAATTACCAATGTTGTCGTAATAGAAATTAAAATCTATATTTTTCAGAAATGGTTTTAATTTGTTAATACTATGTACCTTAACGGTACTTTTTCTTAAAAATAATTCAATTAATTTTTCAACACAAATATTTTATTTTAAATGACTTAATGACAAGAAAAAACATGTCTTAAAATAAAACCCAAAACATATTTTTAGAAGCAGCAACATCGATGACTAACGGTTCTAAGTCGGATTACATACCTCCGCTAGATGGCGCTAAAAAAACTTGCAAGCAATTTGTTCTAAGAGAATATACCATGAATGTAATTAAATAATAAAACAGACACTTACCGAACTCTTGTCTTTGCCTTTGTTCCATAGCCTCAAAATCCTCCATTAGAATAATGCATATTTCGCGCCAACCTGCAATACTTGCAGTATTGTCTTTGTATTTATCCAGCGTCTTGTCCCAAAGGACTGGCCTATCTTCTACCAAACTAATTAACATTTCCTTGTCTATTAACTTTTCCCACTCCTTGGTTGACATGGTTGATCAGTGATTATAATAATTATTGCACACAATGCACGCGCGCGTTCTCTAGGAATGTACAATAGAAAATATGAGTCAAACAAAACCTGTCGCATCACTCCCCCTCCTACACCCCGCACACACCGCCCGCCACTCACACAGTATCTATCCGTTAAAATTCTACGTATCCGTATCTTTTTACTGTTCCGTCGTCCAGTATTCGATGACAAAACGGAATGTAATTTTTTTACGGAACGATGTTTTTTACTGTATACAGAATACTGTGCCATGTGTGAAGTCGCTCATACAACTACATACGCCATCGACGAATAAAAAACGTACACGATAAAACGGAACAGTAAAACGGAGACATGTGTGAACAGGCCGTTACAAGCGGCGGAAAAAACCTGATCCAGTCGACTTGTATGGTCGGCTGGAGACGTGAAGGTAGGAAATGACCTCACCACAAACTTTAAATAACATGTCTTAGTCTCTTGGATGGACGACTTGGGATGTGTTTGGAAACAAATTGAACGGAAATCGCATCTAACGAAACAGCAGTCTGAAAGAATCTATCGCAAAGGTTCTATTAACAACTACTACACCAATACTTTAGATACCGAACATATACATTGAAATGAAGACTCTTCCCTGCCTTAAAGTGGGTGATAGACATACGAACTTAAAGTACGCGGTTTTTAAGATCGCAAACTTACTCGGCTCGACGTTGGTGACACACGTGAAGCTTACTCACTCTGTATTGCGATGTCGTCGACAGAAGAAGTTTTGTGTTATTTAGGAATTATATCGTATTACATTTTTAAAACTAAAAAAAAGACGAAGTCGGAAAGTGTTATCACATGTGAATTTAGTAAGAGAGTTACTTAAAGAGAAGGAAGATTTCCATAATTATTTCAGAATGCCTGAGCCAGTGTATGAAGAACTTTTGTGCTTAGTTACACCAATTATAGCTAAACAGGATACTTGCATGAGAGAAGCTATTTCACCGCATGAACGTTTAAGTGCAACATTACGATTTTTGATAACTGGTGGAACAGATAAAGATTTAATGTATTCGTCAGCGATATCAAGACAGTCATTAGGGTACATAATTCCTGAGACATGTGACGCAATTTACTCTGCACTGAAAACATATTTAAAGGTTTGTATCATTCCCTTTTTTATAAATAAAATAACTTAGTACAAATAATCTGGTAATCAGACTTTATTTTTCAATGGTACATTAACATTAATGATAAACAAATAAATGTACTATTTATCATGTAAAAATGTAACCGCATACTATTTTTATTTATTTTAAATTATTATTATTAAAGTTTAAATATTCAACCAGGGAGTCCGGGATTGCGATTTGCGAGTCTTGTGACAAGTTAAATGCTTGTGTTTATTGCATCTGGACTGGAACAGCTGGGATATGTATCAATGGTCTTTGAGGTACTTGGACTGGAACTGGATTATGTATAGTTGTATAAAAAGTTAATCTTTTAAACCGTCCCAAAAAATATTACTTCATTGATGAGTTTTTCAGCTATGTCTTGTTGAATAGCAGTCATGTTGCGGAGTTTAGCTGCGACATTTTTTCCAATAGCATCATATTCATCAGGGTTTTGTAATCTTTTACCTATTAATGATATTGTATCTTCAATACCGTCATTGACTTGTCGTTTATGACGTGCAGATGAAGCAGTAGATGTCACAGGTGAAGACACGTAGTTGGTACTTTGTAAATAAAAACAATATCATTATACTGACTTATGGATTTTTTTTGTTACAGTTCCCGAGTTCAGAAGAAGAACGGATAGCAATTGCTGAAGAGTTTGAGCGTAGATGGCAATTTCCAAATTGCTTAGGAACTGTCGATATGGGCAACATGTCGCTATAGTCCCTCCTGCCGGAGCAGGCTCACATTTTTTTAATTACAAAGGGTATCATAGTATTGTGCTGGGAATTGCAAATGCGAATTATGAATTTATTTATGTGGATATTAGAACAAATGGACGTATTTCTGATGGTGTATTACAAAAAACTAAATTCTTTCAAAGATTGAATTCCAAGTGTCTAAATCTTCCTAGCCCCAGAAAACCAAGCGGAAATTCAGAAGAGTTGCCTTATGTATTTATTGGCGACGAGGCTTTTGCTTTGAGGACAGATTTTATGAAGCCGTACCCACAAAGGCAATCACAGGCTAGCTCAAGTAAGAGGATATACAATTACAGAGTATGCAGGGCTAGAAGAATTATAGAAAATGTTTTTGGAATTTTGGCGGGAAGATTCCACAATTTTCGATCGCCTATAAATACCAGTGTGCACAATATTATCAAAATAGTGTATTGCACAATTTTTGAAGGAAAAAAGTAAGACAAACTTACAGTCCACGTCAGCACTTTGATAGTGAATGATCATGCAAATGGATTTGCATGATTTTCACTATCAAAATGCTATTGAATTGGGACTAAGACCACAAAATGGAGAATTACATTCACTACAACAAACACATGGTCGTAACCCCACTCAAAATGCAAAAATTATCAGAGAAAAGTATGAAACCTACTTTAATACTAGTGGTGCAGTGTCATGGCATCAAAGAATGTTATAATAATAATAATATTTTTACCTGAGTATCATTTTCACTATGCTCAGCATCAAATGTATTTTCATTATCCTTAGCTGTATCCTGTTCGCTGCTGTCCATATTGTGAACCGATTGTTCACCTGCAAATAAAACACTTAGCTAAATGTACTTTCTTTTTTTTGTGTTTGTACAACATCACAATGCCATTATTGTAATGAAACAACACTGCTTCCATTTTAGGAATCTACCTAATTTAGACACAGGCCTAACAAAGGATACGCACGAATAGTGTACTATAGTGCAATTCTTTAATAAATAATTAAACTTACCTTCGCTTTGATCATTCAGAAATTCAAGCTGACTGTAGTACCATAATTTTGGCACGTATACCTGGTCAGTTCCTGAACCAGTCTTCTTGCTGTCTTGCACTTTTTTATGTTCTTTACGGTACCCAGCCCTTAATTAATTAATTTTTTTGACGTTATGAATAGTAGCATCTCTTTCCACCTTACGTATAATTTCTAATAAATTATTGTATGCTTGAAACTTTATATTTTTGTCTCTGTAATCGTTGCTTCTAATTTTCCAAATACAAGGGTTATTTCGGAAAGCTTCTATGAATTCGGTTAGCAGTTCATGCGAATAAGTTCGGAAATCACTCCTTTTGAGAAATGTCTGAATCAATATTAACAAATATTACAAAATCCTCAGACACTACAAGCTTTGCGCGTCCACGGACTGGTGTACAAAATGGCGGCTCACGGCTCGCAGTGCTGCCACACGTACGAGCGGAGGCGGGTTAAGAGCAAAATTTCAAACTTGTCGGAACGCTAACGAACTTACTCGGCGGTTTTAAAGTACGCGTACTTAGGATGACACACCAGCGAAAAAGGTCGTCAAGCCACAAGTTCGCGAATTAACTCGCACGTCTATCACCAACTTTATCGAGAAACATAATTTTATGCTGGTTTTATTGAGAATACTATTTATCAAAAATTATCCAAACCCCTATTTTCTTGAATAATATTTGCAATATGAAATTAAACTTAGTAACTTTGATTTAAAATTGAAATATAATCAGTTTTCCTTCTAATTTCAATAAAATCAACAAATTTACAGCATCGCATCATAGAAGAATTCCGATGCAAACTTTAAATTTCAATATCTCAAAATTAGCCTAATGTGGATTGGATCCTTATCGTGTAACTACGTCCATTTATGACACTAAAATGTAAAATACATAAATAAAGTTACTGTTACTAACACTTTTTTAGTACAGTATTTTTATTTCAAGTTCCTTTTTTTATTTTTCTAATAATAATAAATCGATTCCTATTTTTTGCTTGTGTTCTTGATGGCACAACTCTCTCCTATTGTATTTCAATTTTAAGGCATATTCCTCTTCCATCAAGGTGATTACCCGATCTTTAATATTCACATTCTCATGTACAATATGGTCAATGTGTCCGTTGTGGCTTTTTCTGTAAAATTAAGTACATAATAATACATTAAAGTTACAATATTCATACTACAAATGCATCTCAGAAACATTACTAATTCCTAAATAGATAGTAATAGTTGCTTACCCAGATTACATCGGTTTCATTTTGTCCTTACATACTTTAGAGAGCATTGGATTTTTTCTTTTGCTTCTTTTTGCATCTAAAAATATATAAAAATTAGTTTCTTGATTGTATATAGATAATTTAATAATAGTTAAATACTTTATCATACTCATTACTTCTTTACTGTCTCTGTCAGGCATATACGTATCATCTTCCATGAATGATAAATTATTAATAAAAATTAAATTAATAGACATAGTCTCGTGAGTGACTACTACTCACAGGGTGCACCATGTCAGTAGTTGTTTTATTTATCATATTGATAAATATAATTCATACATACATTGACCATTTCTATGTCATATAAAATGCTATCATTTATTTTAACATTCTCAATTTCTTTATGGAACAATCAGCATCTGAAGAAGGAATTCTTCAGATGCTGATTGTTCCTGTAAAAAATACCATACCATTTAGACATCCATAAAAATAAATTGATGTACCAGCATAGTCTATAATATTAAACCGACTCACTGTTGCAAAAATGCCATCGCTATCAAATTCATTCTTCCTCTATTATAAAATCTGTGGGACATTGCCATTATTTGTTTATCCTCATCAGTTGGTGGATGTGGATGATTTCCACAAAGTCAACTTGAGCTGCCTTTTGTGTTTGGCAATACAATTTGTTTTTGCTGATAACTTTAGCCGTCTCCAAAATCCGTTTATTTGCAGGACTTCACGTCTTTTACCACTGAGTTCTTCTAATCTGAAAGTTATACATGCAAATACAAGTGAAAATATATACATGCAAATACAAGTGAAAATAATGTACTTATTATGCACATTAAAATCTGTAAACAACAACTTAATTCTTTTGAACTTTCAGCCATTCACCGTTTTTTGTTTATTTAAGTTTGTATCTGTTTGCTTGCTTTCTATAATTGGTGCCGATTGTCTCATGATTTCAATTAACAGGTCCTGAAAATAACGCAGAAATGAGTTGGGTACAAAGCTAATAGCATCGGGTGTTTTTTTTATATGTACTCGTAAGAATGGAATTACGTACCTTTTCTTCTTGTGTCCAGTTTTAACTTAACACGCGTATTATTAATTTCGCTGAGACCACAATATATATGATCAGGTTATCCCAATGATCAATGGGTTGCTTCAACTTATTTAATGCACGTAGATTTATTGTGACGTGATCCACAAGGAATCTTAAAGATTTATCAGACTCACGCAATAGTTCAATGTTAAACAAAGATTTTAAATGATTATGAGTTGACGAAAATTATTGTAACGCCCACAAAGAAGAGCCCAAGCTCCAGGATAATTATCTTCAGAAATCTCAAGGTTACAAATTACTCAAGCAGCTTTACCCTCTAAATAGGAATTTAAATAATGAAATTTGAGAATATTTTTATTTTGGAATTATTGTGTATTAGCGAGCTAAATGTGTCACGAAATTCCAGCCACTTATTAAACGTGCCGGCAAACTTATTTATGACCGGACGAAAACCAATAACCTCGTGATCATCCTTAACAGCTGTAGTGAAGCTACTTCGTTCAACTGATGATCGTTTTGTCGTACTGTTTAAAGAAATAATTTCCTGTGCCTTTGCGATCGAATTGTAACACGATTATTCAATAACCTCTCGCGTATCCAACTCTAAACTCAAGCTATCATTGTCCAACGCTTCAATTTGATTCTGCATGCTATCGAATTCGGCAAATAATACTTCAATTTTATGTAGTCTTTGTGTCAACACATTAACTTCTGTTGGAGTTAGTTTCTTACCTTTAAATTCATCTAATAGTAACACGGCCTCTAATGAAAGCTTGTTTTATATTAAAAACCTTATAAGTAGCCTCCATGATTTCGAAGTTAAAACGTAGACAAACAAAGCAAAGCAAAGAATAACAGTTAATATTGCATACGATACGCTCCTTTACTCCACACAGCTGTGTTGCAAACCGGTTTGGATCAGCTGATGTGCGACGCGATGTGCGAATGCCTGCGATAGAGCACTCGATCTTCGCCGGCCGCAGAATTAACTCTGACACGAGTCCCGTCGTTAATTCACGAGTGCATGGCAGCTGGAATATATTGTTGTATGCCTTGTAATTACCTAAGTAATAATCAAAACAAACAATAACCCTACTGTTTGTTTTGATTATTACTTAGGAGACTTAAGATGGTAGTTGTCTCAATGTTCCAGTGTAGTTATTTCAAAGTACCCGAACATAATTTAATCATGGGTGTTTCTATTTACGCAGAAAGAGCTCAAAGTATCATGAAGCCTAGCTGTGGTTTGCTTCTTCTTGGGTTTGACTATTTGAATTATTGGATCCCTAGCTGGTGGTACATTCAAACCATCTTCTCTATTGAAATTAGGATGTTTCTTGATTTCAATAGAGGGCAAAGCATCCTTGATAGGAATCGGTGTTCTTTAGCGAGCATCTGTGGTTTGTCAAATCTCAGGTAGTGGTTGGTCCCCTGTTGCACCTGTTCACAGCCGTGACCATGGCTGCTGAAAAGTAACCGAAACGTCGGGAAAAGTGTAAACATAAATAGTATAATAGTATAGTAATAGTATAAATAGTTTTAATAGTTTCAATAATTTAATTAGCTTAAAAATTAGTAAAGTTTAATAGTAATAGTAGTGTAACAGATTTCAAAATTTTGTAATAAAGTGTCAAATAAACAACGCGATAAAATCCGTATATAGTAGTTTAATTTCAATGAACAACATTCGCGTGAACAGAAGACAATAATATGTAAATAGGCGTAAGCTTATTTGTTTAAATAAATAGCTATTACGCTTTAAATATATTTGGTTTTTTAAAGGTACGTAATAATAGTAGTTAAGACTTTAAAGTCGTTAATTGGCGCAAATTCATAGGCGGCTTAAAAATTCACTTATTTTTGTAGTTATTATATTTTCGTTGTAAATAATCTGATTATATATAGAATATAGGTATAGACATAGGCAATAGAATAGGTAGGTTGAATCTTTGGCAATCGACTCCTTGTTTTATCAGCATTTATTATTTATTTTCGCAATTTTTGCCTCAGTTTCTTTCGCTCCAGGATTAAAATCTTGCAAGGGTTCTTTATCTACATCTTGTCCATCGAAGTCTTCGTACTGCTGTGGTTCATTAATAAGGGGCAGCGCATACCAGTTATCCTCCTCCAAGTATGGAGCAGAGGTTTCTCCATCGCAACTTTTGTTAGAATCTGGAATTGGCGTTAAAGTACCTTGGGCAGAATTCAAGGAGTGAGAATCTTTTTGAAGAATAAGTCTCACGTTTTCGTTCGTGGTCTGCGCTATAGGACAGAGCTTTTCTAAAATTCAGTTTTGTTGTGCCATAAATTCACTGATTCTTGGTTTTTTGAAAGGAGCAAGAGGCCTACGCTTATTGGATACGTTCTACTCGCGGCGATATGTCGGGTTATTCGGTTCATTCTGGTTAATTATAGGTACTCTAATTAAGATATGTAAATGTAAAAATAAAAAAAATAATAACGGGGTCAGTATTTTTTTTAGGTGGCTAATATATGACCGTTGTCTGATAACGATTTCCAAATGTGGCAGCTATATGACCATTGTCTGAACAGGAAAATAAAACCATTTTGTTAGTGTATAAAATGAAAATGTATTATTTTTATATTTATTCTTCTGAATTTTAAGCTAGATGAAATTTTTTGAAACAACCCTTAGCACATAGAGATACGCCACAGTGAGAACATTTTATATTTGATCGTTTGGCTTCTTTTCGCGTTGAACAAAACTTGAAGCGCTTATAGGTTTCTTGTATTTCTGGAAAATGAATTCCGACGCTCTGAAGCCGAATTTCATCGGGGACGCCGAAATTTCACCCTTTCTTATTTTTGAAAATAATTGGTCTCTGCTTGTTGCACGAGAAGTCGCTAATCAGCGCTCTGGCTAAACGCAAACGAAATTCCCGATTGGCCGAATCTTGTTTGGCATGATTTGTTAGGTACAGAATGTAGGAATTAATTATAGCAGCATCTAGTAAAAAAAATAGCAAACGCATCCAAAATTTCCTGGACTTTCGCCCTGTTGGATAGGAAGACCGGTAATGGTCGAAATGATCAACGCCTCCCATATTCAATGTGTAGTCTGCTATCGCTTTTGGGCAAAATATTTCGGCTTTTGAACCGTCTTTTTGGGTCCTCTTTATTTTTGTGACTTCTGAATTGACTTCTTATGTGCTGATGTTAGAAGGGTTACTTCATTCGTGTCTAACCATTTCAGGGCAACTATGGGTTCACTTGTCATTGCATTGAATTCATTTTTAGCCAGTTAAAGTTTTTTATCGTGCGGTTTTTCCTTCATGAAATCGGGTAGTCCTTTTCTTGTCTTTCTTACTGTCCCGATCGAAAAAATCCCATTCTGATACAAAACATCAACCAGTTTGCAACTAGTAAAAAAGTTGTTAAATGTAACCAGGGAGTTACGAGGAACTTTCCTACACAAATTTGTTACTACTGAAAAACCTAATCCTGTTTCATCTAGTGTGCTCGTCTTACCAGTATAAATTTCAAAGCAATACAAATATCCAGAACGTGCATCACAACGAGCCCAGACCTTATAACCCCGTTTGATGGGCTTCATTGGCATGTATTGCTTCATTGAAGAACGCCCTTTAAATTTGACCATACATTCATCTACTGAATACATTCCAGATTCTTCGGCCTGTTGTAAAAAAGGATCTTGAGGCGCAAGTCTCGGCGGCTCCTCAGTCCTCCGCGTGTCAGCTGCTAGAGGCGGACGGAGGATTTCCGCCGGGAGACGTCGAAAAAGCGCCTCCAGGCGAGCGTTAACCATACTTCCGCACTGAAGCATGCAGAGCCGGACAATGCGCTCAACCTCTTCGTCGGTACGAGGGCTTGCCGGTCGCGGTGCGGGAGTCGGGGCTACTACAGGTGCGGCATCGGTGGACGTGCGTCGCTGCTGTTGCTCGCTTAGCGCAGCGACTTGCCGCCGGAGGTCCTCCAGGTCATTTCGGAGGCGGCTGTTTTCCTCCTGTAACTTTGCGACCTCGTCAGAGGCCGTCCTGTTGAGGATGCCAACCGCCTCCCTGATATCCGCGGCAGCCTCCTTTAAGCCACGAGTGAACGTGCCCTTCAGGCTGCCGGACTTGGTGGCAACCTTCAGGACTAAGTCCACCCCATCCAGAGCCAGCTGGCTCAAGGCCACCGCAGTTGGCTCTCCCCCTTCCGTCGCCAGAGCAGCTCGTCGCTCGCGAGCGCGTCGGGCCATTTCCGACACTTCTTCGGCCGCGAAGGCTTTGCGCTGCTCCCTCTTGGCGGCGTTGATTTCTGCCTTTGAGCTCCCCAGCGAGGCACAGCTTTCACCGCCATCGCCAGGTTTAGGGTACTCCAGAGGCGAAGGGAAACAAGATAGGCGATGTAACGAATTTATTATTATATTCTCAATACTGATTACATACGTAAATCATACAAAACATTGAGTGCCTCGACGAGCGCGCGGAGCAGCCGAGCATGGGCTTCGCGTGAGTACCAAGATTGCGACTGGCGGCGGCGCGGCGCTCGCAGGCGTGGCTCGGGCCTCGGCTCGAGCGACCCCTCCACATACGAGGTGGCACGAGTAGGCGCGAAGATTACCGAGAGCCGACGGTGGCCGCTGCGGTTTAGCGGCGCAGGCGCACACGGCTGCCTCTGCTAATATTCCAGGCATCGATGCTCGGCTGATGTAAAATATATGTTGTATTGTGTGATGAATGAATGTGTAACGTGTGTTAGTACTGTCTGTGTGAGTATAATTAAATACGTAATATAAATATGAATTATTATAATAAGTGTGTTTATTGATTTGTTGAGTGTAAATATATAAATAGGATAAACTAAATGCTATAATATTATAATATGATAGGGACACCTACATCACTCCCCTCCAGAGACCGGCTAAGGGCGAAAGTAATCTGGGAAACGTACTTGCCTTCCCGAGCGAGTTTTCCTGACAAGGGCGTCCTGTGGCTGTTGTTGGGGGGGATCTAGGTTGGCATGTAAATTATAATTATTATCGTGACGCGGTGGGAGCGTATCAGTGGATAGTAAGTAGGCCGGCTTAAGGCGGTCTATACTTACAGTCTGGTCCCTACTACCGACTCGAATTGTAAAGGCCTTAGCTCCTCTGTTAAGGACTTCGTATGGCCCAGTGTAAGCGGGCTGCAATGAGCCACGTAGCACTTCTTCCCTAAGGAATACGTGACTGCAGTTGGCTAGATCTTTAAATACAAAGGTTCTGCGTGATGTTGAGTGATGCTAAGGCGGTACTGGTCGTAGTTTCTCGGTAAAAGATTTCATGCGGGCTGAGAATTCGGTGATGTCGGTGGTGTAATGAGCAATGTCATGACCGAAAAATTCGCCAGGTAAACGAAGTGGCTCACCGTATACCAGCTCAGCTGATGAAGCCTGGAGGTCTTCTTTGAAGGCACTCCTAATACCGAGAAGTACGAGTGGTAAGGATTCGGTCCAGTTATCGTCAGCGTGGCATGTAATCGCTGCCTTCAACTGACGGTGAAACCGCTCAACCAAACCGTTGCACTGCGGGTGGTAAGCCGTCGTCCTACGGTGATCAAAACCGATAGATTTGGACAGCTGTTGAAACAGTGCCGACTGGAATTGTCCGCCTCGATCGGTTACGATCTCGGTAGGACATCCGTATCGGGATACCCAACATGCAATGAACGCCTTGGCCACTGTTTCGGCGGTGATGTCGGTATTAGGGACAGCTTCCGGCCATCGCATGTAGCGATCGACGGCTGTGAGGCTATACCGATAATCACCAGCGGGTGGGAGTGGGCCGATCAGGTCTAAATGGGCATGTTTGAAACGTGCCGAAGGTAAATCGTGCGTACCTAAAGGTGAGGCAACGTGTCTAGTTACCTTCGAGCGCTGGCAAGTCAAACATGCCTTAGCCCATTCGCGGCAGTTCTTACGCATCAGTGGCCAAACGAAGCGTTGTGCAACGAGTTTGGCTGTGGCATTAGCGCCAGGGTGGCTGAGTGAGTGAAGGCAATCAAAAACCTGTCGACGTAACGGTTGTGGGACAAATGGTCTGGACGTCGGTGTACTGACGTCGCAGTATAAAACAGTTTGACTCCCAGGGATACATGCCTTCTTAAGGCGAAGTGAAGTGTCACCTTTGAGGTGGGCCGCAAGCTCTGGATCAGTGACTTGGAGCTTGGCCATCACTTCGAGGTCAACGGGCATCTGCAGTTCATCTACGCGCGATAATGTGTCGGCAACCACGTTGTCCTTTCCAGAAATGTGGACAATGTCAGTAGTGAACTGAGAAATGAAGTCGAGGTGCCTATACTGACGGGGTGAACAGTTACTTTTTCTTTGATGAAAAGCGTAACAAATTGGCCTGTGGTCAGTATAAATTGTGAAGTGAGTTGCTTCAAGCATGTGCCGAAAGTATTTTATGCTCTCGTAGATAGCAAGCAGCTCGCGGTCGTACGGAGAGTACTTAATTTGCGATGGGCTCAGCTTGCGAGAGAAGAAGGCTAACGGCTGCCAATGTCCATCCTTCAGCTGTTGTAAGACTCCACCTATCGCTGTGTCTGAGGCGTCGGTGACGAGTCCTAACTTGGCCTTAGAGTCAGGATGAGCTAGGAGAGCTGCGTCACAAAGACTCTTTTTGCACGCTTCGAATGCATGTAATAAATCTCGCTCCATGACGACTGGATGGGAAGCCTTAACCGACCCGGCCAGCAAAGCATTCAACGGTGCTTGAATTTGTGCGGCGTTAGGTATAAACCATCTATAAAAGTTCACCATCCCCAAAAATCGTCGGAGCTCTCTGACGGTTTTTGGCGGTGTAAACTGTGCTACGGCTTGCACTTTGCTGTCCAGTGGTTTTGTGCCCCTTTCAGAGATGTGATAACCGAGGAATGTTACCTCAGATGCACCGAAAACACACTTAGCTGTATTGATGAGTACGCCATATTTGCGCATGCGGTTAAAGAGTTGGCGCAGATGATTTTCATGCTCTTGGATTGATCTACTATACACGACAAAATCGTCTAAATACGTATAGCAAAAACAATCGAGACCGCGAGTTAATTCGTCAACAAATCTCTGAAAGGTTTGGCCGGCGTTCCTAAGTCCAAACGTCATAAAGGGGAATTCATATAAACCAAAAGGTGTGGTAATCGCAGTCTTGGGTATATCGCTCTCCGCGGTCGGAATTTGATTATATGCCTTTACTAAATCGATAACTGAAAATATCGAACACCCCCCGACATATAGTGTGAAAAGTCGTGTATATGACGAATAGGATATTGGTCGGGTATTGTTCGAGCGTTAAGAAGCCTATAGTCACCACAAGGACGCCACTCGTTATCTTTTTTAGATACGAGGTGCAATGGTGATGCCCAAGGACTGTCAGACGGACGTGCAGTTCCGTTAGCTAGCATCACGTCAAATTCCTGCTTAGCTATTTTCAATTTGTCGGGGGCAAGGCGACGAGGGGAACATGATACAGGCGGGCCAGGTGTAGTGCGAATGTGGTGTGTGGTGTTGTGTTTAACGATACCTGGAGTACCAGCAGGGCGCGTTATTTCCGGATATTCGGCTAAAATTTTGTGGTATCTGCTGTCACCACCAGTCGCGATCTTGACACTGAAAACTGAAGAAAATACACCAATTGAGGCTACAGTGCTGACATTGGTTAAGCCATCGGTAAGTTTTTGTTGCCCGACATCGACAATGAGGCGGTAGTGCGATAAAAAGTCTACGCCTATAATCGCTTTCGTTACGTCCGCTATAACAAAACGCCATAGAAAATTACGGCGGAGACCTAGATTTAGGCTTAATTGAATATAGCCGTAAGTATGAATGACTGAACCATTGGCGGCACTGAGTTGGTAATTAGTCTTAATACAGCGGTCACGAATCGCGGAAACAGGGTACACACACAAATCACTACCAGTGTCTATTAAAAATTGAACATGGGTATCACGGTCTCTTATGAAGAGGCGACCTGTGTTGGAGCTCTGGCAGTCGCTGGTCGCCATCACTGACTGCCTTTTTCTTTTCCCGGTGCATAGTCGCAGGGCTTCACGCACTTGCGTGCCTTGTTCCCGTGCCTGGAGTGGTACCAGCAGATCGGGTAATTGCGGTAATTGGATAATGAGCGGCGCGATGAAGATCGGCTGCGCTGTCCACCTTCTCGACGCTCGATTGGGCGAGAGTAACGTGGCGACTGCATAGTCAATACGCTCACCTGCCGCGTCAGCTCTGCAACTTGACGGGTTAGCTCTTCAATAGGTGAAGGAACAGCTGACGGCGATGTTGTAGCGGTCGCCGCGACTTGTTGCGCTGGCGCAGCGATATCATGCACGCGGTCGGCTAATTCTGCGAGTACGTCGAGGGGTAGCGTTGGCTGTGACGCTACGATCGGCTGCAACGTCGTAGGAAGTCGGCTCGTCCATATGGTCCTCAGGAAGTCTTCAGGAACGTCTGGCCCAGCGAGGTGCTGCAGGTGCCTCAGGAACTGCGACGGCTTGCGCGTGCCAAGCTGCTCGTGTGTCAGTAGTTGCTTCACCTTGTTCTCCCGAGATACCGACAGTCTGCGTATAAGCTCATCTTTCAGCCGCTGGTAGTTAGGAGGGCTAGGCTAGGCTAGTATATGGTAGAATTTGGCCGTATCGTTAGTCACTTTCGTAATTGCAAACTGACCTTCCACCTGGGCGAACCAAATAGCCGGTTTTTCTGGCCAAAACGGGGGTATTTTGATGCGCATGTTCGGTGGCGGCGATGGCGGCGGCGGCGGTGGTGCTGCAGCTGTAGTTTTTGCGGGTGTGGACATCTTCATGTGCGTTCTGTGGCGCTGAGTCACATATGCCTGGGAATTCTCCGTCTCCGAGCTGCTCGACTCCTGACTTGCTGGCTGCTGGTAAGTCTGGGACATGCCTGTGTTCGCGCGTGGGTCACCAGTTTAGGGTACTCCAGAGGCGAAGGGAAACAAGATAGGCGATGTAACGAATTTATTATTATATTCTCAATACTGATTACATACGTAAATCATACAAAACATTGAGTGCCTCGACGGGCGCGCGGAGCAGCCGAGCGTGGGCTTTGCGTGAGTACCAAGATTGCGACTGGCGGCGGTGCGGCGCTCGCAGGCGTGGCTCGGGCCTCGGCTCGAGCGACCCCTCCACATACGAGGTGGCACGAGTAGGCGCGAAGATTACCGAGAGCCGACGGTGGCCGCTGCGGTTTAGCGGCGCAGGCGCACACGGCTGCCTCTGCTAATATTCCAGGCATCGATGCTCGGCTGATGTAAAATATATGTTGTATTGTGTGATGAATGAATGTGTAACGTGTGTTAGTACTGTCTGTGTGAGTATAATTAAATACGTAATATAAATATGAATTATTATAATAAGTGTGTTTATTGATTTGTTGAGTGTAAATATATAAATAGGATAAACTAAATGCTATAATATTATAATATGATAGGGACACCTACACCAGGGTCCTCCATAGTGACCCCCATGTCACTCTCTGCTTCACTAGCCGCCGAGGTATTGGAGCGCACGAACCGTCCGTGCTTATCCCTCCGTGGATGCAAAGCACTAGCCCCTCTCGATGCCTGCCGACCCCTCCTTGAAGTCGGCAACTTGGGGGTCGGTAGGCCTTCCTCGTCTGAGGACTGGCACACTGGACGTTTCCTAACGGAAGACGTCCCACGCGACCGATTTCCACCGCTTCCATTATCCATATCCGCTACAGGGGCCTGGTCGCCTACTCCTGCGCATCCGTCGGTCGCCAATTTAACCCTCGCAGGCCCGGATACCTGCGAGCGCCGGGTGTCAACCGAGTCGCATCTTGTTGACAGTGGGGTCATACCCCCTACAACCTTCCCCTTTTTGGGGCCTACCGTCGACGCCTTGTCCGGGCCCAAGGCGGATTTCGGTGCCGGATGTTTCGCGCGGCACGGCGCTGTGATGGCGGTTGCCCCCCCCCCCCCCAGAATACGGTACCCTCCTGGGTAAAACCTTCATTGGCCGACATCTTCATATTGTTTAAGTTTGGGTGGCCCTAATGACTGTGTTCCCCCCAGCCATACAGCCCCTCGTCGGGCCACCAAAAACTTGGGCTTTGAGTTATTTTTATAGAGGTTTTTTTCCTTGCAGCCCGAAGGCCCCCGGTCCTGTCAGTTCAGGATTACGGGTAACTGTTGCAAACCTAACCTTTTTTTTTCTTTTTTTGGGAGGGGGGAAATGCTCTTGATGCATACCGCCCCACTCGGGGAGGTGGGACGGTTATGTCGGGCTCTCCGGCCTAGAGTGAACGGCCGGCATACCGACTAAAACCCCTCTGTGCACCGTCGCTTCGCCTTGGTGGGTGGGCCACCGGAACCTGATACAACATTAACGGCCCACCCAGCGACTGCCCGCGACCTGCGGGCACCAACACTTGCGGCGGCGTCTGGGTGCACCAGAGACGCCGCGCCTACATGAAAGGGTGCGGGTGGGAGAGTAAATACCCCGATCGCCCACCCTCAGCCATCGCTAGGGGGGCATCAGACGCGCATCGGCGCGCCGACGCCGCCTAGTTCGCCGGCAACGGATCGGGTCAGCGAGGAGACTTTCCTCCCTGGCCCGCTCCGCCGCCTCCTTCTGCGAGATGACGTCCTCGCAGAAGGATGCGACCCCACACCAATTCCTGTCGCTATCGGCCATGGAGCGGATTATGGCCGATAGTGAGAGATCCACACCGATGGTCTCGACGAGGGCACGACGCTGCTGCTCCCACGCCGGGCAGGACTCCAGCGTATGCTGCGCCGTGTCCTCGCCACAATCGCAGTGGTGACAGGCGGGACTCGATTCCCTCCTCGCGACCTTGCGCAGGTAGTATCCGAAGCACCCGTGCCCGGATAATACCTGCACCAGCCGGAAGGAAAGGGTCCCGTGCTGTTGCCACACCCACAACGAAAGGACCGGCCGGAGCGCCTCCACCGTGCGAAGACCCGCACGTGGAGCCTCCAGCCGGGCTAACAATTGGGCCACGATGGCTCGGCGAGCGGCCTCGCGCCACTCGTGCACCTGCTCGAGCAGAGGGCGACCGCCTCCGCCTGCTCGAAATTCGGCCGTTCGCCGATAAACGTCGGCGAGCACTTCCGTCTCCAAATCCCACGGGGGTGTACCGGCCAGCGCACATGCCGCGTCTGCGGACACGGTGCGGTACGCGCGTATTGCCCTGACCGCCAAAGTGCGCTGCGGTCGGCATAACCGCGCGCAGTTCTGGGCGGTTAGGGACCCCGCCCACACCGGTGCGCCGTACAGCGCCATCGACCGGACTACCCCCGTGCTCTACACCCAGTTTGGCGTGCCGGAGGCTCTACCTCCGGCACGCCAAACTGGGTCCGCCCAAGTTGGGCAATAATCGCCCGAGGGCGGACGCCGCGCCGTCCAGCTTCAGCTCAAGCTGGCGGAAGTGCTCGTCGAAGAGCCATCGCCCATCCAACACCAGGCCCAGATGAGATATCTGTACGAGGACCGAGCCGACGGCGATCGAGGCGCCGGCAGGCGGCCCGCGACGGGGCCCGTGAAACAACAGGGCCTCCGTCTTGTTGAGGGCGACCTTAAGCCCCTGCGCCTCGATTCGCCCGACCACCTGAGAGACCCCCGTGGTGGCCAGGCGAGCCGCCTCCTCAAAGTTGCGTCCCCGGGCTGCTACCAACGTGTCATCGGCGTAACAGAATACGCCCAGCCCGAGGAGCAAGTCTCCGCGCAGGGCCCAGTCATAGCCGATGTTCCACAGGAGAGGGCCAAGGACGGACCCCTGTGGAACACCGCGCGATATCGCCCTGCGCACATCGTCGCCTGCTCGGTCCTCGGATAACACAAATCTCCGCTCCAAATAGTCTGCCATCAGCAGCCTCAGGTATGCGGGCACCCTATGGAATCGGAGTGCCTCCCTGATGCTGCCGAATGGCAGAGTATTAAATGCGTTGGCGATGTCTAGGGACACCGTCAACAGCACACCGCCTTCCCTGCCGGCTTCTTCGGTCGCGGCCCTCAGGGCCAGAATGGCGTCGATTGTCGAACGCCCGGCGCGGAAACCAAACTGGGCGTCCGACAGATCGGGCCCCACCTCCTCGAGGTGCCGGACGATGCGGACAGCGAGAATCCTCTCCAGCAACATCCCGGCCTCGTCCAGCAGTACGAAAGGTACTGCTGGACGAGGCGGGGTTGATCTGGGTGCCCGTTCCTTCGGCGCTGGGGCGCGAGTTGAGCCCGCAGGTGTCAGCCTCAGTGGCGGGAAGTCCCTCTGGGACTGGGAAGGGGCTTTGGAAGTCCCCTTCTTCCCGGCTGCAGGTCTCGACCCTGCGGGGATGCTGGCCGACGCTGACGCCGCCGTCGCGTATAACCGCTGGCCCGACGTGACCACTGGGTCCCTAGCAGCGGGCGGATGGTTGTCCGCTGCGAGTGGTGGACGGCGACGCGGTTCTGGAGGTAATCTTGCCTCCAGGCTCCCCAGTCGCACTTTGATCATGGTCCCAACGGACGACATGACCTGGCGCAGCTGCGCGTCGGTCAGCAGGGAGCGCTGCTCCTCTGCTTGCCGAGCTGCGGCATTCGGCTGCCGCAAGCACTCCTTAAGTTGGCTGAGCTCAGCACGGAGCTCAGCCACCTCCCCTGCCAGGCGGTCGTTTGCCGCCCGCAACCGCCTCGTCTCGTCGGAGGTGGTGCGCTCCGCGAGTGTTTGCACCACCTCCTGGAGGTGAGAGGACGCCTTCTTGAAGGCATTGACGAAGGTGCCCTTCAAATTTTGGCTTTTTGTGGCCACCGTGATTATGGCGGCCACAGAGTCTGCGGCGGACTGGACGAGGTCTACATCAGAGCTCGACTTCTCGTCCAGGAGCTGCGCAACAAATTGCTCTGCTGCGCGCTCCCCCTCTTGTCGGGTGCGGGCGACCGATTCTCGCCTACTGAATGGGTTAGGGGTCACTGACCGTGACCCATGAACCGGCGAACCGGGGGCGGGCACTTTGATGGCTGGTGAGCTGCGCTCCGCCTCTGGCGACCTGCTCCTGTTGCGCTTCCGGATCCTAGAGATCCGACCGCTGAGGTCGCGGGAGTCCAGGTACTCGGACTCGGACTCGACGCCGAGGCTGACCGAGCTCCTCTGGCTTCCGTTCGGCGTCGACGCCAATGACGTCCGACTCTCTGAAGGGCACGCACTGGTGGGCGTGCATGCCCCCATTCTTCCGCCATCGCTGGCGCGTGGTCGTAAAGGGCGTTTGAAGCGCCCTTTGGAGTCGCGCAAAGGGACTCCGTGCTCCTCCTTCTTCTTCTCCTTCTCATCGAGTTTTTGTTTATTTTCAGAATTATCCATTAAATTCCCACGAGTAGAGACGATCTAAATTCGACCCTCGGGTGACGCTCATTCCGAGGGAAGGCCTACATACTGCTGGGGGACGGCAGGTACCCAGAGGGTTTTACAACTTCGCTGTTGGGTGGTCTGAGTTTTCCTTCTCGCGGGTCAGCCAACTAAGGCAAGCCCCTCGGTCCCGTTGAGCCGCTAGACGTGATCTACGACACTCTACGGCACTAACCTAACCTAACCTACATTTACGCGAGCGAAGCCGTGGGTGAAAACTAGTAATATATATAATAACCCCTCACTATTCCAATATTCCTAGAATGATAATGTTTCCTGCTAAAAAAAAAAACCTTTCTTCATGTTCTGTGGGTTGAATTATAGCAACATGAGTACAATCAATGCAACCCAGGCAACCCGGCATTCCAAATTCACTTGAAAATCTGTAAACACATATATATTTAAGTTTCTTGATTTTTACGTCTCCATGTAGCCTGTATTAATTAGCATTTACCTATCCCATTAAAAATGGTAGGTAGGTATATAAGATAGATTTCAAAGCAAGTTTTACTTTACCTAATGACTACAAAAGTCCAAGCAGACAAGTTACTAGGTAAGTACCTAATACAATTCATATATTTAAATAACACTTCACAAGAAAATTGTAGTCTCAATATAATTACTGACCAACATATAATGAAAATATGTTTAAACATTTGGCAAGGGGTTTAAAATTGAATCATATTCTCTCAATTATCTTACCCATTTAAAATGGTTTGTCTTTCTTGATATGTTTGAGGAAAATGAATGTACTTTGTTAGAATGTTTTGTCTGTTCAGAGCCATTGTAACTTCTTTTATAGCGTTAGATACACTGGCCTGACTAAGTCCATGGAGGTATCTCATGCCTACAGGTTTCTGATATGAGCCTGTAGCATAGAATGAAAGGGCTGTAAGTACCTGCAATGTGAAAATTGAATCACTAAGTGTCTCTAAAGTTAATTAAAAAAGGCAGTACATAATTGAGTTTACTTACTTTAATAATAATAATAATAATAATCATTTATTTCAGATTCATCCTAAGATTACATCCATATTTGTTAGTAAAATTGCGAGCTTACAAACTAATGTTAGTAATAAATAATGGAAATTAAGTAAACACTAGTGGCAGGTCCGGGTGGACTCCGCGACGATAGTGGCAAATCACTAAACGACTGCCTGCAGTCGTATCCAGCGAGCCAGTATCGGAGAGTCCCACCGGTCCGCCAACGCGCGCAGGATGGTGTTGGGACTGTCGCGCGTGCGGCGCATGATAGATGCGCACCGTTTGCGCATGATGGCCGCAAAGCCGTCTGTGTCAGCCGCCGCGAACATCGCGGAGGCGCTGCAGTAGCGCGGCAGCCCCATCATCACCCGGAACGCGTTATTATATTCATTCTACACTAACTTTAGTTTACCTTCTCCTTCGTGCCATAAATGGGCGTATTTCGGCACACAATTCCATAAATAGCTCTTTGGAGAGTCGGTAATGAGCTTTAAATTCTTCATCGGCAAGATCTAAAGCTTTGTCATGTTTACGCAAATCACGCCTTAACCGAGCTGAATTACGATTCTCAATCCTTCTGTTCGTAATTTCTAGTCCTTCCAGTAAAAGAACAGCACGAGCCATATCCAATGAAATATAGATTTTATACACAAAACTTAATAATTCTTAACTTTCTAAGAAACAATCACAAAGCGATCAAAGCAATCCAAGAAAAGGTTATCGCGATTTGACAGATTTATTTGCTCGCCGATGGCACAGTAAATATATATTTACTGTGCCGATGGCTTTCGTTGTGCTGTCAAAAACGATACGTAATACCAAAACAATTGCCTCCATAGAACAAAAATGGATTATTAATTCATAGATTGTTACATAGAGGCAGCACTGTCGCGTTAAAGCTATGGCTTTGCTATGGCTAATACATAATACGAAGTAGCGAAAATAGGGCAAATATTGCTAAAATTTCGCTATGGTTAAGCTATTGGAAAATAGGTAATAGCACTGCCGGTTTGATTTAGAAGAACAGCATGCAAATTTAATAGAATGTCATTTAATAAACGTATTTGGCGTTTACTCTTCTTTCTAGTTATAGTTTCGTTTTTGTCAGCGGTTGGCCTACTACACTCATCTTGTACTAAAAAATCGTGCACAGCTTTTGGTACATCAGTCTCTAAGATTTGTTTCTTGGTGCCTGATATATTTACCACTTCGTTCTGTTATGCTAATTTTAATGGTATCAAAATCAGCCAGATACGAATAGTACAGCCAAAGAGATTTTACTACAACAGTAACTGTTGTAGTAAAATCTCTTGAGCTGTATTATTTAAAAATCGGCCTATCGGCGTTTCTGCTTCAGAAATGCTTTATTATAAGGTGATTCGTATTTATTGTTTTATATATAAAATATGTATTTGTTACAAGGATGACATTCATCATAATTCGTTTAATTATTTTGTACAAAAATCCAGAAAAGATACGTACCACTTTCATTATTTAAATTAAGATGGGGTATAGAAAAAGGTGGTGGAAATAAACCGTTTTCCTAGTTGTACCAATCGCTGCATTCGGTTCGCCATTATTTCAATAAGTATTGTTTTTCTAAAATACCAACTGAAATTATTGTAACTTATCATTTTGGTATACACAGTAGTTAGAAGGCAAGTCGGACCACCCTAAACAAGTAGACTCTAACCTATTTTGAACATTTATATGTATTATAAATTATTTGAATCCAGTTTTAGAGTGGGCGACCTTCCTTTTAACCCAAATAATTATATTAGCACCAATTGGACTTATGACATAAATACCAATAAGCTTCATTTTTGTAATTAAAACGACACATCAGTCAAATACGTGGCAAGAAGTTCCCGACAATAATAATTGTAACGTCACATCTGTCAAATATGTCGTCACATTAGTCAAATGTGCCATTTTTTACTTATTAAGTTAATTTACAAAATGTCACAATTGTCACTTACGTCAACGCAGTTCTGGAAGCGGCTGCATCCAGCGGAGAGGTCCGCACAACTGACCAATGAGCCGTTATTTTACGCGGGTGCGGGAGGAAACTACAATAATGGTATAATGATACTAACGACCTCTCTCGATGAATACGGAAACTACCGCTGTGCCGTTTTACCTCTTTGTAGATTATGCACTTTTAAACCCGTATATCGTATAAACTCAATTTCGCATTTTTTGCAGATATGCCAATATATTACTAGGTGAGCGATATGTCTATGTCTATGTCTAAAATAAAATAGTTTCCAAAGTATTTTATATAGTTTTAAAATTATTGCCTTTATAAATAAAAACTAATTGCCTGTGTGGTAAGGGACTAAAATACATAATGTCATCACTCCATTTTATTCTGATAATGATGTTGTTTAGGCTCGTAGCTCGTAGCTCGCGTAAAAAATGTGTGTTCATTACAAGTTACAATAGCTTGCAAGCATGATGGTCAGTTTTAGTTATACGATTAAATCGCAACAAAAAATTCTGTACTTACTATATATAAATCACAATTTCGATATTAACAGCTATTATTTATTTAACATTAATATTATTTATATAACATTGATTATTATTAATTGGTAGTCTCTATGCAGTAAACATGTACTTCTGACTCTACAGTAGAGCTAACTCTCACCTACTTTCAAAGAATTTAATTATCAAAGACCATAAGATACATTGAGCACTGAGCTTTCATGAACTTTGTTTTTATTTTCATCATAACAAACCCAATTGTCGTCGACCAAGCAGTGACTCTTGTAGTGACCGATATTACCTACACACAGAGGAACATATTCAAACGCGCCTATCAACTTAAATGTTTTACGTTCCGTTTTTATGTACCGTGGTATCTCACTGAGTATTATATTTTAAGCTCCATTTAAATCAAATAAAGCAATATCATTTACTTCATATTAGTATTAAATGCTTTTGTTTTTGCATTCTGGACAAGGTTTTAATTAGGAATTATTGACAACGATGGCGTCTTCCAGGCTTTTGATACCAAAATTGTATTAATGTTTAAATTGAGGGATAAAAACACAATGATTCTGCATATATTTTTCCATAATCGCCACATAAAGTATACCACATAAATATAATCAAAAGCAAAAACAAATACGTACTTGATTTACGTGATAATTCATTTCATTGTTCTGTTTACTTACATGACTTCGTAGTGAGTCTTATGGTATACTAGCTTTTGCCCGCGGCTTCGCTCGCGTTAATTTAGAATTTGACAATCAATTCTGGTTGTACTCTGCTTGTAATAATATAATTCAATCATGATTCGAAAGACACGTGGCGCCATCTATTAATAACTAATCCTACGTAACAGTCCTAGAAATAACCTACGTTACACACTATTAAATATACTACCTTAAAATTAAATCTATATATACACCTTATAAAAATAAACCTAATAAATAACTACTCTAAAGTCTAAACTGTACTGTTCTGAAATAAAAAGGTCGCGCTGAAAAGCAATTATTAATACAATTTATAAAAGTCAATAAGAACGACCGCTCGCCGCTCGACACGTCCGTTCGCATTAACAGTCAAAAAATGTATGGAGCGCGCGGCTTTTTTTTTATTTGTGTTTGCTAGTTGTTGGCCTGAGATGGCCTTTACAACCCGGCCGGAGACGCCGTCCTTATATAGGCTTGCGATCCGTGGCGTCGCGCGCCACGCTAGTGCAGCGAACGGTTCAAGCCAAATTCGACCTTCGGCTCTACATTTACAGCGCAACGTTAGTGAACTGCGGATGACATAAAGGGCGACAAACTTATTATTTGCGGTTGGTACAGTAACCGTGTCTACGGATTGAACTGCAAAATTAAGTTTGTTCTTATTGTATATACTTTTCCGGGATAAAAAGTACCCAGTGTGGTGCCTAGGATATTAAAGTATAATAATACGAAGTTTCATCGTAATCGAACTGGTAGTTTTTGCGTGATGCTTGAACAAACAGACAGACAAACAAAAAAATTTTTAATCGCATTTTTGAGTTCGGTTTCGTTCTAGTATCTTATCTTATCTTATCTGGGGGCCAGTCAGTGCAGACCGGCGACACTTCGACCCAGTGGGATCTTTTGTGTCGACACTCTCCCAATAACGACTGCCATAGATGTTCATGGCAGCCGGGACCAACGGCTTAACGTGCTTTCCGAGGCACGGAGCAGGCGATAATTGTCAATCAATACGCACATAATTTCGAAAAGTCATATAACTTCCGATATATATATAACTTCCGATATATATATAACTTTGGCCGCAAGACGTGGTATTCCGTCGCTTCCGCGGACAAGTACCAGCCGAGCGCACTAGTATTAAGTGTGCGAAGTGAAGTTTTACGAACATAGTATTAAGGTGTATTTAATAACATCAATTCGGCCTCGATGGCGTAGTGGTTAATGTAACCGACTGCCACGCCTGAGATCGCGGGTTCAAGTTCCGCACAAGTCAAACATTTGTACGCATGAGTATGGATGTTTGTCTTGGTCTGGGTGTTTCTATGTAGGTATAATATGTATGTATTTATAAAACAATAAAAAAGTATATATGTAATGTTTATCCATTGTCTAGTACCCATAGTACAAGCTCTGCTTAGTTTAGGCTAGATGGTGTTGTATGTACTATAAAATTATATAATATGTAAATTTAGGTTAAGGTATTTATCTATGGGCCTATGCAGCCCGAAACAAAAGATATGATTTGATTTGATTTGAAAGTCAGAGGTGCGCGACGTGGGTTCGAACCCGAGACCCTCTGAATTGCAGTCTGTTGGTCTCCCCACTGAGCTATCGCTGCTGTTTTCGATCTAGTAACACCCCCTGCTATTTATTTTTTTAATATTTTTAATGTACAGAATTTACACTTTTACAGATTTATTATATTATGTATATATAGATTATGTACTTATTACCAATATAGCATCTGAAATTAAACAAATATTATTATGCACATATAAAAGTTATATAGAACCGTAGAGACCGCACTGCACACCACAAGTTCAATGACCTTTTCACGATACACATTTTATATGGATTATCACACTTTTGACAATTACACTTTTACAGTTCGGCGCTGTTAATCTTCATATCTGGGTACGCAACACGTCTACGAAGAAACGATCCTTTACTTGCGCTATTCTGAAATTCTTGACGTGCCCAGCGCAAGTGGCATTTCCGGTAAATACGAAATGCTAAATAAAGTAGCATGCAGGCTGTTATCAGGACAAAAATCCATATCAGTGTATTAGTTGTCGATAAATAGTAGCGTATATCTGCCATCGATACTTGATTTTGGCCTCCTTGTGCTGACTGAGCAATTACAACTTCCTTTGACACAGTCTTACCCATCTTTTTGAAAAAATTACACGTGCTGTATGCTTCGCCGAAGACAACTAAATAATTATAAATTCAAACATCGTTAAAACTGCACGAACTTATTAATGTTTATGCAACACGTTCCTTATAAGGACTCCGTCTCGAATTCGCGCGCTCTACGAAACAACTTTAGGCAGGGTTGCCATGTACAGGAGAGACTATTAGAGATGATTGAAACGACTGAATGCTGGATAAACAATGCGTATATTTGGAAAGAATATTTATAGCAAAGATTACATGCGTCATATCTATAATTATGAACTACATTTCAATTTTGCATGACTCTTTTGGGACCTCATAATTCCAGGATTCTTCTCTTTTCCTTCCATAATATTTTTTGCAAGCCTCTCGTATTTTTCTGTTTTTTTCTGCAAACCAATTAGATTTCTTAACCTGTGCTCGTTTTTTACACTTCGTACTTCTTTTTGGATAGTTATCATAACAATCAGAGTTTGAGTCAGAATGTACTCGTATATCTTTTTAAAGGTTATCATGTTGATAAACAAATAATACTTATTTATTGAATACTAGATGTAAAGCAAAAAGTGAATAATAACAACTAAGGCTTACCTCTGCAATATTTCAACTTTAAAATCTTGAATCAATAGTTTTATTCCATCGAAAACATATTTTTATACGTCATATCGCCGAAGACACAATACAAAATGGCGTCAATCATGGAGTTAGCCGCGCAATTTGAATGAAATGTATTTTTTATATATAAATGTATTTGGGCGCGTGCTTTTGCAGCCGACTGAGAAATGGAGCGATTAATAAAATATCAGCTCTTAAATTGACGTCAAAGTCATAATTCTCAGTAATTACATCATCAGGGTTCATCAATATATGGTTATTCCATATAGTCCCTGGAATTGGACAATTATTCTCAAAACGTTGGCATTGAACCAACGGAGTATCCGGATCTGCTAATGCAGTAACTGTCTCTCTAAGCGAGGACAACATTACATTTTCGGGTCTTGGTATTATCCCATCAACGTTTTCAGCTTTTGCCACGACTGGCAAGTAAATTCTATCATCGTGGTTCAGTATTCCCACGGCATCTATTATCTTCTTAATAGTTATAGGCACCATAGTGTATGTTTTCAAAATCTTCAGGACTGAAGGAGTCATTCCTTCGTGCTGGTATACTGCGTCAGTGAATCTGGGAATCATTGTAAATTGCGACTTTAATGATAATATTTTCGATTCCAGTAAACCTAAGTATACGCGATATTGTGCGTAGATATTTGGTACACGGATGTCTAAATTATACTGTCTTGCGGTATATGCTAATTGGACAGTGGACATTCCAACGCCACGACTAGTAACAGGCAGCATAATAGGCTGCAGTGTCTGTGGTTCAGCGAGACGCATCATCGCTTCTTCATCTAATCCTACGAACAGCTCCTTCTTTATTTCTTCTTGCCTAATGGCGCGGTTCTCATTTCCTTTTCTTTCACGGAAACTATCCATCTTACTTTTGTTATGCTGTTGATGGCTAGGATTATTTCTACGTGAACTAGGGGCTCTCTCTCTTGGAGGCACGTCCTTATGGTCATCATTACGATCAAAATCATGTTGATCGTTCCTACGGTATTGGTTGTAGGGTGGCTACTGCTTAAAAGCACGCGAGGTAAAGCTTCGAGACGTACTTAGCTGTTATAGGCATCACACTTTTTGCCTATTTAACAATTAAAGTGAGTTTAGCTGTTTTTACAAGTCCATGTGCTTTGTCTTTCTCTTTTGGATGGTATAAAAATGACATTTTGGACCAAAAGTGGAGTTAGCAGGTTTACATTCTTAGCCGACGATTTGTCCTTTTTAGGGACATGAAAGGCTATGTTGTACTCTCGAAATAGGTTAATGAAAAGCTTTTCGCTTAAGAATGTCTCGGATTTCTCGTTACAACTTTTAACGAATATTCTGTATAAATTTGATATATTTCTAAATTCTTCTGGAAGATATAAATTTGTTGATTTTTCTACTATAATGGGATGGTGTGGCTGCTGCTTAAAAGCACGCGAGGTAAAGCTTCGAGACGTACTTGGCTGTTTTAGGCATCACACTTTTTGCCTATTTAACAATTAAAGTGAGTTTAGCTGGTTTTACAAGTCCATGTGCTTTGTCTTTCTCTTTTGGATGGTATAAAAATGTCATTTTGGACCAAAAGTGGAGTTAGCAGGTTTACATTCTTAGCCGACGATTTGTCCTTTTTAGGGACATGAAAGGCTATGTTGTACTCTCGAAATAGGGTAATGAAAAGCTTTTCGCTTAAGAATGTCTCGGATTTCTCGTTACAACTTTTAACGAATATTCTGTATAAATTTGATATATTTCTAAATTCTTCTGGAAGATATAAATTTGTTGTTTTTTTCTACTATAATGGAATGGTAAAGCTGGTAACATTTCAATGTACTTTTTTGCAGCAAGTTGGGTGGCTTCGTCATATTTGTCTGGGGCTGACCGTTTGTGACCATCTGGACGAGGTAAACCTTCGTAGACATTTTTAATTGTGTACAAAATGAATGTTTGACTTATGTCCTAGAACGTCATCGTCCGTATTTAGTACTATTTAAAAATCACCCTTAGTTACTATCTATTTAAAAATCACAGACATAAAAGTTATAAATTAAAATACAAAAAAAAAATTTTTTTCATCGTTTATATATCCAAAAAATACTATTTAAAAACAATCAGTCAGTTACAAATCAGTCTCACTTTATTAAAACACTAATCTGGCCACTTACTAGTTCACCTACAGCGTTGTCGATCTTGTTCTGTATTTCCTTGCTTTCAGGCAGCTGCTAAAGTGAAAGAAACAGCCTCTTATTTTCACATCTGGGAAAGTATTTTTCACCGCTTGAATAGCTGGAACTTCAAAATCCAATAAAAGTTCGTAAGTGAACATCTAGTCGGGTAACAAAGCATATAGGACCGGAACCACATTGACAAAGTCATTATTACTACCTATATCTGCATGCACTGTGAAAAACTGGTAGAATATTGTTGGACAAATTTTAAATGTGCCATCAATAAAGAATCGCTTACCAAATCTTAAGTAATTTTTCATTTTCTCGTCACCAAAGACTAAGATACGATTTTTACCATCGTTGTAATCGGCGAATAGTAGAAACTTATATTTTTCAGGTATTTCAAGTTCAGTTGCCTTGCCAAAACTAACTTTTTTTTATACAGTCTTTTCTGTACGTTTCTAAATATAGGTAGATTATTCACCAGATTCGTGCCCTTGTCTTTGAGAGTATCCATGCTTTCTTCAAATATCTTAGAAATTGGAACAGACAAATCTTTTTGAACGGCTTGAGAGCACTTATCCGTTTGGATTTTTATTTCACTTTCTTATAAACTCATGTTTTCATGGGAATGTTTAGTTTCGTTTAATATTCGCATCTCAGAATCGGTTTTTAGAGTTGCAGAATAAATCTTCTTTTGTATACACCGCCACAAGGAGGTTCTATCTTTATTTTTCCTCTTTATATTGTATTTGTTATGCGTCACTATTCTGTGTACGTGTATCGTGTAGGGAATTTGGTGACAAGTGAAACGCACAGATATTAGATGCCAACTGTTTATTGAATTATTAAAACTTATAAACTTAGCTCACTCATACGTCACACACACAAATGCATCTCGCACACGTCAGCCTTCACACACCTATGCACCTCGCACACGTCAGCCTTCACACATCTATGCAAGACTCCACATATTCATGACCTGTTCTAAATAGCTTTTTGCCACCCCGTTGCGATGAATTTACAGTATTGTTATTGCTAACAAGTAATTTTTCAAACTAAATAATAATATAATTTAACACAATTTCTATCAATTCTGTACTATAAATTAATGATTATACTAAATATGAAACATTTAAGAAGATAGCTGTATTGTATTATCCCGATAACAGATTAGTAGAGAGTTGAGGTACCTGAAAGAAAATTCTCCAATTATTTGTTATTTTTCACAATCTTAAAAGTCCTTACATAGAATAATAATAATATACTAGCTAAAATAACTATTAATCAAATGTTATAATATTGTCTTCTGTTTACGCGAATGTTATTCATTGAAATTAAACTACTATATACGGATTTTAACGCGTTGTTTATTTGACACTGTATTTTTGAAAACTGTTAAGTTCGCGTAGCGACAGAGACAAGAGACCGAGACAGGAGACTGAGACGGGAGACTGCGACGAGTGTCTCGGTCTCTGCTGCATGTACTGTGGGTCGAGACCGAGACCGCAACTAAAGCTACAATTCATACAGTATCGGCGAGTCTGTCGATGGAGTCAGTTGTGTTGTACTGTGTAATTTATTTACACTGTAATGGAAAGCCAAGTAGAACTTCTATTGGAGGAAGAAGAAGACGATGATTTTCTCTTATATTATTAACACAAATACAAAAGAAGATTACTATTATTATTAAAAGAAGATTACCTATAAACGAATTATATTTAACTAGAAGCCAAGAAGGATCATTTTCGCTAATAGTGAAGAAGCACCTATTGTTTGATGACTATATATTTAGGAAGTATTTTCGGCTGAATAAAAGACAGGTCGATTAGGTATTAAATTTACTGAAAAAGACAATGCGTACAAAAGGAAGAATATCATTGAAAGAAAAATTTGCACTAACTTTAAAGTTTGTCAAATCATGGTAATTGTTTTGGTCGAATTCGTCGCTCAAAATATTTTGAAATGGTTCACTCGAAATGTTTTGTAATTGGCGACATGATAAATCAATTAAATCACTCTGTGTTTGGTGTACTGATGAAGCTTCACTCATTGGAGAATTCGAATTGTATGATGAACTTGTATAGGGGCGTGCACCTTGACCGTCGATATCTACGATCTTACACTTGGAGACAATACTAAATATTTCATTTTTTGCCATTGCTCTCGAACGTGCGCTCAATTTTCTTAGCATCATTTCGATATGTTTTGTAAATGTCGATATATCATCACCTGTTTGTTGAGATTTTAATGCTTCCAGATAACTATTTCGGTTTTCATATCTTTCCTTAAAAAATTTAATAAAGTCATCATCTTGTCTTTTTCTCTTTGTATTCTTCTTTGTTGAGTTTTCAGAACTTTTACTTAGTGGTATAGATCTTTCTAGTTTAGAGGTAGAGGTTCCTGGTATAGGCTCTACTAACTCCCTTGAAGGAGTATTATGTACTGACTCGTCTGTGACTTCGGGAGGAGTATTTTCATGTCCAACTTCTGAGGAGGTATTAGTATCTTGATCTATTACACTGGTGGACCTTTGCCGTTCTGATGGTATGTTTCCTAAAAATCTTAAACGTTTATAAAATTGCCATTTTTAATTTTAGCTGGCGCTGCAGCTCCCGTCGAATGTTTTTGTTTGCGCTTATATCTGTTGTAAGAGTCCCTGATTAGTTTCCATTTTTACGGCATTCCGAATCTGTAATATATAACAATAAAATCAATATTTTATTTTTAGGTTCATGGCAAATGGAGAAACACATGGTTCGCTATCATTCGCATTTCGTTTATCACCTTCTTATATTTCACAAATAGTCAAAGAGGTGTTAAAAATTTAAAAATTGTTTTAGTGCCAATTTTAATGCCTATTCCGAATGAAAGTAATTTTAGGCTTACATCTGAAGGCTTTTGGGACAAATGGCAATTCCCTAATTGCACAGGCGCTATTGACGGGAAGCACCTGAGAATAAGAGCACCTGAAAATAGTGGGACGTTGTATTTTAATTATAAGGAATATTACTCGATTGTTCTTTTGGCTATTGTAGACCATAATTACAAGTTCATTGCAGTAGACGTTGGCTCTTACGGCAAAGAAGGAGATAGTGGAATATTCCAAAAGTCTAAAATGGGAAAAAAGTCATGCCTAATGAATTTAATTTTCCAGAACCAAAAAATCTACCAAATTCGAACATAAAATTACCACATTTTTTAGTTGAAGATGAAGCATTTAGTCTTGATACTTTTATGATGAAACCTTACGCTAGAAAAGTTGCAAAAAGCCATTTAAGCAAAGAAATATTTAACTACCGCCTTTGTCGTGCTAGACGAGTATCAGAAAACGCGTTTGGCTTACTGTCTCAGGTGTTTAGAATATTTAACATTCCTATCGGAATAGCGCCAGAAACATGTACTGACATGATCTTAGTTGCCTGTTGCTTGCATAACCTATTAAGAGATGGATTTTTGGAAACTGCTCAAATGCCCTTACATAAATGGAACCAAGAAGAAAATTTTCCTTCAAATTTCGTTTCATTACGTGGAACAGAAGGGGTTTCGAATAGCAATAGACTAGATATTAGAACAAAATTAACCGATTACTTTACGTCACAGCAAGGAGCAGTACACTGGCAAAAACAACATGTCACACAGCTTACTTAAGTTGTTCCTATATTGATTTTATGCAAAATAAATCAATTAAAATAACTAACCTGTTTTATTTATGGTTTCAGCTATGCTTTTCCAAATAGTGTCCTTTAAATTTTCGTCTCTGTAGGTGTCTAGTTGTGCATCGTATATCGAATTGTGCTGTCTGATTAATTCAATTAGCTTTTCACAATCTTCGTCAGAAAAAGTAGTCATTTTTATAATAAACACACGTGCTTTTCGAGCGCGACACGAGACACTACTGGTCAGGGGCAGCGACCGTCGCGCGTCTCCTGTCTCGCGTCTCTGCCTCCTGTCTCTGTCTCGCTCGCGAATTGATGCTTATACATTGCCTAAAGTCAAGTAACGGTCGCGGTCGCTCGTCTCAGTCTCTTGTCTCTGTCGCGACACGAACCGCCACCTTTACACTTCTATTACTATCAAACTTTACTCATTTTTAAGCTAATTCAATTATTGAAACTATTAAAACTATTTATACTTTTACTATACTATTATACTATTTATATTTATGTTTACACTTTCCCCGACGTTTCCGGTTCTTCATGTGGTATCTCAACCTCAGGTTCTACATCAGTTACATTATTCAGCCTGCATATGTTGTATAAAACAGAGGTGGCAATTATAACAGCTTGGGTTGTTTGTAAAGCTAAACGGATTTTCAATAAAAGCACTGGAAAGCGCCTTAACCGCACGTGCGATACTTGCCATCACCGTCTTACTTCGCACTTTGTACTGAGCGTACAATTTTGTGTCATACATAGCCAATGCGACACGATAGAACGCATGTATATCATAATTTAGCGGTAAGTTATTTATTCCCCGCATTTCACTCTCCGTTCTCAGTACTGAGTCACGGACTAATGGTCCAATACCAATACTTGAAACTGGGATTTCAGGCGCCGTTTCACTCGAAATTGATAAGTCTTTAATAGCATTCGATACGGTTGCAAATCCTGGATGTAAAGTTTTAAGTAATTCAGCTTGGATTGCATCCATGCCTTCGGTGTCTCCTTTCCGTTCCCGATAGGCTTCGGCTCGTCTTTTATCCCTATTCGTTGGTTTGGCCTTCTTCTTCATCATTGGCTTTTCCTCCTCACGATCATTTTGATCGGACTGACCTTTTGAGTCAGTGGTATATCTACGTTGGTAGGCTCTGTTGCCTTTAAAGTTAGTAAAGTTTCTACTCATTATCGCAGAGTAATAGCGTTTTCAGGAATACCTAAAAATTCGCATACACCAAAACACCTGAAAATTCAATATGAAAATAACAATATATATAATATTTTGTATAAACTAATCAGTATAATATAATTATCATCCTTTTGATCACTTAAAAGCCGTAAAGGGGTGGTGATGCAAACCTTTCTATACTGTTTCTAGTCTTTATGTGGGCTTCATTATAAAAATTTTCTGCACTTGCGACAGGGTTGAGCAGTGGAATTAATATATATGATGTACACGGATATGCACTATCACTAATGAGCCATCTATTTCCAAAGAGTCCATCTTCACATTGAACTGAAATTAGATATAATAGAATATTACCATTTTAAAATCCTAGTACAGTGTATCTTATCCAGTATTGCATAAAGTAGCAATACTTTTAAGCATATTGAGGCTTACCTTTGAGAATAAAGTTATTGAATATAGTAGAATCATGAGCTGACCCTGGCCACAAAGCTACTACATTCATAAACACCAAATTGGCATCACATACTCCTTGAACATTAATTGAAAAGATCCCTTTTCTATTCCTGTATTCTTCACCTACATTTGAGTCTAATAAATAATAATAAAATTGTGAAAACAAAACCAGATAAGTTGATCCTTAACTTATGCAAGCTATTATTGATTAAGTAATTATTAAAGGTAAAATAACAGTATTCTTACCAGGTGACTGTATCGGTACATGTGTACAGTCAATGGCACCAAGAACTTTGGGGAATCCTGCTATAGTATAAAAGCTTTGCTGTGTATTATCCAACAGCTTTACACATTCAGGATATAATCCAGCATTTGCACGAGACACATCAGACACGATTCTGCTTGCTGTAGCTTTTGAGACTCCAATGAAGTCTGCTACATATATTAGCATTGTACCTGTTGCCGACCACCACAACTAACGGTATAAATGACAACTAGTGGACTGTAACTTGAAAGATGTATATTGATTAAAAGTAATGATTACAATATTTGCATATTTATAAGAGCGCGAAAAAAACAATATTTAAAATGATGCGCGAGCACGGCCGTGTGCGTTCATGTCTGTCCTTGACTACTGTTCCGGCGGCGGGCGAGCGCCGATGGCTGGAGTGGGGCGGTGGGACGATGACTTAGAAGTTCCGTTAGCCCCGATCAGCTGTTAGCCGCCGCAACAGATGCATAGCGAGTACTCGACAGTACCCAATGCATAGAATCTCAGTGTGAGTAATAATTAATTGGTGTAATGGGGATTTTTTTTTTTTTTGCTCGTCATAATGACCACACTCCACCTGATGGTAAGCAGTCGTGTGGTCTAAGAGCAGTGGCCTCCACATCGCCCCCACAGTAGCCGAAGTGATGTTGAGGTCTCTACTTTGACGGCCTGAGAAGATGCTTTTTCACGCCCCGCTTAAAGAACCCAGGATTGAAGGAAGAAGGAAACACGTGCCTTGGCAGAGAATTCCATGCCTTGGTCGTTCGGCAGAGATATGAGGACCTAAACTTTTTGGTACGCGCTCTAATCGACTCTACCGTGTAAGGATGGCATCTGAGCCCAGCACGCGTTGTTCTGGATAGGAAAGGGGAGAGCGGGATAAGGTGGAATAACTCTTCAGAGCACTCCCCGTGGTATATTCTGTAGAAACATGCCAATGAGGCAATGTCCCTACGGAGTTGCAGAGGTTCCAGTGAACTCGTGACCTCTGGATCTCCGATGATACGGCCAGCCCGCCGCTGTAACCGGTCGAGAACGTCCAGCAAGTACTGCGCGGAGCCATCCCAAAGATGAGAACAGTACTCTACGCAAGGGCGCACTTGTGCCTTATACAATAAGCACAGTTGCCCAGGCTTGAAGAACCGCCTCACCCTGTTCAGAACTCCGAGTTTTCGCGAAGCTTGCTTAATGACGCTCTCGATATAGGTTTTCTGATTAAGGGAGCGGCAAAGATCCATACCTAAGATGGAGAGACTGTCACGTATCACCAGTGGAGTGTTCTTCAGAGAAGGGAGGGGAAGGAAAGGAGACTTTTTTGTTGAGAACGCGCATGCATGGGTCTTCTTGGCGTTGAACTCGACCAAGTTCTTGGCACCCCATTCATAGATGCGATAAGATTCTGCCTTTTCCCCTCAACCTCAGCCTGTTTGGCCCCAGGATGTCCGAGATATCGCCCATGCACGGTACTGTCGTCCGCATAACAATGTATGTTGCCGAGATTCAACATATCATTGATATGCAGAAGAAAGAGCGTAGGGGATAAGACAGAACCCTGAGGCACTCCTGCATTGACCTGCATAAATTTGGAAGCGCGACCGTCGCAAAGGACCCGAATACGACGCTTCTGCAGGAAACTTGCAATCCAGGTGCACAGTTGAGGGGGCAAGCCATAGGCCGGAAGCTTGGAAAGAAGAGACCGGTGCCAGACTCTGTCGAAAGCTTTGGCTATGTCAAGGCTGATAGCCAAAGACTCGCCGTGCTTGTCCATAGCTTCACCCCAGAGGTGCGTGACGAACGCTAGAAGATCACCCGTTGATCGTTTAGCCCGAAAGCCGTATTGGCGATCATTGATCAACGATTGATCCTCCAGGTAGCGGACAATTTGGGTGTTTATAATCCGCTCGAACACCTTGGAGAGCACCAAGGTGATAGCTATGGGACGATAGTTGCTTGGCTCGGAACGGTCCCCCTTTTTGGGAATCGGTTGAACGTTCGCCTCCTTCCAAGCCTCAGGCACAATGCCTGCGGCGTAAGACGTTGGTTTAGGCGCGTAAGCGTGGGAGACAACTCCGCTGCACATTTTTTAAGGACCACAGCTGGGATGCCGTCAGGTCCACTGGCTTTCCGAACATCGAGAGACTGCAGTATCGCACGAACGGTTCGTTGCGTGATACATATATCAGGCATGGTGTAGCCGCAGTTGGCAATGTTAGGCGGCTGCGAACCGCAGTCATCGATTCGGGAGTAGGCCGCAAAGAGATTTGCAAGCAGATCTGCTTTCTCCTGCGGCCGATGAGCCAGTGATCCATTCGGATACCTCAGAGGGGGCAGCAAGGTCTGGCAGAAGTTGGACTGCACGGCTTTGGCCAGGCGCCAATAGCTACAACTGCCCGTAGGATGCGCCATGAGTTCCTGGCCGAACCGTGCGACGCGCTGGGCATCCGCTCTTAAGTATGCCCTCTTGCAGACCTTTGTGGCTTGGTTCAACGCTGCCTTCGGGTGATCCACGTTAGGGTCGTGGAGAGTGCGAGCCCTGGTCCAAGCGCGGTACGCTGTCTGTTTGCGTTCAACAGCATCAGCGCATTCACGACCGAACCAGGGCCTTTTCCTGCCGCCGCTCGTGACATCACTGTATGGAATATAATGTTCCATACCCAGGGTGATTTCACCAGCGACAGCAGTAGCGCTCTCTGATGGATCCCTGTTCTCAAAGCAGCGTTGAGCCCAAGGGATGGATGCGAAGTACTCCCGCATTCCATCCCAGTCTGCCGACGAGTAGTGCCACAGTCGTCGTCTTGCCTCCTCGGGTCGTGGGGGCGTAACAAAAACAGCTGTGGCACAAACCAGACAGTGGTCTGAGGTGCCCAGAGGAGCACGAATCGACACACTGTACCGGTTCGGGTTACTCGTCAGCAGCAGATCGAGCAGAGAGGGCGCCTGACCTGCAATGTCTGGTATCCGGGTGGGCTGGAGTACCAGTTGAGACAGGTCATGCGTGAGAGCGAACGCATGGGAAGTTCGTCCCGCGTGGTCTGTTTTGGGAGAACCCAACCAGGTCTCATGGTGGGCATTGAAATCTCCCAAGAACACCAACTCAGCGTTCGGAAACCGCTCCTGCGTGTCGTCTGCCGCCTGACTCAGGTAATTGAAGAGTCGAGTTGTCTCAGCTTCTCCTGAATGGGATCGGTAGAGGCACACGTAGATTTGGCTGAAAGAGCCATGATCTACGTGTACCCAAAGGACAGAGAAGGAAGGGTCCTCTAGGCATTGTAGACGGCGACAGCAAATATCCGCCCTAACAAACAAGCATACCCCGGCTTTCGCGAGGAAACACTCCTCTAGCACGTAGCCGGGATATTGCAGGTAGTTCGTGTCTGCAGGACGGCGTATTTGTGTCTCCGTTAGAAAAAGCATTGCCGGCCGAGCCGTCTCCAGGTGGTGATGGACGGCATTAAGGTTAGCGTGGAGTCCTCTGATGTTAATAAACTCCACGACACAGGAAGCAGCAGTGGGGTTACGGCGATTGGCTGCTGTTGAACGACAATGTTTTGTTCGTACTGCCATAGAGTGAAAGGAAGGGGAAACGTGAAAAAAAAAAGAGGCGGCTATTCTCGCAGCAAAGTGGGGCAAGGCGCAGAGCAAGTTTTGTCATATAACTGTATGGTATGGCGATAGCCGATCCGACGGACGGAAGGACCCCCGTACCCTCCCGAAAGTGGTCGCCGGGACCCACCCTCCGGTCACCATCCGGCACGACGAGCCACCTCGAGATTATGCGCGGCATGATAAGGCAGCCAACCTAGTTGGTTAGACTCGGTTGGGCCTCTGGACTATACCGCGGGCGGCCAGCAGAGCACCGTTTCTACGGCTCTCCCTGGCCGCCGGGTCGACTCGCGCCACCCACACAATGACTCTACGGATACTCTGCAGGTCCCTCATAAGCTGTGAGAATCGTCACCTCATGCTTAGGCCTCCGGCGCTCTCATTCACCGAACGAAACACAGCAGTGTAACACTGTTGTTTCACGTCGATTTTCTGTGAGAGGGTAGTACTTCCCCGGTCGAGCCGGCCCATTCCTGCTGTAACCAGCTTGGCTCTACTACCTTCTAAACACCTTCTATACACCATGATTACTAAAATTTAAAAGCATACTAGTCAGTTTCCTTTCTGATACTTACTTATATTACTTACTTACTTTACTTTTATATTATTTACACGGTAGAGTCGATTAGAGCGCGTACCAAAAAGTTTGGGTCCTCATACCTCTGCCGAACGGCCAAGGCATGGAATTATCTACCAAGGCACGTGTTTCTTTCTTCCTTCAATCCTGGGTTCTTTAAGCGGGGCGTGAAAAAGCATCTTCTCAGGCCGTCAAAGTAGAGACCTCAACATCGCCTCGGCTACTGTGGGGGCGATGTGGAGGCCACTGCTCTTAGACCACACGACTGCTTACCATCAGGTGGAGTGTGGTCATTTTGACGTGCAAAAAAAAAAAAGATATTATACACACACAAATTTATTCGATCGAGATTATTTATTCGACACAAAAGATCCCACTGGGTCGAAGTGTCGCCGGTCTGCACTGACTGGCTCCCACATGATAAGATATTATACACACATATAGTAATATACCTACTTATATACAAAAATATAGAGTTATAAATAAATATAGAGGTAAAGTTTATAACCTGTTTTATTTTTATTTACTGGGAGGAAGTTACTCTCAATGATGGTAATATTTTAGATAATAATTCATCAAATGCAGTTTTATATAGTCAAAAGTCAAACCCAAAAACCTTTATTTCCATAAAAATGTGCAAACAATTCTTGGACACGTCAATTCACTATTATATTAATTAAAAAACATATTAAAAAAAATAGAAGGAAATAAAAATTTTGCATTGAAAAAAGCCTGTTCGAGGAGTAGAGCATTCAAGAGAAGAAGCAGGCAAGAAACTCATTGCCACTCTTTTCAATCGCCAAATGTTATATTATTTTCCTTATATGATATATGTTATAATTGCGAATAGAAATAACCTGTAAGTGGAAGCAACTCAATCCCAAGCATTTTCTATATGTTATATTCAGTGACTGAGTAATAATAATAACCTTTCGGATACGTTTTACAAATGCTTTAAATTTATTAAAACTAAGATTTTGAATGTCACTTGGGAGTTTATTGTAAAAGCGCACACATTAACTTATTAATTTTTTGAAGCCAGCACTAGTAGTCCGTTTTTGTTTCTTGTATTTATATTATGTATGTCGCTTTTCTTATAGTATAAATCAATGTTCTTATATACATAAATTAAATTGTCATATATGTATTGGCTGACTACTGTTAATATATTTATCTCCTTAAAGTTTGAATCGAAATGTAAATTCAGAATCAGAAAACTCACTTTTGTAGTATATACGACTATAAATTCTGCGATCTTCAGATTCTGTCGCCGGTTCAGAATCAAGTAAACCGGCTTCGTACATCTCATTATCACTTTTATCGCTAAATAAGGCCATTAATGTTAATAAATTGGAAACTTTTGTTTAACTGCTAGTAAATCGGCCGAATTTGAGAGATAGCCAAACTTTTGACAATTAGTAACATAAACTACAGTACGATTCAAACCTAATGGCGGCTCGGAAGTTAGCTGCGAGTGCAGGTACGCGCAGGTACAGTCAAGTCGACAATAATTTTTGCTACATTTAATTAATTTTATCATAATCATAAATCATTTATTTATTTTATTTTTATAACTGCAAGTTGTTTAGTGCTGTATGGTACTATTATGGGGTGGGATGTTGAAGACTTTCTACAGAAATAAATTCTTAACGAAAATTGAATATTTATTACTTAAAAATTTGTAATTTTACAGTTTTTATATTAACATGTGTCCACATCGAAATCTAAAATCGAACAATCTCGAAAGGTCCCAAATGTCTAAACAATACTTAGTAAGTACATGACGTCAACCGAATATGTGGCAATCGTGTAAACACGTTTTAAGTGATCAATCAGCACATAATGAAGTGTCGCAACAAATATAATTATCATAACACCTCCCCTACAAGATTGATCATCACAGGTTAAGTGATGAGAGATGAAATAATAATTTGACTGAAATCGCGAAGTTAGATTTCGATATGTTAGTTTCAAAATGATTAATAATAACCCACACACAATAATAAGAAAAAAAAATAGAACAAAGAAGAATAATAATAGTTATATTTCATAATTTGAAATTCATTTAGCCCAGTTACATAATTAATCTTTGTTCAATGTCTGTTTCGACGTTCACGCCATAAATCAATATTTAATTAAAAGTTTACACTTAACCTCCCTAGATGGCGTCGGCGTCGAAATAGATCGCGATATGGTTTCGTTCCACGGCCGAGTATATAAGCTGATGTCGATGTTAATAAATTATCTTGCTCTGAGGTAACTTGTTTTCTTATACAGTTATCACTGACCTTGGGAACTTTGTACGAAGTTAGTACATGGTCCTTCGAGCCGGATTCGATCACTTAGGGACCTTTTACAACTCTGGGACTGATGCCCTTTGTATACTGACGGCTGATGCCGTAGACCTTTGCCAACCAACAACGCTGCCGACGGAACGTGTGGGGGCCCTCGATACGCATGAATGCGTCCAAATTCACAATAGCTTTTACACCAGTAAGCTTATTGCGACTCAAGTGGGTGTAGGTTTAGCACAGCCCTACTCCCGACCACTGCCTTCCTGTGTAGAAACGGACTCCCCCTTTTTTTTTTTTTTGAGATAGTTAGATGTAAGCTATAAAACTATATTAATCCCTAAGTTACATATGGCACCTGTATATAAGTGGTTCTTAAATCTAATAGTATACATGGTCTTAAACTATTAATTATATACCTAATATTTAATCATTGTATATAGTTATTGATATTAAACATTATTGATATCTCTATCTAACTTATATGCTATTCCAATCCTTGCCATTCGGATTAGCACAGATCCTCCTAATGTGAGCAATAACATAGAACTAAGGACCCCACCAATGATGTCCATAATTTTGGATCCTTCATAAGAGTCCCTACAACTTCCCCTGTAGATTCCGTATAATATGGCTTAAGCTGAGTCAACCCGCCCACAAATTCATAATCAAAATTAATATGAAGTGTCTGGTTGTTGCTAGGAATATAGATATAACATAAGCTGTCATATTTGTCTAATGTCATCACAAATGGTTCCGGATTGCAGCTTAGATAAGGAATAGTCCAAGTACAATTTGACTCAATTTCAAGTATTCCTTCAGACTTGATATTATATGCCTTAAATACAGCAATGGGCTTATCAGTACAGCCAGTGCATGCATAACTAGTCTCTAAATTTATTCTGCAAAAGCTTGGTGTAACACTAAGAGAGTCAATCTGCACACTCCCAAATACTATAGTTGCTGTTGCTTGCACTGGTATCTTCCTTTTAACAACATACTCACCACTCTTTTGGACTTGGGTTGGTGGAATTTTTGCAGATTTAGTCATCATCAATTTATTTATACTAGGTGATGCATTTGAACATGAGGTCTTACATGACTCTGTTCTGCAATCAATATCTGACAATGATGCAACTGCTGTCTCTCTATCTAATGATAATTGATACTCACCTATAGTATTAGGTATGGGGAAATTTTGCTGTGATGCATCAACAGTGTATGGAACATTTCCATATATTATAATATCAGAATTAACATGGATTTGTTCATGGATCAAGTTAGTTATATATAATGGTAACTGTTTTAAGCCTTTTTCCATAATTTTCCTATTAACATCTTGGTCTGTTACTAATAAGTATCTAAACATGATACTGTTCTTAACACCAGTCAGTGCATTTATAATTTTAACCTTATTGGCCCTCCTTCTATCATCTCTAGTTAGATACCAGACAATAAGATTATCCATAGTATTTTTAAATTGTCGCTTTAAGCATGTTCTCAGGGCAATTACAAAGGTCATTATCACTAATACTGAGCTTAATACTCCTAAAACATATGGCAATGTATTGTCTGCGCATTGAATAAACTGTTGATTATATGAACAGTACATACCACAAGGCTGACAAGTGATTTTGGAAATAGTACTCCCATACTCATTATCACACTTCCATTTAATTAAGCCAAGAGCAACACTATCATGTACATATGTAGTCTTGTTTAGTATCAGGTCAAATCGATTGTTATTTATGTTAACATGGCATTTGTCATAACCACTTATAGTGATTATGCCAGATGACACCTCAACATTAGCATCAATTGATGTTACACCCATCAGTAATATAGTCAGTATCACAACGGAAGCCTGCATCCTGTCGTATTTTAAATAAAGATCTTTTGTTATACTTATCCCTGCGTGCTGCTCTTTGAAGTTCTTGTGCTTGATTATGATTGATACCTGCCAGATCTCTGATACCTTCCGATATACCTTATAACCCTCATCTAAATTCGGAATTACCTCCCATCTATACCATGTACATGCAGTTTGGTGCCAGCACCATTCATCACATCCAAGAGACCCTGAGTGGCATCCGTACCCAGCTGGGTACATAGAATCTCTCTTAAGCTTTGGATGTTCATGACCTGCTCTGCAGGTGCCCCCATTCCAGCAGTTACTACCTGGTGACTTGCATTCATACGTTGTGTTAACCTTAATGTCGTGAGAACATGCATAATACATTGCTTCATAACGTGTGACAGTGTTTGCATTTTTAATTTGGATTATTATCTTGTCGCCTGACACTGTATTAAAGCAGATTGTAGAGCCAGTCTGGACTGATGTCTGATATGTATTTATTAATCCACATGATAAGGTGTCACACACTTTACCATTCCCAGCTAGTTACAAAGTTTTGTCACAAGCTTCAGCACTATGTGACAGCATTAATGTACTAAGTGCACCTGCTATCAAATATTTCCCTGCTCTGGCACCTCTTTGATTATGTGGGTTATTTACTACCCTATCTTCTAAATCCATACTATATTTATTAGCTTCAGACCCATCATGACATATTTCTTGATAAATTGGCTCATCTCCTGACAGCTCTCTACGCAATTTAAGCCTCTCATCCGAGGATCTGCCGTCTTTCAAACAATTTCGCGAGTTTCTAGAAACACGGTTTCGTGCCTTAGAATTTGTTGAGCCCAAGAGTTTAAGACCCAAAGACATCAACAGTAATAATAATAGCACATCCCATACTAAGGTCATGCATGCAACTACCACATTATCATGTCCACATTGTTCAGAGGATCATAGACTATTTAATTGCAAAAAGTTTTCTAACGAAGATGTTGATAAACGTCGTGATATTGCGCAATCGTTAGGAGTATGCTTTAATTGTTTAGGAATTAATCATAATGCCAAAGTTTGCCGTGTTTTTGTCAAATGCCGAATTTGCCATCGCAAGCACCACACATTATTGCACCCTAAAGGTCAAAGTGTAACTGGTGCGGTTGTTACTTCATCGAAAGCTTCAACCTCACATGAAGGTACTTCAGAGATAGTAGATCAAAGCATAAATGCAAATATTGCAACTCATCTCGTTAGTGGAAAGGCACAGGGACAAGTCCTGTTAGCAACGGCTCTCGTAAGAGCAGAGGCAACAGATGGGTCATTTCAAATGTTGAGAGCATTATTGGATCAAGGTTCGCAGGCCTCGTTCATATCGGAATCAGCTGCGCAGTTACTTCGTTTGAGAAAAGTAGCCACTAAAACTACGATAGCGGGTTTAGGAGGCAGTCATGGTGGCATAGTCTCTAGACATGTTGTAAAAATTAAAATACAGTCACTGCATGAACCGTCCTTTACCAGAGTAGTAACCGCGCATGTCTTAAGTTCACTAACTTCTGTTATGCCTGATACGAAATTCAAAATCGAAGATTGGCCAGAAATACATAAAATTAAACTGGCGGATCCTAAATTTAATTGGCCTAACAAAATTGATATTCTTTTAGGAGCGGAAATGTACAGCGATATTTTGAAGGAAGGATTAATCAGGAGTCCCAAAGGCTCACCAATCGCACAAGACACGTACTTAGGGTGGATTGTGTCTGGTAGGGTGGATTTTCAAGAAAATTCACATAATCAGCACAACATCATTATCAATATGTATGCGCAAGTAGATGAAAATGATATGTTAAAGAGATTGTGGGAACTTGATTCGGAGCCTTCACTTTCTAAGAAGCTCCTTACGCCTGAAGAACAGGCTTGTGAAGACCATTTTGCAGCTACAACGCATCGAGATGATAGTGGTCGCTATATTGTGAAGCTCCCATTTCGATGTGCAGATCCACCATGTAAGCAAGGAAATTCTAAAAGCATAGCTGTAAAAAGATTGTTAGGTTTGGAAAGGAAACTAGACAAGGATCTGGAATTAAAAGACCAATATTCGGATGTAATCAAAGAATATTTATTTCTGGGTCATTTAGAGCAGATTACAGACGAATCAGAAAAGAACCGCAACGATGTTGTATATCTGCCTCATCATGCAGTGATCAGACGTGACAAACTGACCACCAAAGTGCGAGTCGTATTTGATGCATCGTGCAAAGGAACGAATGGCGTTTCTTTAAACGATAACCTGATGGTAGGACCCACTCTCCAGGCAGATCTACGCCATATTATATTTAGATGGCGTCAACATCCCATTTGTTTAGTAGCAGACATCGTAAAGATGTATCGCCAGATTAAAGTGTCAAAGGAAGACGTAAATTATCAGAGAATTGTCTGGAGAGAGGATCCTACTAAGGATATACAGCATTTTAGGCTCCTGACAGTTACGTTCGGCACCTCCTGTGCGCCTTACTTGGCAGTGAAGGCCTTGCACCAAGTGGCGGCTGATGAAGGCAAGTTGTATCCTTTGGCAGCAGAAAGGGTGACGTCTGATTTTTATATGGATGATTTAATGACCGGTTGCCAATCTGAAACAGAAGCTTTACAAATATATGAACAAATGAACAAATTATTAGAGAAAGGGGGATTTAAGCTTCAAAAATGGTCAAGCAATAAAGCTTCGTTACTAGAAGAGTTACAGGAAGGATCGGGTGAGGATTTAGAAATAGTGAAAGATAAAATACAAAAAGTATTAGGCCTTACCTGGAACCGTAATACTGATATGTTCGATTATTCCGTAAAGATGTCACCTCCAACAGCACCTGAAACAAAAAGAAAAATCATATCAGAGATATCACGTTTGTATGATCCATTGGGATGGATAGCGCCATGTATTATCACCTCTAAAGTTTTTATACAAAAATTGTGGATTTCTGGCATAGGGTGGGATGAAGAACTACATCCGAACCTATTGGAAGAATGGCAAGGTTATAGAGATGAATTAGAAAAGTTGGTTAACTTTCATATTCCACGATGGATTGGCAGAAGAGAAGACAATATCACCATTGAGTTGCATGGGTTTGGCGATGCGTCAAGTATAGCTTATGCGGCTGCAGTATACTGTCGTATAATAGACTCAGATGGTAATATACATTGCAATCTTTTGACAGCGAAAACAAAGGTGGCGCCAATTAACCAAATTTCCATACCACGTTTAGAGCTCTGTGGTGCGGTTTTAACAGCAAAGTTATTATGTGAGGTGGCTAAGGTGATGGATATATCAAAGAAAAACCTACATGCATGGACAGCTTCATCGGTGGTATTAGCTTGGTTGAATGATCATCCAAGCCGATGGAAAACTTATATCGCTAATCGTACATCGGAAATCCTCAGCTTAACCCGGCGAGAATGTGGTGAAAAAAAGTTACACGAAGTATGTGGCAGGGTAAATTTTACCCTTATTTATTAATGCATACTGGGATGTAATTATAGCCATATTATTTAAAAATGTACTATTTTGTTAATTTTAATTGTATTCTTTATAATATAAAATAAAAAACAATGTATATTCTAATGTATAATTATCAATTTTACAGCGAATAGGAAAGAAGGAATTAACAACCAACAAAAATTAGGAACCTCAGAAACCATAACAAATCTTAAAATTTCTTCTTATTTTTTTTAATAATTGTACATTAAACGTTTAACTTATGAGATCTTCTTATAAAAAAATTAAATCAACTATATTTAAATCAGTCTTAACAGTATTTTTTTCAGTCTTGAACATTGGCACAATCATTGCAAAAGAAAATCGCATGTTCTTTACATATGGCTTTTCCACAGCGCTTGCAACCATGTTTAGTCTTCCGGTCTTTCTTATAGGGACAGTCACGACATCTGACAGCTCGTCCAGAAATATTTTTTGGTGCTGACGTTGAGGGTTCACCAAGTTGAGAGGAGATACGCTCACGAATATATATCGGAATATTCATTTTATCTTTTCGATGACGTAAATATTCGTACACTAGCGACAAGCCCAAATTGCGAATAAACTCAGTTCTTTTTGTATTCGTATTACGATTTTCCCTGTAAATTATATTGGCATTGATTGCAGCTATATTTAAAATGGCATAAAATACAGTCATCGGCCATCGCTTGCTATTGCGTGATACGTCATAGTTAACGCTCATTTCGTCAACAACATCTACTCCAGCTTTTGTGGAGTTATAAAATGTTACTATTTCAGGTTTTCTTTTATCTCCTGTGGTTTCATCAATATTTTCGTCATGATGTAGTGTAGACATTAACATAACAATTCTATTTTTTTAGGGGCGTAGGACACCAAAGAAATATCTCTTTGGAAACCGAACATTGAACTTGTTGGTTGTTTTCCTGTCTTCAGAAAAGGTTTTGGGATACATCTTTTATTTTTTCTAACAGTGCCAGTAGCTGTGAGACGGTGCTCTGAGAGAAGATGCATCATCAGTTCGAAGCTTGTAAACCAGTTGTCAAATGTCAGATTGCGGTTTGACATTGATATAGGCTGAACAAGTCTACTAACAACATCAAAAGCCTTGTTACTTATAGCATATGGTCCATTAGGTTGTTTGCCTGTATAAACTTCTAAATTAAAAGTGTAGTGAGATTTAGCATCTACTAGTGCATATGTTTTAATGCCATACTTTGCTGGCTTACTTGGAATATATACTCGGAATCCGCACCGACCTCGAAACGCCCACAACATCTCATCTATAGTCATGTACTCATGTGGAGTATAGGCTGTTCGGCAGCTTTGAACAAAGCCTTCAAAGATAGTCCGTATAGCTGCAAAATTATCTAAAGCTTTCCGCTCATTTCGTGTGGACTTGTCATCAAAACGAACACAATTTTGCAGGAAATAAAAACGCTGTAATGACATTGTTGTTCGGAATATATCAACACCTGTTCCATCAGTTCGCCACAAATCTTGCATATTTTGGCGGCTAGATTTATTCAGGCCAGCTATATAGAGAAGACCAAGAAATGCATTTAATTCAGTAACAGTAGTTTCATTCATATAATATAACCTTGAAGTGTCTGTACATTTTGCCCGACGAATTTTAATTTCCTCATTTGTGTATATTACTATTTGGTTCCTCATGTCCATAGTTATATAAACATTCCAACATTGAGATTCGCTCATTGCTTCTTTCGCACTACCTTGCACCCCAGGGCGTTCATTTATAATATTTTCAGCACGTGTACGTACATTAGGTCTCTGGGGGTGTTTGAACCATTTTTGACCATCTTTAGCTACATAAAAAGAACCTTGTCCAGGCAATGGGCGACTTCTCAATAATGATAAAGGAATTTCATCATCAGACTCACCCCTATTTTCATCGTCACAACTATCTTCCACGCTACTGCCCCCCTGCTCCGTTCCAGAACTAATTTCGTGGTTGCTACAGTGATCAGAGCCAACTTCAGAGTTAGATTCGTCGAAAGAATCGTTCAGCACTTCCTCTAACATAAATCTGATTCGTTTGTTATTCATTTTGGAGGAAAACTGAAAAAAAGCATATGTTATTAGCATTTAAAAGCCAAATAAATAAATAAAAACAAATTTCAAAACACATACACCAGCTATGTGGCAGGGTAAAACTTACCCGAGACAGGTTGGCACACGTATAACTCCCGCGCAGGCGCACGCAACACTGAGATCACGCCACTACCTCCCCCCGCACTCCCTTACCTGCAGCTACTGAGCGTCGCGTTGTTGCTAAGCGCGAAATAAAAAATATATGCGAGTTTAAGTAATGGGCAGGGTGTAAAATACCCTGCCACATTCTCGCCGGGTTAATGGATAACTCGCAATGGGCTCACGTCATTTCCAAGGACAATCCTGCAGACATCGCATCTCGAGGTGTACCACCGTCAATTCTTCTTGAAAGCAATCTTTGGAAATTCGGGCCATGGTGGTTAAAGAGTGACTACATAGAATACACAAGGCCTATATCTATTAGTACCAATGAAGAGAAAAAGCAAGCCAAGGTACATACAGCTAAAGTTTCTGATTGTGATGACGACCTTGCGATGAGATCCTCGTCACTAAGAAAGTTAGTGAGGGGCATTGCTTACTGCAGAAGATTTATTTTGTCTTTAAAACGACGGAAAGAGAACATTGTAAATACACCTTACCTGTCTGTTGTGGAGATCCAAGAAGCTCTGAATATTTCCATCCGGAGAAGTCAGCAGCAATGGTTCAGTGCGGAAATTATCGCTGTAAAAAAGAAGTATTCAGTACATATAAAAAGCTCATTATTTAAATTGAATCCTTTCTTAGATGAGAATGAATTATTAAGAGTAGGAGGTAGAATCAGACATTCCCAATTACCTGATAATACAAAGCATCCAACAATAATACATCCCAATTCAAAATTGGCTAAATTGATAGTAGCAGATGGTCACGAGAGAACTTTCCATGGAGGACAACAGCTAGTTATAAATTTCATTAGGTCAAGGTATTGGATAAGTAGAATAAAAAATATAGTTCGTGCTTACATACACAGTTGTGTACCATGTGTGAGATATGCAGCTACGACAAGACATCAGATGATGGGCGATCTTCCAGCTTGCCGAGTAACACCTTGCAAGCCCTTTTTAAATTCTGGAGTAGACTACGCTGGGCCAATAAATATGAGAGTATCCAAGGGCCGCGGACAGCGATCTCATAAAGGATATATAGCATTGTTTATTTGCATGGTTACTCGCGCGGTACATATCGAAGCAGTTTCGGACATGACAACAGAAGGTTTCTTAGCAGCTTTTAAAAGGTTTGTTGCCAGGCGTGGTCATTGTCGCCACATTTGGAGCGACAATGGCACCAATTTCGTGGGCGCTTCCCGGGAACTTCGTCTATTATTTGCCCAAGGGAACTCGGCCACAAACGATATTGCAGCTGCTCTTGCAAACGTGAACACTGAATGGCACTTTATACCTCCTCATGCTCCGAATTTCGGCGGACTGTGGGAGGCAGGTATAAAAAGCGTAAAACACCATTTGAAGCGTGTTGTCGGCGACTCCACGCTAACATTTGAGGAAATGACAACAGTCTTGTCTCAAATCGAGGCATGCCTCAACTCAAGGCCCTTATCACAAGGTAGCGATGATCCAGAAGACCCCGCACCGTTAACACCTGGTCATTTTTGGTGGGTGGTCCGCTAGTTGTAGCACCGGACTATAATTATGAGTGTGTTACGTTGAGCACATTACGTCGATGGCAACTAGTACAGCGCATGGTGCAAGGCTTTTGGCGAAAATGGAGGCAAGAATATTTAACTAATTTCTTCCAAAGGCAAAAGTGGGTTACTCAAATTCCTAACCTTAAAGTAGATGACATAGTGTTAGTAAAAGAGGATAACTTACCTCCTGGTAAATGGTTGTATGGGAGAATCCTTGAATTGCACCCGGGGAAGGATAATATAACTCGTGTTGTTACTCTTCGCTGTAAAGGCACCACATTTATACGTCCAATTTCAAAATTATGTTTATTGCCCGTGACGGAATGAAGTTTGAAAGTTTATTTATCTTTTCTTTGTTACTAAAATTGCCTCTTTGATTAATCTGTAATTTGGTGCTTGTTTATAAAAATAATGATAAGCTCTGATTTAAAAATGCCTTGGGTTTATACATACGTTTTTGTAATAAAGCAATTACATTATTATTTTTGTTAAAACTCGTTGCTTGTATGTTTTATATTTTATTATTAGTTTTAGTCATGAAACCATATTTGCCCTGAGAATTGCAAGTCATCGCTCACCAAATTGAAGTTTAAATGTATACAGTCCATTTCTCTAGTTTTGTTTATATAGTTTAATCTAAGGTGGGCGGTGCTAAAAGGAAAATTATCCTTTTGGTGGGCGGAATGTTCAATGTCTGTTTCGACGTTCACGCCATAAATCAATATTTAATTAAAAGTTTACACTTAACCTCCCTAGATGGCGTCGGCGTCGAAATAGATCGCGATATGGTTTCGTTCCACGGCCGAGTATATAAGCTGATGTCGATGTTAATAAATTATCTTGCTCTGAGGTAACTTGTTTTCTTATACAGTTATCACTGACCTTGGGAACTTTGTACGAAGTTAGTACAATCTTAGACTTACATTAACCCCTTTCTTATATACTAATATAGTGTTTATTTTAAAATTACATTATAATGTATATGAACAAAACATAGTTGGCGAAAACTGCTTACCCCTTCGGGGATACAGGCGTGAGACTATGTATGTACGGTATGTTATTATATATGAAGCTTCTCATGGCATTGTATTTCGTTTAACAGGCAACGACTTCATGGAAATATTGTCGGGTAATTCAGGTTCAGATGTATTGTCTTTCGAGTTATTTGAGTTATTAACATTTTTATTGCTTAATTGGAGGCAATGATATTTTAAACAAATATATTTTTGTAATTTATATAATAAACATAATATGAACAAGATTTTGAGAATATACGTGAGAGAAAGATAATGAGAGAACTGTATTTCTCTAAATGAGAAAGTTCCGAAATATACTGTAATTCATTTTCTAAATCATTTAGTTGAGCACTAGCTCTTAATAAGGAGTCAAAACTATTATATTCGTTAAGTTTGATTAGCGATGTTTTCTGTAATGTTTTATTAATCTTCACAGAATCACAGCAATCATCGTTTATTATATTGAAATTATAAATAGATACTGATAAATTACAAGTTATAGTATCGCTAGGAACAAAAGTAAGAGTCTTTGAAATTAAACTACTATATACGGATTTTATCGCGTTGTTTATTTGACACTGTTACAAAATTTTTTGAAAAACTGTTACACTACTATAATCACTATTAAACTTTACAATTTTTTTTAAGCTAATTAAATTATTGAAACTATTAAAACTATTTATACTATTACTATACTATTATACTATTTAGATTTATTTTTACACTTTCCCCGACGTTTCGGTTGCTTTTCAGCAGCCATGGTCACGGGGAGACTAAGATGGTAGTTGTCTCAATGTTCCAGTGTAGTTATTTCAAAGTACCCGAACATAATTTAATCATGGGTGTTTCTATTTACGCAGAATGAGCTCAAAGTATCATGAAGTCTAGCTGTGGTTTGCTTCTTCTTGGGTTTGACTATTTGAATTACTGGATCCCAAGCTGGTGGTACACTCCAACCATCTTCTCTATTGAAATTAGGATGTTTCTTGATTTCAATAGCCTCGCGAAGCATCCTTGGTAGGGATCGGTGTTCTTTAGCGAGCATCTGTGGTTTGTCAAATCTCAGGTAGTGGTTGGTCCCCTGTTGCACATGTTCACACACAACGCGATAAAATCCGTATATAGTAGTTTAATTTCAATGAATAACATTCGCGTAAACAGAAGACAATATTAAGTAAGAGTCTTGTAAAATGCCTTACAATACTTTGGCAGATGTAAGATGCCTGTACCTAACAAGATTTCATCATGGTTTTCTGAATTATTACATACGACGTGACATTTACCCGGTTCAGACTGAACGAAAATCCAACGATTATTTGATATTTTTACGAATAGATCGATAGATCCATGAAGAAGCCTTGTTTGACAGGATTTAGGTAGTTTATCAACAACATCTGTTAGCAAAATAGTTTCACAAGTAGGATTCGCAATAGTCAAATATACGTTACTCAATTCGCACACTTAACACTGATTTTTTATCACTTTACACTCACTGATACTTTCGAGTTGTGAGTAAAATAAAAGATCGAATGTTATTGCCAGATACTGCTTACTAGGTGCAATAAGAACATAAGTGTCAGGAGTTTTACTATCGAGAGAAGCAGGTAAAGGAATGTTATGGAATAGATTATAAATTTGAGAAAGAACTAATGGTATCTTTACGACTAATATTAACTTATTGTCATGGTAATAGCAAACCAAGTCAGATATATTAATTATTTCATTTACATTAAGTAGTGACAGTGTAACAGGTAACTCAGCGTGTCGAGGTAATTTGTTTATATGTAACTCGAGCTCCGTATACAGTTGCATTGGGCTTAGTACAGTTGGGTGCAAAACGTTTACTTTACTAAACAATATAGCATTATGTATGTGGTGAATATCGAAAGACAACGTTATAATTATACTTTCTAAAGAACTAAGCAATAACGTTAGCTGAGATTTGATGTCTAATTTATCTGTAGTGTTAATAAGACCTTCAAAGGTTTTTTCGATAATCTTAAGATTTTGGTTCAAACGATTCTCATTATCTTTAACTTTCGACATTGTATTATTAAATGTTGAAATGGTAGATTTAATGATATGAATGTTGTCACGCATTAATATAGTTAACTGTTTTTCGTCCGACTGTACTTTATTTATGGCGTCCGTGAACTTGACCGCATCGTCTGAGTCTAAGGTGCCGAAGAATGTTTTTAACAAAGAATCACCGACATCTATCAATCCGCGTTTAGAGCGTTTAGTTTCACTTATTTGTACCAAATACGAGATAGACGAAAACTTCTTTACGTTATTACTATGTAGCATTTTCAGAGAATCTAGGGAATTGAGACAGTCAATAACCTGACAGACAGTGACCTTAGAAGATAGGACAGAGTTACAATATTTAGACACCTTCTCGAATAAAAACTCTACATATTGTAAATGTATGAGTCAGATCTACATATGTTATAACATTCCAATAATCATTAATAAATTTGACATTTAACAGCTGATCAAAATGTAAGGCTCGGTTTCCACCAAAGCGGAGAGGAGAGGAGAAGAGAAGAGATGTCCTGCAAAGCTGGTAGGTTGTTACCAAAGCAGAGAGGAGAAGTGTAGCGGAGAGGAGAAGTGTAGCGGAGACGTGAGCTGTGAGGGATCGAAACCAGTCAAGTTCTATCTACGAAAGGAAGACGTCATGTCGTTACAAAAGTTATATCTTAATTTGCTTGAGGAAGAGGAATTAGAGATTGAAGAAACACAATTAATTCTTCGATATTTAAATTATCGACGGCAACATAGATTCTGGATAAAAAACCATATAAAATGTCGCAGTCATGGCGAATATGCCACACTTTTTCAAGAGTTTGATGATGAAAGTTTTGAAAGATCTTACAGGGTAACAAGGAATAATTTCTACGAGTTACATGATTTGATTAAACCGTATATCCAAAAGCAAGACACTAATTACAGAAGAGCTATCGGAACAGAAGAGAAGCTAGCAGTTTGCTTGAAGTAAGTAAAACAATTTTTTATCAAATTATTTATTTATAATAATAAAAAATCTCGCGTCGTCAATAAACATGTGCTCTTAACTAATAAATCGTACGACTAATTGAGCAAAGTTTGGGCAGAGTTCTTATAATCTTGACCTGCTAACTGATTCCTGGACGCTGGCACTACGCCCATCTTTATTATTATAATATACAGAAATACCAAATCAACGTATCAAATCATATTAATTATTTTAATTCAATGTAGTCATATCACTTAAATTTTCTGGTGTTGTTGAAGTATGAGTATCCTCAGGGGTCGAATTTTTATCCAATGTAGCACTATCATTATTTCCTTGAGCACTTGTACTCGGTGCTGAAATATAACCGCTCTCAAAGGCTGAATCTATACTCAGTGCAGCACTACTTTCATTATTATTTTGATTACTTGTACTTGGTGCTGAAGAACAACCGTAGTTCTCATACCACGTGTTCTGTATTTCAAATTCTTCAGCTTCCAAAACTATACTAATAATTTTACGCTTTGCTTGAAGTTGAAGAAGAGGTCACCGCTTTTTTAAATTTCGTGCCATCGACAGAAAAAAATGATCCACATCATCTAAGCTTCCTTCATTGTTTTTCGATAGTATCAATGTTTTTAATTCTTCTCGTTCTCTTTGCAATCTCTCGCGATTTTCTTGGTTGAGTTGAAGTAGATCTGTGATTTCATTTGATTTTCTTTTATTTGTTTGGGATGCAGGTGATAAACTTGACATCTCCGAACGTTGTGAGGCATTCAAGTGTTGTGTACTGAGATCACTGTCGCTATGTTGCTGTGTATAACGCGAACTGCAACCGCTATTTTCATCATCGGTGGATTGTTGCATAGTTGGGGAAGACTGACAACTTGATAAACTAAAATTTGTAGACCGCTCTCTGTTAGTCATATAAGGTAACAAGAACTCCATTATCTTTTCATATTTCCACTCTCTATTCTGCTTTGTAGCCTGCCCACTTCTGGTCGCATTTTTTCTCTTTAGTGCATCTCGGTGATTATCCCGTAGCCTTTTCCATTTAGACTTAGCAGTTTTAACTGAAAACAAAGCCTTAATTTAATTTAATACATAAAAATGTGGGGATGTACTAGTGTGTAGGTGCGAATGTGTGAATCTGTGTGTAAAGATGTGAGGGGTTTCTAACCAATTTCTAGGGAAACAATATATATCAAAATATTTGTATCATCGCCACTGACTGGCTGCCTATGGCTGGCGACTCTGAAAGTATATGCGCTAAGGCCCGTAGGCAACTAGCCATTGTGATACTAACGCATAATCCTTTTTTATTTAATCTATATTGTTTTGTCATAGGTACATGTCAACAGGAGCAAAATTTTCAAGCATAGCAGAAAATTTCAGAATTGGTACAGCAACTGTTTCAAGAATTGTGACTGATGTTTGTGATGTTTTATGGACTAAGCTGCAGCCTCTAGTTATGCCAGAATGTAACACGGAAGATTGGCAAAGAATAGCTAGAGAATTTGAAGAAATTTGTCAATTTAAAAACTGTGTTGGTGCTATAGATGGTAAACACGTGTACATGTTTGCACCTTCACGGTCTGGGTCGTCATTTTTTAATTATAAACACAGATTTTCAACTGTGATGATGTGTGTAGCTGACGCCAAGCGAAGAATTATTATGTTGGATGTCGGATCTATGGGGAGGTTCAGCGATGGAGGTATTCTTAGCGATAGTGTGTTTGGCATACGTCTCAAGGAAAATAAACTAAATTTGCCAACGCCACAACCTTTGTACGAAGGTGGAGAACCAGTACCATTTGTGTTTATCGGAGACGAAGCTTTTCCATTAATGACTAATTTAATGCGGCCATACCCACGGGATAACCTGAATTCCCAAAAACGAATTTTCAATTACAGGCTTTCAAGAGCTCGTCGCAATGTCGAAGCTACTTTTGGGATATTAGCAAGAAAGTGGTACGTATATCGTAGAGAGTTCGAATGTAAACTACAAACAGTGGACAGGATAATAAAGGCCACCTGCGTACTACATAACTATTTGATTGACAAACAGCCCAGTTATATAGATACTTGTGCGACAGGTAGTGACACGAATATGTTCGCCGATACAAACATTGAACAAGAAACACAAAATATCGGTATAAATGAAGGATATAATGTTCGAGAAAGATATTGTGCCTATTTTAATAATCAAGGCAATGTACCTTGGCAAGACACACGTATAGCATCATTAATTAATCGGAATTATTAGAAAAATAAATTGCACTTACCGTCTGATATATGAGTTTCTTTCACAATTTCTTCCCAAGCTGCATCTTTAACATCAGTGCATTTATAGGTGCTTAAAAGTGTATTCCAAACACACGGATATTTTTTAACCACTTCAATGAAATGTTCGTCATCCATTTTGCAAACTAATAACAAAAATACGGACGAGCGACGCAACGTACGGTTGTTTTCAACACAAGTCAATCGAATGACTATATCGAGTGTGCGAGACGCGGAGACAAGACAGCGGGGTGCGGGGTGGGCGGGCGCGTGCGCCGCCCGGTCGCCCGACCGGCGCGTGGCGGAGCGGAGAACTGTCTACCTTCTCCGCTCCGCCACGCCGCCGCTGGCTCGCTCGCCGCACAAAATTCTATAGAAAAATGAGACATCTCCTCTCTTCCCCGCTTGATCCATTTCCATCGAAGCTAAGCGGAGAAGAGATGTGGTAATAACGAAATCTGATTGGTTATCTTTTCTCGTCTCCGCTCCTCTCCGCTTTGGTGGAAACCGGGCCTAAGCCAGGACTGTGCACGATTTGTGTGACGAACAGATTCGCACACACCAATGACGTAAATCTGTGAACAATGTAAAATTAAACTAACGTTATTATTATTTACTGAACAGTTGGCTTAATTTTATCGTAATGATGACGGATATGTTTTCTATCTACTTGCACTGTGACGGTATGGTTACCATTTATTTTTATGATTTTGTATGGACCTTTCCATACAGGTAATAAGGCTTTATTTTGTTTATGATGGCATCGAACATATACTAAGTCACCAACATTATACGTTGTAGGACGAGAATGTGAATCGTAATATTGCTTAGAACGCTCTTTAGAACGTTGAATGTTTTGTAACGCCTTTTGACGACTATAATATAATCGATGATTAAGCGCTCGTACATAATCAGTATAAATATTATTATCTAAAGTATCGATGGATTTTGGAATATACGGCTTATGACCGAACATCAGTTCAAATGGCGAAAAATCTGTAGTTGTATGGATGTTTGAGTTATAGGCCAGCATTGCAGTATTTAGGTACAAATCCCATGTATGAACGTTATCTTCTATATAAGAACGCATGTATTCTTTCAAGGTAGAGTGACTTCTTTCTAAAGCGCCACATGTTTGCGGATGGTACGGCGAGGCATATATGTGTTTAATGCCGAGAAGTCGCTCTAGCTGTTTGAAAACATCGGAACAAAAGTTAGTGCCTTGATCACTGATCAAGGCACTAACTTTTGTTCCGATGTTACTGGACTATATTGCATGGTATACCTAAATGTGAGATATAGTGTACTAGACGTTGAGCGGTTTCTTGAGCGGAAAATGTTTGCATGGGATAGGCCTGAGAGTATTTTGTTAAATCGTCTTGAGGCGTCAGAATAAATTTATAACTGTTAATTCTGGTTTCGGGTAACGGGCCTACTATATCGAGATAGAGTTTTTTGTTCGGCCGGGTGGCTGTTGAAGTAATAATCATTTGCGCTTTATTAGAGTGACGTAAGGGTTTGTTGATCTGACAGGACTTGCAACTCTTGACATAGTTTTCTATGTCTTGGCGCATATTTTTCGACCAATATTGAGATTTTAGCCTTCGTACATGCGTGAGATACCTGGATGTCCAGCTGTGTGTGAGTTATGGTTATCTTTAAGTATACGTGAAATTTCAGCCGGCGTTGGAAACAATATATTATTATGATAAACATGAATTTTTATTCTTGTTTTATGAAATATGAAACTTAGGACATTATAGATTTTTGTAAACGATATCTTATTGAATAGGTCTTGGAAATCGGAGATAGCAAATTCTTTCTCCTCAGAATACGAAGTATTTATCATATCTCGGTAGTCTCTTAACATGTTGAAAATATTTTTATATGTAATTTCATCATAATGATGAACACGCAGAAATAAATGTGTGAATACATGTTTATCATTCGATGTACTTTGGAAAGTATATAACTCACGTTTTACATTTCTTATGTCAGGTATGTTGTCATCGAATTTAGACATCTGTAAGATTTCAGAGCAGTAAGGGATCGAGTCATCTAAATCAATAGCAGAAGGGTGGGTAAGTGATCATTTTAACTTTTGTTTTTAATAAGGACTCATTGTGTTCTTTAACCTTCCTATACCCGCGCCAAGTGTTTTAACACCTATACCCGCGCATGGTGTGACAGACCGTAACTTTGGCTCCTATTACCTGGTTGTTTTTCTATAAAACTGTATATGTTAATTTTATTTTACAGGGACTATAGGATGTAATAAAACAAAAAATATCAATTATTAGCATGAACTACTTATTACTTTAATGACTATCAGTCTTTCCACAACAGCCTAAAAAAGTCTCATTTTTTCTTATAGTCTAGGAAAAACAAACATAAAACTTTTTATTTTCAAAACAAACATAAAATAACTTTTAAATCTTAAAAATCACATATCTTGAGACCATTCTAACATATATTTAGTTAAATATTAAAGTTTGCAAAGCAGTCAGAACACACCATAACAGCATGCTCTAAACAAAAATATTTGGCACAAGCAGCGCAGTTGTACCGCGTCTTTCTATTTTTTTTTGATGCACAATATCCACAGCGACCAATTTTATTGTTGTCAGATGCAGCTGCAGGTTCAGGGCTATCTAATTTGCATATTTCAATGAGTCTTAACCTCAGGGTCCTTGGCAGAGAAAGAGTGAGAGCTCGTCGCCTGAGGTGAGGATTCAGCAAGCCGTAAGACAGTGTTTCCAAAAACGTTCTGCGATTAATTTTCGTGTTAGGATTATTCATTAGATATAAAACAAACGAATTTATTCCTGCCACGTTCATCAAACTGTAGAATATTACCATAGGCCACCTATTTGTGCCTCGAGCGACATTGTACGTCTCACACATTTTGTCGACCGTGTCAACTCCGCCTTTAGTCGCATTATAGTCCATGATGATTTCTGGTTTACCTGTCTCTTCATCAATATTTTCATCATCGTGCATGCTGGACAAAAGTAAGACATTCTTGCCTTTTTTAGGTATATACGATACAAGGCTGCAGTTGCCGCGATGTCCAAATACACTGGATTTTTCAGATCGACCTCGTAATTCAGTAAACTGTTTGGGTAGCTCCTTTTTATTTTTTCGCACAGTTCCAATCAGGCTCAGCTTATATTCGTGATCGAGCTTATCCAGCAGCGGAATACTTGTGAAAAAATTGTCACATGTGATGTTACGACCAGTGTTTCGAATACATTCACTCAGACGCAAAACTAGTTCTAAAGCCGAGTTATCAATTTTATAGGGGCCTTCAGGTTGTTTTCCTACATACACTTCCATGTTTGCTGTATAAAACATCTTAGCGTCTGTCAAAGCGTAAATTTTAATTCCATATTTGTTTGGCTTTGATGGGATATATTGCCTGAAAGCACAGCGACCTCTAAAAGCTTCCAACTTTTCGTCTATTGTAACAAGCTGTAATATTTTTTTAAAGATTCTACAACCTCTTCAAATAACTCTCTGATCGGAGCAAGCTTATCCACTGCTGCGCGTTCTGCACGAGTATCTTTGTTATCAAACCGGAGACACCGTAGTAATAAATAGAATCTGTTCCAACTCATAGCTAGCCGAAATATTTCCGGGGAAGACCCGTCTGTTTTGAACAAGTCTTTGGCATTTAATCGACTATTTCTTCTTACTCCTGCAAAGAGTAAGAGACCCAACAACGCTTCAATTTCTATTGAATCGGTCTCTACGCAGTCCCTTTCTCGTGAAAAATTCGCTTTTAGGCGGTTTATTTCTCTATTCGTGCACTCAACAATCCGAATAGAAACACTTTCCGAAAAAAATAACCTCCATATTTCTAGCGGCTCTTTCTTGTTTCTAGCTTCACCCTTAGGACCTGGAAGTTGTGTCACGAGATTTCTTGTACGGCGCCTAACCTGGCTTGACCCAGGAGTCTTATTCCAACGCGTACGCCCGTCTTTTCCGATGTAATAATCTCTGTTACTTTCACGATTTTCTGACCCTGATTGAGAATCATCCTCGTGGTCCGTCGACTGAATTTCATCTTCAGAATCACGTGTTTCTTCTTGGGGTGGACTATAATCTTCAACTTCGCTATCAAATTCATCATCGTAATTAGAATCTGCACCTTCTTCCTCCAACAGCAATCGAATATGTTCATCATTCATTTTTTAATAATTTATAACCTAAAAATTTCATAAATCGATGTAGTAGTTGTAAACAATAAAATGCAGTTCAAATCTATACATAAAAACAAATATATAACATATAAATGTTCATAAGCAAAAACATATGACTTACGTAAAAAGTTGATCGTATACCCGCGTCGGTGTCACAGACCGATCAGTCCGTAGCAGACCTACACGTCCTGCTCGCACGGCTGTGTGCTGCGTACTAACCTGAAGCTAGCCCCAAATCATGCAGCTAGCAGAACGCGCGAAATCTCAAAGTTCTTGGAAAAAAAAATATTGACGAAAAACTGTATCGTCGGTCTCACAGACATGTGCGCGGGTATAGGAAGGTTAATTAAAGTGTCATAAGATATGTTTTGTTGTTGACTAATTTGTAAATATTTTTCATATGTTTTAGAACCTGAAGGGTTATCGGGATCGACGAGGAGGATCGGGTTACGAGATAAGACGTCAGCGTTGCAGTTAATTTTTCCTTTTTTTGTAAACTATTTCGTAATCAAATTCTTCAAGTTTGAGACGCCAACGGACTAACTTCGAACTTGGATCTTTGCAATTGAATAGCCATTGTAACGGTTTGTGGTCAGTAACTATTTGGAATTTGAGACCATATAAATATGGTCGAAAATCTTTTGTACCGAATAGAATAGCAAGACATTCTTTTTCAGTTGTTGAATAATTACCCTCGGCTTTATTGAGAGTTCGTGAAGCGTAGGCAATAGGGAGATCCTTATTTATCTCGCCTTGAGATAGAATAGCAGAGATGGCGTAGTTCGAAGCGTCCGTCGTAAGTATAAAAGGTTTGGAGAAATCAGGATATTGAAGGATTGGTGCCGTTGTGATTTTATTTTTTAGAGTTTCGAACGCCACTTGTTGTTCGGTGAGCCACAAGAACTTAGAATCTTTTTTTAATAAACTAGTTAAAGGCTTGGTAATCTGAGAGAATTTACCGATAAAGCGCCGATAGTAGCCGACGAGTCCTAGAAAGGATTTATATCTCGAGGACTTTTAGGAACGGGAAACTTCTGTACACATTCTATTTTTTTAGGATCGGGCCGGACTCCTTGATCGGATATTATGTGACCAAGATACTGTAATTCTCTGCGGAGGAATTCAGTTTTATCTGGCTGTAATTTCAAATGATGTTCCCGTAATTTTTCGAAAACTAGTCTTAGTTTTGACAGGGTCGAAGGCAGGTCATGGCCAAATACTATTACGTCATCCATGTATGTAAAACAGTGTATGCCCTGCAGCCCTGAAAGTACGATATTCATAAGGCGTTGAAAGGTAGACGGTGCGTTTTTGAGCCCAAATGGCATCTTATTGAATTGATAGTATCCGGATTGGCCAGAAACACCTGGTACACTGAAAGCTCTGCCGTCCCTACGAAAAGTGCAATAACTCGGTCAAACCTGATTTCGAGAAAAACGCGGGAAAAGATTTTATTTTTGTTTTGATTGTATCTCCATTACTATACATGGTATCGGATTGAAACTTTCCCTACATGACGTATAACAATGTAGAGAATATTATTTGGTACTTAATGTTTGTTTCCGCATTTATTCCCGGTATAAAAACCAATAAATATAATAATGGTAAGTATTATTATTATGTAGAAAGAATGTTTACTAGTCATAACCGCAACAAGTAACCTATTTATTGCACTAATGGTTAGGAAACCAACATGATGCATTTTTGACTAGCATTTCGTTTTTTTTTTTAATTGCATCCTAACCAAATGTTTTTATTAGTAAGAGACAAGTTTAAAACGCCAAAGTTTTAACTTGTTACTATTACAAAAACAGAGATGTTACACTTTTATGTCAAATATGAATAAACAGAAGTTTGCAAAACAGTATTTTGCCTCTTACCGATTTAGCATGAAACTGTTTTCGGTAGAGTCAAGTCTACTCATAATATCTGCGTTAAGTTGTGTTTGTAACATAATGTGAAATCGGTTATAATTTAATGAATAAAAAAAAATATCATATTAAATCTTTTTTATTTCAAACTAAAAAATTACAATCACAATGGGAATCACTTCGCTATTTTACTTATTAATTCTGGTCTATTAGCCAGCATTTAAAATTCAACGGTTACTATAATTAAGTAACAAACATTTTAAAAAAATATTCATTTGTCAAAATGAATCTTAATAGTATTAAAGTACCTAATCGTTAATATTAAAAACAAACTTAAAAAATGTAATCTACTTTTTTATTTTAAGGCACAACTTGAGATCAATGTTTTTATCAGTGTAACTTATAACTAATTAAATATTTTTAGTCTAGGTTCGAAGCTCGGGATGTTTCAGGTAAGTTTAACCAAAAGCCTCTCCTGGTTTCAGGCATCAAAGGTACTAAGTCGGCTATTATTCTATCTTTTCGTTTTTTTGTTATTCCTCTCGATGAATTCTTGTTTGCAAAATTAGGAAAGCATTTGTTTTTAATTATTTTGACTTGTAGAAAATCTAGTTCTTTCCAATCAGACACGTGGGTAGCTCTTTGCTTTATTGTAAATGCTCCTCTTTCGGCTCTGACTGCCATGATGTCTTTTAGATAGACTCTGGGTTCCATGTTTCGAATTTTATGCTGAGACGACACATCCTCATAACTGTAAAAATCGGATACTGTCATCACTTTTACTACGCTTCTTTTTGAATTGGCCATTTTTACCGAATCTACAAAGTCATCAAAATCATAAACTTTCTTTTTCTTTTTTAATGCCATTTCAACCTTATGGTGAAAGCTATCAGCCGACATGAACGTATGGCCTGGTTCAAAATATTTTACAGTAATTGATTCGGCAGCAATCAGCTGACTATTTACTATGTTCACCAGGAAACACATAAACGCCCAGTTTTTGTTTTGGGCGGCGCAATTGTCGGCCCATACAACGATATGTTTCATGTCGCGTTCATGTATAAAAAACGATCTGAATGCTGAAATGATATCTTCTTGGCTTCTACCAGAGACAGTTTCATTCCAAAGCACTGCATAAGGAACATTTGTACCATTACTACCTCCAAGTGGAACGAAACTTTCGTTAAATGTAATAATACGAGGACAAAATATCGCTGTTTTATATTGGTCCATTCGTGGCAACATGATTACTTTCTGTAGATCTACAGAAAAGTATATGCAGTCTTTGTCAGTAAGACCTTGCTCTTTGTCTCGTTGATACTCCTCTCTGGATTCCGTGTATCGTGACTTATGTTTACTGTTTTGGATACAGAGGTCACAGTTTTCCTGAGAACACCCAGTATGTGATTTAAAGAGGGCACATTGCTCACATTCTTCATGCCCGAGATGAGCAAAGGAAATATTCATTTCTTTTACAACCTTTCGATATGTTTCAAAAGAGACCGACATATTGGGATGTTTTTCAATGAAGCATTGATGCATCATTGTTACATTGATGTCACTCGGCAGATAAAGTTTATTAGGGGCATGTTCGCGACGGTAATGTGAAATTGTTGGATTAAAACTTTGTATATGATCCTTGATTACGTCCCTGTCTATGACATTTTGGCGTTTGTATGATCCTCGTTTATCTTTTTGATTATCAACTTCCTTACTGAGTGCCGAGTGAATATGTCTGTTATTTTGTGGGTTGTAACCAAGTGTCGTTAAAAAAAAAGTTTTGCAAACATCAATTTTTTCATGTTTGACTTGAAAATGATAGTAATACGAAACATCTCTTCTCTTATTTCGACCTTCCTTAGTAGTTCTTGTTTTTATTTCCTTCGATTCGACCATTCCTTTAATGAATAAACCTCTAGACTCCCAATCTAATCTTATGTACCGATCATGTATTTCTCTTCTAATTTCTTCAGAAATCTTAGTTGTGCATTTTTTACGACATTTACCATCACACGGTGGTTTCAGTGACAGCTTTTCATCAGCATTTTCTTTTTTCTGTCTTTGTCGATCCGCAAGGGATGTATCAAATCTACGTCTTTTCCTTGGCAAGCCCGCTTTAGTCAGTCCTTTCTCATTCTCAGGTATTACGCATTCTTCTACTTCACTATTTTCACATTCAGTCTCCTCACGTCCAATCTCCTCACGTTCAGTATGTTCATGTTCAGTCTCTTCACGTTCAATCTCCTCATGTTCAGTCTCTTCATATCCAGTCTCCTCACGTTCAGTCTCCTTACGTTCAGTCTCTTCATGTTCAGTCTCCTCACGTTCAGTCTCATCATATTCAGCCTCTTCACGTTCTGCTTTTTCATATTCAGTCTCATTATGTTCAGTCTCTTCACGTTCAGTCTCATCATGTTCAGTTTCTTCACGTTCTGTCTCTTTGCCTTTAGTTTTTTTGTGTTCAAGTAAATTTCTTTTAATACAAATGGGTGAATCAGAATCAGAATCTGAAATTATAAAATCAGGGATATAGTCTTTATCAATGACACTATCGTCGGAATCTTCAAAATAATTTACAGGTCTGTTCATGTTTTCATATTCTTCTTCGGAGTATGGTAGGGTTTCATAGCACTTTAGAGAATGTCTGGTAACTGTTGTTTCAAAAGATTTGACTTTTTGAACAGCAGACTGTTTAATTATTGATGGCCTTGGAATCAGCTGATGGCTGGTAGGTTCAGATGGAGAAACACGTGGTTTTGAGTTTTGATTTTGCGAAATAGCCAAAGAAAGAATTTTGTCTCTTCTGGACATGGTCTTGCCTGAAAAAAAGAAATATTATGCTTAGGGACAAAACATCAACAGGCGTAAAGAAAGCATAAAACACACACTGATAAATAGAAACAAACAATAATACTGGGTGCTGCCTCAATGGTCAAGCGGTCACAAGCGCCTAATTATTCTCGTGCCGGGCAAGTGTTATTGGATTTTTCTATCGAGGAATTCTTAAGATTGCCACCTGCCTATTACAAATGGCACGTAACCATCGTGATAAAACATCCACTACGCTACCTACCCTAGTGTGGAGTAGTAAACTATACTTATATTCAAGAACTTGCAGGCTTATTATAGGTTTTCTTACTTTTCCCTTCACGGTCAGAGATCGTGTCAATGAAAACAAAAATAAAACTTTGAAAAAGTTAGTGATGAATGAGTACCTGAGATTGAATCCGAGTGACTTGGAAGTATAAAGAGAGATGCCACACGAGCGTTGCTGGTGCGCTGTGACGCCTGGGCGGTGACGCTACGAAGTTCTATTAGGTATAACATAAACGCTTACATATTAATCGTTTTAATCTGTTGGACCGGTGATTTATCTTACAAAATACTATTCATCAAAAGCTTGCACAGTATTGTATCTCTTTAAATAAAAAAGGAATAACGTAATAGAAGTGATAACGTAGGTAATACTCGCAAAATGCCGGCGCCAGGAGTTAGTTACCGCGAACGTCGTGTCGTAGCCGCGCGCGGCGCGCATTTTGCATTGCCAATCAAATGGTGTATAAAACGATGGAGCGTGGTCAACGGCCGTGTGGCATATCTCTTCAAAGTTATATCAACATTTAAGTACATTACAGAGATTAGTTAAAATCACAATTATGATGTCATTTCCCTTGCAACTACTTCTAATAGCAAGTTTTTAGTTATATCATTCTTCTATTGTTGGAGTATCTCGTCGTTAACGGCACTCCGGTATAGTTGTTGTAGTTAGGTAAACAAACACACCAAATCACAATATTGAATCGATCGTTTATTTCCTCAAAATAGTTGATATAGATACACAATATTACGCGACAACAGTTTTGTTACGACTGAATAATATTGATTACATGTACATTTTGTATGTGTTTATTAGTTTAATATAAAATTGTTGTACGAGCATTATTGGCTCGTACATGCTCCCGAGGGAAAGACACAGAAATCTATATACCATCAACTTGCGTTACAAGTAAGTATAAAAAGACATGGTATAAAAAGTATAAAAAATATAAAAGATATAAAAAGGTATAAAAGTTAGTTAGAGTTAGGTATAGCAATAAGTAAAAAGTAAAAAGAAATATTATTAACTAAAAAGTAGCTAATTATCGTTGGAACGTTGAACCCTTTGCTGCTTCAGATGAAGGATGGTTCTTCACGCGATCTTCTTGAATTTCAGCATAGTTGTCCTCGAGTTCCACATTGTCCGTCCTCTCTCGAGTCTTCGTTGCCTTCGGGTCGTTCCTCTTACTCGCGGTGCAACGTCTCTTTACTAGCCACACAATGACAGCAACGGCAATTCCTCCCGCCAGCAAAGAACACATTGTGTAGTTCCCAACATCATGAACGCTCAACTCGTTAGGCAGGCTCTCCCGTTTCTTTTGTTCAACTATCTGATTTTCTAATGTTCTATGTTCTTCAGATAGATTGAGTTTGGGGAATAAAATGCTTTTGTAGTTGAAGGTATTCCACATATCATTAGGTGTGTCAATAGTAGGTATTTCTAAAGACATTTTCATATTGGTTTTGCTACTAAACATGTTGTGCGAGTATATAGTCGTGTCTCGGTATTGTATTACACAGTCCTGACCTAGGGCAAGGAGCCCTGCTTGTGTAACAATTGTTGTTGTAATACGATTTTCGCATACCGTACGAATTGCACACTCCTTGATACAATTATACAGCCATATGTTTGGTCTCTGTAATTTGATCCAATGGTCAAGGCACAATTGTGATACCCAATCACATGTGATGTTATTGCCGTTTTGGCTTAGCATTTTTGCTTCGCAAGATGCTGAGGTTCCATGTAGGTTGTATATAGGCGTGTAGGCGTGGCAAATGTAGTTATCAGCCGTCATTGTCGTACATTGTTGAAGATCCACCTCTTCCATTTGTATATAGGTATTCTTAACGTAATTAACTCCTATATACTTTGTTGTTGTCGCTATCATCTGGCATCGGTCTGTATGTTGCATAGTTATAGGTATGTTACGATATAGCGTATACTCGTCATCGCTTAGTAACGGGATATGTAATTCGAAGAGTAGGTATTGTTCGGTCAGTCGTGCTTTAACGAAAATAAGTTTATAAATATCTTTGATGTTCTCTGCATTGCTATTCTTGATAGGTAACATCAATCTCTTCGATATAATTCCGGCAATGTAATTAAGTTGTTCCGATAATTGCTCAGGTGTAAATAGGCTCATATCAAGATTTCCTCTATAAATATCTGTCAATGCATCTAGGAGCATTTGTTGGTTTCTTCTCAATACCGATAATAGTAAACTCGCGGTTATCGCTCCAGCATTCACATCGTTCATGGTTTTCATAATTTGGAATCGGTTTTGAATTACTTCGGACTCGTATAGTGTTTTGTTCATGTATTGTTCAATTACACCCAGTTGCGTTTTTACGAAGTCTTCATTTTTCTTCATAGTGTTATCTTGGGCTTCTATAATAAGTGTTTGGTTCTTAATCAACTGTAATAAATACTGTTCGTTTGTCTTGATGTTCTGTATGTCCCGAGTGTATTTTTCGGCGAAATCGCTATCAAGGACACCGAAACGTGCTCGTGCGAGGTTTCCTACGCCGTTGACGTAGCCGCGACGCTTCCGTTGATGATGTTGCGACAGTAACAAGACGTTATATTCATTCAGCTGATTTACTTCGAACTTCAGTTGTTGTGTGGTAGAGTGACATTTCTCGTTTGGCATTGTCCTGCATAGTTCGTCTAAACGATTCACGAACTTCTCAACCCTTTCTGTACTTTCCCAGAATGTTGAAAGGTTGTAGTACACTAGAAGTCTCCATTCGTCATGTATCAATTGGATGTTCCCAATCGAATCAAAGTAGATTGGCTGGTTGTTTGGCAAAGGTTTTGTTTTAAAATGTTCCACGGGGCTTGAGTGTCCACACGACAGCATTGTAAATACTACAAATAACGTCCAAAGTAAGCTGTTAATTCTTCTAGTAGTAGTAGACTTCGCTTTCTTAGTTTCCTCTCTGGACTCAGGATTAGTTATGTTTCGCGATTGGCATGAAGGCATTGTCTCATTTACGGGTAGCGTAACTAGTTTTGTTATGGGTCGTTTTACTAAGCCATTTTGAGTCTTAAGAGTAACAACTCGTACTAGATTGTCACTGCCTGGGTATAACTCCATTACTCGGCCCATAGCCCACTTGCCCGGAGGTAGATTGTTTTCCTTCACTAGCACCAATTGGTCCAGCTGCATGTTGTTCTTAGTTTTTTGCCATTTAGGTCGGTTTTGTAGCAGGTGCAAGTATTCTTTCGACCAGCGATCCCAATAATGTCGCCGCATCAGTTCAATAAGTTGCCAGTTGTTTCGGATATCTATCGATTTCGGTTCGTCTGGATCATTGAGTGGTAAAGAGAGCACAGGACTCCCTGTGAGAAAGTGCCCCGGAGTAAGGTAGTTGAGATCTTCAATATCTTCAGATAATGGACACAGCGGCTGACTGTTCATGCACGCCTCAATTTGGGTGAGGAGAGTCGCGAATTGTTCGTAGGTTAGCTTTTGTTGTCCGATAACACGTTTCAGGTGTGTTTTCATTGAACGTACAGCGGCTTCCCAGAGGCCTCCTGCCGATGGCCAGGCCGGGGCGTTAAAATGCCACTCAATCTGAAGACTGTTTATCTCTCTAAAGAACTCTGAAGACATCATTGTTTGGTATGTTTTGAACTCTTCTTTCAGTAACTTTGCAGCACCGACAAAGTTTGTTCCGTTATCGGAATAAATATGTTTGGGGGTGCCTCTCCTTGCACACATTCGTTTTAACGCTGCGATGAAAGTTTGCGTTGATAGATCCGAAACAAGTTCAATATGTACTGCTTTCGTGCACATACATATGAATATGGCTATGTAGCCTTTGCAGGTTTTTATACCGCGGCCTTTGTTTATCTTCACGTCTACGTGGCCTGTGAAGTCAACGCCGGTATGTGAAAATGGTCTCGATCTCGATGGAGTGATTCTCGCTTTCGGAAGGTTGCCCATCAACTGTTCAGATCGTGTTGGTGTGTAACGACGACACCGAACGCATTGTCGCAGGATTTTCTTGACGGTTCGATTGCCACTGACGATCCAGTACTTGTTACGGGTATAAGCTAGCGTTAATCTTGCTCCACCGTGTAAGGTCCGTTGATGAGCCTGTTCAATTAATAACTGGGTCAGTCTTCCTTTTCCTGGGATAAGAATGGGATGTTTTGTTTCCTCTGACAGGTTGGAGTGATCTAACCGTCCACCGACTCGCAGAATCCCCTTCGCATCCAAAAATGCGTTTAATTTCAAAATGTTGCTGCGATTGGGTAGTTTACCGCTGGTCTTGAGTGCTTTGATTTCGTCTTCGAAATAATATTGTTGTATATGTTTTATTAAAACACATAATGCGTGATAATTGCCGTTGCTGTCATTGTGTGGCTAGTAAAGAGACGTTGCACCGCGAGTAAGAGGAACGACCCGAAGGCAACGAAGACTCGAGAGAGGACGGACAATGTGGAACTCGAGGACAACTATGCTGAAATTCAAGAAGATCGCGTGAAGAACCATCCTTCATCTGAAGCAGCAAAGGGTTCAACGTTCCAACGATAATTAGCTACTTTTTAGTTAATAATATTTCTTTTTACTTTTTACTTATTGCTATACCTAACTCTAACTAACTTTTATACCTTTTTATATCTTTTATACTTTTATACCATGTCTTTTTATACTTACTTGTAACGCAAGTTGATGGTATATAGATTTCTGTGTCTTTCCCTCGGGAGCATGTACGAGCCAATAATGCTCGTACAACAATTTTATACGATGACGAGTATACGCTATATCGTAACATACCTATAACTATGCAACATACAGACCGATGCCAGATGATAGCGACAACAACAAAGTATATAGGAGTTAATTACGTTAAGAATACCTATATACAAATGGAAGAGGTGGATCTTCAACAATGTACGACAATGACGGCTGATAACTACATTTGCCACGCCTACACGCCTATATACAACCTACATGGAACCTCAGCATCTTGCGAAGCAAAAATGCTAAGCCAAAACGGCAATAACATCACATGTGATTGGGTATCACAATTGTGCCTTGACCATTGGATCAAATTACAGAGACCAAACATATGGCTGTATAATTGTATCAAGGAGTGTGCAATTCGTACGGTATGCGAAAATCGTATTACAACAACAATTGTTACACAAGCAGGGCTCCTTGCCCTAGGTCAGGACTGTGTAATACAATACCGAGACACGACTATATACTCGCACAACATGTTTAGTAGCAAAACCAATATGAAAATGTCTTTAGAAATACCTACTATTGACACACCTAATGATATGTGGAATACCTTCAACTACAAAAGCATTTTATTCCCTAAACTCAATCTATCTGAAGAACATAGAACATTAGAAAATCAGATAGTTGAACAAAAGAAACGGGAGAGCCTGCCTAACGAGTTGAGCGTTCATGATGTTGGGAACTACACAATGTGTTCTTTGCTGGCGGGAGGAATTGCCGTTGCTGTCATTGTGTGGCTAGTAAAGAGACGTTGCACCGCGAGTAAGAGGAACGACCCGAAGGCAACGAAGACTCGAGAGAGGACGGACAATGTGGAACTCGAGGACAACTATGCTGAAATTCAAGAAGATCGCGTGAAGAACCATCCTTCATCTGAAGCAGCAAAGGGTTCAACGTTCCAACGATAATTAGCTACTTTTTAGTTAATAATATTTCTTTTTACTTTTTACTTATTGCTATACCTAACTCTAACTAACTTTTATACCTTTTTATATCTTTTATATTTTTTATACTTTTTATACCATGTCTTTTTATACTTACTTGTAACGCAAGTTGATGGTATATAGATTTCTGTGTCTTTCCCTCGGGAGCATGTACGAGCCAATAATGCTCGTACAACAATTTTATATTAAACTAATAAACACATACAAAATGTACATGTAATCAATATTATTCAGTCGTAACAAAACTGTTGTCGCGTAATATTGTGTATCTATATCAACTATTTTGAGGAAATAAACGATCGATTCAATATTGTGATTTAGTGTGTTTGTTTACCTAACTACAACAACTATACCGGAGTGCCGTTAACGACGAGATACTCCAACATCTTTTGGTCCTTCGAGCCGGATTCTCAAGCAGTGGTATTTCCCAGTTACGTTAGCATATCGGTGCTGTTGGCCTCTCACAAGCGAGTCTCACCAGCGGCATTGAGACGTTGCACATAACGTAAAGGAGGGAGAGCTACATTTGAGTATCATCTAGAAAGAACTGGCGTAGATAACGTCTACTTTACCTTCGTATATTTACACGATACAAGCGCGTCTGCGACTCACAACTATCAACAATGTCGAAAGAAGACTATCACCAGTTTGTTGAACTTATCAATAAGCAACAAAACACATATGAGAAAATAAAAGCTCTACAAGGTAACTATAGGAAGGATTCTAAATCTAGAAAAACTATCGATTACCTTAACAAGCGTATCGAAGCCTTACAGTCTCTCTGGGATGAATTTACATCGAATCACGAGCTCATAAAGAAGTATGAAACCACCAAGAAAGACCATGACTACTTCAGGGAGAACATTTTCGATATAACAAGATGCATGTTCGATGAAACCATGCAATCTATGACTCAACTTCGAAATGAGTTGAACGAACCGGGATTTTCGGGTTTAACAAAGTCGAAGACGCCAGATACGTACGGAACACCTATCTTTGATACAACCGGAGTACATCAACCAAACGGAGATGAAACGGACAAGCATTTATCGAAGCTATTACGCAATCAAATGTGTAACTTCAACGCCTTGGAGCGAGCGGTTTCTAAAACTAACGTAGATGTCCTGAGAAAAAAATGGCAACTTCAGGATCAACTAAACATACTGCAAACGAAGTGGGAATCTATAGATAAAATTCACTGGGAGATAAACTACTTGTTGCAAGGAAACGATAAGGATTACGAAGCGAAATTCGAGCATTGGGAACAGGTCTATGACCGCCTAAAAGAGGATTTAAACAGAAAAATCTTTGAAACGGCTCATTATGAAAAATCAACACCTCGTATTGAGCTGCCCGAGTTCAATGGCGCTTATAACAATTGGATTTCGTTCAGAGATTTATTCTTCGAGATGATTCACAACAACCCCACACTAAACAAAACTCAAAAAATGAAATTCTTGAAGTCGAAGCTCAGAGGTGAAGCGGAAAAGCTGATAAAACATCTTCCTGTAAGCGCTGAGAATTACGATTCATGCCTGGATATCATCCAGCATCGCTACAACAACAAGAGATTACTTTTCACCTCGTACGTGGACACCCTTCTCAATCAAACATCTATCGATAAACCAACTTCAGCTAACTTGAAAAAACTACACGACACAACAAAAGAGTGTCTGAACGCGTTGGAGAATATTGATATCGATATTCCTGTACCACTTATCGTTCACTTGTTGTCTTCTAAACTGGATGACAGCACATATGGTGACTACCTGGAGAGTATGAAACAATCAAGAGAGCTACCGGACTTAAACAAGTTCATGGAGTTTCTGGAGATGAGGTTTATGACTTTGGAAACATCTCGTACTAAGAAGTTTAATTCAAAACCCAACTATTTGTCGAATGTTCAACATAAAAATTATAACAATTATAAGTCAATGAACTTTAAAGACGCAGAAAAGTGTACAAAAACCTACCATGCCGCGCTGCGAAAGTGCCCTCTGTGCAAAAATGATCACGCGTTACGCCTATGTCCTACATTTCTAAATATGGATGTCGCAGCGCGAAACCAAACGACAAACAAATTGAACTTATGTAAAAATTGTTTGTTTAGTCACGGCGGAAGTAAATGCATTTCAACGAAAAGATGCCGCACGTGTAACTTTAAACATCACTCTCTGCTACATGATGACAATCTGAAAGTACAGCCAACCAGATCATCGATCTTACCGGCAACTGAGCGAACATCGAATCACATAAACGGTGATCAAGAGATACTCTTAACTACTCTTCAACTCAAAGTTAAGAACATAGAAGGAGATTACGTCATCCTTCGCGCGTTACACGATCAAGGTTCCCAAGTGACCTTAATGACAGAAAATGCTGCTCAACGCCTGAACTTACCCCGAAACAAAATGAACGCCGCTGTCTCTGGAGTTGGCAATATAATGGGTACGAGTAAAGGGATGATTCGGCTAGAATGCAAATCTATCAACTCCGATTATACATTCCAAACGGAAGCATTAGTAATGCGTAAACTGATTAATAATCTACCAAACTCAACTATCAAAACAGAAAACTGGCCACACCTCCAAACTCTCAGGCTGGCTGATCCAGATTTTAACATCTCTGGGCCCATCGACTTACTGCTAGGAGCAGATATTTACTCCGCAGTGATTATGGAAGGGGTGTTGAAACATACCAATGATTCGCCAGTAGCGCAGCAAACTAAGTTAGGCTGGATACTGTGCGGTGCTACTAAGCAATTCAATTGTCTAGTTACTCTAACTGAGCTGGAAAAGATAACAAAATTCTGGGAGACGGAAGATATCAACTCAGACTCCGAAACCACATCTGTAGATGACTACTGTGAGAAATATTACAGTGGAACAACAGAACGATTAACCAACGGACGCTACGTGGTGAAAATGCCAATGAAAACGAACTATCAACAAAATCTTGGCAATTTGAAAACTCAAGCCATAGCACAATTCCACCAGTTGGAAAAGAAAATGAATAGACAGGAACATTTCGCAAAACTGTACAAGCAATTTATTGGAGAGTATATTGAATTAGGCCATATGAAACCAGTAACACTTCCCGGGAGTCAAGCACAAGCCTATCTACCACACCATGGCGTAATAAGGGAAAGCTCTACTACAACCAAGCTTCGAGCTGTTTTTAACGCATCGATGAAAACAGACTCCGGCTATAGTTTAAACGACTTGATGGAAAAGGGGCCTAATCTCCAAAAGGATATTCTATCCCTGATCACGAAATGGCGAAGTTATAAATACGTGCTAACGGCAGATATCGATAAATTTTACCGCCAAATCGTTATTCATCCAGATCAACAGAGTCTTCAAAAGATTATCTGGAGAGATTCCTCGAGTGAACCACTTCGAGAGATGCAGCTGTGTACCTTGACTTACGGCACCAAAGCGGCACCATTTATTGCAATGCGCACTCTACAACAGCTGGCGCTAGATGAAGGGAATGCCTACCCACTAGCCCAAATGGCGCTGCAGAACGACTTCTATATGGATGACCTCATTACGGGTCACTCAGATATCCGATCCATAAAGTTATTGCAAAATGAACTTTATGAGCTACTGAATAAAGGTGGATTTGTTTTGCGCAAATGGGCTACAAATGAACCATCCATTCTTAGGGAGTTGAAAGTGAAGGAGACGAGCGAAAGTAACGATTTTACCTTTAAACAACAAGAGTTCAGCAAAACATTAGGACTCGCATGGAATAACGCTAGTGATACATTTCATTTTGTTGCCGAACCGCTTGAAGATAACACCAAGGTATCATATACGAAACGCAGGCTATTGTCCGAGATAAGCAAGCTATATGATCCGCTCGGTTGGTTAGCTCCAATGACTATCCTAGCGAAACTTATATTTCAAAAACTATGGAGCGCAGAGTATCAAAGCATCGGTTGGGATGAAAGTGTACCGGATGCCGTTGTAAGAGAATGGATCAAAATTAGGTCCGATCTGCCAAACATAAACAAGATCTGTTTACCAAGATGGATAAGGAACGAACACGATAAAACGATAGAATTACAAGCATTTTGTGACGCAAGCGAACAAGCCTGCGCCTGCGTCATCTACAGCCGAACTACGTCACTGACCGGCGCATACGATACTACACTACTCACGGCAAAAACTAAAGTGGCACCGCTCAAAAATAAAGTTACAATACCTAAATTGGAATTGTGTGCCGCAGTTTTGTTGGCCAAACTATTAGAGAAAATCTCTAAAGTCTATACAGACTGCAAACTAAGGATGTTCTGCTGGACCGACTCTCAAGTAGTCTTGGCGTGGCTTCAGGGGAGTCAAACAAAGTACGAAAAATACATAACGAACCGAACGTCGCAAATAACAAGTATAGTACCGGCTATAAACTGGGGTTACGTAAAGAGTAGCGAAAACCCCGCCGACTGTGCGACCAGAGGACTGCTGCCGTCAAAACTTCTCAACTTTCCTCTGTGGTGGAAAGGACCTCGATGGCTCAAGGAACAGGAAAAACTAACAGTTATCCCAAACGAAGCAAATACAACAAACGAGAGCGTTCTGACGAATTGTTACACTACAAATAGTGCGGAACACATGTTCAAAATAAATGATTTATATGAATCATTACTTGAGCGATATAATAACATTGATCGTATTACAAGAATACTGGCTTGGATAATACGTTTTGCTGATGCAGCACGCAACAAAAGGTCAAATGAGTGTAATGAACTGAACTGGTGTGAAATGAATCACGCATTATGTGTTTTAATAAAACATATACAACAATATTATCTCGAAGGACCAAAAGATGTTGGAGTATCTCGTCGTTAACGGCACTCCGGTATAGTTGTTGTAGTTAGGTAAACAAACACACCAAATCACAATATTGAATCGATCGTTTATTTCCTCAAAATAGTTGATATAGATACACAATATTACGCGACAACAGTTTTGTTACGACTGAATAATATTGATTACATGTACATTTTGTATGTGTTTATTAGTTTAATATAAAATTGTTGTACGAGCATTATTGGCTCGTACATCTATTTTGAAGCAAAATAATTATATCTTTTGGTAGTCGACGAACAATTAGGTAATTAAAACAATGTGTGTGTGTCTATAATTAATAACTAAATAAAGTAACACTGGCTAATAACATCATAGCGTAGTAATATCCGTGATATGTAAACATATTGTAATATTAAATACGTTAGGTACTTACCGCCCAAACTGGTCGCACGTTCGTGTGTTCGTCCGACTCGATGTAAGCGAGCGCCGCGACTGACGTCTGCACGAAATATTTTACTCCCCTCGTACCCCCCTCACCTCCTGGTGCTAGTTATAAACGCAATAAATAGTGAATTTATTGCAATTTATTTCGCGTAGGTATACTGTATTCGTTTAATCTTCCTACAAATAAATGCAATATATCTACTTACTAAATCAATTTTAGTATTCATCCCATAATTATTAATAAGGTCCCATAAGATAACTGCAATAACTCAAGCTTATTGTACTTACAACTAGTAAATGAGAATCACAAGAAACGAAATATGGTAATTATAAATGCAATAACTCTACTTATTGCAGAAATAATTAGCACATTATTCAATACCGAAAATAAGGATCCGTATCATATATGCAATAACTCAAACATATTGCACTTATAACTAATCAATGAATATTACAAATGACGAACTATGCTAATTATAAATATAGTAACTATACTTATTGCAGGTACAGTAAGTCAAATTACTAAATAGCGTATGTAAGTTATTCCTATCTACAGTTATTTCGGTCTTGATATGTAAATCATAAAGCATCGACCTAGATATTGCAGTTAGGCTTAGTAATAAAACCGGCTACGTCATAGATACGTTAAATGTGTCTAAAAAGAATATATAGATCTCGTTCTGCTAATTCCGAATATGTACTTATCTCAATTTGGTGCAAAACTCGAGTTATTGCACTTTTCGTAAGGACGGCAGAGCTGTCCTTTCAACGTCTGACTTTTTAGTACAAACTTGGTGAAATGAATATGCTAGGTCTAAGGTAGAAAAATATTTACTATGTCCAAGTTGGTCTAGTATATCCGTTATGTTAGGTTAGGTTAGGTTGGGGTAGGCGTCACCAATGGTCGGGCACGCCACAATCGTGGCGGTAAGACCCGTACTCAGAGAGTGGCTGGAGAGGCGTCATGGCGCCCTCACGTTTCGTCTGACGCAGGTGCTGACCGGCCACGGTTGTTTCGGTGGGTACCTGTGTCGAATAGGCAAACAGGAGACGCCCGGCTGTCATCACTGCGATGACTGCCGTGTCGTTGTCGAAGACACGGCGTTGCACACATTGGCGGATTGCCCTGCTTGGGCCACGCAACGCCGTGTCATGCACGCGGCAGTCGGTAGGGTCGTCCTCTCGCTCGAGGCTATGGTTCTGTCCATGGTTTCGGGCGAGAGGTCTTGGAATGCCGTTGCCTCCTTCTGTGAGGAGGTGATGTTAGTGAAGGAGGCGGCGGAGAGGGAGAGGGAACGTTCAATCCCTCTCCCCAACCGCAGAGCCGGGCGCAGGAGGGCGCGAGACGACCTCCAGCCACCTTGAGTAGAAGCCTGCGGGCGGTGGACCCATTGGGGCCGTCCACCGCCCGATCAGCGCAGGTCCGAGTAGGCGGCGTTCGTGTTCCGCGCACGCCTCTCGATGTCGGAAGGGGGAACAGGTCCCCCGCTTTGTTGTAGGGGACTAGGTCCCTCAATCTTTGTTAATTTGATGGTTGTGTGGGACCCGCCACGTCCATCGGCGGGTCGAACCTTCGGCGGGGTCGCGATTCGAATGCGAGAGCGATTCGCGCGGCTCCGCCATAAAGGTGTGAGGAACACCGCGGTGGTTTTAGTCGGTTCAGCCCAAATCCATCATAGGGGCTGGATCCCGACATATCCCCATCGCCCGCCCCAAAACCGGCGATGGGGAATGTGATTGCACATTTCACCGCGTAAAAAAAAAAAAAAAAAAAGGCGTCACCAATGGTGCTGTTGGCCGACTACCTTCAGGACCGCGAGGTCCTGGTGGAGGGACGCGACGGTTTGAGGCGCCGTCGCGTATCCTGCGGGGTTCCACAGGTGTCGGTGCTGGGACCGCTCCTGTGGAACGTTGGCTACGACTGGGTGCTTCGGGGCACGCTTCCCGCGAGTATGCGGGTGGCGTGCTACGCCGATGACACCCTGGTCGTAGTCAAAGGGAGGGATCTCGGGGAGGCGGTGCGGTTGGCCGATGTGGGAGCTGCCTTAGTGGTCGACCGTATCCGCGCCCTGGGATTGGAGGTTGCCCTCTCCAAGACCGAGGCCCTATTGTTCCATGGGCCTCGGGGGGGACCTCGTCCAGGTACGCGAGTGACCCTGGATGGGGTCCCGGTCCGGGTTGGAACCCAAATGAGGTACTTGGGTCTCGTCCTGGACGGGAGGTGGACTTTTGGTGTACACTTCACCCAGCTGGCCCCAAAAGTCCTGGGAGCGGCGGCCGCCCTAGGGAGGCTGCTGCCCAACGTGGGTGGCCCGAGCGCCACTTGTCGCCGACTGTACTCCGGAGTGATCCGGAGTATGGCCCTTTACGGGGCGCCGGTCTGGGCGGACGCCCTCAGTCGCGACAATAAGACCCTGCTGCGACGTCCGCAGCGGGTCGTCGCGACGAGGGCCATACGCAGTTACCGGACGGTGTCCTGGACGGCGGCGTGCGTGCTGGCCAGTGACCCTCCCTGGGAGCTACAAGCGGAAGTCCTCGCCGAAGTTTACCACTTCGTGGCGGCGAGGAGGTCCCGCGGGGAGCCCCCGGGATGGGAGGAGGTCGCACGCATGCGGCGACAGGCGCGGGCCGCCCTGTTGAGGCGGTGGACGGACGACCTGGCTCCACCGGTCCCGGGTCAGTGGACGGTGGAGGCCATTCGCCCGGTCCTCCGGGGGTGGATAGGGCGGCGATTCGGGTCGCTGACCTTCCGACTGGTGCAGGTGCTTTCCGGGCATGGATGCTTCGGAAAGTATTTGCACCAGATCGCGAAACGGGAGGCGACCCCGGCCTGCCACGAGTGTGGGGCGCCGGAAGACACGGCGCTCCACACGCTGGAGGCGTGTGCCGCGTGGGGGCCGCAGCGGCACACGCTTTTGGGCATAATAGGCGGGGATCTCTCCCTGCCGGGCGTGATCAACGCCATGCTCGACGGCGAGAGATCGTGGCAGGCGGTGGTCTCCTTCTGCGAGGCTGTCATGGCGCAGAAGGAGGCCGCGGAGAGGGTCAGGGTGAACAATCCCCTCGCTGACCCTCTCCGGCGCAGACGAACGGGAGCGAGGAGGAGGCGATTTGCCCGCTTTCTCGCTCCTGTATAGTGGGGTGGCCTTGGTAAGCAAGGCCACCCCTCCACAGGTGCTGAGGCCCGGTTACCATCAGCCGGGCCTGCTCACCCCAGGTTTTAAGTGTGTATACCGACCCCCTTCAGGGGCGGAGAGTCTCACATAAACACCCCTCCCCCCCCCCGGGGGAGGGGGTATCCATAAAGGATTTTCCTGGATCAAAAAAAAAAAAGGCGTCACCAATGGTGTTGAGTGAGAGTCGGTCGCGCACGCCCAGTACTGCGCGCTCCGAAGAAGATGAGGAGTACGTGCCATCTGAGCACGAGAGTGACGTTGTGGAGTTAACTTCGGAGGCTACTCCGGAGAAAGCTCCACGGAAGCGGTTGCGGTCTGCGCAGCCAACGGAGTCGGACGGCTCCAGTGACGACGCGGTATCGGCTGCGAAAGTGCCGACAGCCCGACGTGGACGCGGTCGTACGCCCACCCACGGCAGGTACTCGGGTCTGGGCCAGGCCAAGGCTGAACTTGCCGCCGCGTTAAGGAAGGCCGATGAAGAGGAGCGCACGTCCGGAGAGGATAGCCTCATCACTGTGGCAGCCCAAAGAGTCGCCGCGGGACGCAAGCAGCCGTTGGTGGAGCCGGATGCGGAGGACCTGCCGGTGTCACAACTGAAGACCCGGCTAGACGACGCCTTGGAGGCGATCCGTCTGGTCTCCAAGAAGTCGAAGGGTCTTAAAGGCACGTGCCAGAAGACCCTTAAGGAATCGATGGAGGCCATTCGAGAGATTGCGGAGGCCGTCTTCAGTCGCACAGCCAACGAGGAAGTGCAAAGCTTCAGGCGGAAAATGCTCGTTTGGCAAAAGAGTTGTCTGAGCTCCAAAGACGACAGGAGGACTTCGAAAGGCGGCACGAGTAGGGCGCAAGCAAGGCCGAATCCGACCTTGTGGCTCTCGTCCGACGGGAGCTTGGCGAGTTTCGCGCCAAGCTCTCAGTCATGGAGGGCCGGCTGATGCGCCCTCCTCTGGCTGCAGACAGGGTCGGTGAGCTTTCTCGTTTTTCTCCCCCGACGCCTGCGCCGCCTACGTCGTACGCGGCTAAAGTGAGGGCTTCGCGACCGCCTGCAAATACCCCAGTGGCCGGCGCTACAGCTCCGGCCACACAAAAGGCAAAGAACAGGCCGAAGGCAAAGCGCGCACCCGCAGCTGCCGAAGAACGCCCTGCCGTTTCCAGCAAGCAGCCCGCTACGACCGCACGCAAAGCCGACGGCTGGGATGTCGTCGGCCAGAAAAAACAGGAGGCCAAGAAGAAGAAGAAGACGGCCAAGAAGGCTAGGCAGGCGGCCAAAAAGGCGGAGAGGAAGCTCCAGGCCCCTCGCTCAACTGCAGTGGTCCTTACGCTGCAGGCGGCTGCGATAGAGCGAGGGACAACATACGCGGAGCTCCTCAAGAAGGCGCGGACGGCGATCGACCCCGGTAAGTTGGGGATAACGGCGGGCTTGCGGTGCCGGACTACTCAGACCGGCGCCCGCACTATCGAAGTGCCGGGAGTCGCAAGCGGCGACCAGGCGGACCGCCTGGCGGAAAGTCTCCGCCAGGTATTAGAGGCAGAAGAGGTCCGCGTCTCCAGGCCACAAAATTGTGTGGATTTGCGTATTACGGGCCTGGATGACTCAGTTGTCAAAGAAGAGGTCGTCGCTGCTGTCGCCAGGACCGGAGGGTGCCCTGTGGACCAAGTGAGGTGCAATGAAATCCAACAGGGCCGCGCCGGAATGGGGACGGCAATTATCAGCTGTCCCGTGGCCGCCGCCAAAAAGCTGGCCGATGGCCGCCGAATTTTAGTGGGTTGGGTGTCGGCGCAGGTCAAGGTCTTAGACCCCAGGCCCGCCCGATGCTATCGATGCCTTTCGAGCGGCCATGTGGGCGTCAAGTGCCCCTCACAGGCTGACTGCACCGGCCGCTGTTTCCGCTGCGGTCAGCATGGTCACATGGCCGCAACCTGTGAGGCCCCGCCGCACTGTATCTTGTGTGCGGTGGCGGGCAAGTCAGCTAAGCATCGGGCGGGTGGCAAGGAGTGCGCCGCCACCCACAAAAAGTTACCCCCAAGGTCGCCTGCCTCGTCTTCGGCAGCGGATAAGGTTGCCGCTCCCGTGGTCGGAGGGGCGGAGGTCAGTATGGAGACATAATGTCTCCACGCCTCCGTCTCCTCCATTGTAATTTAAACCACTGCGCCAGAGCTCAGGACCTTCTCCTCCAGAGCATGGCGCAGTGGTCAATTCATGTCGCCATCGTCGCCGAGCCCTATTTTGTCCCTCCCAGGGCTGACTGGGTAGGGGACCTCGATGGCTCGGTGGCATTAATTTCGCCGGCCGCCGCCGGCACCCCGTCCTTCGAGAACATTGTCCGAGGACGGGGCTGCGTCGCAGCACTCGTAGGAGAAGCGGTTGTGGTGGGCGGCTACTTCTCACCCAACCGACCTCTCGCCGACTTCGAGGAGTATCTCCTCGAACTGAACGTCGTCGTCGCTCGAAGTCACCCTCGGCCCGTGCTCTTCGTCGGGGACCTCAATGCCAAATCCTCGGCTTGGGGTTCCGCGGCCACGGACGCGAGGGGTGAATTGCTCGAGGAGTGGGCCGTAGAAAACGGCCTGCTAGTCCTCAATCGTGGGTCAGTGCACACGTGCGTGCGTCAGCGGGGCGGCTCTTACATCGATGTTTATTTTGCTAGCCCCGCACTCGTCGAGGAGGTGGAGACGTTGTCGGACCACCGTTATATACGGTTCGACATCTCCGCCCAGACCTCCGACCCCCCAGCCCCGAGGGCCCCGATTGGGGGCGGTCCGCGTTGGGCTTTAAGGAAGCTAAATCGGGAGGTCCTCCTGGAAGCCTCCATCGTTCAGGCCTGGGTGCTAGCACCGGTCAGGCCTGACAACGTCGATGTGGAGGCCGAGTGGTTCCGGGAGGCAATAACTCAAATATGTGATGCGGCGATCCCTAGAGTGCCTCAAAACGTTACAGCTAGGCGTCGGGTGTACTGGTGGTCGGACCGTATCGCCGAACTGCGCCATTCCTGCGTGGTGGCCAGACGCCAGTACATCCGGCTTCGTAGGAGGCGTCGCCGCCCTCCCGATTTTGACGCCAGGGAGGCGGAACTGTACGAGGTCTACAGAGCGGCCAAGAAGACCCTGAAGATCTCCATCAAGCGGGCCAAAGATCAGGCCCGCCAAGAGCTGCTGGGGACTCTGGACCGTAATCCCTGGGGGCGTCCATACCTTATGGTCAGGGGCAAGCTTCGCCCCTGGGCGCCCCCCTTGTCCCAGAGTCTCCGGCCACAGTTGGTGGAGGAGGTGGTGGCCGCTCTGTTTCCATTACAGGCGGAGCACACTCCTCCGTCGATGGTTCCGCCTTCCATGGCGTCCAGCGCGGACTTTGACGACGACGTGGTTCCCGAAGTGACCCAAGTAGAGTTGCGAGCGGCGGTGTCGAGACTTCACTCGAAAAACACCGCCCCAGGGCCCGACGGCATTCCAGGCCTTGCGTTGGCCCTGGTCCTGGAGGAGCTCGCGCCCCGACTCAGGGGCTCCTCAGTGAGTGTTTGCAGCAGGGCCAGTTTCCGCGCCAGTGGAAGGTGGGGCAACTGGTCCTGATCAGGAAGGAAGGGCGCCCGGCGGACTCTCCGTCCGCATACCGGCCCATTGTGTTGCTGGACGAGGTGGCTAAACTGTTTGAGTTTATCATCGCGGAGCGCCTTGTCCAGCGTCTGTCTTCAGTGGGCCCGGATATGGCGGAGAATCAATATGGTTTCCGTCGCGGGCGCTCCACTATCGATGCAGTCCTGCAAATGAGGAGCCTGGCGGAGGATGCGGTGTCCCGGGGCGAGGTCGTCTTCGCGGTGTCTCTAGACATCGCGAATGCCTTCAATACCTTGCCCTGGAGTTGTATCAGGGAGGCACTTGTTTTCCATCGAGTGCCGACCTACCTCCGCCGCATAGTCGGGGCATATCTATCGGAGAGGGTAGTAGTCTACCCGGGTCACGACGGTTGGAGTCGGCGAGAGATGTCGTGCGGTGTTCCACAGGGATCGGTTCTGGGTCCGCTCCTGTGGAACATCGGTTACGACTGGGTGCTGCGAGGTGCGCTCCTCCGTGGCGTCGGCGTCATTTGTTACGCCGACGACACGCTTGTTACTGCGAGGGGTAAGTCGCACCGGGCGGCGGCCATACTCGCGACCGCTGGGGTCGCACAAGTCGTCAATCGTATCCGGCGGTTGGGCCTCGAGGTGGCCCTGTCCAAATCCGAGGCCGTTTGTTTTCACGGCCCTCGGAATCGGCCACCTCCAGAGGCCCATATCATGGTGGGAGGGGTCCGCATCGGCGTCGAGTCAACCCTAAAGTATTTAGGTCTCTTGCTCGACGGCCGATGGGACTTTACAGCCCATTTTCGACGATTGGGCTGCAGGCGCGCTCGCGCGCCTGCTGCACAACCTTGGGGGGCCAAACACCTGCCGGAGGCTCTACGAAGGGGTCGTGCGGTCCATGGCCCTGTATGGGGCCCCAGTTTGGGCGAACAGCCTGACGGCCCGAAATATTTCGGCGCTTCGTGCGCCACAGCGCGCCATGGCCGTCAGGCTGATAAGAGGATACCGCACGATCTCGTTCGAGGCTGCGAGCCTCCTCGCCGGATCGATGCCATGGGACCTGGAAGCGGCGCTCCTGGCGTCGCTCTATCGTTGGCGCCAGGAGGCGCTAGCTCGGGGCGAAGGACCTTCTCTTTCCGCAGTCGAGGCGGCAAGGTCCGAGCTCCGCCAGGTCCTAGTGGCCAATTGGAAGGAACGACTTGTGCACCCCAGTGCCGGGCACGCCACGATCGTGGCGGTAAGTCCCGTGTTTGAGGAGTGGCTGGAGAGGCGACATGGCGCCCTCACCTTCCGGCTGACACAGGTTTTGACCGGCCATGGTTGTTTTGGCCGGTTCCTGTGTCGGATAGGCCGGCAAGAGACGCCCGGTTATCACCACTGCGGCGACTGCCGCGACGTTGTTGAGGACACGGCGCTGCACACATTGGCGGTTTGCCCCGCCTGGGCATCGCAGCGCCGTGAGTTGGTCGCGGCAGTCGGATCGGTTGCCCTCTCGCTCCCGGCCGTAGTTCTGTCTATGGTTCGGAGTGAGAGGTCGTGGAATGCCGTCGCCTCCTTTTGTGAGGAAGTCATTTCCATCAAGGAGGCAGCGGAGCGGGAGAGGGAGCTTTTAAACCCTCTCCCCAACCGCAGAGCCGGGCGCCGGAGGGCGCGAGATGACCTCCAGCCACCCTGAGGTTTGACCTGGGGGTGGCGGGCTTTGTGGGCCTGCCCGCCATCCGTTTAGCACCAGGTCCGAGAGGCGGCGTGCGTGTTCCCACGCGCGCCTCTGTGTCGAGTCCGTCTCCCCTCTAGGGGGGGGACAGTAGGGAATATTTAGAAGGTACCAGCGGGTAGATCTTTCGTGTAGTGGCCTGCCGTTTCATACGGCGGGCCGTAACCTCGGTGGGGTCGCGACTGCATGTGAAAGTGATTCGCACGGACCCGCCGATAGTGGTTTGTCGAGGTGTTCCTCGACACACATAATACCGACTAAACCTACCACGGTGTTCCGTGGTAGGTTTAGTCGGTATTCCGGCAGGTACATTATTATTTCAACATCTTTCTTTTTACCCCGGCGAGTCCGACATAACCCCTCCGCCCGCCCCTGCGGAGGGGTATGCGTCATTGCATTCCACCACGTTAAAAAAAAAAAAAAAGGCGTCACCAATGGTGACCTCATTTAATTTCCGATAGTCGATGACTATGCGCCACTTAGGCTTGCCTGATGCATCTTGCTTTTTCGGTACTACCCATATAGGTGCCGACCAGGGTGAGACGGAAGGACTTGTAGGGACACACTGTATATGTGTAGTATTACCATGCTGACCATGCTTTATTACTTCGAGTTAGTGAGTTAGCGTACAGCCAGCGGCAGTCATTTGTCACACCAAACCGTAGACGCACGTAGGGGAATATATTACCTACTGTGCAATACCATCTGTTATTTTCTATATCCCTATATACTGAGTAGTGACACGTTAGTACAAGATACACTAGATATCAGACTCTCATATCAGTTATTAGCATTAACTCTTACAGACTAATTATGCCTTGATCTAGCATGTTCTTTATTTGCCTACTAACCTCATCTTTGTGGCATTCAGGAAATATATAGCTTTTGACATGAATGGGAGTATCAGAAGTTGTACGGATTTCATGTTGGACTGTCTTAGTAGTAGTCAAAATATCTCCTTCCAAATAAAATATATCATTAAAGGAGAATGCTCACGAAGTATGGGGAAAAAGCCCAGGCCCGGCGCAAACGATTTGTATCTCAGTTGATCAGTATAAATGTGTAATAAAATGCCGTATAGGTGCCATCATCGAAAACGATGGCTAAATGTAGGAAATTGCTATTTGTTTTTTGGCAGGGACTATATTTAAATCGATCAGCAGTGGACGTCTTTCGGCTGGTATGATGATGATGATGATATTTAAAGGACATTACGAATAGAAAGTATTAAAACAAATGTATACATTATCAAAACATCATTTATTATAGATTATTCAAAGTTTATTCATTTTCTACATCTAATATTACACTTTGTAGTGAAAGTGCGGGATTTGCGAAACCATCTTGGTGCCTTGCCCACCCAAGGTAGTATATGACTGACATCACATGGGCACAACAACCCAGCGTCCTTTTCCCATGTATGCATGAACAATAATATTCGGCAATTGCATTTCTCCCACTACCTCTACTATATAAAACGTACGTGTAATATGTCCTATTTTTTACATGTCGTGAATTGATGCGACACCTGATGAGTTGACAGTCATCACCTCCATTTAAATTCAATGGCACAGGGTTTCGATAAACTTCGATTTCATACACACCGCTTCGCTTGATGTGCTCGCTACAGTACGAGGCAGCTATTTTCACGTGGTACGTGCCCACAGCAAACAAAATCAACTCTTCGTGTGTGAATGTTGGGAAGTCCACCACTTGTGGATCGTTGGCTTCCATTCGCACAAACGCCGTCCTTTGTCTGTTCAGATTGTTAAGAATTACATGATCTGCCAATAGATTTGGTCGATTCATTCTTGTATTAATCGCTTCAATAAATTGATCCGTGTACTGACTGTCTTCGTACGGCTCCTGGTAGCAGTTTATTAGTGCTGCGGCTATTCTGAAGTCCGACATGGTGGTATATAACGTGCGATTGAATACCCTGTATTTAAACATCTTGAAGTCCCTTTTAAATCTACCATTTATTGTTTCAACGACCCATCTGCATATGGTTATGAGTCTAGATTTGTTGGCCTCTTCGCAAGTTAATTGGTTTTGGCCGCGGCTTTTAGAAGGTGGCATATAGACTACGTAACCGTGAGTTTCAAGCGTAGGAACGGCATCGCGAAATCCTCTATCTACAATAAATACGTCACCCGCTTCTAAGAAATAATTAATAACAGATTCTTCCGTCGGATCTTCGTGGTTCCGTAGAATATTTTTCATTATTGTTGCGTCTGAGAATGTTGCTGCGTATGGGCCCAGCACTTCAATAATATGACCGTCTCCGCAAACCAACATAAATAGCTTTATTAAATTGGTGAACATGTGTAAACTGTAGCTCAGTTTTTGAAAGAGAAAGTTCGAACTTTTCTGTATGAAGATATAGCTACCGTCGCATATTAAAATGGCTTTTGGCGATTCGTTACTCCCAAATATATGGTTAGGGAGAACCCTGTTTCTTTGTATCACTTCTTCTCTGGTAATGTGATCAAACCCTAAATGTAGAGGAACGAAATCGTTGAGTAGGCAATCTCTGGCTGAGTGAACTTTGCGGTCTATAGTTTGCCTGGATTTGTTAAAATTGTACCTAATCGTACACTAGGTTCACCAGTTCGTATTTTGCTGAGATATATACCCAAATCTTCTCGAGCGGCATTTGATCGACGACGCAAGCTCGGTAATTGTTCATATAAATTGTTGAACTGCTCATGATTTAAACCGGTCCAGAAATGTAAGTCTTCCGCGGTTAGTTCATTAGTATTATTAAAGTCCAGGACACATTGATGTTCTAGGGCCAGCGTATACGTTCTGACAATATCAGGAATACAGCTAGCGTTGAAGTTTGGTTGACGGCGTATCACAATAAGTGGTATTTCTTCCAAGGTGGTGGTCAATAAATGATTTTGACAAATTCTTGCAAGCTGCGGTATGTGCAATTGGTAGTAGCTCAAAAGAAAGACCTTGATGCTGTTCGGAACGGCACGGAGCTGACCGTTATTGCAGTCGTCCGCCATGCAATGCCGTGATGTAATAGCCACACGAGTGAATCCGGGAACAGGGAATTCATTTTGAGGGTCGCGTGGAACTTGTAAATCACGACGTAATGCCTCGTTGATCCTGTGCCAACAGGCGTGGCAAATCGACCTTGATCCGTCAAATACCACCTGTAACAGACATATACATCAAAATAAAAATATGCTTCTAGCAGGATTCGAATTCGCGACCGCTGGCGTTGCAGGCAAGCTCGATAACCATCAAAACAAACGCACCATCATTGATGCAATAATAATAAACAGTTAACTTATTAACATCTTCATCATTTATGTTCTTTTAAGACCACGCAATTCTACACTGAATCAACTAAACCAATTGCTTTATAATTAAAACACGAATAAATACAAAAATCAAAAAAAAAAAATAATAAATAGCACATTCGGTTTCAAAGTATTACAGTTAAGTGTGGCAGTTTTAGTGTAAAGGTGGTATATATTGTTATCTTGATACGACAATACTGATACTAACTGATCCTTTTAAATAAAAATGTAGATACCTCACCTCTAGTGGCGGTTCGATGTTCCGTAGAATATATTCGGCGAATTCTCGGCGAGATTAAAAAATACGCTGAGATAAAACATGATATCGAACTCGTCCGCGTCGCAATGAACGATCACACGGAACACAATGGTCCATTTTCATCAACTACCATTCACATGAAAGTCGAAGTCCAGAATAATGCCAATGTCTTATTAGAGTGTCGAAATACGGTAAACGAGAAAAAAACACAGATCGCAACGAAGGACTGCGCATGATCCTATCGTTTTGTGACCCAAACAATATAACCACTGGCGCGCAGGTATAAAATGCGACTCAAATGCGTAGCACCTACAAGAGTGAGCGAGATAGCATGTGTTTGCAAATGCCTCTCGTGCGATCCACTCAATTCGAGCGCTAACGCTGATTCATTTGTACTCGTACAGCTACCCATTGTTAATATCGCTCTCTCGCTCGCACTTGGAAGTCTTATAGCACGCTGTATTGATTAGGGGGTGATCTGTGATTGATGCTCACGGCGCATACGAAGCGTATTAACTCAATAAAATAATGAGATATTACTAAGTTTCATATAACAAAACAATGATAAAAAGTAATCCATGCTAAAAAACAAATAGCAATTTCCAACATTTAGCCATCGTTTTCGATGATGGTACTGTTCGGGCCTTTCCGTCCCACGTCGGCTGCCTACGCCGGCGCGGCGCGCGGTGGTGCGGGGCGGACGCCCGCGCACCTCACTTCGCTATCGTACTCCGTTACCGGCACTCGCGCATTTATAAAAGTTATTGTTTTGTAACTACCAATTATATAGACATTATACTAGTTTTCTACAGTCCACTGGATTTTATTTATAGACCTAGGTTAGGTCTCCAACATTTTGGTCCTTCGAGCCTTTCACAGCTAGGTTTCGAGAAACTAGATCTGCCGGATTTTCCTTAGACGGCACGTAACTCCACTGCAATGCTTTGATGACGGCAAATTTTATTCTATGTCATGCTCAAGTTGAAATGTTTCCTAAAGAGTATGAACTATTAAAATCAGGAAAGTTGTTACCTCGTAAGAACAGACTTCTTTCATTGAGTCCTTTCATAGATTCTGATGAGATCATACGTGTGGGTGGGAGACTGGATAACTCTCCTTATGACTACAACGTCAAACATCCTGTATTATTATGTAGTAAACATCATATTACCAAAATCATATTTAGTCATTATCATTTTAAGTTGTTACACGCAGGCCCTCAATTATTGTTGGCGAGTATTCGACAGATGTACTGGCCTTTTGGTGGCAGAAATTTATCGAAAGTCACAGTCAAACAATGTATTAAATGTTTTAGATTAAAATGTCAAACTGTGCAGCCGATAATGGGTCAATTGCCGTCTTCGAGGACATTGCTGCAATATCTATTTTTTTAACTGTAGCGTCGATTATGCTGGCCCAGTATTGATAGCCAACCGCCAAGGGCGTGGGTGTAAGCTTGTAAAGTCATACCTGTGCATATTTGTTTGCTTGGCTGTTAAAGCCGTGCACATCGAGCTCGTTACAGACCTGACTAAAAAGGGTTATATGGCTGCTCTTAACCGTTTTGTGGCTCGTCGCAGCAAGCCCAAGAGTATCTTGTCAGATAACGGTACCAACTTTGTAGGTGCTTGTAATGAGTTAGGGCAATTTTTGCAAGATGCTGAAATTGACCTTGAAGTCAGGCAACAAGGCATAGAGTTTTCTTTTATTCCACCTTTTACCCCCCATTTCAATGGCATCACTAAAAGTGCAGTTAAATCCACCAAACATCACTTAAAGCGGATACTAGGTTTAACTCACTTCACTTATGAGGAAATGTCCACGTGTCTAACACAAATAGAGGCTATTCTAAATTCTCGTCCCCTCACTCCTCTTTCCTTTGATCCATTAGATTTTACTTTTTTAACTCCTTCCCATTTTTTAATTGGCAGACCACTAACATCAATTCCACATCCACAGGTTTCTGATGTCACCATCGGGAGACTGGAGCGCTACCAGCAAATAGAGCATATAAGGCAGCATTTCTGGAATCGTTTTCATTTAGAGTATGTTTCACTGCTCCAGACCAAAACTAAATGGACCGCTTCCACAGGCCAGTTATCCGTGGGGACACTCGTCTTAATCAAGGAAAGAGGACAACCGCCTCTGGTGTGGCCACTGGGGCGTGTTATAGAAACTATCCCTTGCAGCGATGGAGAGTCACGCGTTGTCAAATTGAAGACCAGCAAGGGGACAATGCTACGGGCGTTCAATAACGTCTGTCCGCTTCCCATTTGTTGAAGACTTCAACCCCGGGCAGGATGTTCGGGCCTTTCCATCCCACGTCGGCTGCCTACGCCGGCGCGGCGCGCGGTGGTGCGGGGCGGACGCCCGCGCACCTCACTTCGCTACCGTACTCCCTTACCGGCACTCGCGCATTTCTAAAAGTTATTGTTTTGTAACTACCAATTATATAGACATTATACTAGTTTTCTACAGTCCACTGGATTTTATTTATAGACCTAGGTTAGGTCTCCAACAGGTACCTATATGGCATTTCATTACTCATTTATACTGATAAACTGAGATACATTTAGTTTGCGCCGGGCCTGGGTTTTTTTTGAGCATTCTTCTTTGGAACATAATTTACGAAGACAGGATTCCTCTTCACTATTTAAATGGTCACATCTTAACGCGTTTTGGACACGTGTGTCATGGTCTAAATCAGATAAGGTAGTTTGGAAACAGAGGAATGTGTCAGAAGGGGTAGAAATATTTGGGTATGGTTCTAAAACAAATGAAACAGGTTCTAATGTTAGCTTTATTGGATTTAGAATGACTTTATCTTCGGAAGTATTTAAGACAGAGATACTGATTTTATTATTCGACTTAACGCGAGTAAGACATTTAGAAAAATAGACACTTAGGTATTCTTTTAACTTTGTCATTAAGTTTAAACCTTTTAACTCAGGATTTGTAATAGAGTACTCAATCATCATTTCAGTACGACCCGGTATCACATAAATCGGTTCAGTGTTCAAATCAAAACAAACAGGTGGATCGCTTGATAATTGTAACTGATACTTTGTATACGATATACAGCCAGTTGCAGAAACAATCTTTAAAATTTAAAGACGACATTAAACGCTAATGAATCATTAAATCAGTGCACAACGCAAATTTTAATGCTCCATTAAAAATTAACTAATGAACAGTTATAGAGCAAGAGCCCGTGAACCCCAGACCTTCGTTATTTTATAAAAGCTGAAAGTTTGTCAGCGCATGCTCCCAACACAGGTAAGAACGATGGACTATTATGAAGTTTGGGTTGCCGTGGCTTTGGCAGGTAAACGGTACTAAAGGTGTGTAAAATACCGATCTAAATTCATCAAATAATAAAGTGTGATTTTTTGGTATTACCTTCAGAATATTATTAAAAATGACGTTATTGATTGCCAGACACTTAACATCGTGGCAACCCCTTGCCAGACACCCCTAATGTTCATGAAATTATAATTCTACTTATGTTATGGTATAAAAGCTGATTTTTATATATAATACTTAGGTAATAATTAGATGATGTTTCCTCATCAGCCAGACATTTTTGATAGTTCCAACCCCTTGCCAGACAATGATGTAGGGTCGCTGTAGGAGCGAGCGCGAGACAGTATATGTATGGTGGGTGCGAGTGAGATGGCGAGATAGGTCTATCGCGATCCCTCAATAACAGATTATTAAAAAAAAAAACAAATAAATAATACTCAAAAATTTAATTAAAAATATATTAATGACATTACAAGTTATTATAAAGCATAAAAAATAGATTGATGACATTACAGATTATTATTATAGTGTACTAAAGAAAATATTATTTTATTCATTATCATCATTATAATCAATGTTATCATTTTCTTCGTCACTGTTACTCCATTCCATATCGTCGTCTTCTTCTTCTTCGTCAGTTTCTGTAGAAATATGAAAAAGTTAATGGGATTGAAAATATCAAAAAATAATGTATAATGGTTTAAAGTAGTATTATACCTGAGACAGTTTTCAGTGATTCTCTGACGAAATTTGGCAACTGATCACCTTCGAACCATTTAAAATGGTACTGATTATCTTCGAGAACCCAACCATTATTCTCGGGTTGATAAATTGTTGGAATTTGCTGAATTGCATTATTCCAAATGCTAGACACATAGTTGGCTCGCAGAAATTGTTGTAGCAGCTCGGATTTACATGGTGGCAGACTGCTAGCATCAAAATTTCGTAGTTTTTTACGGCTAAACGCTTCATTAATATCTGAGACCTGATATGTATTAATGAATAGTTGAAGCCGTGCTGCATCAACATCAGTTATCGAACCGACATTGTATACCTCACATATAAACCGTTGAATAATATCAAAAGTGCTTTGTTGTTCATTATTATTTTCGAATAATTCGTGTTTACCGAATTTAATGAAAGCTGTTTGATACTCTTCCGTTTTTTTTTTAAATTTTAAAAGGCCTCAACTTTCCTTTTCGGAAAAATGCAGGATTATAATCACAACCTGTGATCGCATGGAATCCTGGTAAGCTCTTGCAAAAAGATTTTCCTAACTTTACGTAAATCTCTGTGAGGTCTACGTATCTCAACTTATTCCCAGTGCCTATCAGCATCCAAATAAGTGAATCATTTTGTAGATGGTGCATATGACCAAGCATGATAGCTGCAATGTCAGTGTCGACACTTCTGATCACAATATTTACTTGATTTGGAATACTGCACGCATGATAGACTATTTTGGTATCAGCCTCTTCATGTTTTGGACATGATAACTCTTCTACAACCCTTGTTACTACTTTGTTAGAAGCATCAACAACAAAAGAATGGCACTGTTTAGAATTTATGTGAATAGTTTTTTTCCAATAAAAGGTATTATTTCATCACTGGCCCAAAGTAAAATTAAAAAATCCACCAGAGCTTGTTTGAAATTTGAATTTTTCAACTCTTTCGCAAAATCACTCGGACGTGTTTGATCAGGTCCAGTTATGGTGTAGCTCAATTGTGCTGATTCTAATCGCTGAGAATGTTCGTAATCTTTGATCGATGGAGTCAGGTATTGATCAAAAATAACGTCAATTCTTAGCGCTTCGAACTTGGTGACCATTTGCAACATTTTCTTAGAAATGCCTCCAAACTTGTTTGGAACATTTCTCATGGTGTGTAATAAAAAAAAACCCATCAATTATTACGACATCTACAGTAGGTGGTGGCTGATGCTGGACCTCCTTCTCCAAACACTTCATTAAGGCAGATTTATCCGTCTTACAAATAGTACCATTTAAATGACACATAGATAAAGGCACATCAGTGATTGGGTATGACAAATTTTTTGAGATATCCACATTGTAATCCATCGAGATCCCCAGCATACGACCAAACAAATCTCGTTGAATTTTTACCTCTTCAATTGCACCACCTATTTTAATTTTCTTCTTTTTTTCCAAATCTTTTGAAAAATTATTAAGAGCTGTTCTTTTAATAGATTTTTCAAATCGACTAATGTCCGTATGACATTCAGAAACAAACGTATTCCGAAGACAATCACCATTTTTTTCAATATTAAGAAGAAATGACTCTACCAGTTCTGATGCAGCTTTACCAGATGAAATATTTATTAAATGATCTTTTGGTACTTCCGAGCTGAAGGGATTAAGAAACTGTTCAAATGTTTCAAGAAATTTCTTTAGATTTTTAATATTTTTCTGAATATTATGCTTATTCAAATCCGAAGAAACATTTTGGTGAGTTTGTAGTCCCAATTCTTGGTAAACGTAACTAATTACTGTCGATCTTACATCATGGTTTCGAGCCCACCGTTGACGGGCTGAAATTGAATTAGTAAAGTGTATAACACCTGTAAGTCTTCGTGCAGCATCTGCATTGATAGTCTGCTCTAAAACCAGATCAATGGGTTGCCTTGAAAATGGCTTAGTTGTCCTTTTAATGCCGAAGTAACCCTGTTGAAATCCTTCAAATAAATCAGGATGGGTATCTGCTACTGTTATCAAGTTATCAACATATTTCACGGTCCATCGAGCATAATTCTGTTGATTACAGATAAAAAATAAATTTGTTATTTTAGGTAAAACTGACTTGAAAAGTTCGAAGTCTCCAACACGTATGCTTCGTGATAGTTGTAGGTAATGATTGATGAGATTAATATAAATTACATAAAATTGTTGAGTCTTTCCATACTCGCCATTGAGACTTCGTTGTTTATAAACACAGTAATTATTGATCAATTCTTTCAGCTCTTCATGTTCTATGTTAAATGATGATATTTTACGGTTTTGTAGTCGGTGAAGTTCTTCAATCATATCATCTGTTACGGACGTGTTACTCATTTCCAGAAAAGATTTAAAATGTAATATTTCTAATCCTAATGTCACCAAAGGGTGCAGTCTTTTGCAGCGATTGAAATGCTTGCCGTCAAGAAATCCATTCACTGAACTATTCGCCAATAAGCCACTTTCCACCATTATATTTGTTAGTCCTCAGTCACTGATCACCTTACCAACTGCCTTGAAATAAGCCATCATGATGTGAAACGGTCCTAAATGTATAAATAAATTGTCATATGTAGGTTTTTCCGTTGCTTGAATTTGTAGAGCGACTTTGGCTATAGCCAAGTCATATGTTACTTGAATGGATGATTGATTTAACTCTTCAGCAATTTTCTTACTTTGTTGCATGGTTTCTAATACTACAGAATTACTTGTTGGTGAGGCATTTATCGGAGTCAAATAAGATATGTGTTGTTTGCAAGTTTCAATATCATGAATCTTACAGTTAAAACCAACCCACATTGGAATATCAGGTAATTCTAGTGCATGACTAATAATCCAGATATTATCAATTTCTGTATACAATTGTAAATTATTAGGGAGTATATGTTCAATTTCATCAGCCGTTATCTGCAAATCACTTGTCATTTTTGGTTTTTTTGGATAGGGAATTTCTTCTGAAGCTATTGCCTCAAAAGTTCTTCGTCTCCTTTTCCTCTTCTGTGGTGAATTGTCTCTACTAGTGGGAACTGGTGCCTCGGATATTTCAGATTCTTCAGATGTATTGAATTCGATATTCTGATAAATAATTCCGACGGTGTCATGTAAAGTGTCCTTCCCACTAGTAGTTACAACAAAGCGGTCAAAATTATCATAAGCCAGTCCAGTACAAAGTTCAGGTGTTTTTTTAATTTTTTCGGGGCATAAATTTGACTTTTCAATGGAAGCATAGGTGGTTTCTGTTTCAAGTTCTTCGACACTTTGATAGCTGATACAATGACCATATCTGTTGACTATATCTACAATTTTTCTGCTACTCGTTAAACTCTTCAGAGTCATACCCAGCGTGATATGCTTAGACGTCTTGACTTGACCATTATGAATTGCATAAATAATATCTTGACAGTAAGACCGTACTTGACGAATACATTTTAAGCTACTTTTTCGTTTCTGTCTAGAACCACCTATGAGAGTAGAATAAAAATCAAATAATTCTTGCGGTATAGAAGCTTCACCTGCAATTAAATGCTGTGCTGAAAGATTTTTAGATGGTAATTTTTTTTTGTCCATTGTCAAAATAGTTTTTCGTAAGACTAATGCCGCTTTTTGGATAATATTTTCAGATTTTAAGTTGTCCAATACTGTTTCGTCAATCGTCTTCATATAATTGGGTGCTATTATTTTTTTATTCCGGATTGTAAAGAATTTAACATTTTTGGAAAACTTCTTATCAATTTTTTCTTCTAGGTGGTGTGCAGTAAAAGTAGTATCCATTTCAATGGAATTCTCTGCATAAATTCTCTCCAATGAATCAGTATATAATTCATGTAAATGAATCAATAAATGACAGCGGCCATTGTTGATAATATCTTCTTCTATGATGCTACAAATTTCATTGAAAGATTCTTGGTGGTACTCTCGATAATGATGCCAATCACTTTTAACAGTCTATATTTTCGCCAATGAAGATATTTTATTATTAAACTGAATCCTACAGTCAGTGTGATAGTATATTTTCGGACTTGCAATACTTTCCAATCTACTTAAAAACTCATTATACTCTTTTTGATTTTCAATGCTAGACATTATACGAGACTGAAATTGGTTTTTATCACCTTCATGGAGTGGAAGCATTTTTGATCTCACTTGTCTCTTTTTTTATTGCAAAATAAACAAATTTTTTTACTTATATCAATACTGGTATCACTTTGAATCGAACTATTTACTTCTGTGGTTGCATTAGCATTTTCACTCACTTCTTCAAGTCCGCGAATGTCCACAGCTGCCTGGGAAGGTTGAAGTTCTGTTGATTGAGAAGCTGAAGGTGGGTGTGATACAGTTAACTCAGACAAATGCGATGAACCTGGTATTGAATCATCTGTTGATATATTTACGTCTTTAGATGGTTCTTTTTCTTGCTCTGTTTCAACAGTCTTTTTAGAATTTTTAGGTTCTGGGGTAAAATATTTTTTCATCAGTCCTGTGAATGATTTGTAACATTCCCTGTGATAACCACTCTCTGTATATTCACGTGGAAGAATGATGTTATTATATTTAAGGTTATGTTTTTTTCGCAATTTTAAAATTAATTCACATTTTTTCAATGTCTCGTCAGAAAATAATATTATTTTACCACTACTTTTCTTACAAATAACACAAATTAAAATATCACCCATGACTTAATTTTTTAAACAAAATCACTTTCATTTAAAAAATCACATAAACAAATTGTAAGCATATAATGTACGTATCATACACTAATAATATATTGAATATACTTTATAGTCTGTATATATTCGAAATATTTTATGTTGTTAATTTATAATAACTATTCAATTAATAATACTTGAAGATAGCATATAAGATTATTTTAGCTGATGTAAACATGTACTAAGTACTAAACAATACATGCGCAGTAGAAATAACAACTGCGCAGTGAGAGATCGCGATAGACCTATCTCGCCATCTCACTCGCACCCACCATACATATACTGTCTCGCGCTCGCTCCTACAGCGACCCTACATCATTGTCTGGCAAGGGGTTGGAACTATCAAAAATGTCTGGCTGATGAGGAAACATCATCTAATTATTACCTAAGTATTATATATAAAAATCAGCTTTTATACTATAACATAAGTAGAATTATAATTTCATGAACATTAGGGGTGTCTGGCAAGGGGTTGCCACGATGTTAAGTGTCTGGCAATCAATAACGTGATTTTTAATAATATTCTGAAGGTAATACCAAAAAATCACACTTTATTATTTGATGAATTTAGATCGGTATTTTACACACCTTTAGTACCGTTTACCTGCCAAAGCCACGGCAACCCAAACTTCATAATAGTCCATCGTTCTTACCTGTGTTGGGAGCATGCGCTGACAAACTTTCAGCTTTTATAAAATAACGAAGGTCTGGGGTTCACGGGCTCTTAGACTATTAAAGACACCATTAAAGTGCGTTTTGCGTTGCACAAGCGCCGTTAGCGTTTATTTGACACGTGTGAATTTTAACCCTACATTACTACTCATGTTGCGACGTTCAAAGAAACTACTCATACGCCCGCGAGGCGCATCATATTGACTAATGATTTTATTCAAAACCTATAGGTATGATTGATATGTTTTGAGTATTTACATAATTGTGTATATTACTAAAAATAAAAAAGAACACAATTTTAAATAATACTTACATATTTTTATTATAAAATCTTTAATCAAATAAATCTTAGGAACAATTTTTAGGAACTTAGGCAATTAAACAGTCTTCTCATTCAAATAAAAAAAAAACAACTTAAAGTATACAATTGTCTTAAAAAATGGTAAATTATGAAGTAGTTAACTAAAAAAAACTAACAAAGAAACAAAATCAAATTTAGATGCATCCGATACATACATGAACTTGATGTTCGCCGCAGATAGATTTTTCACACTTGGCGCACGTCATTTTGGACATCCTCTTCTTTTTAGATGTACAATAAGAGCAATATCTTCTTTTTTCGGCGGTGGTGGACCCTCATTTTCTACAGAAGAGTCATCGGAAGGTTTTTTCAGGATGATTTCGATGATATCCCGGATATTGCGTTTCAACGTAGGTGCTTCTAATCTTTTTTGCATCCACTCAGTAGTCAACTGCGTGCTAAGTTTTTTCATAAATTGTCTTCGACTCAGGGGTTTTTCATTTTTTGTTGATATATTATGACAATATATGACATATGAATTCACGAAAGATATATTTAGCATGTTATATAAAATAGCCATTGGCCATCGGTTAGTCTTTCTAGAGCATGACATAGAGGAAGTCATTTGGTCCAATGTATCTACGCCACCTTTGGTCTGGTTGTAGAACATGATCATCTCCGGCTTTCCAGTTTCATTATTTATGAGCCCCTTTTCGTCGCACGAAGATAACAGGAACACCATTTTAGCTGGTTTTGGTTTGTAGGAGACCAAAGTCAAGGGGCCATCATAGGCGAACATGGATGTACCAACGGGTCGACGACGGGTGTTTTTCATTTCTTGAGGAATTTCCCGTTTGTTGGATCTTATCGTACCAACTAGCGTGAGTTTATATGGTTCAGCAAGTAGTGATTTGGCCAGCGGTGCAGACGTGAACCAATTATCACATGTTAAGTTACGATTAGTACCATGTATAGGACGGGTCAATTCCTTTACGTAGTATTCTCCCTGAGGTAATCCCCCGGTGTCGGTAGCTCTTCCAATGTATGGCAAAGCGTTAAGCATATATTTCGAACCATTGTCACATATCATAGGTATTTTAATTCCGTACTTGTTGGGTTTGTTCGGAATATACATTCGAAAGGGGCACCTGCCTCGAAATCCAACCAACTGTTCATCTACTTACTGTAAGGTAGTTTCCCGGTGTGTAGTTAGACTTGGACTGCTGTATAAACATCTCACATATCTTCCTGACTGGGACAAAGGGATCTTCTTGACGCAGGGCAGGACGCAAAGTCTTGTCATCCATTCTCAAACAACGCGTGAGAGAGTTGAAACGCTCCCTGCTCATCACTGCTAAATACCTAGACCCTGAAAAGGTGCTATCAAATAGCTCAATTGTACTTAGGTGGTTATCTTTCATTGCGGCAGTTAGCGTCAAAATACCAAAATAGGCTCTAATTTCTATGGAGCATGTATCTCTGTAGGTAGCGTGGGTATTTCCAGTAGGTCTCTTTGTAGATATTTCCACATTTGTCCACTTCACTATCTCAGCAACAATGTCTTCCGTAATGAATAAATCAAAACACAAACTGGGCTCAAAGATATTTCTACACATCCTAGTAGGGCCTCTAGAAGTGTGCACAATGTTTCTAGCAGTGGTTCTACCGCGACTTTCACCTTTAGAAGTAGACCAACAGTACTGGTTTTTGCCCTTCAATGTTCGACGCGCCGGGACAAGGATACGGTGATCAGAACTGGATGGCTCCAAAGTCTCACTATTTTCTGGGACTAAAGATGGCACAGATTCGTCAGCTCTTCTGTCACTGGAGTTCTCTATAGTTTCATCTTCAACGTATCCTTCTTCTACATCGTCCTGAACATCTTCATCGCTTACGTGATCTTCAATTTCAGAGTCATCTCCCGAAAAGTTATCATCACTATTTTGGTCGCTTTCTTCTAGCCAATTAACTATTATATCATCCATACCTCTTCTATTACTAGTCATGATGTTGAAATTTCAAAACGTACCTAAAAAAAAGACAAAACACACCGGTAGTAACTAATAATGCAAATAAAACACTAACAAAATAATTTGATTAAGATCGCAAAACTTACATATTAACTACTCATACGTCTTTGGAGCGCCAAGGGTAGTAATATCAACAAAACTAGCACACTTACCGTAACGCAACTACCGTCTTACGACACGTGCTGGCGATGACTGAGATGTCCTTGAACGTGAATGCCATACGCGCGAATGATAAAAAGAGAGAGCAATATATCAAAACTCATTGTGTGTGTCGTGTCATTAAAGGCCTAATGTTGCTGAGTAGAGCTTTGTTCCGTAATATCTTTTCGTAAAGTGTAAAGTTTATTGCCGCGTATTGCTCTGTTCAATAACATTTCTGTGCGTTGTAGTGTTTTCGACAGTAGGAATTGAAGTGATTTTCGGTGAAAATAATAAGATGTCTTTAACTAGTCTTTCGTCTTTATCTGATCCTGAAGAAAATCTTCCTCGTCGCCAAATTCCGGACAGAGTGGATTTATTTTCAAGACACGATGGCGAAGAATTTCGTGTAAGATACAGAATATCTAAGGAAGCAGTTCTTCAAATACGAAACATTCTAGATTTGGAACCCATGACTCAAAGAAATAAATCTATTGATGGCCTGACGCAGCTGTTAATTTGTTTGAGGATCTTTTCAACAAGTCTTGGGTGATTTGATTAACATACACAAATCCACAGTGTGTCGAATTTTGCAAAGAGTTTCCCGTGCTCTTGCAAAATTAAGCCCAACATATATTAAAATGCCAAACAGGGAAGAAGTGCGGAGAGTTGCAGAAGGCTTCTATGAAATTGATGCATTTCCACGTGTAGCAGGCGCCTTGGACTGTACGCACGTTAAAATTATTAGCAGAGGAGGTCATCTATCTGAGCTATACCGTTGCAGGAAGGGATTTTTCTCCTTAAACGTTCAAGTTGTATGTGATGCATCTCTAAAAATAAGAGACATTATTGCTTGTTGGCCTGGATCAGTGCATGACTGCACTATTTTTAATAAATCCCACTTATGTGCAGATTTTGAAATGGGAAGATATGGTAATTACCACCTACTGGGAGACAGTGGTTACTATAATAAAAACTTTTTACTGACTCCATTTTTACAACCTCGAACAAGTGGAGAACAAGCATACAATAGAAGCCACATTGCCACAAGAAACACAGTGGAAAGGTGCTTTGGTGTATGGAAACGTCGTTGTCCTTGTTTAGAGAAAGGCATAACATTAAATAAAACATCCACAGTACTTCAGGTCATTGTAGCAAGTGCAGTGCTGTACAATATATGCATAGAATTGGATGAACTGGAACCACCTAACGATTTTTTCCTAAGCAGTGAATCAGATGACGGGCCTTCACAGACAATCTTACAAAATTCTGAAACTTCTGTGAGAACTGCTCTTGTAAATACTGTATTTTCATAAGCATATTATTATATACATCATCGTTCATCATTTAAAAGTTATTTTTTAGTTAATGATGTAAAAAGAATTGTACTGTATATCTGATATTTTTGTTAATAATGTAAAAAGGATTGTACTGTATCTGATTGAATATTTATAGCCAAATACAAGTGAAATAATATTTCTTTAATGTATGCAATTTATATAATACCTATATTTTGAAAAGTGTGCCCTAACAGCTATCTATCTATTTGCTTCTATGCACTTAATATTAAATACCTATATTTACCTACAAACTGGGCTTAATATAATACCAACAATATTGACTTTTCATAGTATTATAGAATAGTACCTATATTTACTAAAAACTTGGGTGCAATAAAATACCAACGTATATTAATACTTAACATTTATTTAAATTATCTAATTATTTTTTTAATATTAACATTTTCAAAATGTGTTCTTTTTTCTGTTGAAGTATTTCATTTAAAAGTTTCTTCCGCTCCAAATATGCATTTTCAGCCTTTCTCTTAAAATAAATTCTTTTCATAGCCTCGGCTGACATAGATTTATGCACCTTCTTCTGAGTATTGACCACTGAAACCAAAATTAATATGAATATTCGTAGGCACAATATTAAACAAGTTTATTTCAGTTGGTAACAAATATTTTGATGAGGTTGGCCAATCATATATTGTTATCACGTAACTGATTATTGGGTGTAAGTGTCTCTGTCCATTGGGACAGAGATCCAAGATCACATTGAGCTTATTAAATTGCCATAGAGATTGCTCTATGGCTATTTAATAAGCTCAATGTGATCTTGGTTACATTAATATCAAAATATCATAATACCTCTATTTTTCAACTTTTTTGGTGCTTTGTTCACTTTCCATGAAAGTGTATCTGAAATAATTTTTCTGTCACTTTGCTGTGATTGATCCTGAACTGAAACAGTAATGAATTACATACATACATACTTTCACGACTGTATCCCCAAGGAGATAGGCAGAGGTGTAATATGACTTGAACATTATGCCAATTGCATTATCAGTCCTAATGTAACGGGGCAAGCCTGTTGCTGTATTCTGGGCACATAGCCAGGCTCCATGCCGCTATTGAGAATTTCCAAATCAAACCTGGGACCGTGAATCTGCAGTCACACTATGGCTGGACCACTGAGACAGGAGCTAGTTAGTCTTATTATATTAATATATTTCAAATTATATATAGATTACCAAAATGTTGGTCTTGTACCAATTTATTTTGTAAAGTTAGCCAAGCAGACAATTTGGAATAACAGCATACATAACTAATATAACTGTACTGTTTTAGTAAAACTACTTACCAGGCACAACTACTGGTGTATTAATAGCCATCATTGGAGCCCTACAGCTTAATATTGATGGAGAAGGTACACAGAGATCCCCATAATTATTTTCTGTTGGGGTTTCTATATTGCCTGTTGTAGAAGGATAAACACCGTAATACTTCGTAGAACTATATTAATTTATTTAGTACAATGTTATACTACGCGCGGAAGTTAAATGTGTGTACTAGTTCTCAGAGCTGTCCGGCCAGTGAGGCTGAAGCAGTCCGAGAGCGCAGTGAACACACTCTGAGGCGTAGGCGCGCGCGTCGGTCTTATATAGCGGCCGGTGAGTAACGGAGGGGCCACGCTCCGCCCACTCGGTGACGTCTAACGCTGCGAAGTAGGGGCGCGGCGTGTGCGCTGCATGATGACGTTTAGTTGTTACACTGTAATAATAAAAATTAATTAACATGAAGCTGGTATAGAAGTTATACTTACAAGATTAAAAGCTTGATAACAATAATATAAGTACCTAATTCTGCAATATTATTATGTGCTGGAGTTATTTCGACATCAGGCAATTGTACATTTACTTCCGTAGTTGCACTTTCTATCTCTGCCTTTATGTTATAGGAATGGTTGTCTGAAATAAAAACATAAAATTTGTAACCCAACACATCTATTTTATGAATATTTTTATTCTGAATATATTACAAGTTTAATACAAGTACCTTTAAAATATACAGCTCCACTATCATATGGATTTGCTAGGGGTGCTATATCTTGTATTAATGCTAATACTTTAGCATCACTCTCTGTGGTTTTGGATCGCCAAAATCCACCACCAGTCTTATGCATTTGCACCTAAAAGAAAAGGGATAAGTATATAGTATTTGAAAATTACATAAAAATAAAATGTTATACAATTGTGATTATTCGCAATAAGTACCTTGTCATCCCTAACATTTTTAAGTGCTCTTGATAGATCACATTCAGTGACATCCATTTGTCCATTTTGGATTTGAATGTATTCCTTTTTCTGAAAACAAGGAAAAGCATAAGCATGTGTTGTTTTAAGGGCACGCGAGGTACTTAAACGTACTTATAAAATGACACGTGTATAAAATCAATAATAATCAAATTTAAATATTTTTTTTTTATTATTATGTATTGCTTACGTTATTTTCTCCGACACTTTTGCGAGTTTTTTTGCTTCATGTTGTCATATAAAGCTTTTAACTGCTCTGATTGTCTACAACCAGTTGTGCTGTTGCTATTATATTTTGATGTAATTTCTTTCCAAGCTTCTTTCTTTTTGTTGATAATGAGACCACCAGTTCTTTTATCTTCAATAATATGCTTATATCTGCAACATAAAGACGAGTTTAGTAGCAATAACGGCATATGTACCTACTTATAGAAATTGATAATTTTAAAAATCATCATGTATGGTACTCACTGCATACTAAGGTCAATCAACAGTGCTTTCTCTTCTGAAGTGTAATTGGCACCACGTTCTCTCTTCTTATTCATTTTCTCAGCCATATTTTTGTTATTTATTCAACAATTTTGAACAATTACTTTAAATTTAAAAAATCACCACAAGCTCCCGCGCAACTATTGCAATACAAGCAAAACAATAAACATGCCAAGTTTTTGACAACCGCTTTGACAAACTTGAGACGTAATTACGTTTTGTTAATTGAAAATGGTACCAAAAATGCTTACAATAAACGCAAATGTTCACTCTTTTCGTTTACATGTGAATGTATAGTTTAAGTCGTCGACATTAGTTAAAGGGCACTTATTTAAGTTTAATGAAGTCTGAAATTTGATTGTGCAACGTCATTAAAATAATGAACTCATTAGAGATAATGTTCCTTTAACTAATGAAGAGTTAATTAGGAGCTTTCTGCAACTGGCTGATAGAAGCGCTATGAGTAGATAGGAAATTAGTACCTATAATTCCATCGTAGTCAAGGTTAACTTTGTCTATAACATGGAAATGGAACGGAAAAGCGATATCATTTTTGTTAATTATGGAGAGCAAAAACCTGCCCTTGGTTTCCGCATATGAACCTATATCGTTAATACCTTTAAACTTTACCGTACTCGAATCAAGAGTAGGGGTTATCGACAAACTAGTGTTTTTTACAAGCGATATGGAACTACCTGTATCAACAAGAAACCTAAGAGGTTTTTCAGAGTGAGATGTTTTTACTACGATTAATGGTAATGAGGTTTTCTTGTTCTGAGATATGTCATAAACCATAGGACAGTCTTCAAGACTGTTAGCGAATGGATTGATAAGGTTTTGTGACGAATTACTAACGATAGAGTCAGCGGAAATAGAAGATTGTGTATTATTATTCAATACTAGATTATTCTCATTGTCGATGGGACGTTCATCCGAAATAGAAGACAATGATGGTTTGTTTGTGTTGTCGATGGGCATAGACGCCGATTTAGAAGACAACGATTTAGAGTTAGTAGAATTAAAAAATTTCGAAATAGAATTAATTTTATTAGAGTTGTTAGTGCCTTGGCGAAAGGCCTCACGCGTGCACTTACACGTGAGCCTAAATTTTAGTTTAAATCATCAATGTTTTCTATTTCTTGTGCATAAGAAGAAGACGACGCTTCGGGTGTTGCTTCAATACAATATTGTTGATATGGGGTTTTTTGATCAGGCTGAAACCTGTGAGCATTATTGTATTGTCGCTTACGGCATTCCGATATGTCGTGACCCACGTTTTTACAGTACCGGCAAACAACTGGTGTAATATTAGGTTTTGTGTTTGTAGTTGGCGGCGGATTAAGTTGCAAACGCGGTTGTAATCGCGATTTAATTACGTCGCGCCTCTTATTATAACATTCCGACTCTGAATGCCCTGACTTATTGCAATATTTGCAAAGTTTTCATTTTAACTGTAAGAAAGTATTTTTTTGAGTGTTTAAGATATTTTCTTCTTGTATTGCAATATTGATCGCGGCATTTAAAGTTTTTGGATCTCGACATCTTACTATAGTACTAATATTCGGATATAAGCCCAAGGTGAGCGCCCGAGATCTTCGCTCATCGCAATTCGACCTGGTAGTTCTTTCTTCAAAGAGTCCGAATTGTGAACCTCGGCTTGAAGTGCCGTAAGGCATGTTTCTAATCTTAATGCAAATTGTGAAACAGTCTCGCTAGTTTGTTGTTTGCAAGATTGTAACTCCAAAAGTAAATGATTGTAGTGTTTTCTCTCTTCAAAATTTTGTTTTAAAAATCTTTAAGATTGTCAAAGGTGTCAAAAATTCGGTTGGAGCACGCGATCTGGGCCTTGCCTTTCAATTTAGATATCATGAATTTTAATAAACGACCCTTTTGTGATTCAGACGCAAGATTGAGAGCATTTTTACAATTTGTTAAGAATGCAGGCAACACATCGCGTTCTCCACTGTATTCACTAATGAAATCACGGAGAACTTTGATTAGAAATTGTTCTGAAAGAAAGGGAGCGGATTTTTCATCCCCTTTCGTTGACATTTTGATAAGAGGGGATAGTAAAGGAAAACTCTCGAAACTAAAACAAGTTACAGTTAGCTACCTAGGACGCAGGTATGGCAATTCAATCAATAAATTATTTTACTCACAATATAAACGCGCACTGAAAAGCATACTCGGACTTCGAAGAGATGACAGACTGGAACGGCGACGGCGCAGCGTGGAGATGATAGATGAGCTATTGAAAACCTCACCCGCTCAGCCTTAGCGTAGTTGACCTTCTTCAGGCCAGCGACAGCGATGGACAGGGTTCTGCCCAGATGTAGAAACACGGCGATGTTACCTTAGTAGCGACAGGAACAAGAGACAGCGACCCAGACACAGAGAAATTGGGATAGTGATAGGAGACAGCGTCTACGATATAGTTCGTGAGATATAGGTATATAACACAGTTCTTCGTGTATAGTAGAGTTGGTAAGACTTTTTGAAGTTTGTGACACACAGCACTAGAGATTTTAGTTCATCACTAGTACAGAACGCGCGAATAACGAAATGCGTAGATGTGGACATGATATTGATATACGCGCTATCCCACTTCTGATACCACTGTTATGGGGTGGGATGTTGAAGACTTTCTAAACGAATTAAATTTTTAACGAAAATGTAATATTTATTACTTAAAAATTTGTAATTTTACAGTTTTTATATTAACATGTGTCCACATCGAAATCTAAAATCAAACAATCTCGAAAGCCCCCAAATGTCTAAACAATACTTAGTAAGTACATGACGTCAACCGAATATGTGGCAATCGTGTAAACACGTTTTAAGTGATCAGCACATTATGAAGTGTTGCAACAAATATAATTATCATAACAGTACCTACTAGTCAGTTTGTTCTTGTTTGTTGGTGTGTTTGTACGGGAGGTTTCAAGGAAAAATAAAATACGTTTTGTGATAACGGCTGTATCCCCTCCATAAAAACTTCATTGCTTGTGGAAGGAACGTCTTCCATGGAAATATCGCTTCCTTCGTCTTCACTTGAATCTGATTCCTCCTCAAATGACTCTGAGCAGGAATCTGATTCATCATCACTGACATAGATAATAAATTCTTCCGTCAATCTGTCGATGACAACGTCACTTTTTTTATACTCATCTTCTATCCTTATTACTTTTTGGCACAATTTTCGTTAACTTTTTGCTGGACCAATTCCATGACTGAATTTACGTTCCAGTTAACGTTTTTTTTGCAACATATTGTTTTATTGCCGCCCATGCCATCTCTATGGCGTTTAAATCGGGATGGTAAGGGGAAAGGCGTAACACTGAGTGGTTATTGTCTTTAAGGATTTTATCCATATTAAATTTCTTGATGCGTTGTTTGTTTTGCGCAATCAAATTGTACAGCTGTGGCTTCGGCATGGTGTCTCCAAACTCAATACTTTTGCGAAGCCAAGATTGCATTTCTGCTTTTGTTGAATTCGAAGTTGGTCTTCTTGTTTGTTGTGGTAAGAAGCATTGTCCACCACAACAACTGAATTTGCTGGCAAATTTGGAACGAGTTGTGCCTGATCCATTTCACATCATTCTCATGATTCGAGTGCTTAATGTCGTGTTAAGTGTCGAAAGACAATCTTTAACTGTTTCTTCAGCAATCAAAAGCTCAGAGGGGTTATTACGGCGACGAACCGTTTTAGACATAATTTGTTGATTGTATATATTACGACTCGGATCAGGCTCCTAAGCAGGCCTTCACACGTTTCATTATTTGCAGATTCTTCCTGAAAGAAAAAAATCAATAAATAAAAAATACGATTTACTAGCCTGGCCCTATAGGGTGTGTAACTATTCACTTTTTAAGGAAAAGTATTAGTAGTAAGTCGGTGACTATAGGGCAAAAGAAGGCAAGTACGGTTTTTAGTCGGTATGAGTCCGACATACCTTTGCCGCTTCCCCGGGTGGCGAAGGATCCATGAGGATTTTCCGTACTATAAAAAAAAGGTAGTATAGAATATTTAAACATTTACCGACCCAAACTTGAATAATTAATCATGTTTTCTTTTACAGATACCGACGTGCGCAGAAGAGTGGCTTGAAATTGAAAAAGGTTTTAAATTTCCTCGAGCCCTTGGTTCAATCGATGGAAAACATATTGTTATAGAATGCCCACCAGAATCAGGATCAGAATATTTGAATTATAAGAAAACACATATCATAGTATTGTTAGCTTTGGTTGACAGCAATTATAATTTTATATTTGCAGATGTATGATGCCGGGGCAGAATTAGCGATGGCGGGGTGTTTAGAAATAGTTTACTAAGGAAAAAAATTTGTATGAATACATTAAATTTGCCTACACCACACCCTTTGCCTGGTTCAAATAAAGATGTACCCTATGTATTTTTAGGAGATGGTGCTTTTGCACTGTCAACACATGTAATAATTATCCGGGTAATCATGATTCAGGATCCACATAACGTATTTTTAATCAGAATCTGTCAAGATCACGGGTTGTAGTAGAAAATACGTTTGTGATACTAGTAACAAAATTTAGAATATTTAAGAAACCAATTCCATTTAACCCGGAAAAAGTTTCTCTTGTAACAATGACGTGCATTTTACTGCATAACTTCTTACGAAAAAGTGCCACTTCGTCATATATATATACACCGCCGGGAAGCATGATGAAAATGGTATTTTAATCATACCTGGCTCATGGAGAAACGAAATCGAAGCTACTTGTGCTGTGCGTAATATTCCAATCATAGCACGCCGATCAGTTTTGAATGCCCGTGAAATAAGAGACGAGTTTACGAACTATTTTGTAAGTAGGTAGATAGATAAGTACTTATAGATGTATAATCTAATAGATGTACAATGTATAACATCTTAAATGTTTATTAATTAGAAAATAAAACATACTTACAGTATTTATGGGTTTATTACATGCTTCTCCTTCTCCAAGAAATGAATCCATTAGTTCATAGACGAACCATATAGGTTTATATACTTCATCTGAACTGGCACCGCTATGGATAGAATCCTTAATTGTTTTTTCTGTAAGTTCTGTAGCTGGACATTAAGGAGTCCCTTTTCTTCTTTAGATCTGGCACAGAAGTTTCCATGATTGCACTAATCCTCATCCATGCATCATGTATTTTATTTTTATGACCTTTTGGTTTTGTCAATGTAGTTATTTTCTTGGGCTATGTTTTATATAATTACTTACTTATATTGCACGCCGCCGTTGCCGGTCCCAAGCCCGGATGTTAAAGGAGGAGGGTTGGTCGGGAGGGACCATACCTACCGTAAAAGGCCAACACCGAGCCTCAGGCGGCAGAAAATGACCTGACAACACCATGGCCACCCAGCGCATATGAAGCGGTACCCAGTAACCGAGGGGTTCAAATAAACTTTGAAATACTGATACGGAAGGACGTGGGAACCCACCGTGATTACTTTCCCAAGAAAACCTCCCCCAACCATGAACACAGATAATAGAGAGTGCGATTTGTTGGACGATCCGACTAACACTCGGCGCCATCCGGTACCCGGGCCGGTTGGTGTTTAGTATGCTACCGAAGCTCCAGTTGGAGGATCTAAAATCTGCAATGTAATCACCTCTAAACATTTTTAAACATCAATACGCGAACATCACCGTATAGCAGCCTGGAATGTTAGAGGACTTCTCAAACCAGGGAAACTAAGTATCGTAGAGAAGGAGATGGCCAGTCACAAAATTAACATACTGGCAATAAGTGAGACGCATATGCAAGGTAATGGCCATTATAAGACTTCTACAGGGAACACCTTCTATTTTTCAGGCTCGGAAGATTCCAGTTATAGCGGAGTGGGCATTTTGGTGCCGGTCTAACTGAACGGGTATGTTCTTGGATATAACCCAGTATCTGACCGCATCATCACAATGAAGCTTAATACCAAACCGTGCACTCTGAATATAGAGGCACTACATCACAATCAACTGAAGAAGAAATAGAACAGTTTTACGGGAAGTTAGAGGAAACCTTGGACTTAATACCAAGTAGTGAAATTGTAATGATTCTCGGTGACTGGAACGCGAAAGTCAGCAACACAAGTGCCGATGACCATCTGCGCGAAACCGTGGGTCAACATGGACTTGGTAACAGAAACGAACGTGGGGAGAGACTGATAAGTTTCTGTGTCAGTAGGAATCTAGTTATTCTGAACACTTGCTTTCAACATCACCCGAGACGCTTGTATACATGGAAGTCTCCAGGTAGGATAGTATAGGTATAGGAATCAAATAAACTATATACTAGTTAACACCCGATGGAGATCGTCGGTAAGCAATGTGAAAACTTTTCCTGGTGCTGATTGTGGAACAGATCTTCTTGTGGCTAACTTTTCATTGCGTTTAAAGTCTTATAGGAATGCCTATGTTTATAAACAATTTACTACACGGGAATCGAACCCGAGACTTTACTTATTTATCTACTTAATGTATCCAAGCTACAAATAAATGTGAGACTTAGATAAGTGCTACAAAGGGAATTACCGGCACTGGTCCGACAGACAACACTCACGAACAATATATAATATTTATTACGAACATAAATTCACATAAATTCTACATACATATATTTTATAGCCAAAATTACTTAATCTAAGTGGAGCCTAGCTTTCTGTCGGGCCAATGCGCAGCAACTGCCGACTCGTCTCTCATACCTCGCGCTTGCACACACACACATTATAACGCATACATACGTACCCCTACAATACTCCCCTCAAATTTTTACATAGTTAAAAATTTAACATAAACCGTACAAAAAAAATTAAACACAATACAATACACAATCCACATATCGAAAGTCTTATGGTCACCCTATCATTCATTACTTTGTTTTATAACAGTCACTCATTACACTGATAACAACATTGCGACACTATGGGATCATGTTACGCGCCTTCCGTTGCAGGTGTGCTAAACCGGCTCGGTGATTGCAGCGTAATGTATACAAAATATCGCCTGCCTACACTTGTTGCATATTTGCTTGATGAAATTTTTGTATGGAACCTTCCGTCTGTTTTTGCACCCATTTCTTTCCTCTATAATAACAGATTCCACAAAATTTACACATAATTATTGTAAACAATAGTATGCAAATTACCAACAGTAGTACTCCATAAGTTTTGATATGACTTTCAATGTTAGTGAAGTCCATTTGATTTGCTCCATTTTGGGCGATAATGACTTCTTCATTTTTGCTATATGATTTGCCCATTCTTACAATAATTTAGTAAACAGAAAAACAGACACTGACTTATTATTCGAAATACAAAATTACTTGACTGAGCTTGTTACCCGTCTAAGATGTAGATATTTAATGAGATACTCAAACAATATTATAATTATCAATAGTTGTTGCGAAATAACTTGTGCTCTACTTTACAATATCGCAAGTTTGTATAATTAATTAATACTTAAATTTGCTATATTTTAATGTACCTAATAAATTTGTTGACATAAATATGGTGCAATTATTTTCTTACGTCAGTAAATATGTACCTATATACATAAACATGTTATATTTGACGGATTTGCTTAGGCTCACTAATGAATTTTACAATACATAGGGTATACCAATCACACCATACAAAACAATATATCATAAAACCTATAAATTAAATCTAACTGGTGGTTTTATTTGCCGACCACACCTCGTTTTCTTACCAACTAAATTACCACCATTATCTATGTCTTTGCTAACGCTGAGATAACCTTTGCTAATCGCTTCGTTTACTTTATCTTGGCAAAGTTGTACTTTATTTACCTTATGATCATTACTTTCTTCGCTTTGCTCGTTCAAAATGTAAGCTGGCTTCAGTCTATCTATGGATATTTTTACTACTCTATTGGGTAACTGGATTGTAAATACCTTTGCGTTTCTTTCTAGAACTCGATAAGGGCCTTCGTACGGTGACGTCAACGGTCTGCGTACTGCATCGTTCCTGATAAAGACATGTTCACACTTACCTAATTCTTTGTGTACGAACAGCGAGCGCGAATCCCGAAATTTATGCGAAATTGGTTTTAAACTACTTATATATTTCCTTAAACGATCTAAATACTCGTGGTCTGACACAATTTGGTTGTTTGAGATGTTATAAAAATCTCCTGGCAACCGAATTGTTTTACCATATAAATATTCCGCGGGACTTACCCCATTATCACTTCTGCCCACTGCGCGCAATCCAAATAAGACCGTAGGTAACTCGTCACTCCATGACGTATTGTTTGTCAGACGCGCTGTTAAGGCCTGCTTCATGCTCCTATGCCAGCGTTCCACTATGCCATTGCTTTGTGGTCTATACGGTGTAGTTCTACATTTTTTTATACCCATTATCTTTAAAAGTTCTCTAAATAAGTTGCTCTCGAATTGCCTACCTTGATCGGTTGTTATTTTGTCAGCCACACCAAATCGGGCAATCCAATTTTCGTAAAAAATTTTAGCTACTACTTCAGCCGTTATATCACAAACAGGAATGGCCTCGGGCCATCTAGTGCCTCTATCTATCATGGTTATTAAATATCTATAGCATTCTTTGGTCGGTGCTAACGGGCCGACTATATCAATGTGAACGTGATTTAACCTTTCAGCTTTTGGAAATTGTTGTAACTCCGATACCGTGTGTCTGCCTACCTTATTCTTTTGGCACTGAATACACGCTTTGGCCCACTGACCAACGTCCTTATTAAGGCCTGGCCAAAAATATCTTTGTGCTACTAATTTTCGCGTTGTCCTAATACCCGGGTGACATACGCTATGTACTGATTGAAAGCCTAATTTCCTAAATTTCTCTGGTAAATAAGGTCTACACATCTGAGTCGAATTTTCGCAATAGATAGGTTTGTCGCAATTAGGTACAAACATTTTCTTTAAAATAATATTAGTCTGTTGTTCGTTTAATAATTGTGCTAAGCTGGCATCCTGTTCCTGTGCGGTCGCTAATTCCGCGTAATCAAATGTAGTGGGGCAGTGTATGGTTTCAATCCTAGAAAGCGCGTCAGCGGTTACATTGTTATTGCCTTCGACATATCGTATATCCGTTGTAAATTCACTAATATATAATAATTGCCTTGTACGTCGAGGCGTTTCGCTTTTAGACTCGACCTTATTGAATGCAAAAGTCAATGGCTTATGATCGGTAAAAATTATTAGTTCTCTTCCCTCATACATGTATCTAAAATGTTTCATTGCTAAGAATATCGCTGTAAGTTCTCTATCATACGTAGAATACCTTTGTTGAGCTTTACTAAACTTCTTAGAAAAGTATCCTAACGGTAACCACTTACCATCAATCCATTGATTAAGCGCTGCGCCAGCACAAGTGTCTGATGCGTCTGTATGTAACGATAATGGTACATTACTTACCGGATGTGATAACATAACCGCATCTCTGAGGCCTCTCTTACATTTCTCGAACGCTTCGATGGATTCCTGTGACCATGAAATTTTGGTTTTGTCTTTCTTCTTGGCACCTTTTAAAAATTCATTCAGCAGTGATTGGTGCTCAGCTGCGTGAGGAATACTGTTTCTATAAAAATTTATCATACCTAAGAAACGGCGAAGCTGTTCCACGTTGTCTGGCCGAGGATATTCCACTATGGCCTTGACCTTGTGGTCGAGTGGTCGTATACCTTCGGTCGAGACTTGGTAACCTAAAAATTCTATACTTTCCTGTCCAAATTCACATTTTGATAGATTTATAGTTATGCCAAATTTTGCAAATCGTTCAAATACCTTTCGTAAGTGCGTTTTATGGCTCTTCAAGCAATCGCTGGCAATAATGACATCATCGACAAAACAAAATAAGAAATCTAATCCTTCGAGTACCGTGTTATTCATAAACCTTTGAAAACTTTGACTGGCTGTCCGCAAACCAAAATTTAATCTCATAAATTCGAATAACCCAAACGGTGTTATCACAGCCGTCTTTTTTATATCTTCTGGTGCTATTTTTACAAAATGATAGGCTTTATTAATATCAATTTTGGAAAAGATTTTCTTACCTGCTAGTATATAATTGAAGTCTAGCAATCGCGGCACAGGGTAGCGGTCCGGCTTGGTGATGGCGTTCAAACGTCTATAATCTCCCACGGGCCGGATCTCTCCATTTTTCTTCGCAACGACATGCAGCGGGCTGGACCATTCACTCTTTGATGGCCTGCAAATACCTAGTTCCTGCATTAACTTAAATTCCTGTTTTACCTTATGATACCTATCAGGTGGCAGCGGTCGCGCTCTGGCATGAACGGGTGGTCCGGTGGTTTCTATATAATGATAAACATCGTGACCATAATCGTGGTCCATATTTTTGAATGAGACAGGCTTAGTTATTTCTGAAAATTCCGACAGCAATCTACTAAACGGATGATTACTATCTATTGTAGTGATTGATAAATTATCGCAAATGGTTAAATTGCCCAGCGTTAGCAAATTTGTTTTCTTATCAACTAATTTACGCGCACTTATATCTACTATCAGCGTATGATGTTCCAAAAAATCCGCACCTAGTATGGGTTGGCTAACATCTGCGATCACGAATGTCCAACGATATGGACGCCGAAGACCTAAGTTTACATTTAGAGTCTTTACGCCGTACGTTTTAATTTCACTTCCGTTAGCTGCGAATAATTTATAGTCCGAATGCGCACTTAATAACTTTTGTTTTCTGCTAACTGGAATGACGGACACGTTTGCACCTGTATCTACTAGAAATTTTAGTCCATTTTCCCTATCATATACACTGAGGCGGTGATTATTACTCGGTACTATCACCCCCGCCACCGTAGGTCGTACCGTGTTTAGTTTTCCGTCTGCGACGCTGCTGGTGACTTCCACGCACAGGGTTTCTCGCATTTCGTTGCTCTAACTCGGTATCGGTAATGCCACTTGCACAACCAATTCGGATCCGCTGGTGTTCTGGACCTTGACCTTGACCGTCCTCGGAAAGCACCATGCCCTCTGCGACCACGAAACACGCTTCGACGATGCTGCGCAACCTCTTCACGTAGAGATGCTACTTCCAAGTTCAACTTGTGCATTTGCGTCAATATCTCGTTCATGGGCAGTTGAGTGGACGACTGGTTGTTGGTACAAGAGCTGCTCACCTCGGCAATTTCTCCATCCCGTACATTCTCCATCACCTTGTCAGCTATGTTTGCCAAGTTCTCCAGGGTTTGGTCCTGACTGACTGTCAATACTGCTCTTACAGATGCTGGTAATCGCGCGATCCAAAGACTGTGTAACGTTTTGTCTGATGCTTGGGCGTTCCTACCCAGGTCTCGCATACGGCGCAACAGCTGTGAAGGTTTTTGTGTTCCTAGCTCCATCTCACCCACAAGCTTCTGAAACTGGCGCTCTGCACTTTCCTCGTATACCTGTAGTAGTCGCTCCTTAATGGCATTATATTTCTCTGCGGCTGGTGGCACTACCAGAATGTCGCTGACTTGCTGTAACGCGTCGCGTCCTAACTTCGCTACCACTAAATGGAATTTAACCTCATCACTTGGTTTTTGCGGTTTTAGGATACTTTCTATCTGCGCAAACCATAGTCGCGGCATTTCCGCCCAAAAATCTGGCAATCGGGATTGTACACTTATCGCGGTGATCTCACTAGTTTTCAAGTCCGACATACCTGTGTTCGCGTTCGGGTCACTGTTCATTTTGTCACTTATACTCGGTTTCACGGGACTCAATGGTTGGAACATCATACACTATAAACTACACTTATATTTACGCTTAATAATTAACCAACTTTGTAGCACTAAATCACGTCGGGGTCACCAATTATAGGAATGCCTATGTTTATAAACAATTTACTACACGGGAATCGAACCCGAGACTTTACTTATTTATCTACTTAATGTATCCAAGCTACAAATAAATGTGAGACTTAGATAAGTGCTACAAAGGGAATTACCGGCACTGGTCCGACAGACAACACTCACGAACAATATATAATATTTATTACGAACATAAATTCACATAAATTCTACATACATATATTTTATAGCCAAAATTACTTAATCTAAGTGGAGCCTAGCTTTCTGTCGGGCCAATGCGCAGCAACTGCCGACTCGTCTCTCATACCTCGCGCTTGCACACACACACATTATAACGCATACATACGTACCCCTACAGTCTCCCAGGAAACGTCTTGTCGCTAAGCCTAGGCAACTAGATGTCACTGAAAGGACAACTTTTAGACAGATCGTGGAAGATAAACTCAACTCAATCAGTTTAGACGTAGATAATGCGGATACTGCTTGGTGCCAACTAAAGAGTGTTATCAGTGAAACTTTAGAAGACGTTAGCAAGCAGTCTAAAAGAACAGCATGTTAGCCCAAGAAATCTCCTTGGATCACTGATCGAACCTGGGACCTCACTCGTCGTAGGAAGGACATAAAAGTAAAAGGACTACAAGATCCAAAAGTAAGGAAGGAATATGAAGAGTTGTGTAAGACCATAGATGAATGTTGCAGATTAGATAAAGACAATTATATAAATGGAATCTGTCAGGAAATCGAAGAACACTTATTTAAGAAAGTTCGTTTACTTACCAGGTAATTTAAGCCAAAAACTTGGGCTATAAATGATGCTAACGGTTTACTCCTACATGAACTAGAAGAGGTTGCTGAAAGATGACGCAGTTACTGTGAGGAGCTGTACAGGTGCGATGTATCCAGGTTGGAAGGGGAAACTCTCTTGGCTTGGGATAACCTGGATATGGAGCCAAATATACTGCGTTCTGAAGTAATAGCTGCTCTCGGTTCACTCAAAATGGGGAAGGCTCCAGGTCTCGATACAGTAACGGCAGAAATACTAAGATCATTGGGTGACACTGGCATAAAGGCACTCCACACAATTTGCAACAAAGTATGGACTAGTGGAGAATGGCCGAAAGATTGGACAAATTCAATTATACTACCACTTCATAAAAAGGGTTCCACAAAACAGCGTGATAATTACCGCACTCTAGCCCTCATATCGCACGCAAATAAAATTCTGCTTCACATGCTAAACAAACGTATTCGCAATTACTTAGACTGGCAGATTCCTCAGGAGCAGGCGGGATTTATTAAGGGCAACGGAGCGCGTGAGCAAATTTTAAATGTCAGACAAGTCATTGAAAAAGCTTATAAGTACAACACGCCTATCATCATGTGTTTCGTTGACTATAGCAAGGCTTTCGACTGCGTCAATTGGAATTCCTTGTGGAGTGTACTGGAAGAACTTGGAGTGCCAAATCACCTCACTGCACTAATAAAAGCTCTATACTGCAATAGCCAAGGAGTAGTCAGTGGACGAAATGATGTCCCACCCGTTCAAAGGGAATTGCTCAGTTTGTTAGGGTGCTTCGGTTTAGTGTGGACATTAATTATAATAATAAATGCATTGCTTTTTTAATATCTAATACCTAAAACAAACTAAATATGATAATAAAGCTGCAGCAAGTTGTTAAAATATGCCTTTTCTAGATATACATAATATTGCAATATTTTCACTTATAGTTGATTGAAAATGAGCATTTCATTGATTGAATAATATCTATATTTATTTTAAAGATGATTGTTAATGCATGGACTCAGGGTGCAGGCAAAAATGATTTTTTTATTATTCTTCTTGGCAAACTATAATTTATTACTTTTACAAATTATTTTTAATTTGAAGAGTGGTTAAATTCGTGTCCGAGTCAAAAGCGTAGTGAAGTATCGGCGCCCCCGCTCCCCGCTGCTGTCCACCAGTCTTCGTCCGATTTGCTTCAGCGCCATCTCGTGGTAGACCGATGAACTTTGATGAAGCCTACGCGTGCGTGCGCGCAAGGCCTATTGTGGTTGTCGTGAAGTTGCCCTCTTTCGACAAAGAGGGCGCGGAACGCAGCCGTAACATCCTCCACGGCCTTGAGAGCTCATGATAGCTCTCAACCGGAGCTAAATGTTGGCATCGGGCGATGCCGGAGCAGGTCCAGTGTCATCTGAGCCCAAAGGAAGAGGGCATATCTTGGAAAACGCCCTCTCGATGACACCCGTTGCAGTGCGAAGAGAGGCCACCCTCGCTACTCCATCTTTACCTGGAAAAACAGATAAAATTCTTCCCAGGCGCCATCGTAGCGGTGATAGGTTGTCATCTTTAATCAACACTAGCGTATTGGGTACTAGTGTGGTTTTATTCTCCTTCCACTTCATCCTCTGCTGCAGTTCTGAGACGTATTCTCTTGCCCATCGAGCCCAGAAGTGTTGTCTCAGTTGTTCAAGCCGCTGATATCGGGACAGTGAGTGTGTGGATTTGTGGGCAACATCTGGTTCAGCTGGTGCAGTCAACGGTCGACCCACTAGGAAATGCGCTGGCGTGAGAGGGCTAAAATCATTAGGATCTGTGGACAGAGGGTATAAAGGGCGGGAATTCAGGACGGCTTCTATCTGTGTTAAAACCGTGCTGAATTCCTCGTAAGTTAAATGAGCATTCCCTACAACCCGTGAAATATGATACTTGCAGGACTTTACCCCTGCCTCCCACAGGCCGCCAAAATGAGGAGAATACGGAGGAATAAATTTGAATTCTATATTGTTTACAATAGCAAAATCAATTATATCATTTGAATATTTATTCAAATAGTGTGCGAACTCCTTAGCTGCACCTACAAAATTTCTCCCATTATCAGAAAACATTTGAATAGGTTTACCCCTACGTGAGATAAATCTTTTCAATGACATAAGATAACCTTCAGTCGATAATGAAGTGACTAATTCTAAATGTAAAGCTTTAGTAGCAAAACAAATAAACAAACACAAATAACATTTTTCCAATTTCGAACCCCGACCCTTTCGGTTGAGTAGATACAAAGGCCCAGCGTAATCAACGCCACAGCGTATAAATGGAAAACTGGCCTGCAGACGCTCGCTGGGTAAATTACCCATAATTGGTTGTGGTGTACTAGCTTTCATACGATAACATTTTAAACATCTTTGGACAACCTGCTTAGCAATATTTCTACCACCTAATATCCACCAAGTATCCCTGATGTGTGATAACAGTAACTGTGGACCCGCATGTAACAACTCGATATGCTTATGACGAAGTAATAACAACGTAACGTAATGTTTACTGCATAGTAATATGGGATGTTTTTTATCATAATCGAAATTGGAGTTACATAATCTGCCTCCTACTCTAAGAAGTTTATTATCATCTAAAAATATATTTAAACTAGATAAATTACGTGATGACTTAGTGCTTAAATTATTCACTAAGTCATTAATTTCCTGAGAAAATGATTCCATTTGTACTAACTTCATAAGCATTATTCTCGCATTTTTCAACTCGTTTACAGATAAAGAACCGGTATAGCGCTCACTGCTATTTTTTATTCGCACATTGTATATGAAGCGACTCACATATGCACAGCTGCGCTCGAGTCTATTGTATGCCGAGAACCTGTGAAAATCAATTATATTATTAGTATGAGATAAACAAGTTGATACACTAACCGTATTTGATTTCATTTCCGGTAGCGTGTTTGTTTGAATATGTGCTTTCGTTTGTGTATTAGACCAACTATTTACCCTTTCTTGTAAAAATGCGGGCCCGCGCCACCACAGTAACGATTCATTAAGTTCTTGCAAGCCGACGCCGCGAGATAATAAATCAGCTGGGTTATTGGTGCCGTCAATATGATACCAACAATTATCACTCGTTAAATCGTTTATCTCCACCACACGGTTCTGCACAAATGTTTTTAACTGATTTGGAGACATTTTCAGCCAGCCTAGAACAATTGTGGAGTCAGTCCACATTATGATGTTATTAAATGAGACCCGAAGTGATTTTGTAATTTTATCTTTAAGCTTCGCACCTATTAACGCACCGCACAATTCAAGTCTAGGAATACTTAGTGGTTTGATCGGTGCTACTCGACTCTTTGCACATAATAGTTTTACAGTAATATTATTATCTACATCAGTTGTTCGAATATACGCGCAAGCGCCATATGCCGTTTGGCTCGCGTCGGTAAATATGTGTAACTCAACTACGGAAGGTGAAATACACATTACATATCTAGGTATGCGTAAATTATTTAAATTATATAAGGACATAACAAATTTTTTCCAACACAATATTATATCCTGTGGCAGGATCTCATCCCAACCTACTTTAGAAAGCCACAATTTTTGTAATAATACCTTTGCTACTATTACAGTGGGACATAATAATCCGAGGGGATCGTAAATCTGAGACACAATTGACAGTATAGAACGTTTAGTGACCTTGGTAAAATCATCATGTATTTTTGATGTAAAGTGGAACTCATCCTCTTTATTATACCACCCTAAGCCTAATGTCTTACTAGAAACATTGTCGCCTAATGATAAATATTTCATGCCATTAGCGCTTTCGGATGTTGTATTGATAACTAGCTTAGTTGAGTTTGTAACCCATTTACGCAAGGGGAAACAACCAGATTGACATACCTCATATACCTTATTACAAATATACTGTAATTGGGACTCCAGATCTGATCCCGTGACATAGTCATCAACATAAAAATCTTCTAGAATACTTCTAGAAACTTGTTCATCTTCACATTCTAAACCTAATTGTTTAATGCAACGCATACTTAAGAACGGAGCCGACGCGGTACCGTACGTTACAGTATTAAGCCGGTACACACTAAGCGGTTCCGACGGCCGTTCGCGCCATAATATTAATTGAAGGTTTCTTTGTTCTTCATGTATCAGAACTTGTCTAAATAATTTCTCAATATCTGCACAGGCAACGAATCTATATTGGCGAAAACGTAGTAAAATGGAAAATAAATCATTTTGTAAGGCAGGGCCGATATATTGTATATCATTTAGCGATTTATCTGACGACGTCTTTTGACTGCCGTCAAACACTACACGTAACTTAGTTGTAACACTGTCCTCCCGGAGTACTCCATGATGAGGTAAAACATAATAAGGTTTTGTAAAACTAAAATCATTTAAACGACTCATGTGTCCCAGGCTTACATACTCCCGCATGAAGTCACAATACATATTCTTATATACTGTATTACGTTCGAGTTTGCGTTCTAAGGACAAAAATCTACTTTTAGCGGTTTCATAACTATCACCTAGAATCTGAGCTGGATATCGAAGTGGGATTCGAACTGAGAACCTACCGTTATCGACTCTTTTCGTAGTTTGCACAAACAATTCTTCGCAATTGCGCTCTTCTAAAGAAAAAGATTTTGAAGAACTATGCAACTCTTCGATTTCCCAAAATCGTTTTAACTGTTCATTCACTTCAACAGTTTGTACAAAATGACATTGACTTTTATAACGATTGAAGCGCTTATTATTGATATTTAAAGGACCTGCGATGATCCAACCTAACATAGTATTTAATAAATAAGGACCAGATGATAATCGAAGTTTAGCATCGAGCAGTAAATCCCAGAAATAGTCTGCACCGATTAATATATCTATTTCCGCGGGATCACTAAAGTTAGGATCGGCTAGGTTAATATCCTTAGGTATATTTATTAACTTGGCGTTTATACGTGTAGCGGGTACAGTCATTGTTATACTCTGTAATACTAGACATTTGATGCGCATATTATGATCACAGTATAGAGAACGAATATTAAGCTCACAAGAATGAAGCGCTTGTGTGACTGACTGTCCTATCCCGCTAATTTGATAAGTGGACTGTATTCCTTTAATATTTAATTTAGTACACAAAGCTTTAGAAATAATACAATGCTGACTGCCACTATCTAACAGAGCACGAGCTTTATAATATTTACCGTCGTTGCCAAGAACTTCCACCAAGGCGGTTGACAATAAAACCAATTGCGAGTTTGGCTTATTATTGTGTGATCGCATTGTATGTAAAGTCTGTACCGTCGGCGACCTAGGTAGTACAGAATCCGAGTGTATATCGGTTGCGGATTGATGCGCCTGCATTACCGATGACACCGAATTGTCTTTAATAAATTCAGGATGTAATAAACTGTTATGCTTATTACCACATTGCCTACAAGGACCGAATTGACAATCAGTAACCGTATGTCCTGCCCTTAAGCAATTTATACATAAATCTTTGCTTTTAACGAATTGAAGTTTCTCTCTAGTGCCCAAATCTAAGAATTGTTGGCACGCGTATAATGCGTGATGACAATTATTGCACAATACACAAGCGCGGGTACGCTTAGAAAACTTTTTATTAATACCTTGCATGGACACATAACTTTGACATGGCTTCTTAGTGGAATGAGAGTTAGAGTTAGCTTTAATCATTTCTAAAGTATCTGCTTTATCTTTTAAAAACTTTAAAAGTGATTCCAAATTGTAGCTTTTATCGTGATCACTAGTTGAACCACTTTTAAACTGCTCCCAATCCTTTTCAATATTAGAATCTAATTTTGAGGTAATAATATATATCAGCAAGGTATCCCACGCCTCAGTAGGCTCGCCCAGCGTTTTTAGAGCACGTAAATTTTTAAGAACATTATCTATCAATTTCCTGATCTGACCAGGCGATTCTTTAGTAACGGATGACAACGAAAACAAAGCCTTTACGTGATTATATATTAAAAGTTTATTGTTATTATACCTATTCTCCACTAGTTCCCAAGCGATAATATAGTTATCCGAGCAAAACTCGAGTGATTTTATAACCTGTAAGGCGTTTCCTGTAAGTGATGATCTCAAATAATGATACTTTTGAATATTGTCAAGCAGGCTAGAATTATGAATCATGGATAAAAACGAATCCCGAAACTCCAACCAATTATCGTAATTACCGTCGAACTTGGGGAGCGATATTGTAGGTAATTTTACCACATTATTATGATTACATGTATTAGATTTAGAATCAATGGCGCTATGGGAATGAGAGGTTTTGCTACTTTCAACTAGACAATTAGCTTCAGCCACCGAACTATAGTAGGAATTATCAAAAGTCTCCCGATATTCTAATTGTTCTGGAATCTCACTTTCTAACACTAACTCCTCGATCATAGTTTGTATTTTATTGAATTCGTCTAACAAACCATGAGCAGATGCTAATCTCAACTGTAATTCTGCTTTTTGTTTCGAATTTATGTCGGTACCCACTAACAAACTAACATATTTCTCAAATTGAGTAAGCATGCCCTTGATAGTGCCCCGTTTTCTCTTTAAATCAGACAGTTTCCTAGTATCCTGACTCGGATTCATAATGGCGGTCTATAAGAAGGAAAAGGCAAAGTACTCACTTTTTTTTCCTGCAAGTCCGTGGATGGTGAATGATGCGCGCCGCCCTGACCTGGTATACGTGAAATACGCCTCCTATAAAATAAAGCACGATTTCACCACAAATAGAATGAATAGGGAAGGAGAAAAGATTGCCTTGCATCCACGTGGGCCCCGTACTTTCCGCCGGTATTTTCCGTAATATCCGGCTCGATGGACCAATATGTTAATGCATGGACTCAGGGTGCAGGCAAAAATGATTTTTTTATTATTCTTCTTGGCAAACTATAATTTATTACTTTTACAAATTATTTTTAATTTGAAGAGTGGTTAAATTCGTGTCCGAGTCAAAAGCGTAGTGAAGTATCGGCGCCCCCGCTCCCCGCTGCTGTCCACCAGTCTTCGTCCGATTTGCTTCAGCGCCATCTCGTGGTAGACCGATGAACTTTGATGAAGCCTACGCGTGCGTGCGCGCAAGGCCTATTGTGGTTGTCGTGAAGTTGCCCTCTTTCGACAAAGAGGGCGCGGAACGCAGCCGTAACAATGATACCTTACTTATATAATAAAGAAGAACAAAAGCAGGAGGGTATCGGAGGAAGATAGGGGTCTAGACCGCACATAATAGGGTATTAGGTTTGTGGATACAATAAAATAACTATTATTTTAAATAATGTCTTTAATCTGAGCCATAAACAATTAAAATATTATCTAAAAACTGGGCTGGTGGTGAAATATTATTTTCATGCCTAGCCCAGCTTAAATACCACATGATTGTCATCACGTGAGCACAGCAATCCACTGTTCTTTGGCCTACCAGACAATTACAACAATATTGAATTATTGCTTCTCTGCCCTGTTGTGTATTATTATATAAAATGTAGACAAAATATGTTTTTCGACTTATGTGCCTGCTTTGAATTTTGCCTCTAAGTAATGTGTAATTATTAGCTAAGGGTAGGCCTTCTAGAAGGTTGCTGGCTCTGTCTGTGCTAATCTCAATAGTATAGGAACCATCATTCCTGATATGCTCTCCGTAATATGAGCGTGCTTGTTTTAACTGATATGTCCCACAAACAAATAAAACAAGGTCACTGTATGTAAATCTCGGGAATGATACATTATTTATGTTTACATTTATGTTTACAAACTAATTATGTCAGTGCGGCGAGCAGGTTGCAAAAAAACCTGATATTACTGCAACAGATTTATTATTAGAAATACAATTTATTTAATTAATTATAAAATATGACAATTGTTCAAAGTTTGAACAAAAAGTGTTGTAAGAACGCCTTGGTTCCGGCGAGCCGCGTGCGTCACGTTGAGCCGTCTCAGCACTTTCCGGGCGGTTTCTGGGTCGTCGCTAGGCTGATGCAATATTTAATATAATTATATAAATTCTTAATCTGCGTGTATGTCTGTCTTAACATCTCCCTCCCGAAGATCAGCGACTACAGGAGGACGTGTTCGAGAGTATCGCTGAAAATGTACTCTGGACAGCGCTGGGACGATCCTGGATTACAGCATAAGTAGTTCCAGGTTCTGATTCTTGGTTAGAATTTTCAGTACTAGAGTTTGGTCGTTTCTTTAACTGTCTTCGTATTATGAAACCAATACTCAGTACACATGCACCCAATAGTAGCAGGTATAACGGTGTAATAGTGTATATATACGACGTGTAAATCGCTTTTATTCAGGGTCAATGGCGGTTCCATAGATACTTTGCTCGCGCTCACTTGTAGGCTATGTAGGTCGACCGAATTGAGAGTTAATCTTTTTCTATCTTGAACATAATTACTTTCATTTTCGAGCTGTAAATTCATGATCTTCAATACTTGTCCCTTTATGCGGTTATCTCGATTTGTCAGAGTCAGTTTCGGGCTACGTAGTGTACATCCTCTAGGAATTACGATCAGGAAACTGCCTTCGATTGTGTTATATAGCTCTTGGGTACAGGATAGACGAACTTTTGTGGGTACTGGAAAGCTGGCTACGTAATTAAACTATATCGGTGGGGGTATGTAAGAACGGAAACACGTCTTGATTGCACACTTCGTTTATTCCGACTGAGATGTCACACAGCAGATGGTTCACATTACTTTTGTATACCTACATACACTACACCTCCACCCTTAAATTTATGCTTATCTTTATATAATGTAATTATAATTAAATAGCCTTAATATTTATGACATGACATTAAAATGATTAACCACACAATAAATTTACGTCTAAATTAAACATACAACAATCAATCTTAATCAACTCGAAACCATATCTAGCTACTGGTTTGCGCACTCTTTTTGGCGTTAACTCGGGCAACTTCGGAGATGGCGAACAGAGTGTAGACTTAGTCTCTGAGCTATTGCCCCGCACTAAGGGCTCGATCGCATTTTCTGTCTGTAGGCTTAAGCCATCTCTACTCTCATCCGCCACCTTCTCCCTGCGCGGCGAAACGACATTCTCACCTCTGTCCGCCACTGAGTCACTAGACTCAGTATCAGGACAAGCAACATCAGAGAAACGCGACTTACGACGACGTATTTGATCTACATGACGCTTTATAAATTGACCGTTATCACCTTCCACGATGTACCTTCGAGAACCTTCCCTGTTGTGAACCTGACCTTTAATCCACTTGTCTTGCTGACCATAACCCCTTGACCATACCATATCGCCTTGCTGGAAGTCGCGCCTCACGCCACCCGCGTTCCGAGCCTGCCTATCCTGCGCAGTGTGTACTTTCTCCTGCAAAGCTTGGTCGTTCCTTAATAAATCCAAACGTGAACGTAATCTACGTTTTTGTAATATCATTGCAGGAGTTTCCCCTGTAGTGCTATGTATAGTATTCCTGTAGGTTAAAAGGAAAGTTTGCAATGCAACGTCCATGTCCACCATATCCCGACACGCTTTTTTAATAGCTCGCTTACATAATTTAACAGCGTTTTCCGCAGCGCCATTCGAAGAAGGATGGTAGACAGGTGAGAAACTTTGCTTAATTCCATTATGTCTTAAAAACTCAGTAAATTCCCTACTGGTGAATGGGGGACCTTGGTCCGAAACCAATTCGGCGGGCAGGCCGAATCGAGCGAAAGTAGCTCGAAGAATTTTTATAATAGCTGACGCATGGGTGTGTGGCGTCTCAAAAGCTTCAAGCCATTTCGATGTTGAGTCCACTAATATTAAAAAGGTTTTACCCTTAAAAGGCCCTAGGAAATCTATGTGTAAGCGTGTCCACGGCTGAGGCACATACGGCCAATGTTGAGGTGCCGAACGAGCCGGCGCGTCCGCCTCCAGCGCACACGTTTCGCAGCTACGACACATGGCCTCCACATCATCATCGATACGCGGCCACCACACATAACTCCTAGCCCAGCTCTTTGTCTTAACTATACCAAGATGGCTACAGTGCAGTTGTTTTAGTATTATTTGCCTCAATGATTCAGGTATAATCATTCGATATCCCCACATAATACAACCACCCTCTATATATAATTCATTCTGCCTAGTAAAATATGGTTTTAGCTCATCATCATTACAATAATGTGGCCAGCCCGATTCTATGTAAACTTTAATTTTGCTTAGTATAACATCCCTAGACGTAGCCTTACTGACGTCACAGTTGGTTATTGGTAGAAAATTTTCAACAAAATTTACGTATGTTGTTTCTTGAACTGCACTCGCCTTAGAACCTGTAGACGGCAAACGCGACAACGCGTCAGCGCAATTCGTCTTGGACGATACGTATTCAATATCGTAATTGTACCCGGATAACAGAACGGCCCAACGTTGCAATCGAGAGGTTGACATAACTGGTATACCAACCTTATCACCAAATATGTGTGTAAGGGGTTTATGATCCGTTCTTAATTTAAACTTTCTCCCGTACAAGTATTGATGATATTTACGTATTCCGTAAATAATAGCTAACGCCTCCCTATCAATTTGCGAGTAGTTACGTTCAGCCGCGGCGAGTGAGCGCGAGGCATATGCCACGGGCCGCTCGCCGCGCGCCGTCACTTGCGACAGCACTGCTGCCACGCCCACGCTGCTGGCGTCCGCTGTCAATACGAGTGGCAATTCGGCCGAGTAATGCATCAGGACTTCGCTACTTGCCAGCACTTCCTTTACCTTTTGGAATGCGCTGTGACATTGACTACTCCAAACGTATTTTGTACCAATCTTTAATAAATTATATAAAGGTGCGAGTATAGTACTTAAGTTTTTTATGAACTTTGAGTAGTACATAATCATGCCGATAAACGATCGCAATTCGGCTACGTTCACTGGTACGGGTATATCTAAAATAGCTTTGACTTTATTGGGACAAGTATGGACTCCATCCTCACTAATCACGTATCCTAAATAAGTAAAGGACTTTGCAAAAAAATCGCACTTTTCCTTTTTAACCTTTAACCCATATCTTTCCAAACGTTGAAAGACCTCGTGTAAATTCTGTATATGGTCAGAATCTGATGATCCTGTTATGATGATGTCATCCAAGAAAACCCCTACGCGTGGTAAATCTGTAAACAATTCTTCGAGACGACGCTGAAATATTCCCGGACTCGACGACAGTCCGTACACCAAGCGATTATACATGAATAAGCCCTTATGCGTATTAATAACCGTATACTTTTTAGAATCATCTAATAAAAATTGTGCATACGCCTGGGATAAATCAATTTTGCTAAATTTTTTGCCTCCGTGCAAGCGAACTAACAAGTCCTCCACTCGTGGAAGTGGATAACGGTCAACCTCCAAAACTTTATTTAAAGTCAATTTATAGTCTGCGCAAATTCTAATGTTACCGTCTTTTTTAAGCACTGGTACAATCGGCGTAGCCCAGTCGGAACGCTCGACGGGGGTGAGAATGCCCTCTCGCACATGCTGCTGCAGGGCCCGCTCCACCGGCTCGCGCAGCGCGTACGCCAGCGGGCGCGCGCGCATGTACACCGGCCGCGCCCCCTCCCGCACGTAAATGCTGACCGGCGGGCCGGTGAATCGGCCCAGTCCCTCCGCAAACACTTTACAATATCTGGAACTGAATGCATCTAAATTGAATGTATCGGCTGATAATTTATTTAAACAAGCTGATTTAACAATCGGTAACTGAATACCTAATTCTATTATCCATTGCCTACCAAGCAAAGCCGTTTTTCCGTTATTAATTACATATAAATCTAAGTTTCTAACTTTATTTTGATAAAGGACTTGTGGCGTTATAACGCCGACGGGATGTACTGACTCGCCCGTATAGTATCGTAAAACAATATTACATCTCTTTATTGCTGAACTACTAAATAAGTTCTGATACATTTCATAACTAATGCACGATATCACGCTGCCGGTATCACATTCCATATTTAATTCTTTATTCTGTACTAATAAAGTAATCATAAACGGTTTGCACTGGGTTAAGTTTAAAAGATTAAAATCAATGTTTATTACCTCCTCACTGACATCACTTTCACTTCCTACTGCGCTATCTGCCGATGTAGCCACCCAGTGTTGGCCTGATAAGTTCGGGCACACCCGTCGCAAATAACGTGCAAATCTACACGTAGACGCTGCGTGCGAGCCGCCGCAGGCTCGGCATTGTTGCTGAGTAACCGACGCTGCCACCCTCCGTGCGCGCACCGGCATCGTTGCACTGCCATGCGTGCGCTGGCGCTGGCGGTTATCACGCACGCTCCGCGGTTCGGCCTCCCGCGCCGTCCCGTTGTCGTTGCCGCCTTGTTGCGATTCTTCCTTCCGGCCTGCCGCACTCGCCGCGCCCCGCGGTCGCCATTTTGTCCCCTCTATCGCCTGACAATCGACCGTTAACGTATCACCGCTTGACCTTCCGTGACCTTGTACCACGCTCGCCGCATCTTTTTCTGCCGATTCCAAGCTAATCGCCAAGCTATAGGCCCTTGCAAAGTCTAACTTGGGTTCAGCGAATAACCGTTGGCGAATCGTTTCACTGCAAATACCGCACACCAATTGGTCCCGTAAACTTTCTTGTAGCCAGCTGCCAAATTCGCATGACTTGGACATTTTTTTCAATACGGCGATGTATTCCGATATAGTTTCGCCACTGTGCTGTACCCGTTTTCTGAACTTATACCTCTCCGCGAGCTCACTAGGCTTGGGCTGTAGATGTTTTCCCATTATCTCAACAACTTGCAAAAATGTCTTATCTTTTGGTTTGTCCGGTGTGCACAGATTTACTAAAAGTTCATAACTTCCTGCCCCCATAAGTGTAATCAGTGTTGGCACATATAAATCATTTTTCACTTCATTTACTAGAAAATATTGTTCTAACCGTTCGATGTATAATCTCCAATCGTCCTTGTTTACATCAAATTCAGATATTTTACCAATCTTCATATTGCACAACAATCACGCACGCTTTTAATATTAATTGCCGGTTTTCTCGTCGCCACTAAACTATATCGGTGGGGGTATGTAAGAACGGAAACACGTCTTGATTGCACACTTCGTTTATTCCGACTGAGATGTCACACAGCAGATGGTTCACATTACTTTTGTATACCTACATACACTACAGTAATGTTGGTCATCAAGGGCTTCTACAGCTTCTGTGGTCAACTTTGCTGTTGCAAAGATGCAGGTCTTATCTATTTGCTGTGTAGTTATTAGTTGGTAGATGCAATCATCTTGATTGTTGTAATGGAAGTTGATGTTGTCCTCGCAGAGATGATATGGGCCAGACTTCGGGCATTCAGCTTCTATGTACATAAAATCTTTGTCGTGAATTGCTAGGAAGGGATATGAAGGGATAAGTATACTATTATTTTTATTAGGGACTATGGATAGTTTAAACAAATTATATACCACGGGAAAGACAATCGGGAGCTTGAAAACTATTACTAAATTGTCACTGTTATAGTAATAACCTAATTTTATTATATTAAAGTATTCTCTAAAACTAGCATTAAGTATTTGATCTGTACCATAGAGAATATTTAGTTGTTGTATCATCTCATGGAACATTTCTAATCTAAACATAAAAAAATGTGTACTTTTGGCACGTATAAAAGCTAATAAATTCTCTAACCTACGAATTTCATCAGATATAGTGTCAATATTATCTGCTAACATTATAATAAACTGGGCCAGATGGGCGTATCTGACAAAATCACTTTCATGCATGATATCCTTAACCATAATTTCATCAATAGGCTTTTTAGTTTTATTTTGGTTTTTAACTATTTTATTGAGAACTTCAGTAGTTTGCGACATCCAGTGTTTGTTTAAGCTAATACGGTTATTAATTTGTGTGACTATTTTATCATCATTTTCCTCTAATTGTTTTAAAGCGTTATCGTAATAAATGGCATCGGTTGAATCCAGATTACCAGAGATACTTTTTATAATAGATCCTAATCCGTCAACCAAACCTCTTTTTGCTCGGGTTGATTGAAATAATTGTAATTGGTCAGATAGCTTTTCAACTTTAGAATATAAAAATTCAATATGCGGCTGAAATAGTGAGAGAGTTTTATTATAAAACTGAGGTGAAATACCATCTAGCTGTTCTTTAACTGCGACTAAATTTTTATGAATAGATTCAAGATTAATGGGTTGTATAAAAGAATGGTAATGGGAAATGATTTTTGTTGGTCCTAGGTTAAAGGGTAGAATGCCTGGCCCGTTATTCAAACTGTTTAGCATTGTTTCATTTTCTTGCGCTTCAACCAGGCTCAGGAACAGGATGAGATTCCTGTAACAATTGGGCGCTGTTAGAGACTCTCTTAAGCCGGGATTTAGCTACAGGACCGCGTTTCTTTTTAGTATATATATGGATAGGTAAGTCGGCTAAAACTGTGTCCTGGGTATATCTAGGGGCCAACTTTTGCCGGCTAGCCATGGGATTACGTATGAATACTTGCTGATCAGTCGAATATTCCTTTTCAGGCTCTCGGTCTTTATTAATATTTTCGGTAATGCGAGTGCGATCGTGTAGGGATGAGGCATTAATAATTTCTAAAACTTTTTGCATTTTACTTCTATGGTCTTGTATATACTGCTGTAATATATTTTCCGACAAATTTATATCTAATGGGTCAAGTGTCATCATCATCATGTCAGTCATCTAATGGTCTGGTTTTAGTAAAACTATGTATTGTATGCCAAGATTGCGTAAGGCATTAAATTTATGACAGATTCGCCACAATGTTGTAGTTTAAGAACGCGCAAATGTTCAAGTAAAGTGGAGTGCAATCTCTCTACCATGCCATTGTCGTTTGGGGTACAAGCTAAAATTTTATGATGGTTAATTTTATGTAAGTTAAGAAATTCTAAAAATAGTTGATTTGTAAATTCAGGACCTCTGTCTGTTACTATAGTCATTGGAAGGCCATGATGTGTGCTAAAAATTAAACCCTGTATTACACTAATTGCGGTCGAATCTCTAAGATGATAGCTCTGGGCGTATTTAGAGAAAGCGTCAATGATTGTAAGATATTTTTGCGTTTCAACACTTAACAAATCAAGATGAACTATTTCAAAAGGTCTAGACGGGGGTGGTACAATATGGAATTTTTGCTTGATCGGATTTCTATCATATTTGGCTTGGCCACATATGCTACACTTATTAATGTACTTGGTAATGTGTTCTTTCATCTTAGGCCAAAAATATTTATGCGATAATGACAAATAACATTCATTAATTCCCCTATGGTTAATTTTACCCTCATGATAGTTACTAATGATTTCCTGTTGTTTTAAATAATTTTTAATGTTATCTAATTCGAATTTTGTTAAAACTAAATCCATAGCTGAATTCTTAAAAGAGAATGCCAAAAAATACCCAGCGTCGATTAACATTATTTAAGGGTAGTATATTAGAACGTAAACAGGCTGTCTGAAATATGCAATTTCTTTCTCACAAAATCGTCACCAAGAAGCTACACTGAACCCATAGCAAACGCATCACAAAACGTGAACAGAAAACAAAAGAAAGGCAGAAAGAGATAGAAAATCGGTGCCTAGGGCCAATAGGTAGTGAGTGTCGGCGAAGTAATATAAACCTCTCTCCCCCACTCCCCGTCCTGCACAATAGCTGCGCAAGCACACTGTCACTAAGCACTGTCCTTCGTAACCTTTCGCTGCGACTGTACGTACCGCATTTTTTCGAATATTTATTTGTGTTTTAACTACGACCATTTGCATTTCACTCCGGAAACCGAATCTGTTAATAAAAATATACTTGAGCCTGTACTCTGGACTTCGATTAAGCATTGTGGTAACGGATTAAAATGAGTGATCATTGTGTAACTTGTGACCGTTCACTGGCAGGTAGGCAGCACCATGTGTTGTCAATGGCGTTTCTAGAAACTCATCGAGAATTCATAGAACACATAATGAGCACAGTGGTAAGTGACACAACAAGAGGTAAGTGAAACTAAAATAATAATCGTCTCTAATCTATACTAATATTACAAAGCTGAAGAGTTTGTTTGTTTTTTTGTTTGAACGCGCTAATCTCAGGAACTACTGGTTCGAATTGAAAAATTCTTTTAGTGTTAGATAGCCTATTTATCGAGGAAGGCTATAGGCTATATAACATTACGCTACGACCCACGGGGGCGGCGCAGTAACGATAAACGCGGGTGAAACCGCGGGAACATCTAGTTATGTTATAATGATTGTTACAGATTGCACTCGATGGTTCAAGGTCAATATGTCACCCTTGTTGGCAAAGAATAGACTACGCAGTACGTCGTGCCCAGCCTGCAGACGTCCAGCCGCCTCCACAAGCTGGACAATCAATCAATGTTGATGGATTGACTCGTGCACCCAATTCATCCAGAAGATGTATGTTTTAAAACTGCAATAGTCGGCAACTACGTCATATACCAAATTCGTTGAAGACATACCTTCTAAGTTATTATAACTTATACATACCAGTCTTATCTCGTATCTGTCAGAACCATCTAAGAAATACCAGTTGGGAAGATTTTGCAGCAAACATAACCCGTCGTCAAAATAATATCAAAGCCGAACATGTGCTTGACATTGTTCGAATATACACGCAAGCTCTTGAACAAAAAACAAAACTTGATTTTGAGAACTTAAGTGACATAATAATAATAATAATAATAACTTTATTTGCATAAAATGTGGTGGATACAAAGATGACAAAAATAACAATCAGCACAAAACACATTTCGCCATATTACAATAGCATGCAAATATTGAATGAGTACAATCTGTAGAATTCTAGTAAGGTTTCATTTACACAATTTAATATTTATTACTTAACATAAAGTATTTCTAAAATGATAAGACCCTGAGGCAAATTTATTTAGAAATTCGTTAACAGAGTAAAAACTTTCTTCAATCAGCCATTTTTTTAGTGCAGGGCAAAATTTATTGTACGGTAGTTTTACTATATCTTCAGGTATCGCGTTAAAAATAAGTGGTGCCATATACACACAACTTACTCTAAACATCTCTAATCGAGGTATGGGCATTTTTAAATAGTTATGGTTAATTTTACGCTTATTTTTATTATCTTTAACTTCGAACAATTCTAGGTGGCGTAGTGGTTAGTGTAACCAACTGCCACGCCTGAGGTCGCGGGTTCGATTCCCGCACAAGTCAAACATTTGTGTGCATGAACATGGATGTTTGTCTTGGTCTGGGTGTTTCTATGTATAATATGTATGTATTTACAAAAAAAAAAAAAAGTATATATGTATGTTTATCCATTGTCTAGTACCCATAGTACAAGCTCTGCTTAGTTTGGGCTAGATGGTGTTGTGTGTATGTGGTAGAATATTATTATATTATTATTATATTATATATACTAGGCACAGTTAAAAGACTTTCTGCTTTAAATATTTGCCTACATGAGTCAGACCACTGCATAGTATATATTGCACGGATGCATTTTTTCTGAGCTATAAATACCCGGGTCATTTCTGATGAGTAGCCCCAAACTAATATACCATAACGAATTATGGAGCAAACGTATGCATGGTAAACCAACAATGCTGATTGCCTTGAAGCCACATCCTTAACCTTTCTTAAGGCAAAAACAAATTTATTTATTTTTTTGCAAACGCTATCTATATGTGGTTTCCATGTAAGATGTTCGTCAACCGTGACACCTAAAAATGTTGTGCTCTGTATTTGTTCAACTGCTTGGTTATTGCATTTAATATTTAATTGTTTGTGCTTGGTGTTAAAAGATCTAAAGTGAATAGCTTTTGTTTTATCTATGTTCAATTTTAATTTATTTAAGTTCAGCCAATTATTAATATCAAGAAGTGTATTATTTATTTGATTTTCGCAGTTAACGGTTTTGTCACTTCCTATAATTACTGTCGTATCATCAGCAAACAAAACACAATCGTGTTTTTGTATTGCTTGAGGAAGATCGTTAACATAAATTATGAATAACAAGGGTCCAATCACACTCCCCTGCGGCACACCACAATAGTTATATATAGGTTCAGAATCAAAGTTTTCCAAATTATTTGTAACATTATTGAATTTAGTTATTCGAGTGATTTGTTTTCTGTTATATAAAAATGACTTGAACCATTCTAGTGCGACACCTCGTATGCCACATTTGTCTAATTTATCAAAAATAATACTATGGTTTACAAAGTCAAAAGCTTTGCTTAAATCCAAAAATAGAACACTAGATTTAACTTTTTTATTAATTTTATATATTATTGATCCTATCAGACTAAAAATAGCATCTTGAGTTGATCTGCCTCTCCTAAATCCGAATTGCTGTTTAGTTAATACATCATATTTATTAAGGAAATTAAGTATTCTCTTATTAATTACTTTCTCAAAAACTTTAGAAAATATAGGTGTTAACGCTATTGGACGGTAGTTGTTTTTATCTGTTCTTGAGCCTTTTTTGTGCAATGGCTTTATAACAGACAGTTTCAAGATTTCTGGAAAGCAACCTTGTTCTAATGATAAATTCCCTTCCCCCCGGACCGCCTTACGGTGTAGACGTCTACTGATTATTCGCACAATTTTTAATATAAATTATATTAATTTAAATACGCAAATAAATTTAAGTGTATACTAGGCGCGCAGAAACCCGAAGAGAATACACAACTCACAACTACAAGTGCTCAACTCGGCGACAGCACATCCAAACATTGATGCTACCCTGGTACTTCAACACAAACAACGATCGATAGAGGTACTGTGAATCTGCCTTTGTCTTTGAATGCACGAATCCGGCGCACGCGCAGGTAGTAAAACCCCGCCCCACTGAGATACGGGAACGCCCTCGACACGCCTTTCACTGCGCTATTGGACCTCACGGGACAGACTACCCGCCCATAAGGATCTAATTGGACTATTGATTTCTATTGATTAAGTTTGTTTACTACTATCTTTGCTCGCTCATAACTCAACTATGGAGAACTCATCAAACTTATCATTCTCGGATTCTAATATCAACATTGCGCAAAGGGATGCTGACATGACACCTCCAAACTATGTTTCTCAGCGAATTAAGAGAAGAAGGGATGATGACTTGAAAACAACTTTGGAAAATTTTAAAGAAGAGATGAAAATTATGTTACAGTCTATGATGGCGATACATACAAGTGAACTGAAAATTATTGCTCCTACTCTAAAAGATATAAAAGAAACCAATTGTAATATTGAGAGCTCCGTAGCGTTTCTGACCGCACAAAACACTGAGCTTACAAAAAAATTGGAACAACTGGAGGCTCAAAATAAAAAAGACAGGGAGTACATAGTTTTTCTCGAAAATAGAATGGAGGATATGCAGCGTACTAGTCGTAAGACAAATATTGAGATAAAAAATGTGCCAAAACTGAATAAAGAAACGAAAGAGGACCTTATAAATATGGTGTCATGTTTATCTAAGACCATAGACTGTACGATTCAGAACTTTGACATCAGGGATATATATAGAGTGAAAGGGAAAAAAGATGCCAGACAATCAAACCCACCCATAATCCTTGAAACTTCATCAACTATACTAAAAACTCACTTCCTGAAAATGTGCAAGAACTTCAACGTCAAACACAAAGAAAAATTATGTGCTAAACACCTTGGCCTCACAAAAAACGAAGATACCCCTATCTTCGTCTCGGAACAGTTGACGGCGAAGGGAGCTCGTCTATATTTTGTTGCGCGAGACCTTGCCAAAACGAAGTTATACAAATACTGTTGGACAGCCTACGGACGAGTTTATGTGAGGAGAGCGGATGATTCACCAATCATTCTTATTGAAAATGAAGCTCAAGTACATGGCCTGATGCAAGCAATCTGACTAGGTATGATCAGTATTAGAAAAGTAAAGTACATACGGCTTTGTACTCTATTGTTAACATACTTTCTTTGTTTGATTACTGTAATGTCTCATTTTAATTATTTTAAACACACAAACATGCCCAATCACATTCAAATACTTACACGTTTTCTCAACTCTGAAGTCATCCTCATATACTTACTCACTATCAGTTACGCTCAAACATTTATACAACACACGTACAGCTCATACACTTTTACACACCTTTCACACACCAATCACAGTCTATCAATCTCACAACACACAGAATGTACAGAAATATATCATATTCTCGACGTCAGGTCCAATTTAACACGTAAAATGATCTTTTGCCATACTATGAATACTTTTATTATATATAATACCATTTATTTATACATTGTCCACCTACTACTTAATACTAATTTTCTGAGATTTTTAATGATCCATAAGCATTACATATCCGAAAAAAGTAAGCAAACAATTGTGATCGAACATAATTGCAATGCTTATGTTTATGTTGACATTATAATCTTAATAATTAACAAATATTATTACAATTTAATATTTATCTCTAAATGGTTAACATACTCAAACATGTATCAAACTTTTCTAGTTACAACTGCTGAACAGTATACTGTACCTATTTAATGGATAACACTCTTACAATTATGCAGGAATTAGATAAAACAGAAACTGCAAAATCACAGGAATGTTCGATTGAAAACTTTTCCAATTTGATGACCACACAAAGTAACGATATAATTATAATTTCACAGAATATAAGGAGCATATATAGCAACATAGATGATCTATACATCACACTAACAAACATAAATTGTGAAATCGATCTGATTGTCTTGAGCGAATGTAGATTAAACCCTAATAAGCCTATCCCGCAACTCCAAAACTATGTGTCGTACTCCACAACAAATCATATAAATCAATGTGACGGAGTAGTCCTTTACGTCAAAAAATCACATAACGTGAACGTTAAGGAATTAAATCTAAGTGGTGCATCTTGTCTACAAATTTCCTTGTGCCATCTAATAGTGCTTGGTATATACCGCTCCCCGTCAACTATTAATGCCGAAAATTTTATAAATTCACTTAATTGTTACTTAGAAACTCTCAATTCATGTCCACATATAATTATAACTGGAGATATAAATATCAACATTGCTCCAAAGTTAAATGAACCAAATAATCAACGGACAAATAGACTTAGCTATTTAAACATGCTAGCGTTGCATGGACTATCACCTGGTCATACTTTGCCTACACGTGACCAAACTTGTTTGGATCACTTCATGTTAAAAATAAAAAAAGATAAAATAAGTCCCACAGTATATGTTATACACACCACCATCACTGACCACTTCATGATATGCCTAAAATTGGCTAATGTAGGACACAAAAGTTCAAGCAATAGGACAAAAACTAAAACTGATTTTGAAAAAGCTTTAAATTGTATCAATCAGGAACTTATAAAAAAATTATTATCATCTAATGAACCAAATGTTTTATCAGAAGAATTACTAAAACATTTAAGAGATTGTCTGCTACAGAATACAGTTATATCAGTAATACCGTGCAGGCAGCGTATAATTAAACCGTGGATTACACCAGGCATATTACGCTGTATTAGGAATAGGAATATGATGCAAAAGAAATTACAAATAGAACCGGGAAATGATATACTAAAAATCACATATAGGAGATACCGTAATCATTGCAATAATCTTATTAAAAAACTAAAACGGAAATACAATAGACAACAACTACAAAACTCATTTAAATATCCAAAAAAGCTTTGGCAAACAATAAATAATATAACACATAGAACACCTAACAAAACTCAAAGTTCAGAATTATTAAACATTAAAATCAGTCCTGAAGAATCAGTAAATTCAGTGAATAACTATTTTGCCAACATTGGAAAATCCCTAGCTGAAGATATAGTCTCAAATATGTACCCACAACATTCCCAAACCGATACACACGATACACAACTATCATCCTTTGTGCTTACTGAAACAGATACATATGAAGTTCACTCTGTAATAACTCAACTAAAAACTGACAGTGCCCCGGGCTGGGACAATATTCCGACAAAATTTTTGAAATTAGCTGGTAACATACTTGTCCCCGTTATTGCCCATTTGGTTAACCTTTGCTTTACTCAGGGTAAGTTCCCTTCATGTTTAAAGCGAGCTATAGTCACGCCTATATATAAGGGTGGTAACCGAGACGAACCCTCGAACTATAGGCCTATTTCTGTTTTACCGTCGATATCTAAAGTTTTAGAGAAACTAATTAATATTCGCTTATTAAAATACTTTGAAAAATATAATTTACTATCGAATTCACAATATGGTTTTAGACGTAACAGATCTACAGAAGATGCTATAAGTGCACTTACGTCCCTTATTACTAAAAGTGTTGATTCAAATAAGAAATGTATAACAGTGTTCCTTGACATAAAAAAGGCGTTCGATACCGTCTCGGTTAAAACTCTTGTAAAGAGGTTAGAACATGCTGGAATAAGAGGTATTCCCCTTGCTTTACTAACAGATTACCTAAGTGATCGTAAACAAAGCACTAAAGTCGAAATTTACACCAGTGATGAGACGACCGTTACGTATGGCGTGCCACAAGGCAGTGTTCTGGGGCCTACATTGTTCTTACTATATATAAACAGTCTCTGTAACATGAAAGAGTTAAACGGACACCTATTTTCCTATGCGGATGACACTGCTGTAGTTTTCTGTGATGACACTTGGGATGCCGTAAAGATTACAACTGAAAGGGGTCTTTCCAGGATTGCTGGTTGGCTAAATACTAATTTACTTACTTTAAACATCACAAAAACAAATTACATAACTTTTACTAAATATGTAACAACCCAACCAGCAAGAAATTTTGAAATAAAAATACACACACACAACAATTGTGACCCTATTTGTGCTTGCAAAATAATAACTAAAGTAAAGAAAACTAAATACTTGGGAATCGTTGTAGACCAACATTTAACCTGGCACGATCATTTGGAAATGATGATGGGAAGACTCAGAAAACTGGTGTGGACTTTTAAAACACTGAGACATGTCGCCCCAAACAATCTCTTAAACAATATATATATCTCACTAGGCCAATTTGTCCTAACATATTGTATTCCCGTTTGGGGTGGAGCCACAAAAATGAAAGCTTTGGAATTGGAACGGGCACAAAGATTATTAATCAAGGTTATGTACTCCAAACCCTACAGATTTCCCACTAGCGAACTATACTCACTCAGTGACCTTCTCACAGTTAGGAAGTTGTACATACTGCAAACTATGTTGAAGAAACACAAATCCCTACACTATAACCCTGAACTCCTTAATAACAGGCGTAAATACACAGTAGTTCCCATTGTTAGAGTAAACAGTAGTTTTGCCAAAAGACAGTTTGATAGCCAGTCAGCTCAATTATACAACTTAATTAATAAACATTTAAACATATATCATATGAAATACTACGAATGTAGGAAGGCACTAACGACTTGGCTGAAAAGTAAAAACTACGAAGAGATTGAGGCTCTTATTTCTACCCGTACATAATTCACACACACACACACACACAAACACACTCACACACACACACACACACACACACACACACACACACACACACACACACACACACACACACACACACACACTCACACACACACACACGCATGCGCACACACACATTCACACACACATGCACATCTTAGTATAGTATCTGTAATTATTAATTAATTTGTATTGCTTAAATGTCTATTTTATAACACTATGTGCATTTACAAAACCTTTGTTATGGAAGAGGGGGGTATCCTAACACAGGTATTTATAAATACTTAAAAGGATACCTCTATCCCAAGCTATATTCTAAACCAATGTAGAAAAAGAAATAAAAGACATTTTCATTTTCAAAAGACATTTTCATTTTCATTTTCATTTTCAATTTATTATATAAGCTAATGGTTCCGCTATGTTTTGAGATATAAGTTTTATAAGTTCTGCAGTAAGGTTGTCGTGGCCCGATGACTTACTATTTTTTAAAGATTTTATTATATTATGAATTTCTATTGAGTTTGTGGGTTCGAGAAATATACTATGATTATTTACATTAAAGTTATAATTATCTAGACTATTATTTTGTATTGGAATTTTATTATTTTGAATAATATTAGTAAAAAATGTATTGAATATGTTAGCGATGCTAGTTCCAGATGTAGCTACAGAACTGCCGTCGATAAATTTTTCAATATAAACCCTCATGGATTCGTTACACGTAGTGCGTTTTACAACATCCCAAGTTACTTTACATTTATTGTATGACTTAGCTATGTGTTTTAGATTATTGAAACATTGTAAGTTATGCATGCACTTTTTAAGTATATATGAATACTTTTTAAATAATGTTTTATTTTCGACAGTTTTGTTTTTATAATACTTAAATCTTAAGTTTCTTTTAGTTTTACAACTTAATTTAAGGCCGTTGGTTATCCATTTTAATTTCGAAGTCTTGAAGTTCTTTTTAATTTTGATAACAGGAAAACATAACTTATAAAATAATGTCAACAGATTGTGAAAAATTTCGAAAGCATCATTAGCATGCGTTACCCCATATACTTCGGAAAAGGACAGATTGCTTATGCAATCAACAAATTTCTCCCGGTTTTCTTTACTGGTATCATATTTTGTTACAAAATAATGTCCCATGATATTTTTAATTTTGTATTTAAATTCCAATATTTGTGCCGTGTTATGGTCTGATAAATAGAGACTATACGTTTTTCCTACTGCATCTGAAATATTACTAACAATGTTGTCAATACATTTATTTAACCTTGTGGGCACGTGTATGTGACATTGCATACCATAGTTGGAAATAAGTTCGTTAAATTTTAGAGTTGTAGAATCATTTTCTAGGAAATTGATGTTAAAATCGCCAGTAATTACAATTTTACATTTTTTGTGTTGAAATTTACTCAACAAGTTTTCAAAATTTTCAAAAAATATTTTTATGTTTGAATTTGGAGTCCTGTATAATCAAAGTATAACAAGATTTACTTTTTCAATTTCGATACCACATACCTCAAAATGTTTTTCAATACTCATATCTTTTATTTTTAATAATTCGGTACATTGATAAACAGTTTTGGTTAATATGCATGTGCCTCCTCTACGTTGTTCTCTTGAATAAATAGCAACAAGTTGGAAACCGTTCAGTATCATATAATTTTGTTCGTTATTGCATATGAAATGCTCGCTCAAACATACAACATCAATATTTACACCAGAATCCTGCATTGTATGTAAAGCTAACTCTAAATCTGACATTTTATTTAAAGCTCCAGCAATATTTTGGTGGAAAATCGTAAAGTTACTCATATATTTCAAGTTATTTACGAAAAAACGGTTCTTTGTTTACCATAGTTACAGGATAGCATTTCTTTGGTTTATCTACAACTTTAAAATAATATGGAATTGTGCCCTTACGTTGCTGTAAGTTAGTACCAGGATAGCATTTCTTTGGTTTATGTATAAATTTAAAATAATATGGAATTGTGCCCTTACGTGGCTGTGACTTAATACCTTCACTATTATTATACTGTTTGTAATAATTAAGACAACCGAAAGTTATATTTTCACAATTTGCTCGATTGGTACCTCCATCTAACCGAACTTTATTGACAGTTTTATTATTATAAGATAGAAATGTATTGTAATATTGATCTGAGTTTATCTTATGAATTAGATGTTTTACAATGTCATCGCTCCAAAAAGCTTCTATGAATGAACAATTTTTATAATTTTGCGTTAGCAATTTAAGATTATAATTTAATTTTTGTTCATTTAAATATGCATTGTATAGTACATTCACTATGTATACATTACATTTATTCAGCAATTTAAGCGCTGCAGACATTTCGGACATAAACCTTACAGGATTACAGTCATTACTACCACTGAATATTATAACGCTATCCCGTATAGTTACTTCTTTTGATAGAGTGTAACAAGTCGATAAAACATCCTCAGTCATGGCATCGGGTTTTCTTATTGAAGATATATGGTAATCATTTAATATTAAATTATCTTAGACGAAGATACCCATAGATGAAGATACCCATAGATGAAGATACCCTCCATTTTTGGACTGGTGTAAATCACAGTAAATTCTTTGCCATCTTAGATCAAACTCCATCCCTTCGCGAAAGGTCGAAAACCCCTAGTACAGACCGAGGAGTATATTTGAGTAAGATACGGAGTGGCGAAGCTGGAGTAAGATTTTCTTCTGTTTTTGGAATGTCACGGCAAAATCTCGAATTGAAGATTCAGCGATTAAGCGAATGCCTAACCCAAGATTACGTGCCATTACATCTGGGGTTTGACCATATTAGCCGAGAAGAGATAATTAGAAGGAATAGGACATTACCCAATCACATTTTTGGTTCAAGTGAAAGAGACAAAGCTCTTGTTATATGTGACGGAACATACTTGTATCTACAGAAAAGTACCAATTTTTTATTTCAACGGCTCAGCTATAGTCTTCATAAATTCAAAAATCTAATAAAACCTTTTTTAATAGTATGCGGAGATGGATATATTATTGATGTTACAGGCCCATATGCTGCCACTACTTCAGATGCCACTATAATGAAGTATATAATAAATAACCATACCGGTCCGGATGAAGAAGCACCTATTTTATGGCTATTAGAGCAAGGTGACGTCTTTGTTTTAGATCGTGGCTTTAAAGATTCTATCCCTGATTTGGAAGTTTGTGGTTTCGAACCACATATCCCTCCATCCAAAACTAGAGGTGAAAGTCAGCTAAGTTGCGAAAATGCGAACAAATCGAGACTTATAACTATGGTCCGATGGGTAATCGAAACAATAAATGGTCGTTTTAAGCAAGATTTTAAGATTTTAAGAAATTCTTATTTTAATAAATCAGCTCCAAATGCTATGACCGATTTTAGAATCGCCGCCGCCCTTATCAATGATACTCAAGAAACTTATGATGACAGTGCCTATACAGATGTCTTTATTGAAATAATCAACAGAAATATCCATAAACCCAACCTGTTGGCAGATTATGTGGATGAAAATGGCTTAAATCGCCAAAGAGTGGCATTTCAGAGGCTCGAAACCAATCTACCAGCAAATCTAAATGACTTTCCAAGACTCAATAACGACGAGATAATTCTGTTCGCTGTGGGTACCTACCACTTGAAATTAGCACGTTCATACTGCTATGAGCAAGTTAGAGGGAATGGTATCTACGAAATTGAGGTATATAGGTATCCCCAGCAGATACCAATTGAAGGATTAGAAGACAATGTCCTATTAAGAGGTCGCATAAAGTCGAGGCATGTTAGATCTCGAACGTATTATACTTATACTAGCTTTTGCCCGCGGCTTCGCTCGCGTTAATTTAGAATTTGACAATCAATTCGGGTTGTACTCTGCTTGTATATAATAATTTGTGACATAAATATTTGTTAACTATTAATAAAGACTTATCAACAATTAATAAATGTACTTTCTTCCCAAATAAACATTTATTGAATGTTAAAATATATTATTTAAATTTAAGAAATTAAATAAATTATTAATAGTTAATAAATCCTTTTATCAGTGTATTGATAGAAAACAGTGACTTAATTTAAACAGTTTTCATTTGCTTATTATTTGACTTACCTTTCACAATAATAAAACAGGTATATTTATTAACCACGTATACGTCTTCGTTTTGATTTATTAACCACGTACACGTTTTCGTTTTGATTTAAAACAATTCCCAAAAAATGCTAAGTACAATATATACAGGTACGGTAATGGCCGCTGTTGGCGGGAGCTTACAACACGTGTTTATTTACATGAGATCACTTAATTAACTGAGAGTTAAAACTGTCTCTGTCAGATTAATAAATAGTAAATAAATTATTGCACTGGAAATTAATGATAATTTTACGATGACAGTAAAATTAATATGAGAGTTGCAAAGGAAAATTAAAATAATAGGTATAACAGTCACTGCTACGATTGATACACAAATAAAACTAAAAAAACATGGCTGAAAAATGTATAGTGAGTAAGACAGGAGACCGGCTTCGTCCTCATCCCTACTACGTAATGTTTGCTGGATAAGTGGTGACACTTGGCGGGGATAACTGATTGATTTATAGTTGATCAGTAGTCGAACGGTGAGGGCGGGAGATGAAATTGAATTTAAAAAAAAATCATAATTAAAGGAACTTGAAATTATAATATCTGGATAGGAATTAACAAATAAAAAATAGGGGTTGATCGTAAAGGGGTGAAAAATTGAGAGTATTATGAGATTTTTTATTGTAAGTCATCAAAAAATTAAAAAAAAAATTTTGCCAAAAAATTAAAGTTTATAATTAACAAATAAAAAATAGGAGTTGATCGTAGAGGGGTGAAAAATTGAAAGTAATATGAGATTTTTATTGTAAGTCATCAAAAAATTAAAAAAAAAAAATTGCCAAAAAATTAAAGTTTATAATTAACAAATAAAAAATAGGGGTTGATCGTAGAGGGGTGAAAATTTAGGGTTGTATGTATTTTTGTATGCTGTGTCATAAAAAAATAAAAACAAAAAATTTTGCCTAAAAAATAAAAATAAAAATTTTGGGGTGGACTACCCTTAACATTTAGGGGGATGAAAAATAGATGTTGGCCGATTCTCCACCCTGGCCGACAATCACGCTAAGGATCACAAAAATCGGTCGAGCCGTTTCGGAGGAGTTCAAGTTCGAACCCCGTGACACGAGAATTTTATATATTAGATTATGTATAACCCCAGATATAATGGTAGAAATGCTATTATCGAACATCATTGTTCGTGTATTCACGGGCGACGAACATTAGGAAGTTGTGCGCATATTATTAGTATGATCTACTATTTAGGATTTGGTAGATATGAAGGACTGCAACAACCAGCTAGCTTTTTGGACAGTATCTTAGTTGATTTCGAAAACACGTAATGTAATGATATAGTACTTTTTATAAATAAATAAATATTGTGATTATAATACCAAAAGTTGTTTTCTTTTGACTGATTGATAAGTTTGATAACCTATCATCATTATTCATCATGCATTAATATACAATAATAAATCACAATTGAAACAACGCGGTAAATATCTTTGCTTCGTATAAAAAATACTCACTAATGCTTCCAAAACTCTAACTTTTCAGTACATTTTTTAATACTTGGGGATTGTTTTGAAGAAATCATATATCATATTTGTAACATACTATATTTGACCTACCTCACGGTACATGAATTATTTTAATCGACACTGGGTTTTTGGTCCATACATTTTTTGGCATTGTCCTTTACTTTGAATTATTGGTATAATGTCATACATTGCTAATGGAGGGTTAATAAGTATACCTGTCTTTACTTTGGGGTTAACAAATTCCTTTATGGCATTAACTACATGTTCTTCGAGATTATTTTTGGAAATTTGAATGTGTGTTCTAGTGTGGGACTCGAAGGGCTTTGAAATTGAAGGGCGACTCGTTATATTATCTACTATGGTAAAAATTATCTGTTTGTGGTATTTATTAAGAGGGAAATCAGTTATAGGTACTTCTAAAATTGGGTTTTCGGTATCGGTGTGAACAGTTGCGGTATTCGAGTAATCTAGTAGAGAGGGGGGCTTTTCGGATGGATTTGCCATGAGTGAATTAGTCTCTTCGTTATTTAGTTGTACTCTAGATAACGCGTCAGCATTAGTATTGCATTTGCCTTGCTTATATTCGACTGAAAAATCAAACTCGCTCAATTTAAGGTGCCATCGAGTTAGACGCGAATTGGGTTCTTTAGGATTCATTACCCATTGAAGCGGTCTATGGTCAGTTACGATCTTAAATTTTCGACCAAACAAATACGGCCTGAAATATTTTGTGGCCCACACAATCGCTAGTAAGTCTTTCTCGATGGTACTGTAGTTAATTTCACTACTATTTAGAGTTCTGTTTATCTAAGCCGATAGTGCCCTGAGATAAACCGGCTCCGATAGCCAAATTAGATGCATCGGTTGTTAAAATGAAGGGTTTGGAAAAATCCGGGTATTGCAAGATGGGGTCATTGGTTAGAAGGGTTTTACATTTTTCGAAACACTGGATATAATTTTGATCTAATACTATTTTTGAACCCTTCTTCAAACATTGCGTCATTGGTTTTGTTACTCTAGCAAAGTCAGGTATAAATTTCCTATAGTATCCCAAAAGGCCTAAAAATCGTTTAATTTCGGTCGGAGTTTTCGGAAGCGGATAATTTCGGATGGCGGATGTTTTATCCGGGTTAGGTTTTACGCCGTCTTTACTAATAACATGGCCTAAATATGCAGTTTCTAATTTAAGAAACTCGGATTTATCCATTTGGATTTTGAAGTTCGATTCACGTAGTCTTATAAATACTTTTTCAAGGTTAACCAGGTGCTCTTGTAATGACGTACTGAAAACGATGACGTCATCTAAATAAACTAGGCATATTGTATTCTGTAGATCCCTCAAAACATTATCCATTACCCTTTGAAAAGTAGATGGACTATTTTTTAAACCCATGCGCATTCTCAAAAATTCGAAATGGCCATGTTCTACGGTGAATGCGGTTTTCGGGATATCCGGGGGGTTCATTTGGACCTGGTAGAATCTGCTAGCAAGATCTAGAGTTGTGAAATAATTACAGTTGCCCAATTTATCCAAAATATCTGCTATATTCGGGATGGGATACTTATCATCCAAAGTTTTTTCGTTCAATTTTCTAAAATCGACTACTAACCGCCATTTCGTTTTGCCAGAGGCGTCCACCTTTTTAGGGACAACCCATATGGGAGAACTCCATGCCGACTCCGACGGTCGAATTATAGCCTGCTCTAACATTTTAGTAATTTGGTCTTGTACCTCTTGTCTATGAACAAACGGATAACGATAAATTTTCGTGTATATTGGAATTTCGTCACTGGTTCTAATTGAGTGTTTTATTTTATTGGTGAAAGTTAAGCTTTCGTCTTCTAAATAAAATACATCTGCATAACGTGAACATAACAACTCTAAGTTAACGCATTCCTCCTCATTTAAATGGCTAGTGAGCAATCGCGATAGAACTTCCTTTACACGTGTAGGCACTTGTTCAGTGCGCGTGCACTCAGTATTATAAAGTTCCGCTTGTAATGGTCGGTCCATAGAAAATATGATATCGCTACGGTTCGGATTATGTATTTCAATTATGCCGCGACTATTTTTTACAGTAGTTAAACACTCGAATATATGACAATTACAAACAATTTGCTCTGGAATAATGGCTTCACCATTTTGTAAATTAATCGGTAACCTAACGAGTTTCGACGAACCAGCGGGTATAACGTCTTCATATAAGTTAGCATTACGGGAATTATAAACTTGTATCGGATTTGAAGCATTTCGCGTAATTAATGATTTAGTTTTAAAATTAATAGTGGCTTCCCATTTGTCTAACAGATCAGATCCTATTAACCCATCGAAATAATCGTGAAATTTATATACAAAAAGAGTTATTTCATTGCTATCATTGAACTCTGAAAAACAGGGAAGAGTTATAGAATAATCGCTACACGTTACTGCATGCACATTACAGACTTCGAAAGGGTCATAACTTAACGGAACATTGCTATAATAAGATTTAACTGCATCAGGGCTAATGAAAGAATGATTAGCGCCTGTATCAATAAGGAGTTTCAAAGGTGGGTTATTAATCTGTATGTACGGAAGCTGGCGTTGAGTCTGCAAGTTAACTTCTATTTTGGTTTGTCTAATTGCGGGGTCTCTTGAAAATCCTGACGAACGTCCTGTGATGCGTTCGAATCAGTACTAGGTAAATCATATCGCACCTACGGTGCTAAAACGTCACTTCTGCAAATAAAGTAATTTTTCAGGAGAAGTGTTTGAAAATTTGACATCCTATTATAATGTATAGTTCTTCTTGACTAAAGAAATGAACAGGTAATATTAAAACTACAACTTTAAACTTCGTATCAAAGTAAAAGCAAACACCTCACAATTTTGTAATAATAAACTATAGACATTTAAAATTTAAAATCCTCCCAGTAGTGACGTTATGGCACTAGAAAGTAATTAACTGGGCAATTATGTCTTAAGGATCAAAACACGAAATCATACTTTTTAAAGTAGCAAATAAGTATAACAAACTTTTTAAATTCTAAATAGAACTTTACTATTAATCAGACTTTTGAAATACAGTCATTGCACCCGTATGGTATTTAAAAATTATTACGCAATAATCAACAATATCACATACAAATTGTTTTACTTATCTCTAATTGTCATTATGTATGTACCTACGTACTAATTTAGTGTAAACTCTTAAAAAATCAAAAACTTTGAATAATTGTAACATTCTCAGGAAAATCAGGGAGTCTAATGCTGCAGTTTTAATAAACACGTTTTCCCTGCAAGTGGGAATGTTACTTAAAAAAATATTAGAAGTACAAAAATTAAATGAGATCCTTGTAAAAACTTTCATAGTATCTTGGCACGATATTTGCCTCCACTAATTGCAATAAATCACGCTTTTTGCGATCTGTAATTGGTATCTTTGAAGTGTACGCTTGCTTCAAGGGAATTTCGTCTATTCTTTGTGCGTAGCCTCTATTTCTGCGTAAATTTTTTCCTCTAGGTAGAATTATAGCTTTAGCTTCTTCCCAGTTTTCAGTTTTGTAAGTGGTTCGATATTGGTAATTTTCACAACTCTTTGTGAATTTAATGCCTTTAATGTCACCAGTTCTGATTACATCACCGTTTAAATTTTTAACCATATTGAAGTTCATGTATTCCTCAAGTGACTTCAAATCAAAGAAATCATCGTAATTCATTTCTTTAACGACAAATGGTTTACCAGTCTTTTTCGCCCCACGAATCAGGGAAATGTATTGGTCGGGGACATAAATAGATCCAGCGTTTTTAGCTCTTCTTACAGCTTTTTCAATAACCGAATGCGCTGCGTCGCCTTCGTTTTGCGTATGACCTCGAATTAAAAAGTTATGTTGAATGGAATTTATGTTCAACTTACTGACTGCATAATGGTACATCGCAAACACGAACCTGTTTTTTTGTTGGCCACAGCAATTATCCGAGTAAATAATTATATCGCTGCCAGGATTTTCAAGTGCAATTTGCTCCAGGTATTTATACACACACGATCCTATTTCGATGGCTCCTCTATTGCCCAAGCCTTCGTGCCAAAAATAACAGGTTGTTTCTTGCTTGTTTGCATTAGATATTGTTAAATTATAACAATTGAGTCTCGATTTGTAGTAAAAAGAGCTGGATTTGCCAACAGGACAGGGTAACACTGCTTGTAAGTCATAGGTGAAAACAGTCGTGTTGGTGTCAGGTTCATGACACTTTTTCATATCCTTGTCTTTTTCAAGCCTGCTTAAGCTTTTTTCTTCCTGATGTAACTTAAAGCTATCACGTAATTTATTCTTTTCTTCTTCAGAGGCATTTTCATATGCTTCACACTCATCGCAGCGATCTTTTTTGGGTTTGAAAAATCCAATGTTAAAATCTTGATTGAAAATCCGTGAGTAGGCATCGTAGTTTACAATAGGATTGTTTTGTTGCTTCTGAATTTCGGAATAATTTCTGTGTAATTCTGCGACTGTCAAGCCGCCATCAATGAATACTCTGCTAGTACTAGCCCTGAGATAGTGACTTTCAACCTTTGGAATGGATTCGATATGATCCTTTATTGCTTGTATGACTTCAGGTTGCAATTTGCATTGTTTTCCATGTTTTCCTCGTTGATCAGGTGGAATAAAACCATCATTTCGAGCCTTGCCATCGATAACAGTCCGTATAATCCGTTGTGTGAGACCCAAAGTGTTGATCAGAAAAGTTTTACAGATGCGGATATCTTTATTGTCATTAAGCAAGTAATATGCAGTGTTTTCTTTTCTGTCGTATATTCTGTTAGTCTTTATGCGGCGGTATGCACATTTTAGTATTCTTGTACAAGCGTTTAAAAAATCCCGTTGCCTTTCTACACTTCCCAACTTCCAGTAAGACTCAAATATTTCCGTCCTCTTTTGTTCAGTAAATTTTGAAGCACAAGATAACCGGCATTTAGATGTACATGTAGGTCCCATTGTTTTACCTTGATTTACTTTTTTAGATTTTGCGGAGATATAAGCTTGACCACTATTTTTCAATCGCTTAGCAACGTTCTTTTTCCAGGTTGTTAGATTACGAGTTCGCTTTCTGCCTCTTGATTTAGTTATAGGTTGTGCTGGTAGGTTGTGTTGTGCATTATTTTCAGCAGGCGTATCACTGGAACTGCTACTTGAGCTGCCACTGGAATTGGAACTGGAACTCGAACTGCTACTAGAGCTACTTGATGAAGATGATCTTGCACGGGGGTAAGGGCTGTATTCATCACCGGAATCAGTGCCGGAGAAATCGCCTGTTTGTAAATCAATTAAATCACCTCGTTCATTCGATTCATTAGTGTCAACTAAAATAGACGAAGAGTTGGTGGGGTTCTCTACAGTAGTATTATCCTGCTCCGGAGTATTTGTTGTTGTTTTATCTGGGGGTGCTGATGCTGCTTGATTCTCGGAGTTTGTATGTTGAGACATTGTATTTTTTTGTTCTGAATGTTGCACATGATGCTCGATCCTTCTAGCATTGCTGGCCAAAGCTTGCAGATCAACCGCACTTTGACTTCCGCTTGAAAGTGCAAGTAGCACAAGTTTTTTGCTGCGTTGGTCCATTTTGAGTCTGAAATGAAACAAAGTACCTACATAATATTAACAAAAAAAAAAAATGTTTTAAAAACAAAAGCAACGACCGACAAACCATAATCAGACTTTTTTAGGATATGTCATACTAGGCCACACAGAGCTATTTAGTCCCAAACTTAGCCGAAGCTTATAAGCGTTATAATGAGTACCAGACAATCGATAAACTTTACTAATATATATATATTTTTATATACTTAATATCATACATACTTAATATACATAGAAAACACCCAGACCAATACAAACAGACATGTTCATGCACACAAATGTTTGTACTATGCGAAATTCGAATCCGCGACCTTGATCCAGTAGCAGTACTCAGTAACCACTGAACCAAACAGTCGTCAAAATAATATGAAAGTGGCCTACTGAAATTATAATTACCATTCATTCATAACTCATTAAAATAATAATTGTATGCACAATGAAAAGCATCTTGAAGCAATAACGTCATTACTTGTATTAATAATATATATACAAAATAAAAAAAACTACTATTCTGGAGAAACATTGTCACAATTGTTAATCGAACGTAATCTTTATACCATAAACTATAAGGATTGGGGAAACAACGTCACTACGTACACAAGTGTCTTTGTTATTTCAAGAAACTAATTTCTTAAGTAATTTGTGTCGTTATAGTTCCAAAAACATAAAAATAAATTGTCACAATTACCTTAGTGGCGTTGTAGCTCCAAGAGACTGCTACTCATGCGGGGAGCCGCGCGCAACTGACCAATCAAACGTTGTTTCTCCCAGTGGCGGCTAGATTCGCGCCAAAACCATAACGACACAACTGCCCTCACGCGGAAAGTATATGCACTACACAAGCGACAATAACGCACCAAGTAAAAAAGTACATTAGTTATTTTTTCTCATATTCAGATCAATTTTGAAAAAAATTGCATAAGTGACGTTGTAGCACCGTAAGTGCGATATGCAATATCAGATTCCTGAGACATCATAGGGTCATAATCACTATAATAATTTTCTGTATATTAGTCTGTAGGTTCGTAATATGGTTCACTATAATATTCATTGTAGCCGTATCCCCAACAATCGTTAAAATTCGTTTCCCTAGATTTAAAATAGTTACTAGACGGGGGATTTCCTGACTTGGACCAATCATGACTTCTCAAGCCACCACTAGGTGGTAACGCTTTGGGTACGAAGTGGCTAACACCGCTCATAGGGCGCGGCTGCTGAATATTACTAGGCGGAGGGCCAGTATTACGCGGACCAAATTTAAAGTTAGCATTAATATATAATAAATTTAGATGCTCAAATTTATTAGATGGAATGTGTCCCAAACGTAATCTGTTCATTATTGTTACATATTTTCGATTAATTTTAGCATTAAGAAACCAAGGTAGTTTATATTGACATTCGAACTATAACGAAAGCAGTCAATAGGTTGAAAAAGTCTCTTCCTGCAGAAGTAGGATTTGCAGAGATTTCTATCTAAACTGAATCTGAGAGGTCACATATGGAACTTTCAATAGAAAAAACTAGTACCATTTATAATCCCATTGATTGCGAATTGGATGCAACTAAAGAAATCATTCTCTTAATTTCACGAAGACGCCGAAAACAAAAATGATGAAGCTAACTCCGATCCTACTGTACAGATTCAAACAGTATCAGCCGAAATACATGCTGCACCAAAACAATTTACCGAACCTTGCACATCAAAAATAACCACCAGCAATAGAACTCTAGCATCTTCTAAGTTTAACTACGATGAAATCACAGTATATCCAGATAATTATTCAACTCTTGACACCAACATAAACGATTCGTTCCCCGACTTGTCTCTTTCAACGTTACACCTTTCTGGCAGTTACCTCGACGTCGGCTCTATGGTGTCTTTAGACGACGTTCTAATTCTACCATTAGAAGATATTGCATCAACTCCCACCATATTAAGTATCGAAAAAGAAACTCTCATCAAGGAACTAACTCCAGAACTGCCTCTGACTTTATCATCAGCATCAACTGTATCGCTACCATATTTTTTACCTACAGAGTTTCTAGTACAACCAGCTTCAGCAGCAACACAAAAGAAAACCTCTGATCCATTTAAACACTACCTGATGCTACCTAAAATTTCTAACAAAGCACGAAAAGATAATCAAAGAACTCCAGCAGCCATATCTTCTGCTGCATGGAAAAAGTATTATGAAAATAAAGAGCAGATCAAGAACGAAAAGCAGGAAGCAATACGAAAAAGAAAGTTAGAACGAATAGAAAAACGAGAACAGAAAAAGACTTCAAAATACTCTCAAACGCTTCGCAAAACTGCTCCAAAACAAAAAAAGAAGGTACATCCTCTTCAAGAAGTCACACAGGAAACGGTGAATGAGGAATTTGAGAAAGAAAATTTACCAGCCGTGGAGCGAATGAAATGTTCTGAATGTGAAGATATACTAATTTCAGATGTAGAAGACGACGATGAGAAAGACATAGGCTGTGACAAGTGTATTAGATGGTATCATCTGAAATGCACGCGATTTGTAGGATTAAGTTATTTAGAGGCCAAAGATAAGTCTTTTAATGTGACCTGTGTCATTAATTGAAATTCTAAGGCTATAATAATCATACCTTGCCTCATAATTTATTGATTCAACAATTAGTTGTATGATTAGACAAAATTGTTGTATTGCTTTGTTGCTTTAATATAGCCAAAAACTTATTATTAATCAAGGCTTTAGCAATAATAATATAAAAGTACCTTTTGATTTTAGGGTAAAATTAACAGAACTGATTACTGTTTATTCTTAAAGGTGCAATCATTATTTACCTCCTACTTACCTAATTTTAAGTTCAATGAATGTTGAGAAGTATAATTTTTATTTTTTATAGTGATTTTTTTAATGATAATTATGTTGATTATGAATATTTATATTCTTAAATAAAGAAATTGTTAAAATACAATCTTTCTTTACAAATTCTTAAACATATCACCCTTAAATCCCTTAATATCTCCCCTATATTCCTTTTCTAAGCTGGTGGACGGCAAATGGTCCACGGATGGACGCAAAGTGGGTAAAACGCCTAATTCTGAAGCTTATATAGGTATTTAAAAAAAAACACGTGATCTTTCGAACAAAACTGTAAGTTAATCTTAAAATAGACTAATATAATGAACACATTACATATATTTTTCATAGAAATTAGTGCTGGGACATTTTTAATATCGCCGTCAAACTTGCCAATTGCACTAAATGGACGCGAACAGGCGAAATGACCCTATATTGTTTCTTAAGTGATTGAAGACCTAAAGAACTACCTTTTCATATGTCGCAATAAGTGTATGCGTCCTCATGCCATACTACTGTCTATTACAAATGACTACAGGATAAATATTATTTCAAACATGAAATGCTTCTTACCTAATATTATTAACTTTTCCTTTATTTTTAGTTTTATATGGACAGTGACATATTACATAACGACTGCAACACCTGGTACCTGCATAAATGAGTTGTAAAATACTGAAATTATAATTTGATGGTGATTTAAAAGAGTGGCCTTGAGTTTCTAGCAGGTATCTTCTCATAGGCTCAACCTTTTGCCTGAAGCCTGTTGATTTTAATCATGTTCTTACGCCCAAATGAATTTAATACGTTATAATTAATCAATGAATCAACTATTTATATCATATATATTTATTAACATTGTTATTTATAGGATAAAGCCTTTTAAAGTCCTATTACCGGTTTATCGTAATGAGTTGAACAACATTATTGCGGGGCGAAACATAGCTAACTTCACGTGTAACAAAATAATCGCGGGGCAATACCAATTTCAGTCCAATGTTGACAGTATTGGTTTCAAGAGTACCGAATCAAAATTAACATTGGAATCGTATTGGCTTAAGATTGGAATTGGAATTAGTTTGAAGAGTAAGCCCCCAGATTTGAAGCGCTTGTGTGCGTGTCACGCACACAAGTAAGCGTATCTTTAACTGTTTAACATGCGCGCTCATCACTGGTGGTGATACCAGCCCTTGAATATTTCCCATAAAAGGAGGGGAAAAAATTGTCCCAACCAGAGTAGTGCGGTGAGCCAGTAAATCGTCTGCCAGTGGAATCGAAGTGAAATAATTATCGGCTGTTATATTTCTGCCAGTGTTTAGTATGTCACAAGACAGACGTTTCACGACGCCAAAGGCGGTATTATCGTAATGGTACGGTCTAACTGGTTGTTTTCCAGGGTAAATTTCTAAATTGCTGGTATAAAAAGTTTGTGCGTCACACAATGCATGCACTGTTATACCATACTTTGCTGGCTTATTGGCAATATACATCCTGAATTTGCAACGGCCTCTGAAGGACTCCAACATTTTTTAACGGTCACATTTTCAGTAACCTGATAATATGCAGGACATTCAACGAAAAAATCAAATAATTCACGAATAGGTGCCAAATTATCTATCTGAGACCTTTCCAAACGAGAGTGTATGTCGTCGAATCTTATAGATCTCATCAGAAACATAAATCGATTGAGATTCATTACAGCTCGAAAACAGTCAGGAGCCGTGCCGTTTTTGTCCTACATTTCCTTCAAATTCAGATGATTCATTATTTTTATACCAGCCACATATAAAATACCAATAAATGCCTTTATTTCTATAATATCAGTCTCTTTACAGTCTCTATATCTAGAAAATCTATTCTGAATAGTTTGTATATGAATATTTGTATATCTAACAATACTAGTCAACATTTCTTCACTCACGAAGAGAAAAAACAGTCTAAAATCTTATTGGCTTCTTTGGCAACTGGTTTTACTCCTGGTCTCTCAGTAACAATATTACCGTAAAATGCTGCAACATTGCCGTCACTGCTCAACATTGCCTAAATTAAAAAAAAATTAAATTATTGCTGTTGTGAAATGTTTTTATTATCTATGGTATTACTAAAAGCAAGTCGCCAATCCTATGACAACACTGAATCATGAAAGTTCCAAAATTTAAATAAAATAAACTGTCAGTGTCAGTTTAAATGTCAGTGGGGATACACACGTTTTTACCGGCTCGGGAAGAAATTTATTTTTGTGAGTATTTATGCTTCATTTACCAGCGTATTATGTTGTATAGCAAAGAAAATATGCTCTTTAATATTTTTGAACTAGTTTCTCTGTATTAAATATCATTTTAAACAGTTAAATCATGGTCGGCAAAGTTGTGTCTGATTACCGAAAAATTTTACACAACATTGCCTAGGGTTAGGGCATTTATTTTTTATTTTTTTACCTCATTCAGATTTTTAGAAAACGCACCTTTACATCTTACTGAGATTGATAAAAATACTGTATTTTTTTAATGTATTTATTGCCAAAACAGTACATATACATACACATAGTATCCATTGGCTCCACACTAGGCAAGCCTGTCCTGTGGATGCCGATGTTTGCGATTTTTACAGTTAACAATTTAGTACAGTTTGCTCGGTAGAAGTCAGTAAGCAGACATTTAAACTTTTCTATTAACTACATAATAATACAGGATAAATAAATGATAAAATAATAAACACATGCATTTAAATGAACAATAAATAAATAAGTATGACGGCGCGAGAGTGCTCCGTCAACACAAATGTAGCTGTCAAACTTGTCAACTTCAAGAGTGACTTGATTGTCAACGTCGCTCTAGCGAAGCGTCGTGTCTATGGTAGCGGGGCGGCCATCTTAACTTGACACATTCGTAAGGAAGGCCGCCCGCGCACCGTACCTGCGACGAATCGCTTTTAATCAGAGCTTAGTTAGTGAATTATTATAAGTGAAAGTGAATTTCTAAGACTAATTATTTCGAACTACGTGTTTGAGACAGTATTTTAGCTTAATCGTGTACCTAATTTGTATTACTTGTACAAATTGTTTGTGTCTGGCAATTACAACTGATTTGTGATAAAAGAAGACTTTTTATTCGGCTCTGATTCCTAAAGACGCCTACAGTATCCACGATGAGTTCTGATGAAGGCCCTCCTGCGCTTACAAGTATATGTATGTACTAAGTAGTAAGATAAATAATTATATAAACAATAGATATATATATATATGATATATTGTTACTTAGGAGAGTTTTATATCGTATGTAGATATATAATTCTAAATGTTAAGAAATGTGTACAAATAACTGTTCTGTGGAGTCATAGCTTAGAGAAGAAAGCCATTTTGATACCTTTACTTTAACTTCCCTCATAGAACTCTGCCTGATATCACAAGAGCGGGCCACTTTATTGTAAACATAAGTCTTTGAATGGACTAAAGCGCCTAGCAAAAGACGTGTTAACCCTTGGGACAGGAATTTTATATGTCCGATGTTGTAGTAAAATCTGATGATTTTGTGAATTTATTATTGATTTGTGCACTTTAAGGATTGTCGTCATTATATATAATTTTCGTACATTTAGAACTTTACATTCTTTGTAAAGTTTATTAGTGGAGTACCTGAAGGGCTTTTTGAGCATCGTCTTTAGAACAGAACGTTGAGCTAATACAGAATATACCACGGGGAGTGCTCTGAAGAGTTATTCCACCTTATCCCGCCCTCCCCTTTCCTATCCAGAACAACGCGTGCTGGGCTCAGATGCCATCCTTACACGGTAGAGTCGATTAGAGCGCGTACCAAAAAGTTTGGGTCCTCATATCTCTGCCGAACGACTAAGGCATGGAATTCTCTGCCAAGGCACGTGTTTCCTTCTTCCTTCAATCCTGGGTTCTTTAAGCGGGGCGTGAAAAAGCATCTTCTCAGGCCGTCAAAGTAGAGACCTCAACATCGCCTCGGCTACTGTGGGGGCGATGTGGAGGCCACTGCTCTTAGACCACACGACTGCTTACCATCAGGTGGAGTGTGGTCATTTTGACGAGCAAAACAAAAAAAAAAAAAAAAAAAAAAAAAAGCTCTTTCTACACACATCATAAAAGTTTTGGAGGCACTCCCCCAACAGGATATACAATATTGAATGAGTGATTGACTCAGAGCGAAATAAACGTGACGAAGAGTATTCGTTGAAGCAGAAGAGCGAAGCAGTCTCATAACACCGTTTTTCTTACTCTATTTAAAAGAAAGCTTAAGTGTTCCTTGAAATTGAGATTTTTATCAAGAATTACACCGAGGTATCTTATATTGTCACTTCTATGTAAAGTCTCACAGCTGTAACATTCCTGATCTATGCAGGTGTGTAATTTGATCGTGAATGTGTTTTTTGGAGCCGACACAGCTGTTTTGTGGAAACATATATATTTAGTTTTACTAGTGTTTAGTGTTAAAAGATTGTAGTTTGACCACATTGACACTCGTTTCATTCCCTCCTGTGCACATAAAAATACCTCAGACCAAGTTGTGCCGTTAAACACTAATGCAGTATCATCAGCATAGCAAATAATGTCGGAACCAGTGATGTTGTGAATATCGTTCATGTACATTATAAAGAGAGTAGGGCCCAACACGCTACCCTGCGGAACGCTGAAATTAATATCATGTAAGTCACTTAGATGGTCTCCGACCCTGACACGGTGTTTTCTCCCTGTCAAGTAGCTTTTAAACCATTCTAGTGCCACGCCTCTTATGCTAAAGTGCTTTTCTAATTTCTGAACCAGTATAGGTATCGCGACAGTATCAAAAGCTTTCGCTAAATTCAAGAAAATACCTAAACTATGTCTGCTTCTATCAAGGTGAGATGACACTTTAGAAGTTAGCAATGTATCAGCTTCCTCGGTTGATTTTTGCTTCCTGAATCCAAACTGATTGTCAGAAATGAGATGGTTTGAGTCAAGATACCGTATTAGCCTATTATTAACTATCTTTTCCAGCAATTTAGAGAAGGCTGACAACAGTGATATAGGACGGTAGCTCTCTGGTGAGTTTCTAGGCCCATTTTTGTAAATTGGGGTAATAGATGCTATCTTCCAAAAGGCTGGAAAAATGCCAGTTTTTAAACTAAAGTTAAAAAATTTCGTTAGAGGTGGTACAATAATATTCCTGATATCTTTAAGGAGAAGATTCGTCAGACCATCCCGTCCTGGGGCTTTGTCGTTTTGTAGCGAGCGTATCAATGACTCCACTTCGATGTAGTCAGTAGGAACTAGGAAAAAAGAGTCTCTTATTCGTTTACTTTCAACTTTAGTAGCTAGAAGTTCTTGTGTTAATTGTAATTTGTTTAATATGGTACTAGCTAATCCCTGTCCTACTGCTGCAAAATAAGTGCTGCAAATGTTTAATGAGCTTTTAATATCCCAACTATTTTGAAGCGTAAGTAGTTATTTTGCTTCTTTTTTTGTTTTCTTTAAATGGCACACTGTCTTGATCGTCCTCCACATTTTTTTTGGGTCTTTTGTACTATTTGCTAGCTCATTGTTTTCGAACGCAGTCTTTAGTTTACGTAGCAAATCATTGCAATACATATATGTATAATGTATAATGTATACAAAACCAGGTCCTTTGGTGATTTCTTAGCTCTCATGTGCAAGCGATCTCTGTGTTTCATACAACGGATAAGTCCTGGCGCGATCCATGGTTTGATGTTGTATTTGGTATGACTTATTCGAACTCGCCGTGTATGTTTATTTATTATCTCAGTCAATTGATTGCAGAAACGGTCTACTATTTGGTTTATATTTAGGTCTTCAAAATGTGGAAATAGATCTATTTGTAACAATTCGTCTTTTATAGATTCCATATCTTGTTTTATGACTGATCGATCCTGGCAACGACTTTGTGACTTTTTAATAGTTAAACCTAGTAATACTAAATCATGATCTGTGATATCTGAGGAACAAATAACACTTACTGCATTTTCAAAAGTATTCACGAAAATATGATCGAGGCATGCATCTCCTCTAGTTGAACCGGTTATTGCAGGCATAAGACCGTGTTCTGTCATAAGGCATAGATATTCTGTCATTGTTCGTAGGTGATAGTAAATTAATATTAATGTCACCTGCCAAAATTAAAGACTTTGATTTATTTGAAAAAAACGTCAAGTATACTGTGAAGGGAGTTCAGAAAATTGCATAAGTTTTTAAACGACGGTGGGCGATATATACCAAAAATTGTTACCCCATTTGACAAATCCAGCTGTAGACAGTTGGCATCTCTAATATCCGGTTCCGAAACGTTAACTGTTAGGGTTTCTCGAATGTAAACTACAACACCAGAATTTTAGTTGATATAGTTTTTTGTACTAAAGCTTGTATATGTCTGCATATGTGGTATTATAGTATATTCATCAAGCCAACATTCTGTCAAAACAATAGCGTCAAATGGGATAGCAAACCTCATAAGAGTTATAATAAAATTATCGAAGTTTTTGTTTAGACTTCTTATGTTAAAAGTTAATATTTTAAAGTTGTGAGCTGTAGTGATTGCCGTTTTGCATTCTTCGGGGGCTTCGATCGAATGACAATTGTTTGATATTTCAACATTAAATCGACCTTCATACACAAATTCTTTGATTTACAACAATCAGGAGGGTGAAAATGACTTACCAAATAAAATTGTCACTCTTGTAAACGATTATGGTACTTTAAGTAACAGTGATGCAAAAAATGCTACAACTTTGCCTGGATTTTCAAGTTTTTACTCGATAAATCCTTAAGCTTGACGAAAGTCATACATTATTTCCATTGCAATTCAATATTGGACTCTAAAAGCTATAGGAATAAAGTTGCTAATAGCCAAAAAAACACTTATTAACCACCAACAATTTGCTTTTAAATGGTAGGCAAACTTGAGTTACAAACTACAACATTGCCTAGCTCAATATTTATGGGTGTAACCCAATAAAACAAAATTAAATAGTTCACAAGAAAAATTAAGCAAAACCCTTGAGGTAAAACTACATTTTTGTACTTTGTCAATTAAACTTTTGATTTAACCGTTTCGCGTAATATTATCTATGAAGGTTTGTCGTTTTTTTTACACCTATTAGGTACCGTCATAGGAATAATTAGTAAACATAGGGTGAAATCTTACTAGTCACCAATCCGTTAAAGTATGCAAATACGAGTAAATACTTTCCGCGAGGGACATAAGAGAAATGTTAATAGATTTTAATTCTAACGGATCAGTCACTGATTAAATTTCACCCTTATTAATAAAATTAAAAAAAAACAAAAAGAGCAAAAGGAAACGTCATACTTCTTCTTATCTTCTTCTTTCATAAAGGAATCGTAAATTTAGTCTTCTTTATCAGTGTCTGCTAAGCAATCGACTGTCTTTTTATTAAACTTCAAATCTAAATATTCTTTAGCACAATGGCTAGATATCACTTTATTACAATTTTTTTTTAAATCGTTTTATATCTGGACAGAAATCGGCAACTTAGCTGGGTATAAATTAAGTTTTGGTTCTGTGTCTCCAATGTTAATTTCAATATAAGGCGCATCAGGGGCCATGGAGTGTTTTACGAGCATTACATCTGGCTTACTTTTTTGAAACGTTGCGAAACGTATGTGAGACATCGTAATTTTTTGAGTTTTTATTCTATTTTATTAGCAACATCTTCAAACCCCATGGAATCTTTTCCTTCAAGCACAGTAACTTCGTGGATTTGTCCTTGCCATTTCTATGACTGTTGCCCAGTGGGATGGACTGTTCCTTCCGATTAGATTGACATTTGCAATAACAATCAACAAATCCCAAGGCCAAACGATGTCTATTTGTGGCTTAGATTTGAGTACACCATGTTTTTCACACGTGCAATTGTACGTAGCATGCTCTCGAGTGGGTAAACCATCCAGTTTGTTTGTGCTCGCTAAAGATGGGCTAACAAAAAATATTGTTCACGCTATAGCATTAAAAGATTGATGTTGTTTGTTAGTGTTACTGTCGTAATTAATATGTGATATGTAATTTTAAGAAATAAACTATAATAACTTGAAAATAATATTGTTTGGCGTTTGTTATTTTTATATTCCCTTATCGTTCATAGCGCTCCATGACTATTTCACGCATATACTACATACTTACACAGTTATAATAAGTAAGTTACTTTTTGTCTACACTAGAATTCATCTAGAAACTAGAAATAATTTATAAGGCAAAACAACGTTTGCCGGGTCAGCTAGTATATAAATAAAAATAAAAATCAAAATTACAAATCTATTTATATTTTTGTACAACTTCAGAATAAATATTTAAACATAAATACTTGTTCTGCGTTTCCGGCGTATCGAGATAACGCACCCATTTTGAAGAAACGTTCCATTCCCTGTAAAGCTATAATAATAAAGCTATAATAAATGTTCCATCAGAGTTACAATAAAAAATTATTTGCACCGTAAAATGATTATAATTATTCATTATCGTAATCTTAATAAAAAACACACTCGAATGCTATGAAATATTATTGTTTTAAATAACTTTTTTCTTGTAACAACAAAACGGAACGACATTACAGGCTGGACAATCCCACGACATCCGCCGGCTGCCTTTTTTTTGTTTGACATTAATTCAATTAATTGTCACATTTGACATTTGTACTCGCAACTTTCGCGTGGTTTTGATTTTTGTTTGTAAACTGTGCGATTATCTTTTCTCCATAACGACCATTGGTATTTGGTATTCTACACGGACTGATTCCATTGTCCAACGATTATCTAGTGCTAATTAATAAGGACTTCATTGTGCCTACGCTTTGGACATTGTCAACTAACTGTTTACAATGAGTACGGGACGGCTAAGAAGACATATTGTGTCTTCGTTAGACATGCCTTTCCAAAGAATGCTTGTGCAATGGCAAACAATTCGGGTATGTGCTTATTTAAAATAAATTATGAAAACGTTTATATACATAAAACATATTTATCTAATAATTTGTAGAATCAATTATTATTTCCATTTAAACAATTGATTTTCACCTTAAAATATTTAAAAAAGTATTTATTTAGAACCTTCTTCATATTACAATCGATAAAATGTTAATATATCTATACTCTCATAATCTACTTTGCCTTTCAGCTTCCAGAAGATGGACATATTTCTTGCTGCTAACTTCAGAAGGTGCCAATCATATAATGCTGGGCCACACTATGGTGTGCCTTGGTTGTGGCCGATCAGTAAGGGACATAAGATAATACATCACATTATTGATCCAGAGACACCACTTTTAATGCAATTTTCTTTTACTGCAAGATTTCAGTTATGATTTTCATCATATATAACAGTTATGATTTATCATGATGTATGAAAATACTACAAATATAAGTAATTATCAAAAAATATAATTTTTCCAGTGGGCCCTTTCTAATAATAGGTAAGTGAAATGAGACTATAGCCTATGTCATTAGCCAGTGCAGGTTGCCTGACTTCACACACCTTTGAGAGCATTATGGCTTGTTGTTCCAATGGGTAGCACCACCCTGACTGTTAAGCTGAAGGTTGTGGGTTCGATTCCCAATGTTGTCTCTTGTCAAATATTTGCATAATTACCACAAGTATCTGTTCTGCGTCTGCATGTTAAGACATAGTTATATAGATAATATAATGTATGTGTTTTAAAATATTTTTGTTAATCAACTAGCTGGTTGCCATAGTATTAGCATTATACACTACACCTCAAACTAAGCAGAGTTAGCTTGGGAACAGACGGCTTTATGTGAGATGTCCAAAGATATTGATTTAGTATAAATAACTTACAGGTATTTGCAAGAGTTTCTCATATTATATTCTTTCACCTTATATGAAAAGTGATAAATTATTATATGTAGTGTAAGTTAAAGACCGAGAAGACATTAAGACTTTAATATCTATGTATCATTTACACCATTAAGCTATCACAAGCTATATTAGTTACAGGTCAACATTATTTGTTTTAGGGAATAACAAGGAACTATGTTTGTCATCCCTGCTGGATGAGGGCTAATAGACAATTACATCAACATTCATCTCGAGAAGAAACTGATGAACCTGCAGATAATATACAAAATGAAAATGTAATTTCACCATCATAAGAGGCCCTCATCCTCCTCAACCTCCACCGGTTATTTTACCACCAACTCGTAGTTCTACTCTAATAACATTACCTTACTATAAGCGGGCTTCAAATACGTCTGCCCATTGTGTATTTAATAGATGTTATAATAGATCATTTTATGTAATACCTAACTTTGTATAACTCATGTATTTAGGCTGGGCAAGACATCAGACCAATATTACTCCACCAGTATCATTTTTAGACAATATTTTTGTTAGAATTTTTGAATATTAAATATTTCATTCAAAAGTTATTCAGATTTTGTTTTTATTTTAACACTTTGCAATTCTATATGACACTTCCTAACCTTTTATCAAGAGTCTATCCAATTATACATGTCATAGGTAGGTACTTAATCATTCCATTACTGTCCTACTAATTTTACAGGGTTTAGATTATACATAATACATCACAACAGACAAGAGAATTATGAGCCCGAGTAGGTTCATGACCAAAATATGTTTTTGTTAATATCTAAGAAATCTGAAGTTAGTGGATTATGTTACTTTTACAGTTAATATCAGGGCATACTAAATTTAAAATAAAGCAAAATTCGTAAATGTACATACATTTTTAGATGCTAGGCAGAGTGCCCTAAGAAAATTGGCCATCTCCTTTATTCAAAATTCATTTATTAGTGTGATTTTTTGGTTACATGTTACATGTGGTCTTAATATAATTGAAAGTGTCTCAAAAATCTACCTTAATGGTGTACATTGCTTCACATAATAATCACATGTCCAGAAATATAAAAATAAAATAATTGCAATATAACATAATTTGGAAAAGCAACAATAAAAAATATTTACAATCATTAATGGAAATAATAAGTAATGATAAATTAAAAGAAAATTATATAGAAATAAAATAAAATTACGGATCACAATGTCAAATAATTAATTCTTATCATTAAGGAATTCGTCAATGGCAAAATTAAGTAAATAGAAATGTCAACTTAGAATTTATCATTAAGGAATTCGTCAATGGTATAATAACATTTTTCTTGTAATAAATATCGTAATTTTTTCTTAAATTGAATTATGGATAAATCTTTAATTGCATTTGGTAATTTATTAAATATTTGTGGGGCCATACAAAGTATACTTTTGTGCATTAAGGCGGTCTTTGAAGGACGAACACATAACTCATGTCTGTATTCTTTTCTTATCATTTTGTATCGCTGTTCAGATGCTTTTCTAAATAAATGCATATTCTTTTTTACAAATAAAGCACTTTCAAAAATGTATAAACAAGGTAAAGTCAATATTTTTAACAATACAAAATAAGGTTTACAGCTATCAGTTACGTCTATACCGGTAATAGCCCTAATGCATCTTTTTTGCGATTTATACACCGTTTCTTTATTGCAGGAGTTGCCCCAGAACATAACTCCGTAGCGTAATATAGAATCGACATATCCGTAATATGCAGTGACTGCCGCTGCTTGGTTCACAACTTTTTTTAATTTTTACAAAGCAAAAGCAAATTTACTGACCTTTTTATCCAATAATGAAGTGTGTTGCTTCCAATTAAGTTGATTGTCGATTGTTAAGCCTAAAAATTGAATATTTGCAACTTCTTCTATATTTTCATTCTTAAATATTACATTTAGTTTCGAATTAGCTACTCTTTGACGGAAATTCATAAGTTTTGTTTTATTTAAATTTATAATTAAGTTATTTTGTTCTAACCAGTTAACGGCTTGGTCCAATGCATTGATTATGTTAGTCTCAAAGTCCATATTATTAATGTCACGTTTAACAATTAAAGTACTATCGTCAGCAAACAATGTCATAGACTAGGGTATATTTCGGGGAAAGTCATTTATATATATTAGAAATAATAAAGGACCTAGCACACTGCCTTGAGGGACTCCAGAAGTTATTATTCGCTCACTAGATATATATTTTATAACGGTTTTATTAAATTTAGATATTCGACTTATCTCTGTACATTGTGTTCTATTTTTTAAAGAAGAATTTATGAGTGCCAACGCATTACCCCTTATACCGTATGCATTTAATTTGTTCAGTAATAAGTCATGGTTGACCAAGTCAAATGCCTTGGTCATATCCATGTATATTGCTGATATTGGGATTCTATCATTCATGTTAGCTATGATGTCATTAAGGAAGTCGTATATTGCCATATTTATCGAATGACCTTTCCTAAATCCTTTTTGTTCTTTTACAAGTATATTATTTTTGTTCAGGTTCTATGGATCTATAGATCCATTTTTCGAATATCTTGGATATTATTGGAATAAGAGCTATGGGCCTGTAATTTTTAATGTCTTTCGTGTCATCTTTTTTAAATAAAGGTTTAATGATAGTAGGTTTAAGCTTATCAGGATAGGTCCCAGATTCAATACTTAAATTTATTATATAGCTAAGAGGATCAGATATTACTTCTGCCACATACTTCAAGACCTTTGTCAAAATATTATCGTATCCTACACTATTTTTATTTTTTAAGTCTTTTATAATTATATTTACTTCATCTGGTATGATAGGGGCTAGAAACATTGACTGTGTGCAGAAATTTATTTTATTGTTAGTCAGTCGTGTAGAAGCGGAAGACAGTTTTTCTGCTTGGTCTATGAAGTAGTTGTTAAATGTATTTGCTATGTCATTGGGTGTAGTGAATTTAACTCCGTCATTATTTATTTCTGTTATGCACTCTGGAGGAGAGTTACTTCTGTTTTATCAGCCAGCAGGCATCACTAGCAGCTATACTTAATGATACATATTCTGATTCTGTCGAAGATAAACTAATTGAAGCCTGCTTTTTAGACGTCCACACAATTAAACAATTTGACAGCATGAACAAATAACCTGATGTAGATTTTCTGTCTCTAACATCGGCTCCCCAATCTGCATCACAATAACCTTGTAACACAGTATTATTACACTTATACATTAAATTGTAACTAAGCTCTTAAACTTACTTAGTCATGGATGAATACCATAATAATTGTGTTATGTGCCAGCGTGGGCTGCACAACAGAAGGTATCAGCGTCACATTTTGACTGAAAATATTCCACAGGATCGACCTGAGCTTGCAGATTATTAAATAATATGTATTTGATTTATTATTGTATTGTATTTTTATAAGGCAAGTGTTGTATCTCGCTCTCACTGATCTTATACTACTAGTGCTGCTAGCTTCAGCCTACATCCAATTTACAGTGATGGTGCTAAAGGAATATATACGTACAGAATTCTTAGTGTGCGAGTACAACTCGCACTTAACAGTTAATTTAATTTTTTGGTACTTCTCTATGTTAGTTTTACAAAAAAAATCTTAATATTGATGATAAACATAAAAATAAACACTTATTTTTTATGAATGAAGTCTGACTTTATTTCGCCATAAGTTTATTCACACAGCGATTTGGGACTTTCTGCTATAACGATATTTAAAGTACTTAAAAAATAAAATACTTAAAAAGTATATCGCATGTTGTATTGGTTCCTAGGCTAACTTGCATACATTTTTGCCTGTCCTCCTTTGGATTTAAAGGTCTTCATTTCACTTTCTTTATCATTTTCACACGATATTAGTTGACTTTCTAATAAATTTAATTTATCTTCTATATTCTTTAAATTAAAACTCTGCATTTTATCAAATAATAAGTATTTACGGGTCACAACTCTTACTCCTGAGGCACCTTGTGAACCTAAAACGAAAAGATATCTATTTTTAAAACGCTAAACCATAATCATGCTTATTTTGTATTTTTTTCATTAAGTTCAAAGTACCAAAAGACTACTATTCTGCGGTTTTCGGCGGCCACTTTTTTTATTTGTAACTAGTCAAATCTTCAAACTTTTGATTGCAATCAATATTATGACAGGATCTAACAGGATAACATAACAAACATTCGATTCAAAATAATATTTTAAAAAATATCTCTCTAATATATCGATGTCTTTAAAATACCATATCTATACGGAATAATAATTAAAATAACGTAAAACGTTGTATAGTATTGCTTACTTACCTGATGTATTAGGATCCATCACAAGCACTTAAAAAATGAACGTAGAATAAAAAATATTTTACTTCAAAGTTAAAGATTTTATTACACCAACGTCGAGAACAGACACATACAACAAGTTGAACGATCAAATTCCAACTGAAAGTACACGCGCCGCTCGCGCGGGAATTGGATGGGAGGGGTAGGCTATTGTTCTCGGAAGTATCCCCTAACTCAGGTAGGGGTTTTTTTTATGGAATGTGTACTTTAATAATTTGACTTATGGCCGCATAGATTGGTCAGATACCCCTATGTGGCGCCGTTTAGAAAATCATTGACATACCAACTGCAGCGCTACCTACCGGGTCCAATTTTATTATCAAACCATCCACAAACCCATTCAAATATACACACAACTTCCAAATCTTCCCTCCCCTTTAGTAGAAGATCAGTGACATACCGACAACAGCGCCATCTATCGGGTCAAATTGTATTTTCAAACCATCCAGAAACCCATTGTAATTTAAACACAAAATTTTGGTCCAATCAATCATCCAAATTGGTCCAGCCGTTTAGGAGATAATCATTATCACATCTACAATAGCGCCACCTGCCGGGTTCAAGCGCCACCTACTGTGTTAAATTGTATTTTCAAACCATCTACAAATCCATTGTTATATTCACACAAAATTTTACCCAAATCGGTCCAGCCGCTTAGGAGTAGGGTTACAAACCCTCTTACAGATATATAAATACAGGTTGTATCAAGCCAAATGGACTTTATACAGAATCAGATGTAGATACTATGCAAATTTTCAAGTAGTATACTATTCAACTAAACAATTTTTCGTAACACTTAATTTTTTTTTTACTTTTGCCTTGCATAGAATATCTACATCTGATACTGTATGAGGTCCATTCGGCTTGATACCCCCTTTCCTCTGTATCCCTTTACACCCTGTATAAAGATATTCATAGAAACTATAATAATAATAATTTTATTTCCATAATCAATACTACAAATATTGTGTAAAGGTAAACATATTAAAATTATAAGTACAAAACTATGTTATTGACTAAGGTGATAGATAACATCACAGGTTTCTTTAAGAACTTAAGGTATTTTTAAGCTCATACAGTTATTCGCAGGACACTTATGACGAAAAAGCAATTTAAAAAAAAATTGTCTTTCCGTCTTTCTGTGTATCTATTTGTTCCGGGTAATCTCCACAACGCCAACGGTGGGACCGATTTTAACGATAATTTCACTGTATGGTAGCTGGTATCTTAAGGAGTAACCTAGGCTATATAACCACGGGAGCGAGGCAGTAATTCATAACGCGGGTAAGACCGCAGGCACCGGCTAGTACAATATATAAATTGTTCCATTTTTTGTATTCATAAAAATTTATTTCAACTAACAGTTAGCCAACGATATACTTTTAAATTACGCTCTTTAGAAAAACTAAATCTATGTTTTTTTTTTACGTTGGGGATGCATTGACGCCTACCCCTCCGCGGGGGCGAGCGGAGGGGTTATGTCGGACTCGCCGGGGTAAAAGAGAAAGATGCAATAAGAATAATGTACCTCCCGGAATACCGACTAAACCTACCACGGTATTCCTCGACCAAACCACTATCGGCGGGGCCGCGCGAATCACTTGCACATGCGGTCGCGACCCCGCCGAGGTTTCGGCCCGCCGTATGAAACGGCAGGCCACTACACGAAGAGACCTTAAGGTCACCACTAGGCAAAATCCCTACTTTCCCCCCTCTAGAGGGGAGATGGATACGACACAGAGGTGCGCGTGGGAACACGCACGCCGCCTCTCGGACCTGGTGCTGAACGGATGGCGGGCAGGCTCACAAAGCCCGCCACCCCCAGGTCTAGGTGATTAGTTCTATATCAACTATAATTAAAATAACACAATTTTTTTATTTTGAATAATTTAAATCTTGTATTCTAGTTATTCAAAATACAAACTAATCTATTTTTATATTTACATATAAGTTCCTTCTCCGTAAAAACCTGAATTTAATGATATGGCCTAACGTGGATGGCCATATCATCAAACTTTTATTAAAAAGAATCTTAACATAAACCCTTAAGAAGAATCGGCCGATCTTGTTGGCTATTAAAAAGTCACGGACATACGCGTCACTTTTAATAGCTAATAAGAATCGCCGATTATCTCGAAATTAGAGATATCTAGAAAAAAAGAAAGAAAGAAAACAGTTTATTTTGTCTTCTACACTGGCATAAAACAAAATAAAAAAATAACAACAAAAAAACAAAAATTTTAGGTATACAAAAAATATATATATATATATATAAAACAAGAATGAGCAATTTGTATAATTAATCGTACCGCCAGTGTGAGACCAAAAATGGCACTTATCTCAGTATAATGCTGCAGCACCGTGGTAGGTAGTGCAGCGCTGATTTTCGGATAAGTCCAGTGAGGCCACGGACAGCTACGCTTGCCAAATAACATAATAAATTTAATGTAAAAGAACGGTAAATATATGAATGTATACTATATATATGTGAAAATACTAAAATATATTTTAACGATAGAAATGAAAAATATGTGTAATAAATAATGTGTCTTGTGTCTAATAATAATTGGTAGTTTTCGAACGCTCCAGCATTCCACATCATTTGTCTATGGCGACAAGCGAAGGGACGCCTCACGCCAGCCGTCGATATAACAATATGGCGGATGCGCCTTAACATAAATAAACACTGTGAGTCTGTAAATAGATAGACGTAAATAATTCTAGATTGTGCAAATAGGTGTATACCAATTAAGTGTGTTTTGGGTGTACTATGCATATTATATATACATATCTTGTGAAACTTTTGAGATATATATAATAGTTTAATATTTATTGTAATAAGTGCTGTGTTTCGACCAAGCACCTACGAGAAAACTCCGCATATTGTATGTCCAATTCGTTTTATCCGAGAGATATATATGACAGGATTCGCTGATCAGATTGAAATCTCTGTCCGTGCGAGAATTGGTGCCTAGTTTATTTGTTTATTCAAGTCATGCAATTGTAAATAAAACTTACCGCAGTTGATTTGTATCCCTCTGAAATACACTTTTTGCTGATCAGGTCTCCAATAATAAATTCGATATATAAGTGGACACAACTCATAACTAAGCACATTGAGACACTTCCGTAGGTGTTTAGTGATAATTGTCTCGGTAACTTAGTAGCATCGAAGATCACGGGAATTAAATACGTACGAGCACACACTTCAAAACTCAGCACGGTAATGACAATATTCACAACAAATAATAATTGCTTGTCAACCCCTTGCGACAAATATTTTAAAACAAAAGTGATCCGTTTTGTAAAATCTTTCCCATTATAAAACACCTACAGAAAGTCAATGAAACGAAACTTTTTTAACCTTTTGAACGCCAGAGTATAAACGCATCGCCGTACCCCCGACGCCAAGCTACTTTTTCTGTAAAATGACCTTCAGAAGTATAGGGATTCCAAAACTTTATCGAATATCAACTGTGTTTTTATTTTCGTCTTAAATTTTCTAGTAAACCCTACTCATGACACTGATATTTATTTAACCACAAAAATAATATTTTATTTAGTTTTATTGTTTATTTTTATGTTAAGGTGCGACGTATTTTTTGTCGTACATATGTGACGTTGGCGTTGAGGGCAAGATTTCGTTTGTCACGTATATGTGACAATGGCGTCCAAAAGGTTAAAAGAACAATTAGCAACCAATAAAGCCGCAAACACACTTTTTTTTTGGAGTACAAGACTTCGAATTGTTGAAGCATCCACCGTATTCACCTGATTTGGTCCCTAGCGACTTCCATCTGTTTCCAGACCTACAAAAAAGCATGCGTGGAAAGCGTTTTTTATCAAATGATGAGGTCATAACAGCTGTGGAAGCGTATTTTGCAGACCTCCCAGATTCTCACTTCAGGGATGGAGTTCATAAATTGGAATCTCCTTAGAACAAGTGTATTGATGTTCAGAGAGACTATACTTAATAATAAAGTGTATTTCAAACCATAAAATTGTGTTTTTCTTATCGAAACGCTAAACTTATTGAAAAACCCATGTACTTGAACTTTACAAATTGATTTCTTTGTTTAAGTCTTCCAGGCCATCCTATGGCGACGATGCTGCAATTTACGTACAACTTAAACGAGAAGGAAATCTGTGCACAGTGAAATGTAAAATATGCTCAGAACATAAAGTCCATGCAAAGTTGTATAAGGGACCAGTTAAGGGATCAGTTCCGTAAAGTGCTTAAGTTACAGCAAAGCACACAATCTGGCCAAGCTGCATCAAAAAGAAGAAAATATATTTATTAGGATTTATTGCTTTAAAAAAAGAACATACGGAACACGCTTCAACATCGTCAAACTTCGTCAACTATAATGAAGATAGTCGAGATGCTTTTGAAGATGACGAAAGTTCAGTTAACACCTTCACTGCGGAACAGGTCCATATCGGCCTGCCGGAGTACTTCAACTGGTGCGGACGAAGAAAACTATGTCCCTGTCGCTTGTGCGGAACGATTATCTCTCAGGTGTTTGTAAGAGTTCGACAGAGACAAATTTATATTTCAGCTTGTAGTCAAAATTGTAGGTATTCCCCATCAAAACATCACGGTAGACCCTTTTTGGCCTACCACGCATTGACGGTGAAATACATTCGCTCAGTGCGGCAGTGGGCCTATTTCGGCCCGCCGCACCGTGGGCTGAAAATCGACCTCCATAGACATAGAAATGAAAGTTGCTAGATGTTCGTTTTGTTGACAGATATGGCTTCTATTAGCTATTATACACATAACAATGTCGTCTGAGCTAACTCCGCACAGAAATGAATTTATTATAAGGTTTTTTCGAAAAAAATGTCTAGCATGAAAAATCTGAATATCTCTGAACTTGTAAGGAAAACCGTAATATTCTCAGAGATGGTTATAGGACTAATTATTTGTGATTTTTTGACATACTTCATATAACGGTACCTGCTGCAGAATTTTTTTTTAAAATCGTCTAATTTTTAATTAATTTTTTTTAACATTAAACGATTTGTTTTATTGTAAAAGTAAAGAAACAACACGTTATATGCATATAATACTAAATCTTCGCCAGTTATTTGTTAAAATATCAAGAAAATTATTTTTGCCTTACATAGTATATATGTTTTAAAACAGGTAATTGGATACCATTACTAAACTTTGCATACAGGTAAACTACTGAATAATAAATTAGCCTTCTAATGAGTTCTGAATAAGAGATTAAGTGATTTGCAATATCGCACAATGGTAACTACGGATTACACTAATTAAATTCTTACAGGTAAGTACATAAGTAAACTAATTAGTTAATTAGACATGTTACGAGTTCTAAGAAATATTTTCGACAACTGTCTAATGAGGTCGTTAACTAATGTTGGACTGAAATATAAAAGGGTTAACATTTTGCATCATAATTTAGTTTATTCTAAGCTTTGTTACCCCTAACATATCACTGTGAAATTTTATAATGGAAAGTTTAAATACCAATTTAGACCTATTCGTTCTTTTAAAATGTAAGAGTACTTCATTTGATCATGAGGTATTGTTTAGTGAAGTTATATCCCGCCTAGACGTTTGTCTTTCCGTTGAAGATCAAGTGACTCTAAAAGAATTTTGTCAGAGATTTGTACGAGCTGCATCACAAAGGTGGCAAAAATCTCACCGAATTCTTGATACTTTTAGAAAACAATACGAAATTTGGCTGCAAGCAACTATCGATTGGCCAAGTTGTATAAATTTAGTCGCTCAAGAACCAACTGTTGCTGAGGGATCAAGATCAATCTCTCCAGAACCCTCAACATTATACTCTGTTGGTACAATGACAAAGAGATCACGAAAACCATTCGAAGATCTGGGAAGCAAACAGAAGAAGAGAAAATCTGATGAGCATAAAACTGACAATCCCAGTGAATTGGCACATACAGCAGCAGCGCGTTTTAAGGAAGAAGGTTGTGAGGATATCGCATCTGTAATCGAATATATGCTGAAACATCCTGAAGCAGCCTCTAAAATTAAGGAAACGCTTAAGCAACCGGTGAAAACTATCTTATTTACACCAGAAAAAGCACTTGGATTACTCCTTTCATTAAAATTATCAAAGTGGCAATACATCACTTTACGAGAGTCAGCTATTCGGGAAGGTAGAAAGGATATTTATCCATTCTACTATAAAGTGCAACAAACCAAGCTGGCATGCTATCCTCCGAAGCAATCAGTGTTAGTGACCGATTCATCGGCAAGAATAACCCTTCAAGCTTTACTCGACATTACGGTCAAAAGAATCCTCCAAAGTTTTCCTAACGATGATGTGCAAAATAAGGATTTAAAATTGATATCTAAATGGGGTTTCGATGGTGCGTCAAACCAAAGCCGATACAAGCAGAAAATGGATAGCGATCAAGACGATTCAAGTATTTTCATGACTTCCTTGGTGCCACTAAAACTGACTGATGGAGACAATACTTTGTGGATGAACCCAAAACCATGCTCAGCAATGTATTGTCGTCCAGTTCAATTTACTTTTGTGAAGGAAAGCGAAGCAGTAGTCATCGAACACAAACGACAAATGGATGAAGAAATTAAGGCTCTCATTCCTACAGAGTGCAATAATAGAAACAGGGTGAATCATCACCTAATGATGACAATGATCGATGGTAAAGTCTGCACGTATTTGTCTCAAGCCAGATCAAGTTCATCATGCTATTTGTGTTTGGCAAAACCGACAGAAATGAACCGTTTGGGTGTAGTAACAGCAAAGACCGTATCTTCTGACATATACGAGTTTGGATTGTCATCTCTACACGCCCGTATAAATTGTATGGAATGTTTACTACATATTTCGTATAGACTAGATTTTAAAGAGTGGGCTGCGAGAGGTAACGAGCACAAAGAAATGCTAAGTAAGAGAAAAAAGATTATTCAAGACAAATTTAACCCGGCGAGAATGTGGCAGGGTATTTTACACCCTGCCCATTACTTAAACTCGCATATATTTTTTATTTCGCGCTTAGCAACAACGCGACGCTCAGTAGCTGCAGGTAAGGGAGTGCGGGGGGAGGTAGTGGCGTGATCTCAGTGTTGCGTGCGCCTGCGCGGGAGTTATACGTGTGCCAACCTGTCTCGGGTAAGTTTTACCCTGCCACATAGCTGGTGTATGTGTTTTGAAATTTGTTTTTATTTATTTATTTGGCTTTTAAATGCTAATAACATATGCTTTTTTTCAGTTTTCCTTCAAAATGAATAACGAACGAATCAGATTTATGTTAGAGGAAGTGCTGAACGATTCTTTCGACGAATCTAACTCTGAAGTTGGCTCTGATCACTGTAACAACCACGAAATTAGTTCTGGAACGGAGCAGGGGGGCAGTAGCGTGGAAGATAGTTGTGACGATGAAAATAGGGGTGAGTCTGATGATGAAATTCCTTTATCATTATTGAGAAGTCGCCCATTGCCTGGACAAGGTTCTTTTTATGTAGCTAAAGATGGTCAAAAATGGTTCAAACACCCCCAGAGACCTAATGTACGTACACGTGCTGAAAATATTATAAATGAACGCCCTGGGGTGCAAGGTAGTGCGAAAGAAGCAATGAGCGAATCTCAATGTTGGAATGTTTATATAACTATGGACATGAGGAACCAAATAGTAATATACACAAATGAGGAAATTAAAATTCGTCGGGCAAAATGTACAGACACTTCAAGGTTATATTATATGAATGAAACTACTGTTACTGAATTAAATGCATTTCTTGGTCTTCTCTATATAGCTGGCCTGAATAAATCTAGCCGCCAAAATATGCAAGATTTGTGGCGAACTGATGGAACAGGTGTTGATATATTCCGAACAACAATGTCATTACAGCGTTTTTATTTCCTGCAAAATTGTGTTCGTTTTGATGACAAGTCCACACGAAATGAGCGGAAAGCTTTAGATAATTTTGCAGCTATACGGACTATCTTTGAAGGCTTTGTTCAAAGCTGCCGAACAGCCTATACTCCACATGAGTACATGACTATAGATGAGATGTTGTGGGCGTTTCGAGGTCGGTGCGGATTCCGAGTATATATTCCAAGTAAGCCAGCAAAGTATGGCATTAAAACATATGCACTAGTAGATGCTAAATCTCACTACACTTTTAATTTAGAAGTTTATACAGGCAAACAACCTAATGGACCATATGCTATAAGTAACAAGGCTTTTGATGTTGTTAGTAGACTTGTTCAGCCTATATCAATGTCAAACCGCAATCTGACATTTGACAACTGGTTTATAAGCTTCGAACTGATGATGCATCTTCTCTCAGAGCACCGTCTCACAGCTACTGGCACTGTTAGCAAAAATAAAAGATGTATCCCAAAACCTTTTCTGAAGACAGGAAAACAACCAACAAGTTCAATGTTCGGTTTCCAAAGAGATATTTCTTTGGTGTCCTACGCCCCTAAAAAAAATAGAATTGTTATGTTAATGTCTACACTACATCATGACGAAAATATTGATGAAACCACAGGAGATAAAAGAAAACCTGAAATAGTAACATTTTATAACTCCACAAAAGCTGGAGTAGATGTTGTTGACGAAATGAGCGTTAACTATGACGTATCACGCAATAGCAAGCGATGGCCGATGACTGTATTTTATGCCATTTTAAATATAGCTGCAATCAATGCCAATATAATTTACAGGGAAAATCGTAATACGAATACAAAAAGAACTGAGTTTATTCGCAATTTGGGCTTGTCGCTAGAGTACGAATATTTACGTCATCGAAAAGATAAAATAAATATTCCGATATATATTCGTGAGCGTATCTCCTCTCAACTTGGTGAACCCTCAACGTCAGCACCAAAAAATATTTCTGGACGAGCTGTCAGATGTCGTGACTGTCCCTATAAGAAAGACCGGAAGACTAAACATGGTTGCAAGCGCTGTGGAAAAGCCATATGTAAAGAACATGCGATTTTCTTTTGCAATGATTGTGCCAATGTTCAAGACAGAAAAAAATACTGTTAAGACTGATTTAAATATAGTTGATTTAATTTTTTTATAAGAAGATCTCATAAGTTAAACGTTTAATGTACAATTATTAAAAAAAATAAGAAGAAATTTTAAGATTTGTTATGGTTTCTGAGGTTCCTAATTTTTGTTGGTTGTTAATTCCTTCTTTCCTATTCGCTGTAAAATTGATAATTATACATTAGAATATACATTGTTTTTTATTTTATATTATAAAGAATACAATTAAAATTAACAAAATAGTACATTTTTAAATAATATGGCTATAATTACATCCCAGTATGCATTAATAAATAAGGGTAAAATTTACCCTGCCACATACTTCGTGTAACTTTTTTTCACCACATTCTCGCCGGGTTAAAGACGAATTAAATCTATTGATTGACATTGTTAAACAAGGTTCCGGAACTACTAATGACGGCAACACTGCAAGAAAGTTTTTCAAATTTCCCCATAAAACTGCAGCCATTACTGGGTTGGACGAAGAACTAATAAGAAGATTTGCTGTGATTTTACAGGCAATAACTTCCGGGGAAAAAGTAGATATAATTAAATTTAAAGATTATGCCTTCAAAACAGCAGAGAGGTACGCGGAATTATATGACTGGTACTATATGTCATCAACCGTCCACAAATTACTTATACACGGGGCAGACATAATCGAGAAGAATGATGTTGTACCCATAGGAAGTCTCTCGGAAGAAGCATCCGAGTCTCGCAACGCAATAAAGATTTTAGGAGGTTTCGGGAACATCATTCGCAGAAAAAGAGCAGGCAAGATTCGAATCATGATATCCTTAATATGTTAGTTGTTTCTTCGGATCCTTTTATAAATGTACAAAGGCCCAAGTTAGATGCCAAGAAAAAGGAGGATTTATTTCCTGAAACCCTCAATTTAATTCAGTTTCAAGAAACTGACTTTGAGTTTATAGGCAATCTAGATTCTGATTCAGAAATCGACGAGAGTGATAAGGAAAACTAGAAACTTTTTGTGCTTTTAATTATAATTCTATTCAATGTAATTTTTTCATGATCTTTCGTTATTTAGCTTTGGTACGTAACTATGTTTTGCAATTGATTTATTTTTAAATATTTTATGTTACTATTCTTGTACCTATTTATATTTTTGCATACTTTTGTACCTATGTTTTGTTTTATATAAATTTTATCAACTATTAAAAAATACCTTTTTAATTTATTTTTCTTTTTATTTAATGCCTATTATTAGCGTTAATAAAATAACTAACTTATCGATTGATCTTTACTTTGACATTAGTAGAATTTAATGATTTAAAAAAATACCTTCATTTAGACATAATAATAAAATAATTAGACAGTTGTCGAAAATATTTCTTAGAACTCGTAACATGTCTAATTAACTAATTAGTTTACTTATGTACTTACCTGTAAGAATTTAATTAGTGTAATCCGTAGTTACCATTGTGCGATATTGCAAATCACTTAATCTCTTATTCAGAACTCATTAGAAGGCTAATTTATTATTCAGTAGTTTACCTGTATGCAAAGTTTAGTAATGGTATCCAATTACCTGTTTTAAAACATATATACTATGTAAGGCAAAAATAATTTTCTTGATATTTTAACAAATAACTGGCGAAGATTTAGTATTATATGCATATAACGTGTTGTTTCTTTACTTTTACAATAAAACAAATCGTTTAATGTTAAAAAAAATTAATTAAAAATTAGATGATTTTTAAAAAAAATTCTGCAGCAGGTACCGTTATATGAAGTATGTCAAAAAATCACAAATAATTAGTCCTATAACCATCTCTGAGGATATTACGGTTTTCCTTACAAGTTCAGAGATATTCAGATTTTTCATGCTAGCTCCATACTTTTTTTTCGAAAAAACCTTATAATAAATTCATTTCTGTGCGGAGTTAGCTCAGACGACATTGTTATGTGTATAATAGCTAATAGAAGCCATATCTGTCAACAAAACGAACATCTAGCAACTTTCATTTCTATGTCTATGGAGGTCGATTTTCAGCCCACAGTGCGCCGTCCCAACAGGCAGCCGGCGACCCGATGCCGTCCAGAGCGCGCGCCCCACCAGTTAGTGTTGTGCTATCTAGCTGATCTGACGTAGCGTTCGTTCGATATAATCAACGATGGCAAGCAATAAAAGAAAAATACAAATTTTGAAAAATAGAGTAATTAGCCCTACAGTTATTGATAGTGATAATGACAGCAGTGAAGAAATATTTGCCACTAAGAAAATAAAAAGGATTTAGAAACAAATCAGCATGGAAAACCAAGTAAAAGCGGTAAGTTTTGTTTACTACATACCTACATAATATCAACATATTTGGAAATGTACGGTCGCTTGCGAAAGTGCGGTCATATGGGCTATTTTTAACCCCTGACGCAAATAGAGGGGTGTTATAAGTTTGACGTGTCTGTGTATGTGTGTAGGTGTGTATGTGTGTATCTGTATATCTGTCTGTTTGGTGCATCGTAGGTCTCAAACGGATGAACCGATATTAATCTAGTTCTTTTTTTGTTTGAAAGGTAACTTAATCGAGTGTTCTTAGATATGTTTAATCAAAATCGGTTCAGACGTTTGATGATCATCAGCTCTTTTCTAGTTGATGAAGGGATCTGGGATATCGTCAGGAGTGTATAAAATTTTTAATTTATAGTTATTATAAATGAATAGGTAGGAAGTGTCAAGATAATTCTTGACACTTCAATTTTATTTGTTTGTATTGATGTATTTCGATACGACAATAGAACTAATTATTTAGTGCATTTGTTAAACCGCAAAGTATGGTCAATCGCCAGGTTCGGTTCTTAAAGATATTTCTGCTCGCGCGAAAATTAGCGCCCTGTAGTACTGTAAGATCGTGACTGGATTCTTACTTAGAGATATATAAATTAAACACTCATATGAGTTAAGTATTACTTTGTATTGCTGTTTGATTATTATTATTAAATTATAATCTTTGGAGGGTGATGCATTCAACGGGTGTTTCACCTCTGTAATCATATTTATCAATAGGTTTTTATTGCAGCAAAAATGGGTAAAGCTGGGCGAAAACCTATTATTGATAAATCAAAACAGAGAGAAGTTTTTATGAAATATGCCGACAAACGTTAAGTTTAGAGACCCTATATTTGATACCATTGCAAGTGATTTGGTTAATCTTATGAAATCAGCAGCTCTTTACATGTCACTGAAAATAAATTTCAGGGAGTTTCTAAACACTGAATGTATACAGCAAAGTGAATGTCCGTCCTCGTCATCTTTATCATTATCTTTAAGCAATAGCCCGAGAACACGCTCCAAAACATCACATTTTCATGTCGAATCCAATCAGCGTCATAGTGAAAATGACACGAAATACTTTAAGTTTGAATTAGATATCTATTACTGAAAAAAACTGCAACCATTAAATGTCTTGTATAAAAGAAATGACATGTGCTCCATTTAAAAATATAAAATACTGCCTAAGTACAAATGGGTGAACATTCTAAGAGAAAAGATTTGGTTCATTACAAAATTACAGTGCACATAGAATTTCAGAAGTTACAAAGTAGAGTCTGAAAATCATATTTTAATTAAAGGTCAATGCAGTTGTTGTGCACAGTGCACGTATATAGGTAACTTAGGTGGAGACAAGTGAAACACTCGGATGTTATAAGCCAACTGAATATTTAATTTATTTCATAAACTCGATACATAGGTACATAGGTACATAGGTACGCTCTACGCACACAACTACAATTTGCATCTTGCCCTTCTTTTTTAAAAAAATATAAAATATTTTTTATAAGTTCTTCCAATGTTACATATGATATTACATATAATCTTTATATAGAAAAATATAATGATCTATTTTATACAATATTAAATTGTAATTGATATTCCATAAAAACATTACTTTAATAGTTACCAATCATGTTAAGACAGTTTTGCACAAGTACATAGCAACAGATTACAATTAATATTTAGATTTTATACAAGAATGTATTGATGCATAATATATAACACCTACAACAATCAATCAAGTCAACACATATAAATTACTGGTTTTATTACACAAGTAGATCAGGTTACGTTGTTACACATATTTCTTACAGCTAATGGTTATAATAAAACTATTGTTGAGCACTCACACTTGTTTACTTTATCACTTGACTTTTATTTTTACGTTTATTCATTTTATTTTTAGAACACCTTACTTAACTATGTTTACACATTGTATAAAATCAGGGAGGCAGATCAAAACAAAGTGTAGGTAGGCTTCAGTTTTATATTTCAAATAATAACTCACGAATACAGTTTAGCGATACGTCCGTCTTGTTCAACGCTCCGAACGAGAATGCCCGTCCGGTGCTTACAAACTTATTTATAACACTTCGTTAACAGTACTTATTTTATAGCAAATGCAAGATCAACGTAAATAAATACGAAATAAATAGTGCAATATATTCCATATGCATTTAGAACACTATTACAATTCTTAAACATACATATTTTGACTTCACTTGTAGAATTGTAGTCAAATTAATGTAATTTGACTACTACTATATGATTATCTTAAATTAATCAATAAAATTTGGAATAGATTAAAATAAGCATAATTAAATTAAAATAACATCCTAACTGTAAACAAATACAGATAGTACCAGTATATAATTTATGGTAAACCTTTAATTCTAACATTCGGCCTTTCCTGACAATAAGTTTGTCCTCAAACTTACTAACATATAACCGTATCTGTATTTGTTCAAACGCAATATCTATAATTTAGTTATATCAAAAACACCCATGGATCTGTCAACATGGTTGCAAGTGTTTTTGTAACCTCTCAAAACCTTATTTCGATTGAAAATACCCATGGATCTGTCAACATGGTCTCTCAACACTTTCAACATCGGTCACTGAAATATTGATTGATCTATCAAAATCAAATATTTCAAATGCCACTTCACACTTTCACATTGCATCACGTACATGGAGAGATTGAAAATATCCATGGATCTGTCAACATGGCGCCAATATCTTCAATCTCCTGTCAATTTAACCGTCAAAATTGAACGTTTTAAATACTACGATATTCACCTTTATAGTACCTCGCATTATAAGCTTACTGCCATCTTTCTATTTACCTACAGATTGAGAATATCCATGGATCTATCAACATGGTAATCAATATTCACAATCTTTCCTCATCAAAAATGTTGACTGATCTGTCAAAGTCAAACATTTCATTTCAAATGCCTTTCCAGTTTCCTGGCCATTTTACTATTTAGTTTCTAGTCAACCTCAATTTATCAATAATCCAAATCAAGAGAAACCAATCTTAATTCACTTTCAATTAACTTTATTACAGGTCATTCATCAGCTACATTTGACTTACATAATTACATTCCAAGATAATTGTTATAACATTATTTAATATCTATTTTCTTTTTAAATCCTCTACAATAATTAACCTACAAATTACTGTAACAATATTAAATCAAAATTACAATGACTTTTATACATAATTGCACATAAATGCTTCAATAACAATTTTTGGGCAATAATTACTGTATCTCTCCGGTCCTTGCCACATATATTATATATATTTGCCAATACTTTTACAATATTAATGATATTTTGGATGTATTACACACACATCATTATATTGAACAGTTTAGTATAATTAATTAAGAGTTTCTATATTCATGGGTGACACTTAACCCATCTTCAACATACCGGACTATTGTGATTCATAATCACTGCTATTAGTGTCCTCCTTTTCATTTGTTTCAACATGATAGATGGATATCCAAGGCTTCATGCGGTCAGCTGCCCAAACATTACAATAGTTCTTTTGCGTTATATTTGTACCGGGTATGCTTGACACCTCATACCTATCGTTTTCTAGGACCTTTGTAACTCGGAGGGGACCAGTAAACTTTGGTAGCAATTTCTTACTATTGCCATCGTTATTAGGAGTTGGTTTTAAAATTTTTACTAAGTCACCTAAGTTGTACTGTCTAGCTTTAATTTTAGTTTTGTCATACCTAGTTTTTTGAGCCTGTTGATTTTTATTTATATGTTCACTTATCTGTCCCCTTATTTGTTCTACATTGCCTAGCTGTCGTGTCTCACTCAAAATAGAATTAAACATATTATCGCCTTTGCTAACCATAGGAATGGCAAAAAGAGCTTCAGCCGGTGTTTTCCCCTATTCCTTTGTTAAGGGTATTGTTTAGTCCCCATTGCAATTTACCTAGCGCTCGATCCCAGTGTTTCTCACCCAGTTTATCTGTATACGCAGTAAGAGCATCTAACACAGTTCTGTTGTACCTCTCTACCTGCCCGTTGGCACGGGGAGAGGCTACTGCATTAAGAATATGATTTATCTTAGAATCATCGCAATAGTGTTTGAATTCATGTGAAGTGAAAGACGTGCCTTGATCAGATATTAATCTATTAGGATAGCCAAATAGGCAGAAAGTATGGTCCAGAGCACGGATAGTAGGTGTCGACTTTAGACCTCGTAATGGTGTCAATATACAAAATTTGGTAAAACCGTCAACCAAGACGAGAAGATAAGAATATCCATTAGTACTTCTAACAAACGGTCCCAAATGATCAATATGGATAGTATCAAAGGGCTTGTTAACCTTATGTATCGGATGCAGAAGGCCCTCCTTCGGTCCAGCTGGTTCCTTACTATATGCGCACTCCAAACAAGAACGTACATATTTTTTAATAAACCGTTTCATTTTTGGAAACCAAAAGTCCTTACTTATTTTGTCAATCGTTTTTTCAACGCTAAAGTGGCCAATCTCATCGTGATTTAGTTTACACAACTGGAATCGTGCCATTTTGGGTACAACTCATTTGAGCTCATCTCCTATTTTCCGAAAAAGTTTATAATTTTTAAGAACATAGTTTTTCTTAACATCTGAATACTCAGTATCTTCTAACATTTTTCTGATACGAAGCAATTCGCTATCTTGTAATTGTAACGTCAATAGCCAATCTTCTGGAGTTATTTTAAAAACCGTTGGTACCGTTTCGTGGCTAGCATCCGGTTCATAAGGCAATGGATTCCTACTTAAGGCATCGACATGTGACATCGTGTGACCTGGTTTATATTGTATATCGAAATCAAATTCCTGTACCGCTATCCACCAACGTGCTATTCGTGGTATAAGGTCACGTTTACTGAATGTGGCTCTTAAAGCGGAACAATCTGTTACTAAAGTAAACCTAGTACCCAATAAGTAAACTCTAAATCGCTGCAGTGACGCTACAAAGGCTAATGTTTCAAGCTCGTATGCGTGATAGTTCTGTTCATCGGGCGAAGTTTTCCTACTGAAATATGCAATTGGTCTCATTATGTCTGTGTCTTGTCCCTTCTGTAGTAGAATGCCGCCCAACCCGTATTTACTAGCATCTGTGTGTAAATAGGTCTCATTCTTAGGATCATATATACCTAAAACTGGTCTTTGAATCAACGCTTCCTTAAGTTTTGCAAACGATGTCTGCTGTTCGATATCCCAACACCAAGATGCGCCCTTCCTAGTCAAGTCAGTTAGAGGTCTAGCGATGCTCGCAAAATTCTGTATAAATTTTCTAAAATAGCTAGCCAGTCCAATAAACTGTCTAACCTCGTGCACGTTACGTGGTGCCGGAAATCGTTCAACTGCGCTAATCTTATCTTTTCCAGGTCAAATTCCGTGCTCACCTATTTCGTAACCAAGATATTCTAACTCTTCTTGAAAAAAATTGCACTTTTGTACATTTAAAGTTAATTTAGCTTGTCGAAATAGTTTGAAAGTGTTCTCTAATCTCTCAAATTCGTCATCAAAATCTTTTCCTGGTATAAGAATGACATCCATGTAAGCCAAGGCGGAATTAAACCTTGAATTACCTAGAACCTGGTTAATTGTTCTCTGAAATACCGCAGGTGAATTAACCAAACCAAAAGGCATTTTCTTAAATTGATATAATCCGTCTGGAGTCACGAAAGCTGTGAGGTATTTGCAATCATTGTTTAACCGTATTTGATAATAGCCACTAGCTAAATCTAATGAAGTAAAGTATTTGTTGCCGTTAAGCATGTCTAACTGGTCATCTATCCTCGGCATTGGAAAATGATCCTTCCTAGTTTTCCGATTTAAAGCTCTGAAATCGACACATAGACGATACCCTCCCGACTTCTTTTTGACGAGTATAATAGGACTTGCATATGTAGAATTTGATTCTTCTACAATATCATTATCAATAAGTTCTTGGACCATTTCTCTAACTTTTTCTCGCTCAGAGTTACTTAAACGGTAAGGTCTGTAGACTATGGGAGTAGTATCATCTAATTCGATATTCATTTCAGTTACATCGGTGCATCCTAACTCGGATAAAGTTTGTGCAAAACAATCTCGATATGCGTTAATTAAATTCAACACGCTTTGTCTTTGTTGTAACGTTAAACTAGGATTAATTTTTACTTCGTCTATAGTAAATGGTGTCAGAGGATCGCTGTTAATTAGACGACAGGCTATATTTATTTTATTGATAGCAGGATCTGGTGTAAAAATCCGTTCCGCTCGCGATAGCACAAAATTATTACGAAAGAAAATAGGCATTCCTGATTGATTACAGATTGCAACTTGACATTTCCCCTCATTAACTTCGTAAATACCACCCATAACACAATAGTTTGCATTATCTAAACTTCTTACACTGTTTTCTATATAAACGTCACAATTAGACTCATTACCATCCACACATTCGACATAATCGAGATCGTTCGCAACAACCGTATCTGCCTGTATTTTTAAAACGATTTTATGATTTTTATGGTCGTCAAGGTTTATATTTGATAAGTCATTAGGAAAAGATCTTTTTAGAATATCAAGTTTATTATGCGTTTTTATAACCATTACATCTGTACGTTCTGTAAAATCTTGACCAACTAACAAGGGTTCACTTAGCAAGGAAGGCTCAATAATGTAAGCGTCAATATCTGCAGTCACTTCACCGATACGCAAACTCAACCTTGTTCTACCCAGTGGTATGGATAATCCGTTACCGAAACCACGAATATTTGGAACATCATTTTGTTCCATAGGCAACGAATATTTGTCAACTATGTCCTGACGAATCAGTGTACAATCGCTTCCAAAGTCCACATAGCATTGTAAACTAATATTATTATTTATGAGAGCAGTTTTATAATATTTGGAATCGGATCTAGATTTCTGTGTAAGTAAAGTTTTCTTATCCGATTTAGAATAGTTATTTGTTTGATTATTATTGTCTTTAGACCTATAACAATCGTTTGCTTTGTGTCCAATACGTTGACAATTGTCACACCGGATTATTGGCTTAGAGCACTTATTAAGCGTGTGGCCTGGTTCTCTACAATTATAACAAATAACTTCATTTGTACCTCTATTGCGACATTGAACTGCTCGATGACCAGTTTTAAGGCATTTAAAACATTTAACATCGTTTGGTGTGGAATTGGATGTAGATCGTTTAGTAAAGCGAGAACTATTAGCCTCTCTACATAAATCTTTAAGGAATTTGAGTAAATCTTCTGGATCTTGACACCTAGCTGACGAAGCACTAGCCCTAATGGTCCTATCTTCTATCCCATAGACCAGACAGTCAACTGCCCGTTTTTCTACTATACCACACGCGTTTAGTAGTAACATTTTATCATAATAATATTCATCTATCAATTCACCTATTTTCATTCGCCTATCTAACATCTCGGATAATAATGCCCCATAGTTACTTTCGGAAGGAAAGGCTTTTATCAACCTATCTTGCCATTCAGTCCATGTTAAAAGTATAGTTTGAAGTCCTTCATACCATTTCTTAGCGTGACCTTCTAATTTGGGCAAGGCGTAATGGGCGGTCTGTTCGTCAGTCCAGCTATATATCTTTGAGCATTCATTAACCTTAGCTATCCATCCCTCAATGCGTTGATTCTTTTGCGACGGGTCAAATGACGGTATAATGTTCGTTTTGTATGTAATCTTAGTTTGACGCGTAACACTCTGAATAATCTGTGATATATCACTAATACTTAATAACAAACTAGGTTTACTTGCGGTATCGTCTACTAGATTCCCCTCTGGAAGCTGCACAGACTGGAGAGCTTCAGTAATCGTCGATGGCGGCCCTCGAGGTAGCTCTGCACTCGTATGCCCATGTTGCACTGGTGTACTCGACGTCCCTCGAATTCGTGGTTGTGTGGTCTCCTGGAATAGTTACGGCAGTACGATACATATGTGTGAGATAATGAAATATACAAATAAAGCTTGGCAAAGAAGTTAAAGTTGGCATGTACTAGAATATTTTAAGTAAAGATATGTTGTACTATCATTTAAAATGACTTCTGTAATTGTAAACACATTTGCTATATTATAATTATTTGCATGGTTAAAACAGAATACAACAATGGCTGTCTTTAAAGTATCTACACATAACCTGTAAATCTTAAACATGTTAGATTAATATCAAAAGATTTCGAAAAGAGTTTACTTGTATAAAATTATAATTATTTACAGTTATTTACAATTAAACTTATTATACTGGTAGTAATTTCAATTACTGGTCGAAAATAAAATACTTCACATGTGAAAAGTAACAAGGTACCCAGAAACGTCTGTTACTATTCGATGTAATCGAATAGAATCGCGATGAATAATTATTATAGTAAATTATTCATCGTATACATGTCTCCGTGTTGTGTAGTAAAGAATAAAATATTTAGACTACCTATTCCTCTCACATTATTGATTCAATTTAATTCTCTTTGAAAATGTGGGTAGCTAGTAGGTACCGTAACAGCGGTTATTTGATAAAAGCATGCATGTATTTTCTCAATTTGTGTTTTTTTTTTCTTCTACCATGTTATTGGATATGAGAAAGAAAAAAAAAAGAAAAACAAACTGGCTGTGAAACAACAAGATAGTAAATTTAAAGTGTCAACGTAATTAACTTGCCTGCGATAATTGTTGATCCATAACCGTGACCCCTGGGTTAGGTTTTGCATTCCCGCGAACAATGGTTTGCGTGACTCTGAGGTCACAGCCACTGCTTCCTGATCTGGAACTTCGTTGATGGTGCCGCCTATGGCGACGCTTCCTCTTCGCACTCCTAGTCGTTGTACCACGGTCGCGTCCCAGCCGCGACTTAGAGGACTCACTTTCTGGTGTCGTACTGCGCCGACGATGACGCTTATGGCGGCGAGGGCGCCGGGTACTACTTCGTGAACGCCGTTCACTGTCGTCCTCGCTACCCATTTTATTCTGATCCCACTTCTGATATAAAATCAGGGAGGCAGATCAAAACAAAGTGTAGGTAGGCTTTAGTTTTATATTTCAAATAATAACTCACGAATACAGTTTAGCGATACGTCCGTCTTGTTCAACGCTCCGAACGAGAATGCCCGTCCGGTGCTTACAAACTTATTTATAACACTTCGTTAACAGTACTTATTTTATAGCAAATGCAAGATCAACGTAAATAAATACGAAATAAATAGTGCAATATATTCCATATGCATTTAGAACACTATTACAATTCTTAAACATACATATTTTGACTTCACTTGTAGAATTGTAGTCAAATTAATGTAATTTGACTACTACTATATGATTATCTTAAATTAATCAATAAAATTTGGAATAGATTAAAATAAGCATAATTAAATTAAAATAACATCCTAACTGTAAACAAATACAGATAGTACCAGTATATAATTTATGGTAAACCTTTAACTCTAACAAAAGCACGTCCTCTTCTTCGTACATCTCAAAAGAAACTGCCGGTAATATCTCTATATAGTCTATGTCATCTGCGCAAGGTGGGCCGCGCGGCTCTTTAATGTGGACGCGTTGCAAAAAAACACAAAAGCCTCACGAGGCCGAGCCGCCCGGCCCAAAAAGCCGCGCGGCTCGTAGTGGGGACGCTGCTTAACCCTAGAAAGATAACCTACGCCTCAAAGGCGCCTGCGATTGAATGAAGGTGCTCTCTCTTTCTAATGAGCGCGCATAGATAGCTATCCTTTTTTGTCAGCTCAGTCCGCGGAGCAGAGCGTCACGGGACGGCCGTTGTTTCGCGGTAAGTACCACAGTTTTACAGTTACTACTAGATGATGCGCTCCGGAGGCGCAAGGTTATCTTTTGTGTAACTTTTAGTAAAATAAATATTTGTTTATATTTGCATAAAATGTTTTAATAAAGTGTTTTTTTGTTTGTTTTAGCTTGAAATTGTTTACAGCATCATCATGACTAGCCGAAGAATGTTGTCTGATGATGCAATATGCAGATTAATGGCTGAAGATGAAGAAGACGAACATGGTGGGCATCAGACCAGTGACAGCGAGATGGAGGATCACCTAAGCGAAGATGATGTACAAAGCGACTATGAAGACGAGTTTATAGACGTTGCGGTGCCCGAAGAATTGGATGACACACAAAACGTAGAGAATATAACTCCGACTACATCTTCAGAGCTCGGTGAAAATTTGGAAACATCTCGTCGTGACCGCCGCATAATTGTTCCTGATCGCCGGACGATTCGAGGTAAGAACCAACATTGTTGGTCAACTATGAAGGGACAGAGTCGCGGAAGGACTTCTGCTATAAATATTATTCGCACTAATAGAGGTCCAACGCGTATGTGTCGAAACATATATGACCCACTATTATGTTTCAATTTATTTATCACCGATGAAATGGTCAATGAGATAGTGCGTTGGACGAATGTCGAGATCACCCTAAAACGTCGAGATAGTATGACAAAAGCTACTTTTAGAGATACTACCGTTACAGAAATCCATTCCTTTTTGATTAGATGTTTACGATTTGACGATAAGTCTGTACGACCCCTGTTACGTAATGAAGACCCATTCATCCCCATAAGAAAGTTATGGGAATTATTTATAACTCAATGTAAAATAAATTATACACCAGGAGAGCACGTCACCATCGATGAACAGTTATTGGGGTTTCGAGGACGGTGCCCATTCCGCATGTACATCCCCAATAAACCAAGTAAATATGGATTAAAATTTCCTATGATGTGTGACAGTGGAACAAAATACATGGTAAATGCAATGCCATACATAGGGAGAGCCACGAACACGAATGGGTTGCCACAAGGAGAGTACTATGTAAAGGAGTTGTCCAGACCTTTGCATGGCACAAATCGCAACATCACCTGCGATAATTGGTTCACTTCGGTACCTCTCACGAAATCACTTCTTCAGGAACCGTATAAACTGACCCTTGTTGGCACCATACGGTCTAATAAACGTGAGATCCCAGAAGAACTAAAAAACACCCGATCCCGACCTGTAGGCACTTCTATGTATTGCTACGATGGATGTCTGACATTAGTGTCATACAAGCCGAAGCCTTCTAAGATGGTTTATCTATTGTCATCTTGTGACGAAGAAGGTGTTATAAACCAAACGACTGGTAAGCCTGAAATGATTATGTTTTATAATCAGACTAAAGGTGGGGTGGACACATTTGACCAAATGTGTTCCACAATGTCATGCTCAAGAAAAACTAATAGGTGGCCAATGACAGTTTTTATGGCATACTGAACATGACGTTCATCAACTCGTATGTGATATATAGTCATAACATGCTCTCAAAAAATGAAAAGCCTCTAAATAGAAGAGAATATTTGAAAAAGCTAAGCACCCAATTATCCGAACCGTGGATGACGTCTAGACTTGAGGCGCCAACTTTGACAAAGCGTCTGCGAGACAGTATTACTAGTATAATTTCAAAACAGGCTGTACAGATCCCTACAGAGGATGAAGATGAATCTCCAAATAAGAAAAGGCGATATTGCACGTTTTGCTCGACTAAAAAAAAGAGAATGTCGAAGATGACTTGCGCCAAATGTAACAAAACTGTTTGCGGTGAACATAAAAAAGATATTTGCGTTGATTGCTTGTAAACCAAATTCTGAAGCAAATAATTATAGGCTAGACTGATTTTATCATAGTTGATTAGTATATAAAACATAATTTAACTAGTTTTCAATAAAATAGTTCCTATTATGTGATAACATGTGCCTATAAACATAAGACTCTTGATTTTTTTGTTTTTTTTTTATAGAGGGTTTTTTAGTTAAGTTTCTTTTCTAATATATATAAAAAATTAATTGAAACTGTCTTTTATTATTAGTTCATTAACCACACATTAAAGTTAATATGATAAATAAAACAATTGGTAAGTATTCAATGAATAAATATCATTAATATTATCATGCGCCTCTGAGGCGTATGGTTATCTTTTATGTACTATAAAATAAGGTTATCTTTCTAGGGTTAATATAACATTGGCATACACGGTTACACACAGACTCACTACGCGGCGCACTAAGGGGTATTTATCATCAAAATCCGGAGATAAGTCAATTTCTCGAAATGTGTCGTATCGCAAATCTGATTTACTTGAATAGATGGTAGACAAAGGGCCGACCCTTTTTTGTCCCTCCGCGCCGCTGGCGCGGGCGGGTCCTCGCGGGCGCCCGGTAGGGGTACAATCGAGTGAGCTAGCCGCGTACGCCGGCCATACATCAATCAAGAGAAAGAAACGATAAGAGTAAGTTACTTGATTATAAACTGATTTCGATTCTTTTTCAATTTACACCGTCTTTCTTACGGTAGTTTTTAGTGTTTATTATTAGCTACATTTTCGTATAAGGTTGCTGGATATTGTCACAGTATAATGTCGTATTGAGTTCATTCGTTTATAGGTTTAATTAGGTATTGGTGTTTTGTTGTACTAAAGTCGTTAGACAGGTATTGTCATAGCATATTTTCGTATTAAAGTTCATTTGCAAAAAATTTTTAATTACGTATTGGTATTTTTTCATTTCAAGGTCGCTAGATATTGTCATAGCAGACTCGATGTATAAAAGTTAATTTATAAAATAAATTTCATTAGGTATTCTCATATGTTTATTGCTAGGTATATTGTCGTATTTCCTTGGCTGACACCGACTCTAAAAATAACAATAATAGTACATTATATTATCCTAATAATTTGAGTATATTTTAAGCAGTCTACACATATATCTAAAATATTTTTTTTTGTTTAATTGATCTCTAATAAATATTTTAATAATTGTTTGTTAGTCATGAACATATAAATACGCAATTATTTTTACTTTTTAGTACATATTTTTTTTGTTTAAGAATATTCTTTTTGAAGTCGGTTTTTTACATTGTTTAATTTTTTTTTATTTCTCGATTTTTAGTGAAATTGAAATTCGATAACTTACTTTATTTGTTTGAATATACTAGACTTACTAAACGCGCTGCTCATATGAAACAGCGGCGTTTAAATGAGACAAATGAAGAAAGAGAGAAACGCCTACCTCAAAATACTAATTCTACCTCCAGGGCCATTTCAAAAGAGACTTGTGAGGATCGCAAAAATAGGCTTTCGAAAATGCGGGCTTACCTGAAAAATGTTTTGAATACGGAAAATTTCGAAAAACGTACTCACCGTCTCGGCTTCATTCACGATCGTCTATCGAAAGAGACGGAAGAGCAACGTGCCTACCGCCTCGGCGAGATCCACGGCCGTCTATCCAATGAGACGGAGGAGCAACAAGCTCACCGTTTTGGCGTGATCCATGATCGGCTATCTAATGAAACGGAAGAGCAACGTGCCCACCGTCTCGGCTTGAGCCATGATCGCCTATCCAATGAGACGGAGGAGCTACGTGCCCACCGACTTGGCGTGATCCATGATCGGCTATCTAAAGAAACGGAAGAGCAACGTGACCACCGTCTCGGCTTGATCCATGATCGCCTATCCAATGAGATGGAGGAGCAACATGCCCACCGAATCGAATTGATTCACGCTTATCAAACGAAACACCCGAAGCTCGTTCCATTCGACTTAGTGCAATGCGATAAGTCAGCCATATCTGTAGGGACATCGCAAATGAACAATCTTTTGAAGCGGCTATTAATATTTTTGCCGATGTACCATGCGCCGTTTGTAAAAGAAGTATTTATCCACAACAGTGTTCCAATTTACCAGCAGATATGTATAATACACTATTATCTGAGGAATTAATTGCTTTAGGTACAATAACTACATGCTCTCGCTGTAACAATAATATTAACAAGAGAAAAATACCAGCAACTGCATATTGGAATAAACTGATGCCCGCAGATGTACCGCCTGAATTACCCAATTTGACGAGCGTTGAAGAACAGTTCTTAAGTCGCATCGTACGTACACTCGTACTAGAAATGTATTCGAAAGGAAACAGCTATATACATTAAAATTAAACTCTTTAGATTTAGGTATGTTCCAAGGTGTATTAGCTAAGCCTACTAGTACTGAAGCTAAATTAGTTTATAAATTTATATTTAATAGTATTAAGAAAATTAGTTTGTAACTATATTGTGTGAATTTATGGGACTGGCATGTGAACGGGGTCTTAGCCAGGTGGAGGAAGCACTATTAATTATTCAAACACTTTGTAGCTTCAATATAACTTTAATTGTACTACAAGACAATGTTTTACTGTACAACAGCCGACCACAATACATTTTTGTTCCCAGTATATATACTTCGAGTGTGAACGAAACCATAGCGCGATTCAGACACAAGGAACAACGCCATCTATCGGGCTATGGCTCAAACTTTTTCACTTAACCAATAATTTTTACATTAAGTTATTTTTACTTAACGGAACAACTTAGACATACCGCCCACCAAGGACACATTGCAGAATGTCCTTAAATAACTTCCCAATACGCAACAGGGTTGGCGAGTACGTAACTATTACATACTATATCACGATACATCATGAACTTACAGAATTATACAATTATTACTTCTACAACTGAAGTTTTAAGTAAATCTTAACTCAAAGAGTAGGTACAATATTAAAAAATGAAACTAATTTCATAACTACTATCTAAACCTACATACTTATGTAGTGATAATTTTTGAACATTAACCAATCAATATCATTCAGTTACCGGAAGGACACACAGTTTAGATACTGGCCTTTTGAATACAGATTGTTTTGTTCGAAGAGTCACTACACGTGTGATACCGTCAGGTCCTGGATGTTTGCGTTCTATACGCCCCAGCAACCATCTACCAGGAGGTAAATCGTCCTCCTTTATTAAAACTATATCATTAATAGCCGGTTCAGGGGTTTGTTGCGTCCACTTATGCCTTTGCAAAAATTGATTAAGATAGTCTTGCGACCAACGTCGCCAAAAATGTTGTGTCATTTTCTGCGTAAGTTGCCAACGCCTAAGTGTGGATATGTTGCTATTTTCAAAATTGGACTCAGGTACCACCACAAGTGGTTCTCCTACCAGAAAATGACCCGGAGTTAACACCTCTAATTCTTGTTGATCCTCGACATAAGAGAGCGGTCTCGAGTTGAGACACGCCTCGATTTGAGCTAAAACTGTTGTTAACTCTTCGAAAGTCAAGGTGGAGTTACCGATCACGCGTCTTAAGTGGTGCTTCGTCGATTTTACACCAGATTCCCACAAACCACCCTGATTAGGAGCGTGTGGCGCTATAAAGGTCCATTGAGTGCCATTGTTTGCCAAACATTCGGATAGTTCGGGTATGAAGTTAGACTTCTCTTCTTCAAATAACTCGGCTAATTCGCGCGCAGCTCCAATAAAATTTGACCCATTGTCACTGTACAGATGAGCACAATGACCCCGTCTGGCAACAAACCTCTTGAAGGCGGCTAAAAACCCCTTTGTTGTCATGTCACTGACAACCTCCAAATGTATAGCCCGAGTGGACATGCAAACGAATAGAGCAATGTAGCCCTTGTAGGACTTATTGCCTCGCCCTGGGGATACCCTAACGTTTATTGGACCAGCATAATCGACTCCACTATTCAGAAACGGCTTACTAGGCGTAGCGCGTGGAGACGGTAGTTGGCCCATTAACTGGTTTCTTGTTTTGTGAGAATATCTTATGCACCTAACGCATTTCCTATAATATGCCTTTACAAGCCACTTAACTCCGACAATCCAATACATGGACCTCAAGTAGGTGATCATAGCTTGGGGTCCTCCGTGCATTGTTTGTTCATGTGCATCATTTATTAAAAGTTTCGTCAGAAATGAATCTTTTGGTATAAGAATTGGATGTTTGCGGTTGTAATCCAATTGAGACATTTCCAATCGCCCACCTACTCTAATAATACCTTCGGAATCTAAAAATAAATTCAGTGATTTAAACCTTTTTTTCTTTTCGTTTACCTTCTGCTCAACCGTTTTCATTTCTTCGAGTTCTTCAGCAAATTGTACCTTCTGGCATTGTCTAATGCAAACTTTCATTGCTTCAGAAAGTTCTAATGTCGATAAAGAATGAGTCCCTTGCCCTCTGTCACTTTGATGCCTATTATAACTTAAAAACCTTCTACAATAAGCTACTACCCGAATTAATCTCTTTAGTGATGAAAATTTGTCCCAAAACGTACAATCGAGCAAGCCTATATGAACTTTCACTTCTTCTAATTTGGTAACTAAATGTTCTGGTTTTTTATATTCAATTAATGATTCATGTAGGAACTCAGGACCATTAAACCAAATTGATGTGTTACAAAGATCACTTGGAGCCACACCGCGTGAAGCGCAATCTGCGGGATTTTCTTTGGAAGAGACATGTGACCAGTATTGGGTATCTAACGTGGTTAGTATTTCCGATACGCGATTGGCGACGAACGTCTTCCACCGACTCGGGTGGCTGCTAAGCCAGGCGAGAACAACTTCGGAGTCGGTCCATGCACGCAAATTGGTTGACTCTATTTTCAAAACTTGCGCTACTTCCCGCATCAACTTAGCCACAAGAACGGCTCCACACAATTCCAATCTGGGTATTGACACCTGCTTGATGGGCGATACCCTTGTTTTGGACGTTATTAACGTGACATGTGTGCTACCATCCGAATTCACTACTCTGAGGTATACTACTGCAGCGTAAGCCGTCTTCGAGGCGTCGGAAAACCCGTGTAACTCTAATACACTTTTAGAGTTTGTGCCACACCATCTTGGAATTTGAATATTGGCTAATGAAGGTAAGTCTTTACGGTATTTAATCCATTCAGTTAATAAACTACTTGGTACTTCTTCATCCCAACCTACACCTGATAGCCATAGCTTCTGTATTAAAGCCTTTGCTATAATTATGCTTGGCGCTACCCATCCCAACGGGTCGAAAAGTTTCGAGATATCTGATATCATTTTTCTTTTAGTTATAGGTGCATCCGGGAAAGGAAGTTCGACGGAGTACTTGAAGACATCATCACGAGAATCCCAGGTAAGTCCGAGTATTTTACTAATATCATCTATTTTTATTTTCAGATCCTCATCCGATTCTTTTTCCTTAATTCTATCCATTAATTCCTTGCTATTACTGTTCCATTTCTGTAACTTGAATCCCCCCTTCGATAGGACTGTATTTAACTTTTCATATATTTCAAATGCTAGATTTGCGTTCTCAGCGCCTGACATTAAATCATCGACGTGAAAATCATTTAGAATGATCGCTGCTAACTTGGGATCATTCTGACATTCGTCGTTGACAATCTGGTGAAGAGTACGCACTGCCAAATAGGGAGCTGAAGCCGTCCCAAAGGTTACAGTAAGTAATTCATATTTTTCTATATCTTTTGTTGAGTCATTCCTCCAGAGAATACGCTGAAAAATGGTGTCCCTCCGATCGACCCACACTTGTCTATACATTTTAATTATATCGGCCACCAGACAAATAGGGTTCATTCTCCAACGCATGATGATGTGACGAAGATCAGCTTGCAACTTTGGTCCAACCAACAACATGTCGTTTAACGATGATCCATTTGTTGTCTTACAGGATGCGTCAAATACGACTCGAACCTTCGTAGTAACCTTATCTTCCCTAATGACAGCATGGTGAGGTAAGTATATAGCGTTTATGTTCTTTTCTTTATCATTTATTACCCTTTGCATGTGTTTTAAATCTAAATATTCATTAATAACTTTCTCATAATCTCTCTTCATGGTAATATTTTTATTTAACTTTGATTCTAACCCTTTTAGTCTTCTTTCAGCTATAGCCTCAGAGTCACCGAACTGATGAAGCAGGTTAGTATCACGAAAGGGTAGCCGTACTATATACCTGCCACTGTCATCTCGTGTAGTCGTTGCTGAAAATAGTTCTTCACATTTGAGTTCCTCGTTTGTAAGCATTTTCTTAGTTTCAGATGGCTCCCTTTCCAGTTCCCAAAATTGTTTTAATAGGTCATCCGTCTGCAGGTATGAATGCATTACAGTAATATGTGATGAAATATTGGATGTATCTACATCTGATACCCCTGATAATATCCACCCCAGAGTGGTGTCTTGTGCCAATAGGGTACCACTCAAATTCCGCTTAATGCCAGTCTGGATAACTTGGCTGTACACCTCAGCACCCAACAAGATATCAATTTTGTTGGGTCTGTGGTACTCCGGATCAGCTAAGTCGTCTTCCGTCAAGTCCACCCATTCTACCTTGGTTACTTTAGTAACCGGGAGGAGAGCTGTGACCGACTTTAGCATATAGGCATTGACCGTTACTTGAAAATTTGAATTCTTCATAGACCTTAGCTTAATAGTGACAGTGTGTTTAGATATAACGCCCTTGTCACCCCCTACACCTAACACGGTGTTTTTTGTTGCAATCCTCTTTAAACCCAAATATTGCACCATGGCTTCGGTAATGAATGAACCTTGCGACCCTTGATCTAGCAAAGCCCTGATAACCCGAAAGGTCCCGTCTTTCGACTCAGCCTTCACCATAGCTGTTGTCAGTAAAACAGTTTTACGACTGTTCCCGGTCGAAAGACAAGAGACCATTGTTTTGCTAGACTCTTGCGTTGGCGCGGTCGATTCCTTATAATCTGCTTTCACCACATTAGGTGATGAAGCTTCCGCGTGAGAAATGTTCTCACTTAGTGACCCACTAACATCAATATCTTGATGTAACAATGAATTGTGACGACGTTTGCACGTTTGGCATCGTAATGAATTCTTGCAAAATCTGGCAGCGTGGTTGCTCTTGAGGCATATAAAACAGAGATTATTTTCCTGGACAAACTGGCGTCGTTTTGCTACTGGCTCATTAATGAATGCCTTGCAAGCTCCTATTTTATGGCTAGATGAACAAAACACGCACGTAGTTTCTTTTGGAGCTTTCTCTTTAATTGAGTGAAAAGACTGCATACCCTTTGAAGGCTTCTTGGGCCCTTCAGATTTATTTTCTATGCCTTCGAGACCTCTAAAACGACTCGTAAGAAACCGTGAGAATTCCGAAACGGTAGGTAATTCTTCATTAGAATCCTCAGAAATTTTCAATTCCCACGCTTTCTTCGTGTCTTTGTCTAATTTTTCACTAATCAGATGTATTATTATTATATCCCAAGATGAAATATCTACCCCTAAATTCTTGATAGAATCCAGACAATCAGAAGTTGTGTTTAATATACACTTGATTCCGACGGCTGATTCATTTAATAATGGTTTTTGATTAATCAAACGTTTTAAAATGCCTTTAGCTAAAAACTTTTTATTATTATAAGTGCTATTTAATTTTGTCCACGCCATCTCATAATTATCACAAGTGATTTTAATGTTTCTAAGCAATTGTTCTGCTTCCCCTGTAAGATGCCCTTTTAAATAGTAAAACTTTTGCGAATCGTCTAAGTTTTTATCATTGTGTATTAATCCTACAAACAGATCTCTAAATGTGTGCCATTCCGAATAACTGCCGGAAAATGACGGAATTTTAATTTCCGGTAATTTAACCCTGTTTTTTGCCTTTTTGGTTTGATCAGTGTCTTCTACCTGAGATACAGTAGAAGTCCTCGCAAGTTTCCTTAACATATCTTTTAATTCAGATTTATGTAATATGTACATTTCTTCCACAGTATCATATACACAATTTTTATGATAGATAGAACTATTTATTTCTGACTTCTTAGTTTGTTTAATTATATCACTATGATTTGTACAAAATGCGGTCCATTGTTTCTCTAAGTTTTCTAGTCGTGTTTCCACATACGAAATCGTTAGACGGTCTTTAGGGGACTTTTTGAAGTTATTAACTGCTTTAAGTATTTTATCTTGAATGTCCTCCTGTAGATTCTCGAACGACTCCATGGTTGAATAAGCGATTAGACTATGTAAAGATTATTATAACCAAACAAGCAAGTTTTATGTTGACAATACTTAACTTTAAATCAATACAATAATTTTCTAAGTGTATATTTTATCAAATACGCTAAGTCTTTATTTTTGCACAAAATATTCTAAGTTTCGTTTATCACAAAATTTTCTAAGTGTTTTAAGAGTTAAATTCTATGGGAAATCGGGCATGGATTCCCCGTCTGAACCACTTTTACCTTAAAACTATTACAAGTCCTAAACCGAGGTTAATAAATGAACTTAAATAAATGTTAAGGTTAAAATTACTTACTACATTATAATGTCTTTAAACTTTCTTTAAAACTTCACTGATTTTTTTCTCAAAGTTATTATCTCCTAAGCAATAAGGTTGTAAATGTACTTACAGTTTTTCTTCGGTCATCACTTAACACAATTCACACTGTTACACCAATTTAATATTCACTGCTCCTTGTGCTGCCCTCTGTTAGCCGCAGTGGTTAACCTTGGTACAGCTGCGTAGTTCTCGTATAATGTCCAGTTATCCACGGTAATTCATCCAAACTTTAGTTCGCCGTCCAGTCCCAAGATGGCGCTTCTCCCTTTCAGTGCACGACACAACCTTGTGCCCACTGTAAGGCACGGCGACGCTTGCTCTGATCAGCAACCCACTGACCAGTAACCTAACCGGGCGGGTGATTACCGGTATCACCACCCAAGAAGCTACCAAAAATAGCGCTTTATGCAGGCCTCCAATCGAATCCGGCTCGAAGGACCACATGAACGGGGTCTTAGCCAGGTGGAGGAAGCACTGTTAATTATTCAAACACTTTGTAGCTTCAATATAACTTTAATTGTACTACAAGACAATGTTTTACTGTACAACAGCCGACCACAATACATTTTTGTTCCCAGTATATATACTTCGAGTGTGAACGAAACCATAGCGCGATTCAGACACAAGGAACAACGCCATCTATCGCGCTATGGCTCAAACTTTTTCACTTAACCAATAATTTTTACATTAAGTTATTTTTACTTAACGGAACAACTTAGACAGCATGAACCTTGATTGGTTAAAAGTCCCTAATTAAATAAATAAAAACAAAATTACAAGAAGTCGCATCGTTCTCGTTTCAGTCAAAATTGGTGTAAGGGGCAGGTTATTTTATTTGCAGAGGATGTTGTGTAAGTACCTGAACAGTTACCACTGAAACCACATCAAGCTGGTTTAGTTTTAGTAGTGGAAAGTCTCGAAAACCTTTCATGTTCTAAAGAATTCGTCGTGGATATGCAAAGACTGAATCGAGCATTAATTTGGTTTATTTCCAATAACCATATTTACAAAGATGTTCAAATGCATTATGAAACGACCTTACACATACTTCATATAGTCCAAATAACTGACAATTCTATTCCTGAACAGGGTGGTGCTTTTTCTGAAAGATCCTCAAAACATTATGTCACTTTTAATGACAACAAGGCAATATTACGCGGATCATTTAATCAAGGTGATTTACGATTTAATTTATCTCGCGGTAGGATAGCGGCTGTTGCTTGTGCAGCATTTTTTTGTATTAGATTCAAACAAGTGGGCCAAAAGTGATATCGATTACATTGTAAACTTTGACTACAATGACTGCATCGCTGCTGTTGAAAAAAAAATCAAATACCATGAAAAAGTTCTGCCTAAAGGTGCGTATAAATTAAGCGCGGCAAACCATCGAACATTGGCGCGCGCGGCGGCCACGCTCTATGTAGACGGGATCGCCGCGCGCGGCGACGCGAACATTGCCGCGCTCGAACGTGCCGCGGGGCGATCCGCTTGCTGTCGGTTTTTGAGACCGCGTCAAAGGAGCTTCAGTCGTTCGCTCGCGCGCAGTGGGGACGGTTGTAGTTTTGGTGATTTGGATCGCGCGGCGAATACGTAAAAATGGACAACGAAAAGTGCCGTTAGTAGGTTGAAATTGGGGTTTCTGGATCAGAGGAGATCCAGAAACACCCAATTTCAACTATTCAAGTACTCTAATAATTCAGACATCCATTCAATCATTCTAGTATTCTAATATTTCAATGGGTTTCTGGATCAGAGGAGATCCAGAAACACCAAAATTTCAACTATTCTAGTACTCTAATAATTCAGACATCCATTCAATCATTCTAGTATTCTAATATTTCAATGGGTTTCTGGATCAGAGGGAGATCCAGAAACACCCAATTTCAACTATTCTAGTACTCTAATAATTCAGACATCCATTCAATCATTCTAGTATTCTAATATTTCAATCATCCGTTCAATCATTCAGCATTCTAATTTTCAAATAGATAGGTAGGTATTAGGTATTTGTTATGCACATGTGACACTTCTGAATAGCGTTCGTACATATGTACGAACGCCCGTGCAATAAAATATATATATATATTATTGCACGGGCTCTGGGTATGAATTTTAGTTATTCAATCTTTACAATTTATAAAGAAAATATAATCTTATATATAATATATATTATATATATATATATACATATATATATATATATATATATATATATATATATATATATATATATATATATATATATACCAGAGGACTGAAACATCATAACATAACATCATAGTTATTAATATTCATTCAAATTTTTTCACTTTAAATAGTATGTTCATTTAACAATTCAAATAAGCTTAATAATGTAAGTGATAGCATGTTTAGTAGATTCGGTACGGCGCGCTATCAAGAATGGAATGCGCTCAGATGTCCTCTGTTACCTTATATAGAGCAGCTATGCTGTGTTTGTGTTATACCTATTGATAGAAATAAAAAGCTAAATTTTTTAATTCGTTTATTATTAATAGGTATTAATATAAATTAGACAATTTCATCACATTTAATCTATTTATTAAGTAAATAATAATAATTATGGCTATGATTCGATATCATCCTGAATTTTAGATATTAGTTCTCTTGTACTCGTATAAATGTCATCAAATAATATAGTTTTCACAACATGCTGAGCACAAATTTCAGCTTCACAATCACATAACAACTGTTCTGATTTCGGGATACTATCCGCATCGTAAATTTCTATTTTTATAATTTTCGTTCCTCGGGTGACCGGTTTCTTTATAAATTGAAAAATTTTTTGTTCCATATTTGCCCTCTTACGAGTAAGGTCCAGCGTTTTCTGCCCAGGTTTTTGAATGGTTGGATTGGTTGGTTGGTTCACGGGAATGAAATTGAAGAGATCTTCAGTGTCCTGAAAAGAAATGTGTGCTTTAATTACGTGGTATTCAATACTTGTCTCTATTACTAAAATTAAGCACCATTATTTAATTTATTAACCAACGTTCGGATCCTGGAGTCCAGACGCAATGCTTTTTGGCATTATGTCATGATATAGTTTCACAGAACAACAAGTTAATAGGTTAAAAATAAGTTATTAACAACACTACAATAAATAATCAAATACAAGAGAGAAATATGAATGTTTTAATATTCTATTGTCGAATTTAATAAAGAAAAATAATAAACTTTTACTTACCGACATTGTGCTGTGTTCGATTAACACTATACCAGGTGCAAATAAACTATTCGATTTAAAATATAACCTTTATCTATTTATACTTAATTTATCTAATTCATTTGTATGTAATAAGGTTCAAAATAGAACGTTTTTATTTGATGTTGATATTTCCACCATAAATGGAGGATCAAATTTGAAATCGCATAACATCATGTCACCCGACAGTTCATTGTTTACTAAAAATATGCATGAATGTAATAAATACTACTGTACGTTTGTTCATTGGATTTTTCTCATACGATTCATTGAGAAGATTTAACAAGCAAAGTCAAAGTATGTTAGTAGTATGTCATGAACCACAACACTGCTATGTAAGCGATTGAAGAATCGCTGACCTCGCAATATTTATCAAACCATAATTATAATTTTCGCATACTACTATTATATATGGTTTCACTTGCATTTATTATTATAATTTATTTTTACTGAACTTCAGCAAAGGAAGTTACTGACATAAACATAAAATCACGCTAACCCCATCGAAGGGTTTTGGGCAGAGATGTATAGTGCCATACAATCACATCCATGGAGGATAAATATGTTTTTGTTAAACAGGTGCTATTTCTGCTAACATCGAACTCAAGGTGTGGTTATCATCTAATTATAAATGAACGTAACTGTATTCTATGTATATTATGACATTATTTGTATATACAAATAATTTGCGTATACCCAATAATGTTTAATACTTTACGTATAAAAACATTAAAAAATAAGGAACATTTATTATACAGTCTAATAAACGCTACTCATAACTCGTCATTCTTAAAAGCAGGGTTAAAATATAAGGTGAGTACTCACCGTGAGCTGTCGCATGTAATGTAACAACACAAGTCGATGCTGTGTATTACATATTCTATAGATACATACTATTCCGTGATAAAATTATTTTATTTTAGTAGTCTAGTAAGTGCTGGACGTTACAACTGCAAACATTATGCATATAGTGTAATGCTTAACTGCTTGCTTGAATGACTTCGAACATACTAACTGATATAATGTTCGTATCTGAACTGTTGCACTCAGATTGCCATGGTGAGTAACGAACCTAATGAAAGTGATATTGTAATATTGTCTAAAAGTAAATCATATTTGGGTGCAGTGATCTGACACAGCATTTAATCAGCACGTGCCCTATTCCATATTCGGGATATTATGACGTAGATTTACCGCTATTTAAGAGACCGTCTGTCAAAGTTTCACCACAAAACACTCATCTGAGAGCCGGTGTCATCACCTACTACGAGCTTACCAGTATTTACAAGTTCACCAGATCTTCTATCTACAAAATGTAAGTGCATTTAAATTATGTTCTATGCCGTGTAAATACTTATGCTATTATTCAATATCAATAGTATTCAATCATTCGACTATTCAGTGATTCTGCTTTGCAATAATTTCTCATATTAGTACCTATATACTTAGTGATTCATGATTTGATAATTATATTAATTGATATAAAGTAACAAATCAATACTTCAACTAAATAAATTATTGATAATTAAGAGTAGGTAATATCAAATAAAGTAAACAATTATTTATCTATTACAATATTATTTACTGCCCCTCTTTTCGATGGCAATAATTCCCCCTAAATGTTTTCAACCAATATGTTGCTATTTGGCTATCCAAGTAGCATCTATCGTTAAATTACTGCTACCACTGACTTATTAACCTTTATTTTCAGGTCCAAGCAAATGGCTGACCAACTGTTTCCATCATCGGACGAATCGACGGTTGACGCTCCAATTAAGTCAAGCAAAAAGAAGCGAAAGGTTCCTGAGAAGACATGAGAAAGCCAGCCGACTACTGCCAAGAAGACGAAGGTGAAAGTTACGGCGCAAGATGTCTTCGGCACTGATAGCGACGATGATGAACTCAATAATATCACCACCGCTGGTAAAAAAATAGCACCTATTTACTCTTACGTAACAAGGAGATTAGCAAATGGTTTCTCGCGACAACTAGATGAAAGCAAAAGTGGTAGTTATTATATTGAATTGAAAATTTATAATACTGATGAAATTGAGCGGGTGCCACCAGTCAATCGATGGCGGCATTCCGTAATAACTGTTAAAAATAAAACTAATTCGGACACTGAGTCCTGGAAGCATATAAATGCATTTATAAAGGAGACGAGGAAAGAATTTATAAATAAAACACCAACTTTTATAAGCTCGTACCAGTAGAATATTAGGTATTTTACTGGTAACAGTAACTGAACCAAGTATATATCTTTCTTTCTATAATTATAATATAAAGTTAATTTAGCCTATATTATCATTTAACTATATTGACTATGTACTCATGATAATTGTGAATGTTAAATGTAGATTCATTTAATTAAATAAACACAAAATCTTTCTTTCTATAATTATAATCTAAAGTTAATTTAACCTATATTATCATTTAACTGTATTGACTATGTACTCATGATAATTGTGTATGTTAAATGTAGATTCATTTAATTAAATAAATACAATTCTTTCTTCATGCTATCATTTTTCTTTTCAGTGAAATCACCCTCTACTGGTTCACCATCAAGTTCCTATATAAATTGTGATAAATGTAAAATTGAGATACCTAGACATGAATACAGATATCATAAACGAACTAATATCCATAAATCGAATTGTTTGATAAAATCAGAGTTTGAACATATTGATATAATAGCTACAGCATTTAAAAACAGAATAATGACTTATCGCTTAAACCCATCCATAGAAGACGAGTACCTCCTACCAGAGGCGTTCTTGGATGCCAAGCGAGATGATATTTTTAAACTAATTGAGCTATCATTATTAAAGAATACATGTATTAAAGTTAACTTTGAGCTGTTTGCTTACTTCGTATTAGCTAAATCAGGTGAGCAGCAGCTAAAATCATTTAATACAAGATACGAAGTTATTTATAAAAGTACTGATTTTGATGAAATTTATTTGAATCTAAGAGAGATTTTTAAGATGAAAATAACTGAATTTGAGCACTGTGAATCTGGATGGTCATTCACATCATTCAGTCATTTAGAAATAAATATAAATAAGTATTGTCCTATGAGAGGTGGATCTTACATAGAACTACCAGAAGTTATTAAGAATACAAAGAGCTGTATAAACATTTATAATAACGATGAATATTGTTTTTTATGGAGCATCTTAGCAGCATTATTTCCAGTCAAAAATAATGTCTGCAGGACAAGCTCTTATCCTCATTTTAGTACGATATTTAATATAACAGGGATGTCATTCCCACCATCACCAAAAGATATCAGATTATTTGAAAATAATAACAGTGATTTAAGTATTAATATTTACGGATTGGATCAACATTACAATGTAACTGGCCGCCCCCTTTATGTGACGAATATCAGGAGAGATAAACATATTAATTTATTGTATTACGAAAAAAATAACAGAGCTCATTATTGTTTAATAAAAAACCTATTACGCTTAGTGAGACGTCAAGTTTCACGGCATAAAGGTCGCATGTATCTATGCGAGACATGTTTGCAATTTTTTACAAGTGAAACTAAATTCCACTCTCATGTATGTTCTAAAATTATAACTTTATTACCAGATAAAAACAGTACGTTACAATTTAAACATTTTGAGAGACAACAAAAAATTAACTTTGTTATATATGCTGATTTTGAAAGCCTATTATGCAATTTTAATGAAGTAAATACTGATAAAAATACTATAAGAAATAAGTTACACCAGCCTTCATGTTTTGCATACTATGTGTGTTGCTCGCATGATAGTAATTTGAATAAATTTGTTACTTACCGAGGAGCAGACTGTGTACAAGTTTTTGTTGAAAAAATCATTAAAGAAACTAAATCAATACATGAGATCTTGATTACTAAAAAAGTTATGAAACCAATGACTCCAGAACAAATTATAAATTATCGCAATGCAAGTACATGTCATATTTGTAAAAAATTATTGTTTGATGACAAAGTGCAAGATCATGATCATATTTCATCAGAGTATAGAGGTGCAGCACATTCACACTGTAATTTAATTTATAGAGTATGTTCATTTATACCGGTCGTTTTTCATAATCTATCTGGTTACGATTCCCATTTATTTATCAAAGAATTGGCAAAATATGATGGCGAAATAAAAATAATTCCTAAGACCAAAGAAAAATATTTAAGTATTACAAAAATTATTGAAACCGGCGAATATAATAATCATTTGCAAATTAAATTCATAGATTCATTCCAGTTTCTTAGCGCAAGTCTTGATAATTTGAGTAAAAGCTTAGCAGGCAGTGATTTCTTACATTTAAGATCACTTTTTCCTGATGACGTGAAATTTGATTTAATTCGAAGGAAAGGTATATATCCATACGAATATATCGATTCATGGCAGAAATATAATGAGACACAGCTACCTCCAAAACATTGTTTTTACAACAGTTTGCAAATGGAACATTTAACAGATAGTGAGTATGAACATGCGCAAACTATTTGGAGTTGCTTTAATATTGACAGTCTTGGTGAATATACTGATTTATATTTGAAGTGTGATGTTTTATTATTATGCGATATTTTTGAAAATTTTAGAAACATATGTCTGCAGCATTATAATCTTGATCCTGCATACTATGTAAGTTCACCTGGTTTAAGTTGGGATGCTATGCTCCTTTACACTGGTGTTCAACTGGAATTGATTCATGATTTAGAAATATATAATATGATAGAAAAAGGAATCCGTGGTGGATTAGCACAATGCTCTCACCGATATGCTAAAGCTAACAATATTTACCTCCCTCATTTTGATGACTCTAAACCATCAACTTATTTAGTATATCTTGACTGTAACAATCTTTATGGATATGCAATGACTAGAAAATTACCTATATCAGATTTTAAATTTATGACAAGCCCTGAAATACTAAGTTTTCGTCTGTTTGATATCCCCGACGATGCTGAGTACGGTTACATTTTAGAAGTTGATCTAATGTATCCCGAATATCTACATAATTTACACAATGACTTGCCTTTCGCTCCAGAAAAGTTCATACCCATTGGTGGAAAGACAGATAAATTAATTGCGAACTTGTATGACAAGTACAATTATGTTATACATTATATTCATTTAAAAGAGTGTATTAAAAATGGTCTTGTATTGAAAAGTATTCATCGCATAGTTCAATTTAAACAAGATAACTTTTTAAAAAAGTATATAGATTTAAATACTCAATTGCGTCAATCAGCAAAGACATCTTTTGAAAAGGATTTCTTTAAACTTTTGAATAATTCAATATTTGGGAAAACTATAGAAAATAAACGAAAACAAGTTGATATTAAATTGGTGAGTAAGTGGAATGATAATAAGAACAGAACAAATAAAAGAATGGGTGCAGAGAAACTAATTGCAAAACCAAACTTAAAAAGTATTTGTATTTTTAGTGAAAATTTTGTTGCAGTTCAACTGAATCCCGACAAACTTGTTTTAGACAGACCTATCTATGTTGGATTTGCTGTACTAGAATATGCTAAACAACATATGTATAATTTTCATTATGATTTCATTAAAAATAAGTATGGTGAAAATGTTAAATTGTGTTACACTGATACTGACAGTTTATTATACTTAATACATACACAAAACTTTTATAAAGATTTGAATGAAAATATATTAAAATTTGATACCAGTAATTTTGATTGTAATAATCCTTACGGTATCCCAAAGCTAAATAATAAAATTCCCGGCTTGTTTAAAGATGAATTAGGTGGTGATGTAATAACCGAATTTATAGGCTTGAGAGCAAAGCTTTATTGTATTAAAGCAATAAAAACACAGATTAACAAAGCTAAAGGGGTATCAAGGCCCATTACAAAAAGTTTAAAAATATCTAACTATAAGAGAGTTTTATTTAAGAATATTACTTTACAATGTAAGATGAATATGATAAAGTCAAGTAAACACGTACTGTATTCACAGGAAGTAAATAAAATAATTTTAAATAGAGTAGATGATAAAAGATTAGTTCAACCAAATCAAATAGACACAGTATCTTGGGGTCATTGTGATTTTATATGTTAAAGCAATTGTATTATATAATGTATATCGCTATGGTGCGATTTAAAAATTGTAGTATGATAAGTTTTATGATTTAATTTGTATACCTATTCAATTTACTTAATAAATATATATTTTTACTCATAATATTTGTCTTTCAATTTATTTTGTTGTTTATAAATCATATAAATACCACAACGATTATTATTTTACAATAGATGCAAACACGAACTTGGTAAGCAAGCAGTGTCCTGAAATGCATAAAAAAGAGACTAAAGACAGAAGAGAATACACTGTATTTGAAACATTCATCCTTCTAATATCCTAGTGTATAATGTGCAGACTCTCAAACAATACATGAAATATATTATGTGAAAATCAAATAAAATTTAAGTATAAGCGAAATGAAGCTGATCAAACAACCTATAAAATTAAATGTCAATAACATAAATTTCAGTGACTCTGTTCACCAGGTCAGACATAGCATATTAATACCAAATACAATTCGTTGTATTATATGTGGTCCATCGAATTGTGGCAAAACAAATGTTATAATTAGTTTGCTCCTACATGAAAATGGACTCAAATTTAAAAATCTTTATCTGTACTCAAAAACTAATTTTCAACCAAAATATAGATTTTTACAGAAAGTCTTAAGTAGAGTTCCGCAGATGAAATTCTATGAGTTTAATGATGACAAAGATGTTGTAGCGCCGAGTGAAGCTTTAAATAATTCTGTATTTATTTTTGATGACGTTGCTTGCGAGAATCAAATAAATATTCGTAACTATTTCTCCATGGGTAGACATAAACAAATTGATTGTTTCTATTTATCACAGACGTACTCAAAAATTCCGAAGCAGTTATTACGTGACAATGCTAATTTTCTTATACTGTTTAAACAAGATGAAGTAAATTTAAAGCATATTTACGAAGAACATGTTAGTTCTGACATGTCATGGAATCCATTCAAGAATATTTGTAATACAGTTTGGAGAGAGCCATATAATTTTCTTTGCATTAACAAAGATTCGTTATTAAATAATGGACGATACAGAAAAAATTTCGATGCATTTTTTCACATATGAAGTTATAAATGAATGTCACACATAAATTACATTCATTGTAACTGCTTCTGTGCTTGAATGCTGTGTTGTAATAAGATGGAGCAAAATATTAAAATTGAATTAATGAAGTCTGTCGACTCCATAAAAAGTAAATTAAAACAAATGAAAAATCAGGACCATGAAGTTAACTTATCACTTGATAAATTATTCAAACCAGTTTCCGATCCCCTCAAAACCATTGTGAATTCTAAAAGCTTTTTAGAAAATTTTAAACACGAAAATTCGGGTCCAATCGAGGCCGATGAAAATAGTAAAAGCTCTTCTACTAAGCGTGATGATTTTTACGACGCAGATATAAATTCTGCAAGCTCTCCTAAAAATGAAGTAAGAAGTAATTTGGAAATTTCATTGGAAAGTGAAGACATCTATGGTATTTACGACGGTGTAAACGTACCATTCGGAATAAGACCGAAAATAAAAGTTTGATGATGGGCAATTCAGTAGTATCATTTTCAAAAATTGATAGTGTAGATAATGATAACTTAGTTTTGGTTAAAATCGGCAACAAACCTTACGATTTAACTCCGGGGCTGAAAGAACTCTTACTCCGAAAAAAACCTGATTTAAAGTTAATAACAAACGTAGATAAACTTGTCTATAAAGATATGTTGCATTATACTAACGCCCATAAGAGAGATTTTAATCCTGGAGGCCAAATAAGAGGTGACAAAGGGATTAAATATCGAGAAATAATTAAGCCATTATTTTCTGAAACTACAACAGAAAAAAATCATGAAAAACTTGGAGGTAGCTTGCCTAAGCTTAAAACATATAAAATGGACACTGACTTGGTATACTGGGACGATCCCAACGAATTGGTTGAGAGACTAAAATTATTAGTGGCTTCAAGAGATGCTGGTAACACAAATCATGATAATGAAATACTATCAATAATTGAAGAATTAAAAGAAGCTAACATAATTAAGGAATAAATACTAACAATACAAAGCTTTTGATTCAGTATTACAGGGTCATTCATTACAAATATTGACGAAGTTGGTATATGTATTTATGTATATTATAATTAAGATATAGTGGATTAAAAATACATAAATAATTCTCTTACAAAATCTGAGTAAAATATAGACTATTTTTTAACATGAGCAAAGCTGATGTGGTAAATGAAATTCATAAAAATGCAAGGGTGAACTTTCCGCGACGACAAGTTATTATGAAAGATATTGATGATTTATGGCAAGCAGATTTAATCGATATGCAATCTATATCTAAAGATAATAAAAGCTTTAAATTTATTCTTGCGGTTATTGACACATTTTCAAAATATGCTTGGGCGTTTCCTTTAAAAAGTAAGAACAAAGATGAGATATGTAAGGCTTTTAAAACTTTGCTGGGTAAGAAGCGCGTTCCTAGGAACTTACAAAGTGATAACGGAACAGAATTTTATAATAATAAATTTAAATGTCTTATGCAGTCATATAATATTAATCATTATTCAACATTCTCATCAAAAAAGGCTTCAATAGTTGAGAGATTTATCAGAACATTGAAATCTAAATTGTACAAAGAATTTAGTTTACAGGGTAATTATAATTGGATAAATAATACCCTCAAAGATGTTATTCATAAATACAACTATACTGTTCATCGAACGATTAATGAAATTCCGGCAAATGTGGATAATGTAAATAAAAAACACATATTGGAGAGATATGAAAGGTTGGTAAAAAAAAATACTCTAAAAAGCAAGTTTAAAGTCGGTGATTATGTTCGTATCAGTAAGTACAAAGGAACATTTGAAAAAGGATATACTCCTAATTGGTCAACAGAAATATTTAAAATTCGATACAAACAGAATACAACTCCTATCACTTACTTAATTGAAGATACGATTAGAGGTCAGCCTATTTTAGGAGCATTCTATGAACAAGAACTTAAAAAGACAAAACACCCCAATTTGTACCTAGTCGAAAAAGTTCTTAGAAGGAAAGGGAATAAAGTTTTCGTAAAATGGTTAGGTTTGTCTTCTATTGAAAATAGCTGGATTGATAAATCAAACTTGTTGTGAGAAAACAAAGAAAATTAGTTGACCTCTTAAATTGATTAACGCATTATAATATGAAATGTTTTATTATTTATTGATCAGTCTTATGATGTGTATTGGAGAGAGTAGTCTTCTCAATTGGTTCATAAATCATTTACCATTTGAATTACATTTACCAGGATATAAATATTGTGGACCTGGTACACAATTAATAAAGCGACTTGCACGCGGTGATAAAGGTGTAAACAAATTAGACGAATATTGTAAGGAACACGATATTGCATATCACAAGTCAGCAGACTTAAAAGATCGACACAAGGCAGATTTAAATTTGTTTGAAATGGCGAAAAAGCGTGCAGTTGCCCCTGATGCAAGTGTCGGTGAAAAATACGCGGCACGTTTGGTAAGCAATGCAATGTTAGCAAAAATTAAAACTGGTGCTGGTGTAAAAACTCGTAGCCAAAGGTCGAGAAAAATCGTATCCGGAAAAGGGCTTAAAAAGAAATTAAAAAATGTCATTACTATTACTAAAAATCGTATGAAAAAATTAAAACCAAAATGCAAGAAAGTGGCAATAGAGTTAGCTGTAGCTGCTGCGAGAGAATTAGCTGATGATTCATCCATTAAACTTCCTCGTGTTATTCCTATACCAAAAACTGGTGGAGTATTACCTTTGATTCCTATTTTTGCGGGTTTATCAGCAGCGGGGGCCTTAGCAGGTGGTGCAGCTGGTATTGCTAAAACCATTAATGAATTTAAAATGGCTAAAAAGTTGTATGATGAATCGAAGAGACACAATGAAAAAATGGAGGCTCTTTGCATTGGAAAAGGACTGCATCTTAAACCACATAAAGATGGACTTGGAATTTTCGTATCAAAACCAAAAAACTAAAATATCGGCTACCCGAACGAGCCTTAACTAACTTTGACATATTGAAATATGGAAATAGTATTCCTTATTTTAGAGGTGTCTTTACGAGAGATGAGCTACCTAAATTCCCTCTTAAAAAAGAATGCGGAGTTATTAATTTAGATAGTTCTAAAAACCCTGGTTCTCATTGGGTAGCCTATGCGAAATATAATGAACATATTGAATATTTTGACAGTTACGGCAATCTTAAACCTCCGAAGGAATTTATAAAATACTTAGGTACGAAAATCCTTTACAATCATGAAAATATACAAGGCAATCACCCTTTCAATTGCGGGCATCTTTGTTTAGACTTTTTAATTAACTTTTGGTGTAGATGTGGAATAAAATAAATAGTATTGTCTAAAAAAGTTCAGTATGCAAGTATGTCTATAACAGTGAATATCTCTGGTAACAAATCAGAATTAGAATCGTATTTTCAACCACCTCTAAATTTATCTGGAAAATATGAATGTGGTTTGCTGTACTATTCAGTATTAAACTCATTATCGAATGTGCATAATAATAACAATAATAATAAAACTCCACCTGTAATCAGAATTGAATGTGATTTAATATACGGCTCCTACAATAACGGATTGCCTACACATGTTATTCACGAATTTGTGCCTAATACTACTGCAGGTCATCATTACATAGAAATACCTCAAAGCGTTATTTACTTTCCAGTGAACAAAAATATAATTTCATCTATATTTATTAAAGTTGTTGATCAATTTGGTTATAGCATTAACTTTATAGAATATATTCAGCTGCGTCTTCATTTAAGAAAATCAAAATGATAGTATATAATATAAACCCTCCACCTAAAATTAACCGTCTTATTTCTTCTACAACCACAAAGGTGCACAGACGTAAGCAAAAATTGAAAAAGTTGACTAACGCAAATAAAGACTTTCTTAAGGCTCTAGGTTTTAAAGTATGAATATACTTCAGATTAATGATTTACCACACTTCGATACTTCAATCGAAAGTTATGAAGTACATTCTTATAATCCCTACAATAACTGCTTTAGAGAAAATGATGAAATCAGAATTCCCATACACCAGCAAGACATATACGTCCTGCCATCAGCCAGTTCAATTTACATTGAAGGTCGAGCAAAGCTCTTCGGCAAAGATGGAAAACCAATTGAAAAAGCTGTTACATTTAATAATAATCCTGTTATGTTTTTGTTTCAAGACATAAGGTACGAAATAAATGGTATTGAAATAGATCGTATAAAAAATTCGGGAATAACTTCAACAATTAAGTCATACGTTTCATTAAATGAAGCGGAAAATAAAGTGGCTGCATTATGGGGCTGGAACTTAAGTGGATTTAAAAGTGACGGTCATTTTAGTGCTGTAATACCATTAAATAAGATTTTAGGGTTTGCGGAGGATTACAATAAAATTGTGATAAATTGTAAACATGAACTTATATTAAATAGAAGTAACTCTAACTTAAACAGCGTTATACTTACTGATGAAATTGTACATTTCCAAATAGATATAGAAAGAATACAATGGAGGGTACCACACATAAAAGTTTCTGATCGTGAACGACTGACATTATTAAAACATTTAGAAAAAGACAGACCTATTCAAATGGCATTTAGAAACTGGGATTTGTATGAATACCCTTTACTACCTAAAACTACAAAGCATTCATGGTCAGTTAAAACTGCATCACAATTAGAAAAACCTAGATATGTAATTTTCTGCTTACAAACTAATAGAAAAAATAATAAATTGAAAGATAGTTCAATATTCGATCATTGTGAAGTGACAAACGTAACCCTTTTTTTAAATTCACAATATTATCCTTATGAACCTTTAGCTTTAAAGTTTTCTGAGAACAAATACAGTATATTATACGAGATGTATGCGAAATTTCGCCAGTCGTATTACAACTGTCCAGTAGATCCCTTACTCAATCTAAAGGACTTTAAAGAGAAGGCTCCTCTGTTTATTTTAGACTGTTCACGGCAAAACGATAATCTAAAAACTGGTCCTGTGGACGTTCGATTAGAAATTGAGTGTTCAGCATCAATACCAGATAACACTGCTGCATATTGTTTGATTATAAACGATCGCCTTGTGGAATACAAACCTCTAAGCAACATTGTGCGCAGATTATCATGAATGCCATTGTAGACGTTCAAGGTTTTAAAACAGAAGCAAACGAATTTATAGTAAAAGAAATTGCTGTATGGTCTAATAATACATTGCAAGTGTTTTTAATTAAGCCACCATTCCCCTTTTACGATTTGACAAATCAAGAAAGACGACAAGTTAGCTGGATTGAGCGTAACAGAAAAATATACTGGAATGAAGGATTTATACCTTATTCAAACTATCAGTATTTAATTTTAGATTTCTTAAGAGATAAGTGTGTTTATACTAAAGGTCTTGAAAAAGTGAAATGGTTAAAAAACATTTTAAATAATAATAATGTAATTAATTTAGAAAATAAAGATTGTCCTAGTTTGTTAAGACTGTATGATCGTTATAAATATTCTAAAGAATTGTATAGTTGTATATATCATGACTCAATATGTGCTTTAAGAAATGTTTTGTGTTTAAAAATATGGTGCTTTGATAATAAACTTTTCTTTTAAATTAAATTTTATCCTTGTTTTACTTGATAGTTTCCATCTTTAAAAATATACGGTAATTGTAACAACTATGACATTTCATTACATTTTGACTGTAATAATTAAAACATTAGGAAAGTCATAAATACAATGTTTGAAGATAATCTGAATAGAAGAATATTTTAATCCTTACACTTAGACTCTACTTTGAATACTTACATACATACATAGATTCACACCTGTTTTCCAAAGGGGTAGGCAGAGACTACGGATTTCCATTTGCTACGATCCTGACACACTTCTTTGGCTTCTTAAATTTTTTGAATATATGTAAGTATACATATACGGTGTAAATTGAATGCATAACCGTTTAAGAATACATATAACGGACGCTATTCAGAGGTGTCGCATGTGTATAACGAATACCTAATACCTACTTGAAAATAGAATACTAGAATGAATGAACAGGTTGAACATTGAGGTTTTTGGTGTTTGAACGACGAGATCGAATAACTGAATGACTAAATTAATGATTGAAATATTATACTAGAATGGTTGAAATTGGGTGTTTCTGGATCTCCTCTGATCCAGAAACCCATTGAAATATTAGAATACTAGAATGATTGAATGGATGTCTGAATTATTAGAGTACTTGAATAGTTGAAATTGGGTGTTTCTGGATCTCCTCTGATCCAGAAACCCCAATTTCAACCTACTGCCGTTTACTAATACAATTGTATAGCGCTAAAGAATTTTTGTGGAACAGCAAATCCTCCCAATACCACAATAAATCGCTGAGGTATGATGCGTGGGTAGAAATCAGTAAGAAAATGGATATACCTATTCCTGACTTGAAAAAGAAAATGACTACACTCTTGGCGTCCTACAGAAGAGAAAAATCTAGAATAGCTAAAAGTTGTCGTACTGGTTCTGGTAAGTACCTATTTATTTTGCATTTACAACAAAAAATAAAACGCATTTTGTAATTACGTAAATAATTTTAATTTTTATTACAGCCACAAATGAAGTTTACGTTTCCAAGTGGTTTGCTTTCGATGACTTTAATTTCATGAGGGATAAAGATCTACCCAATGAAACATTGGACACAATGTCTGAAAATGTGAGTACAAGTTTTAATATCTATTTTGCCAAGATATTGCACCATTGGTAACAAAGTGATGGGCTAGGTGTGAACGTATTTGTTGTGCAAAATTTCCCGCTCTTCTTGGGATATAGTTAAGAGGCAGTAGTGATGTAGGGGCAGTTTCATTTCTCCAAGTTCCAGGTATAATTTGCCCCTCTTTTCCTTCACTATCTATACATCCTTGCGGCGTGTACTGTGACCTTGTCAGAGTTCTTTTTCTCAAATAATTATGCAAATGTATTGTTGCTAAAACAATTTTAGTAGCAATCTTTGGTTGTAGTAACATAGGTTTGCGTAGAACTCTAAAAACTGAGCTCAGAATCCCGAATGCATTTTCCACACACCTACGTGCTCGAGATAACCTGTAATTAAAGGTTCTTTCCTCGGAACCCCTTTCTAGATCTTCTGGAAATGGTTTCATAGTATATTCGTTTAAAGCAAAAGCTTTGTCAGCTAGAATCACATATGGTACTTTGAAGGAATAGGGCACTTGAAGAATGGATGGAGGAGGAAGTCTCATAGATTTTTCTTCTAGTTTTTTGTATAAGTTTGTATTTTTGAAAATACCGCCATCAGATAGTCTACCTTGACAGCCCACATTTACATACGTAAAACAATAGTATGCATCGACTAAAGCTAGTAAAACTAAACTAAAAAACTTTTTGTAGTTGAAAAATTCTGTGCCACTGTTTATAGGTGCTTGCAACACTACATGTTTGCCATCCAATGCACCTACTGCATGAGGAAAGTCCCATTTGTTTTCGAAATCGTGTGCTATCTGCAACCATTCTTCTTCTGAGTCCGGTACCTGCAACAATTAATTAAACATTCGTATTTTTTTTATAGTCGGCAACAGCACAAATTGCACAAAATAATGATACAGGACCAATTACACCTTCTGCTATGGAACAAAAAATAGAACCACCAAGTGACATTATGAACGCTCCAGATAATCTGAGAGTAAAGAAAAAGAAAAAGGTAAACGCTGAAGAAGATTCCCCTATGCTGAAAAAAGCATTTCAGGTTCTAACTGAATCCGCTTTATCATCTGCTGACCCATATTTTTCTTACGGCCAGCACATTGCTAATGAACTCCGTAAATATGATTCACGCACTTTAATTTACGTCAAGCAAGCGATTAACAATGTGATATTTGAAGCTGACCTAGGAAAATATTCGAGTTATGGGTATTGTACCCAAAATTATTCAGTCACACTACACCTCAACGCCGTCTCCTCAGGCATCGACTCCGTCTTCTCAGTTTCCAGACACTACTCCTACTGCTGAACGTGAACCAACGCCATCGCCTATGGACGATTTTTTCCCTAAATAATAATAAAAAATATATCAATAAATAAATATAATAATAAAAGAAAACTAGATATTTTATTTACTCACCTTTACCCAGTCTTTTAGTGCATCGCAAAGTGCATCGCAAACTTCAGGAACAATTCTTGAAATTGACTGTTTTGATACTCGAAAAAGGTATTGCAGGCTAGTATAGGAGTCTCCAGTTGCCAGAAATCTTAAAGTTATTGCTAATCTTTCAGTAACTGATATTGCCTCTCGAAATTGTGTGTTCATTTTCATAACACTTGGTTCTATTAATGATTTTATTAATTCGAACTCTGTAGTTGACACTCGCGTAAATTTTTTTATAGTGTCTTCAACGGCTTCATATCTTATGTCTTCCAGAAGTTTCACGCCATATAGCGATCTATTTAGATATAATTTTTTCATCCACCAACGCCTTTTTCTTTTATTTTTTTTACAAATAAGATGGTGAATCACAATGAAAGCGGCAGCCGCCCGACCGCGCGCGTCCATACTCGCAGGTTTACAAGAGTGAACTGGTCTGACTATCCGCCGCGGTCTGTTCGTGATGGATCGCCTGCCACGCGCGGCTGTCACGTCCAACTAAATTTATATCTACATATTGGCTTGCGCGGCAAATGAACGTTAACTCTGGTCGAACATTGACTCGCGCGGCTGCCGCGCTTAATTTATACGCAGCTTTATGCTATCGGAGGGAGGCATCAGGCATGACATCGGTAACTTATGTAAACAATAGAGGTAATGAAATTTTACACTAAATCATGTGATTGAATATGTTTGAAGGAGTTCTCAGAATTTTGACATAATTTTTGAATGATATTAATAGTCAATGATTTAAAATAAGATTGTATATTGGTTTGGTTTTGGTATAGGTTTTCGAACGATATTAAAAATCTTGTTGTTATCTTTTGAATGCATTTAGGTATCGTTCATAAAATAAGATGGATGATATAGGACAGATATAGAGATGTGATACTAAGAGTAAGGTATGGGTATGAGTATTTTATTATGATTGATATGAATGTTAGGAAATGTGAAATACAGATAGAAACATTTGGTTGATATGTTTTTGACAGCTATTTGACCCAACGACGATGTTGGATTCGTAAAGACCATATTGGTATTTGGATTTGTTTAAATAATGTACATGTATGTTTTGATTATTATGTATGAGGTTTCATTGTGAGGTTAGAAGTGAATTTATGTAGGTACACATAAGTGATAATAAGAGTTCTGTTCCTTCAATTTGATCATGGTGCAAACGAAATTTCTGTGAAAATTGTTACAGGTCAAAGTAGCCTTAAATAAAGACCCATGATTTGGTGAAATGATTTTATGATGGCTTGATGAAATGGTTTGATGGAATGGTTGAATGGAACGGTTTGATGGAACGGTTTGATGGAACGGTTTGATGAAGTGGTTTGATGGAACGGTTTGGTGAAGCAGTTTGGTGAAACGGTTTGATAGAACGGTTTGATGAAATTATATATTGAAATGATTTGTTGAAATGATTTGTTTGATAGAATGGTTTGATGAAATGGTTTGATGAAATGGTTTGATGAAATGTTTTGATGAAATGGTTTGATGAAATGGTTTGGTGAAATGGTTTGATGAAATGGTTTGATGAAATGGTTTGATGAAATGTTTTGATGAAATGATTTGATGAAATGATTTATTGAAATGATTTGTTGAAATGATTTGTTGAAATAATTTGATGGAATGGTTTGATGAAATGATTTGATGAAATGATTTGGTGGAATGGTTTGATGAAATAAATTTGGTGAAATAAATTTGGTGAAATGATTTGAATGGTTTAATGATATTGAGATGGTTTGATGACATTGAGATGGTTTGATGACATTGAGATGGTTTGATGACATTGAGATGGTTTGATGACATTGAGATGGTTTGATGACATTGAGATGGTTTGATGACATTGAGATGATTTGATGACATTGGAATGGTTTGATGACGTTGAAGTGATTTGATTGAAGTGATGTGATGACATTGAAGTAGAAGTTTATTCGTATGCATATGAGAAATAATTACAGAGGATGTTACAAAGGTTAAGATACATCATACCTCGCCTTTAGTAGGCGTACGCAGCGATAGCTCAGTGGGGAGACCAACAGACTGCAATGCAGAGGGTCTCGGGTTCGAACCCACGTCGCGCACCTCTGACTTTTGGAATTTATATGACTTTTCGAAGTTATGTGCGTATTGATTGACAATTATCGCCTGCTCCGTGCCTCGGAGAGCACGTTAAGCCGTCGGTCCCGGCTGCAATGAACATCTATGGCAGTCGTTATTGGGAGAGTGTCGACACAAACGATCCCACTGGGTCGAGGTGTCGCTGGTCTGCACTGACTGGCCCCCACATAAGATAGGATAAGACAGTAGGCGTACAGTCATAATTTGAACAAAAGAGTGGCCATGAGTTTCTAGCCCGTTCTTCTCATGAGCCCTACATCCTTGACTTGCTGAAGGTAGCAGTAAATGTAAATTCACAAAAAAAAATTGTGTAACTTTGACATTCATAAGTGTTGCCCTGAACTTGTGTTATTAGATAGTACAAATAAAATAATAAATATAAATACATTGTATAATTTTATACAGTACTTAATATTATATTGCTAATAGACATTTCGTTTTAAAGTATGTGTGAAATTACAATATTCATTTAATGTATAAAAGCAATTCTTCAATAGTCATTTTTAAATTTTGTTTAAAATTCGATGATCGGGATGTTTCTCTGTTATGCATAGGGAAATGGATATACACTTTTCATTCTTGCTAACACCATATCTTGATCGTGTGATAATGAAAACTGAGTGATTTTAGTTGAGGTTGTGCTCCAGGAGTAGCATGGTATCGGATGGCCGAATGTCATGATTTCTTATTTTTGTGAATAATTCTGTTTGGGAGTTTTTATTTATTCAATTGGCAACACAGCCAACTATCATTTTTAAATAGTAGGGTTATTGTGGAGGGGAAAAATAACTCGTTCTCTCGGCGAAAGATCGCTCAGCAGTAAGGAACTAGCATTCAACTGAGTAAGACGTTCTCAATAGTCCGTGTAATTGCTGTGAGTTTGGTAATATAGTCACATAATATTTTAAATGATTGAGTATAATTATAATCTTATACAAAGCAATATAAATCTAAACTATTAAATTAATATGTAATTACATATATCGTCGTGTTACAATAATAACAATTATACAAAATACGCCAACAATATTGATATTATACAATACTAGCTTTTGCCCGCGGCTTCGCTCACGTTAATTTTGACAATCAATTCGGGTTGTACTCTGCTTGTAATAATATAATTCAATCATGATTCGAAAGAAATGTGGCGCCATCTATTATCATAAGAACGTTTTTGTTGTTTTCCTTAGGAACAGTAATTTTTTTCGGGATGATGTCCGTTTCTGTACACCTGACAACGTATATGCAAGATTTCAGGATGATCGGTTCAGTGGTTTAGGCGTGAAAAAGTAACAAACAAACAAACTCATTTTCGCTTTTATAATATTAGTTAGGATTGTTAAAATAATCGAATTAACAATTAATCATTTTTAACAAAATGCATTATAAACTATCAACAGAATCTTATCATAACTAGTGATGTGCCGTTACCAGTAATTTACTCCAGTCGAGTATTTTCCCTGTAACGTTCCCGTAACATTCTAAGAAATTAGTAATTTAGGGTAACATAGGATAAAATATTTATTTTCTTCTATTTATCTTCTTCTTCTTCATTTGTGTTTATGAGTGATCCAATAAGGTTCTACCACTTCTAGTTTAAATGCAACCAAAATTTTAATTTGAAATATTATTTTCCCAATATTCCTAGTAACTTACAGAATAAGTTTCGAGTAACTTACTGAGTAACTTCCCATACAATAACTTTCTGGGTATTTTCTTATTGTTACTTTCACGTTACTTAATAAATTTCTTGACAAGTTTCTATCTGGGAATATAAATGGTAAGCCTCAAGTTTATAAGTAAAAAATACATTTTACTAATCAACATTTATTAAAATTGGCTGAACCATCAATCAAATATACCATAGATGCACGATCGTCGCTCGAAAAACGGCCCCAACAAAACTGTGCATAAATCAGTCGTATGCGCTATATTATGAACCTGTCCCACTCTTGCGTGCGCTGCCCGTAAGCGAGAGCGAATCGACACCACTACTACGGTGGAGACCGTACCATATACTTAGTACGCTTGCGTATCGCGAGTAACACACTTAGGACGCTTTACATTGACGCGTTTTAACTAAACTATTACAAAATGTTTCTCAGTGGGCGTTCAATGATTATTCCGGTTTATTTCCTGGATTGCATAATAAATGCAGACACTTATAAGTAAGTAGTACTGGTCAGTGCCACATATTGACGCGGTTTTTGTATGAGAATGTGCATCTATGGTATATTTGATCGAAGGGCTGAACGCATCAGTTATATCACAACGTTAACAATTATATCTAGAATTTTTGAGATCACAAAAGTATTTTCTGACATAATCACAGTATACTTTTTTAAATCTAATCATCTATTCTAATCAATTATACAATAACAGGTTTTCATAATTTTCTGCAATGATTTACAACAGTACCTTTTTAGATAATCACAGTCACCGCTAAAATTAATAACAAAATAAAATCAAAACTAAACCTAACAAGTCTAACAACTAAACGTAACAATTTAAAAATTATAATTTTTTAAGAAAAATCAGTTTTATTCAGTTTCAGAGCTTTCAGAATCCGTTGTTATGATTCGATTGTTCCTCCTTTAAATTCTAAAACTACTTAAGGAATCTCTATTTGTGGATTAAGTGGCAATGTCTATTCCCGAGTTTTCTAATAAAATATCGAAGAAATCTACCTCCGAATCAGATTCTGATGACGATGAGATGACTATACTGCTTCTGTTAGTATCTGAGCTATCTAAAACAGTTTTCTGCTGAAATTTGGCCATCATCATGACCATGAATTAATTTCCAATTGGGCTTTATAAAGCAAATCTTCCCGAATCTGTTTGTCGTCAATTTGTTTCTTTTTTTTTAATGTATGTTGGCGAAAGTAGAAAAGGATCTCTCTACTGAAGCAGAAGTGGCTGAGACTGATAATATTTTCATTGCTGGTTGTCCCAAAAAAGATTTAGGGAATAGCGTTTCCCACCATGAAAGTGGTTCAGTGGCCTGAGCCATTTTCCATACAAAATCCTTTCCCCAAATACCACGGCGACATTTATAGTTAGCCAATTCCTCAATTAGCGCCCCTGAATTTGTTTCATCTATATTCATTATCACGTCCATGCCATCAAAGTTTTCTTTATCTGTTAGCTGAACACCTTGATTTTTAGGGTCTAAAATTGATGCTGCATAATGTATTGGTTTCAGGGCATTGATTTCCAAGTATTGCAAAAAATTATACTTGAGATCGTTGTAGAAATAATTTGTATATAGACAAACGAACCGGTATCTGTATAACACAACTGCACTCGATCTTTATAAAAAGGTTTTACAATGTTGTAATGAAAGTCGTACATATGGGATTTAGAAAGCTTTAACACAGTGAATCCGATGTAAATAGGCTTATCTAGAATAATTTGGTCTGGTTTCATTTGTATTGCAAATAAATTTTCAGTAAACATTGATGCACTACGAAAATAGGAGTTGGCTATGAGCCTCTCGGCGGATTTTGATTTCTTAGTTCGATTGGACGTATCAATCCATTGGTTTACTAAATGAACGGTTACTCGGTTTTCACTATTTTCCAATGTCTTGCCAAATACACTGTTATTTTATAACTTAAAAAAGTCCTGTTCAAAGGAACTTTTTGCCCTTTGTCTTAGTTGGGTGTTTAGTTCAATATACTATTTTAAATAAGGACTTTGTCTAAAAGTAATGACTCCGTTAACCTTACGAAGTAATAACCCGTATTCTAGACACTTCTTTAAATAAACGTAATGTATTACGTACTTGTACTTGTTATACAAACTAGGTATCAGTTTTTTTGTTTTACCACCAGGGGGTATACATTTTTCCGGACAGAAAGGTAAATCATTGTAATGTTTGTGTAAATGTACGGGATACAAAAGATCAATTTCTAATATATAACCCCACTCAGCGTCATCTTCAACGCTCTGTATACATAATTTCTCTATTTCGTTTTGAGTAAGGAATCTAAAACTAGAATAAGGTAAATATTGACACATGCTGAAACCGTACAAGTTATTACAGTCCAGATACACTATGAAAGATTGAGGCTCTGACGAATTCTCTGACATGTACTTGTGATTCGCTTTTGCTTATCGATGACAGTCATAGCCGGACAAATTATGAAAGAACAATGGCACAAATTTTGGCAGTTTATGTTGCAAGTTACAATGTCGAAGCGCTGCGCCGCGGTATCGATCTGAAATATGGCAGTGATCTCTAACCCTATCGCTCAACAGAAAATTTTCGCATATATGACTTAACAGCGTGTCTGAAATCGTAAGCGTCTTTATCTGTAAATATCATAGGCTCGTTTTTGGTCAAAATTGTATGTATTGCTTTAAGATCTTCAGTTAAAATTGAATTAATTTTAAAACACAATCATTACCTCGATAACACCTATACTTATTGTCAGTAATATTATCTGTTGACACGATATTGTAAGCAAACGCGGCTGGCACGTGTCGTTGCGAGTATGACGTACTAGCAGTGTCGAATTCGTCGCAGGAAATTGGTTTCAACAATGTTTCGAAATCAGCGTAAATTACGAATGGAATATTTTGTTTCCTATCATGATTTTTAAATTTCAAATATCAACCTTTACCTGGCAATATTGTAACAACCCCTCCACACAGATGCGTTTCAATTTGAGTTAAATTAGGAAAAATAAAAACCATGATCCACAAAAATATAACTTATTATGGTGTTTAGTAATCTAATTTCTAACTAGACGTGGTAAATTTTTAATAAGACAATAATGTGAATGAGTATTATTCTCTAAAAATAAAAGATTAAATGTAATTTAATTAAATTTAATGTTTTTGAATTTAATATTCGTTGTTGTGTATAAAGGACCACCGACTGTTTTGTTATTTTTCAATCCATAAACAAAAATATTTAAAAGTTGATTGTTTTTCTCAAAGTTAGCTATGTCACAAAATGTTATATCAGCAACATTTAAAACATCTTGGAAATGAGGATAGGACGAAACTCTGTTTGGATGTTGGGTTGTAGGCTAGAAAAAGGCTGCCACAACACACCACAAAAAGCAGTAGTCATGTTATGAATATTTAAACACGCTATTTTATTTTTTATAGCATTAGGCAAAGGTATAAATTTAGACCCGCCGAGAGGTTTGTATTTGTTAATATTTATTTCTAAACAGGAATTACTCAAAAATGTCCAACCACTATCTCTGAATAACATATCAAATGAATAATATAGTTTTAAGTACCAAATGACTTCATCTCCTGCTGATCATTTTTAAACATTAGAAAGTATGAAAAAAGTTCAAAGTTAAACTTAACAGATGTGTTTGTTTTGTAATCTTTTTTTAAGGAGCTCTGTCAATTATATGACTATGCCGCTCCATTGGACCTACTCTTACACTATACTTCACAGCAAAAACTTAAACAATAACTAACTAGTCACTGTACACGTCGTCGTAAGCCAACTTGTATAGTACGATACAATAATTTTGCTGTCTTAGACAGCGGGTATGCAAGAACACTATTACAGCATCCGACATTTTTTAAATCTATTACTTGGCTCAATACATCAAATCTAATGTCTTCGTTTCGGACACACTCTAACATAATATGTATGTAATATATCCTCTATTGCTCCGCACTCGGAACAAAGTGGTGATGGCACTTTTTTCATTAAAAAAGCAAATTTATTAAGCGGAATGTGTCCGAAACCGGATCGAAGTCTAAAGGCTGTCATCAACGTATCTCTGTTTGCAGTGAAATGCTCAAACCACGGACACTTCAAAGGTCCATTTTGCAATGTCCTATACCATATTCCTTTATCCCTGGATATTTCACAGAAATGACCTTTCCACATTTCAAAACAATATTCTTTAACTATGTAAAAGCAGTCTGAGAAGTATGGGGAAACATTAATAGACACGCCATCACTAGAAGCTTCTTTTGCTAATACATCCACTTCCTCATTCCCTACTAAACCAATATGCGAAGGAATCCACTGAAGGGTGATTTCTTTCAAGTGTTCTTTTAGTTCAAATATTGTTTTAATAATACTATAGGCGATCGGTGTGCCTCTTAAAGAGGTGCATCAAGCCACGTGTTGTAGGGCGCTTTTTGAGTCTGTTAAAATTATAAATTTATTATAAGCAATAGATTTAATGTAGGATAGTACCTCAGAGATGGCAATTAATTCAAGGTACATAATGGACAAGTCGTTATCAATTTTGAATTTACAGAATGTATATATTTGTGGATCGAAAATTGCAGCTCCCATTGACCCCTGACCGATATGGCCAGATCTCACTTTAGATCCGTCAGTAAACACTTTGTAATGGTTTGAATATTGATCTAGATATAAGGAACTAGTGTTTCTAAGGTCGGTTATATTATATTCTCCTTTAGCTTGATCAATGCCCTCAATTTGATGTTTAATTATGCTTCTAATGTCGTACCAATTTATCCAATAGTCTAAAGTGTACATATCCAGTTGATCGGTTGTTTTAACCTTGATACTTTTAAATTTTAGATATATTTGAATTAGTAAAGGCATCTGTTTACGCCTCCAATATCTACGTGTACTGAGTGAATTTGATTCATTGAAATTAAACTACTATATACGGATTTTATCGTGTTGTTTATTTGACACTTTATTACAAAATTTTGAAAAACTGTTACACTAGTATAATTACTATTAAACTTTACAATTTTTTAAGCTAATTGAATTATTGAAGCTATTAAAACTATTTACTATACTATTATGTATGTATGTATGTACTGTTTCTATTTATAATATGTATGTATTTACAAAAAAATAAGTATATATGTATGTTTATCCATTGTCTAGTACTCATAGTACAAGCTCTGCTTAGTTTGGGCTAGATGGTGTTGTGTGTATGTGGTAGAATATTATTATTATTATTATTATACTATTTATATTTATGATTACACTTTCACTGTCTGCTGTGTGTGAACATGTGCAACAGGGGACCAACCACTAACTGAGATTTGACAAACCACAGATGCTCGCTAAAGAACACCGATTCCTACCAAGGATGCTTCGCGAGGCTATTGAAATCAAGAAACATCCTAATTTCAATAGAGAAGATGGTTGGAATGTACCACCAGCTTGGGATCCAGTAATTCAAATAGTCAAACCCAAGAAGAAGCAAACCACAGCTAGACTTCATGATACTTTGAGCTCATTCTGCGTATTTACGCAGAATGAGCTTCTCTATTGAAAACACCCATGATTAAATTATGTTCGGGTACTTTGAAATAACTACACTGGAACATTGAGACAACTGCCATCTTAGTCTCCCCGTGACCATGGCTGCTGAAAAGCAACCGAAACGTCGGGGAAAGTGTAAACATAAATATAAATAGTATAATAGTATAAATAGTTTTAATAGTTTCAATAATTCAATTAGCTTAAAAAATTGTAAAGTTTAATAGTAATTATAATAGTGTAACAGTTTTTCAAAGTTTTGTAATAAAGTGTCAAATAAACAACGCGATAAAATCCGTATATAGTAGTTTAATTTCAATGAATAACATTCGCGTAAACAGAAGACAATATTATGAATTTAATTCTTTAACAACTTTAACTGTAACGTTATCAGCTGATGACATTGATATAAGCCAAAATTTTCCAGCAAGCGATAAACGACGGATTCGTAACGGTTCTAAACACAATTTACTTTCCATCACGTGAATGGGAGTACTTTTAACGAAACAACCTATAGTACGCATGGCCTGATTCTGCAGTTTGTCCAACATAAATAAATTAGAATAACAGCTATTACCAAACAGAAAACTACCATAGTCCAATCGACTTCTGATAGTTGAAATGTAAAGTCGCCTTAAATGCTTAGGGTGTATGCCCCAGCCAGATCACGCCAGCACTTTGAACATATTCAAGAAGTTATGTATTTTTTCATACAGTTCGTTAATGTGTTTTGTCGATCTCAATGAGCGATCGAACCATATGCCTAAATATTTCACGTTGACTACTTCTTGTAATGGCGTGTTATCTATACAAATGTTATTTCTGTTAGTACCCTTTTTAAAAATACATAATTTACTTTTCGTAGAAGATACACTTAGGCCTAATTTGTCTAATAATCGCACTTAAATGTCTAATGAATCTTGGAGCAATCTACGGGCACTTTCTATATTCTTATTTGATAGATATAATGCGAAGTCATCAGCGTACGGAGAAATGTATACATTATTTATTACATTACAAATATTGTGAGTGGCGATATTTAATTAGTAAACAAAGGATAATATTGTAACGCACCGGCACGTCCTAATCACTCGAAGAGGGAATGGACACGAGATGTATGTTTTTGTAGTAACTGATCTAATAGGTTTTTAATACAATCCTTAATACTATTGAGAAACATCTCTGGAAAAGTATTTTTTTGTACGTTAGTTGCTGAGGTTCTGTAACTCGTAATTCTACCTTAAACGAAGAGTTAATAATCGAAACGTTATCATGAAACAGTATCACATTCTTGTTTTTATGCGCATTACTACGTAAATGACCAGACCAATGACGATTATCTACAAGTAAATTACAAGCCGAATAGTTAGGCATTATTAACTTGCTACGTTTAGATACTTACAACCAATATTTTCAACATTGATATTTAAAAAAAGACTACATATTCAGATCAATTCAAGTATCTTCTAGCGGGTTACAATCTCAAATTGGAAATAAAAGTTCCAACCAGACTAGGCAGTGGGACTTGCATAGATAACATTATTCACAATGTACGAGGATCAAATGGAAAAATCTTAGAGCTAGCAGTATCCAATCATACGGCACAACTTTTACGATGTCCAGTTACACGAACGTGCATATTAAATTACTGGTTCTCAACTAAACGAGACTACTCAAAAGAAAATGTTCAAAAATTCATAGACAACATCGAAGCTATCACTTTTTCTGACATATACGAAGAAACGGATCCCGCTAAAGCATTCAAATTATTTTATGATCTTTTTAAGTTGCTTTATGATTTATGCTTTCCAAGTATAAAAATACGGATATCGACTAAAGAAAAAGCAAAATGGATTAGTCGCGGCATTAGGATTTGCAGTAAGAGAAAAAGAGAAATGCTGTGGAAATACCAGTCATTACCGAATAAGCAAAATAAAACAAACTTTAAAAATCTTTCCAATCGGCTGAAAAAAGTTATAAATCTGACACAGAGAGCCCATAATAATCGTCTCATACAGTCAGCTCAAAATCTATGTAAAGCAACATAGAAGGTGATAAATAAAAACAAGAATAAACATAATTTGCCAGAGGAAACCATAGTAAAAATTAAATCAAATGACAAAATCTTAAGTAATCCTGTTGAAATAGCACAAGCTTTTAATAATTATTTTGTGGATCAAGTAAAACCAGTTCCTAATTCAGACATTCATAAAAATAAACATAAAATAAACAGTAGACTTAGTTCTATGTTTATGTCACCTACACCTACACCACAAAATTCACAAGATTATTATGTCGCTAAAGAATACATCTAGCACTGGGTACGATGATATAAGTACAAGCATTATTAAACAGGTATCCACGATAATTGCTCTTGTGTTGAGTCACCTTATCAATATGTGCATATTTCATGGTCACTTTCCAGAAGAATTAAAAATAACAATTATAAAACCACTCTTCAAGAAAGACAACAGAGAAGATATGTCCTGCTACAGACCCATTGCGTTAGTACCGATTTTCTCAAAAATATTTAAGAAAGCAATATATTTTCAACTTACTTCATACTTTGAGAAAAGCTCCCTTTTTGTTGATAACCAGAAAGGTTTTAGGAAAAATAGATCTATTGACATGGCCATCTACGATTTCTTACATATGGTTACCGACAGAGTGGATAAAAGACTACCGACTCTGGCACTTTATATGGACATGTCAAAAGCTTTTGATCGCGTAGACCATAAAACACTAATAAGTAAACTAAACGCGTATGGCATAAGGGGAAATATATCAAACTTAATAGAATCTTATCTCTGTAATAGACAGCAAATAACGACAATCAGTAGAATTTCTAAAAAAACCGTAATAACCTATAAATCTAACCTGAGAACGGTAAAATATGGAGTACCACAAGGTAGTGTACTGGGGCCACCCCTATTTACTGTTTATATTAACGACTTTCTGACAGCATCATCATATCCTATGACAATGTTTGCAGATGACAGCACTTTACTTTTCAATTGTGACGACGTGATTAAAATAGAGCCTGAGATTAATTCTACACTACTATCAGTTGTGAATTGGCTACAAAATAATAATTTGGTTATTAATCTTGACAAAACAGTATTAATGAAGTTTCAACAAAGAGTAAATTACAATCTAGACTTAAATATTAAATACAAGGACAAAATTATTAATGAAACAAATTAAACTAAATTTTTTGGACTAAACATAGAAAACATTTTAAAATGGAATTCACATATTGACAAAGTATGCAGTAAGCTAAACCAGCATTCCTATGCTTTGCATATGTTAAGAAAAACGGCCAATCGAGCAACAGTTTTAACGGCTTATCATGGTTTAGTAGCCTCAACATTGAGATACGGAATTATATTTTGGGGGGATGCCACGGGTAAAGAAATGGTATTTAAGTGTCAAAAGAGGTGCATTAGAGCTATTTACAATTTAAAGAAAACAGATAGCTGCAAACCGTTTTTTAAAAATACAAAAATATTAACGATGCCCTCGCTGTACATATATGAAACGTCTATGTTCGTCAAAAATAATTTACATAAAGGGGTTTGGGTAAAGTTGGCGTTGTTTTAAAGTTGAGCGGCCAGTAATGAAACTCGGATATGATGAAAGAACAGAACAATGCGATCAAAAGCTATTATGGACACATTTCTCTAAACCACATCGCAACAGAGATATTTAGTTTTGTATTGCTCATTAAAATCCAAGAAGTTGTTATGTTCTTTTGCAGTATTTTAGGTTTATTCTGAATTTTTTTGGGAATTCCAAATAACATAAATTAAATACGTACAATAATGTAAATGGCCGGACCGAACGGCCCATGGTGTAGCACACGCCGGCGAACTGCACACAGACCGCCGGAACAACCGTTACGCGCGACGCTGATCGGCCAATCACCACCTGTTTTCCACTACTATATAGGTTTTTCAAAATCCCAATTCCAAGAAATCCTTCAAAGCTGTCCTATTATTTCTCAGCGGTATAAAAATAGGGTAGGTAGAGCTCTCGCCATCGTACTTACTAAGCTTCATACGGGCGACTCAAATCAGAGATTGTCTCAGATTTTCAATATGTCAAGAAAGGCTTTACAAAAAACGATGAGCCTCGTGAGACAAGACTTAATAGAGAAGTTTGTTCCACAGCACCTTGGCTATGATCATTTGACTCGTCAAGATGTTATATCAAGATGATAAGCAATCCCAAGGACATTATTTGACAATCCTGATGTTTCTCTGACTGAAAGGAAGGCCATTATCATACTAGATGGCACGTACATCTATTTGCAAAAAAGTAGTAATTATTACTTTCAGCGAAAGTCCTATAGCTTACACAAATTCCGGCATTTATTAAAGCCTTTTTTACTGGTTTGTCCTGATGGCCACATCATAGACATATATGGTTTATATGAAGTGACTAAATCCGATGCAACCATTCTCTCAGAGATCTTTAAGAACCCATGTGATACCTTCCACTGTTTCTTTCATGAGAATGATGTGCTAATATTAGACAGAGGATTCAGAAACTGCATCGAAGATGTGGAGTCATGTGGATACCATGCATATATGCCCTTATCAAAAGATGACAATGAATACCAGCTTATGACACAACAGGCCAACGATTCAAGAAAAGTAACCATGTGCCGTTGGGTGGTCGAAACCATTAATGGCAGGTTAAAAAATCAGTTCCGTCAGCTTCGGTCTCAGTATTTTAATGTAGCTGCAAGTCATCTATTTGAAGAAATAAGAATAGCTGCAGCATTATTAAATGCGTTTGGGATACAACTGACCGATCATAGGCTAACTCAAGAAATAATAAACAATATAGCTCACCATAGTACTCGGAATCAGCTAGACGAGTATGTCATTGGGAATAATCTGAATAGAAGAAGGGCTGATTTTGAATGTATGAATGCTGAAGTTCCTGGCCTGGATGATTTTCCTATTTTCAGTGCCGATGATTTAATTCTCTACGCACTTGGAACGTACCAGGTACACCAAGCTTGTAGTTACTACGGTGAACATGTAAAAAGCGACGGCTCATATGTGATTGAAGTATGCAGAGAACCCAACATTAATGATTTTTCGGCGGGAGCCTTAAACTGGGCTGATCCGTGGCTTCTTAGAGGACGGATCCAATCCCGACATTCATCTAGATGGACATATTACGTGTATATTCTCGTAGAAAGAACTACACATGGGCTGGATGCAATATTGGGGCACTATTGCTCATGCATTATTGGGAAACGGACCTTAGGCTGCTGTTCACACGTAATGTCCATAATATGGTAAATGGGATGGGGCAGATATCAAAATAATCTGACTTCGCCGGCACAATTCTTAGATACAATTATTCGACATGACATTGAGAACGAAATAGACGAAGTGAGTTAAAAATGTGTTTTACTTATTATGTAATAAAATGCAACAAAGTATAATAATGTGTTTTAATTATTTCTTAAGACCCAATACTGCCGGCACATTAACAGAAGGTCGTAAAACAATAAAGCTAATCTCTAATATCGACCTTATAAAGTAATAAATAGGTTTTTTTTACATTAGGCAATAATTGAAGTATTAATATTGATCACATTTTTAGAATCTTCAATTGCAAATATCTCAGCTCCGATTTCACTTAGGACAAAAATAATTTGCCATATATGAGCACTTGACACAGCATAACAAAGTAATATTAAAATTAATGGTGGCCGCTGAAAAATAGAATGACGCCACTAGTCCATACAAAGTTACCCAAACCCCTTTGTTCGAGTAACTAGTCAGCGCCGTTGTGATCGGTTACAAACAGTTGGGTCTAGAACTGCGCTATATGGAAATAGTATTTTTGTAATGGCACCAAGGGTCTATAATAAATTACCAAAATGTATAAGGAGTGAAGATAATATCCGCAAATTCAAAGGTAAACTGTTTATTTTTATTAGATAAGACGTACCACTCCATAGAAGAATTTTTAAATGATAATGTATGACATTGCTAACCTTCTAATACAATTTACCTTTGACATGCATGTAACAATAAATTATAATTGATTATTTGCCTAATAACAGTACAATTAATTGAAATTATTTACAATATGATAAAGTGGAATATTGTTCGCCTTTTGATTTCGCCGTCCCCGGAGAATAAAATGATAACTACCATTATCTTAGTTTTAGTGTTATGTAATTTTTGGGATCTGTGGTTGCTAATACACCCGCTCAATTTTTTTCCTAATTTTTATATAGTTAATATTGTCTTCTGTTTACGCGAATGTTATTCATTGAAATTAAACTACTATATACGGATTAACCACAGCTAGACTTCATGATACTTTGAGCTCATTCTGCGTAAATAGAAACACCCATGATTAAATTATGTTCGGGTACTTTGAAATAACTACACTGGAACATTGAGACAACTACCATCTTAGTCTCCCCGTGACCATGGCTGCTGAAAAGCAACCGAAACGTCGGGGAAAGAGTAAAAATAAATCTAAATAGTATAATAGTATAGTAATAGTATAAATAGTTTTAATAGTTTAAATAATTTAATTAGCTTAAAAATTTGTAAAGTTTAATAGTGATTATAGTAGTGTAACAGTTTTTCAAAATTTTGTAACAGTGTCAAATAAACAACGCGATAAAATCCGTATATAGTAGTTTAATTTCAATTTTATATAGTTATTTACGAAGTTACAAAATAATACAATAGTATTCAAAGTTTTAAACCAAGTCTTAAATTACGAGAATAAAGTGTTAATATAATTTTATCAAAATGTATTCGCACTTGTTAGTATGACAAACAGTCATAGAATTATGTTCTCGTAAAAAAATATTCGACTAGATAATGATAAATGCAGTTATCATTTTATTCTCGTTCAAAACCATCCAGTGGCTTTGTATAAGATGTGTTAGTAATATGAATGTTGTGGTTGTAAACAGTAAGACATATTGTCATCCTCTTCGCTCACTTAGATTTCACGCAAACGCGATTGCAACGGCAGATACAAATTAGCCGGGGATTCCCGCGTAATTGTAATGTTTATTTACATTGTGATAAATTGTTCAGTGTGCTTCTATGCGTCATTGCGTAAACATTGTAGTGCTAAGTTTTTTGATATTATTTTTCTAAGTGAAGTGTAATAGCTTAATAATAATAATTATCTACAGTAATAATGAACAAACAAACTAGGAACGCGCGTTTAAACGCCATTATGAATAATGTTAAACAGATTGAAGAAGAGCCAAATCATTTTAATGATAGTAAGTACCTAGTCAATTTATTTAAAAATATTTATTAAGTTTTAGTTTAAATACAATTACGTAATTATATTCTCCTCATATTTTAATACCCTACCTACCTGTGAGATTTTTTTATTGACTTAATACATAAGCGCAATGCCTACTACAAAACCGCGTCTGTGGTCTAGTGGTTAGACTACCTGTCTCAGACCCAGAGGTCCTGGGTTCGATTCCCAGTGGGGGCAACATTTTCAACTCGGTTTGGTTTGTGGAAGGGCTTGTTGTAAGTCCGCTTGTCTAGCTATACCACCATCTTATCTAAGTCTGTCGCCATAACAACAATGTTTACAGCATTGTTGTGTTTCGGCAGTTAGAGGTAAGATAGCCAGTTCCTCTGTGGTTGAGAATTCTGGGTGAAGCTCGCTTCCACTTACCATCAGGTGAGATGCAGGCCAGGAGCTTACCCGTTAAGAATAGTTTTTTTAGTTTTTTTTATACACAATAATTAATTCGAGGATTTATAGTAACTACGATGCCACCTACGATACCCTTCACCCCCTATTATTAATTTGCTTATTATTATCCTGTACATTCATCAATTTTAATGAAGCGTGAGCCAATTTTTATACTTCAATATGATGTCATTAAATAATTTTAGTTTCGCAAATGTGAGTGCAATAATTTAGCGTCATCTAGATACTGTTATTAATTTACTATCATACTATTTTTATTTTTAGAACAACATCAGGGAGAAAATAACGACGTGGCTTCTACGATATCTGAAGCAGATATTACTAAAACTCATAAGACGTATGTTTTACGAAAATCGAAAAAAGCATTTTACTGCGAGGAAAACGAAAATGAAATAAATGAAGATTTCTCGCCGGATGCATCTGAGTATTTGCCGAGCCCAGAAAGAATGAACATTTTACAGCAAAGCGAAAGTTCAAGTATTGGAGGCAACTCAGATTACATAGAAACAGCCACCGAGAAAATAGTAAGAACACCATCAACTATTTCCAACATATCTTTAGTTTTAAACACAATAGATTTCATAGCATCCCCTTCAGTCATATATGAAGCTAATACGTTGAAAGACACTCTTGAAGTACACACAAAATATAATTTGGATTTGACACCAACTTCGACACATAAAAATGATGGATCTTCGAGGTACGAAACAAAGCTATCATCAAAGAGATGCCTCAATGAATTGTTTCAAAATGATAATCAGCCGTCAACATCATATACTCGTAGCGAAGGTAAAAAAGAATCATCAGCACCGTCTCTCTTTGATTTGGATGAAACATTACAACCCGAAAATATTTCAGATTGTACGTTGTCGGAGAAAACGATTATTATCAATGAAAGCATAACACCTAGTCCTCAAAATCTAACACAAACAAAACAAAACAGCAACATAGCGGACCGTCAGAGTCTTAATCATAATGAAGACCATGATGGAGAAGACCAAACCGAAATGCAAACATTTAGTACAGTTCAAGAATCGACACAACAGGGAAAAAATACAAGAAAACGTAAACGAAATTTAAACAAAAATCAAGATGTAAGAAGTAAACAATTGAAAAATTCTGGTGAATCCTATATAGGCTGCAGATCGAAGAAAATATTTGACAAAAAAGTTTTGAAAGCTAGTTGTAAGTGCACAAAGAAATGTGGTGAAAAGATAACCCATGAGCAAAGAGAGTACATAATGCAGCAATATTATAAAATAGGAGATCACGAGAGACAGTGGCAATATATCGTAAATCATACATTAGTCGAAGATGTTAAGCGTATCACCGTAGAGCGAAAACGCACCCGAACTCAATCGATAAAATACTTCTTTATAATAGATTCAAACAAAATTCAAGTGTGCAAAACCTTTTTCATTAATACTTTAAGTTTTTCACATCAAACTGTTTATACAGCACTAGAAAAATCCAAACCTGAAGAAAATTTTATAGACAAACGAGGGCGACATGAAAATAGGCCACGTAAAATGCCCATTTTGACAGAAGAAAGCATCATAAAGCACATTGAATTGTTCCCCACAGTTGAGTCTCATTACGTTAGAAAAGATTCTACAAGGAAATACCTCTCAGAACTACTTAATATATCCAAAATGTATCGCCTTTACACAGCTTGGTTTGAACAACAAAGATTCGACGGTCTTGTGGCAACTAAACGTCAATACGAGACAATATTCAACACCAAGTTTAATTATTCATTTTATAAACCAAAAAAAGATCAGTGCTCTCAGTGTACTCGTTATCGACAGGCTGATTCAAAAACTCAAGAATTATTGCAAGAAAAATATGATACACATCAAAAAAACAAAGAAAGGGTACGGCAAATTAAAAAAGAAGAAAAAGAATCAGTTGATCCTTCAGAAACAACCGTAGCAATCTTCGATTTGGAAAAGGTTTTGAGCATCCCACAATCTGAGGTTGGAACGTTTCACTACAAAAGGAAGTATCCCATTTATAATTTCACTGTATATGATGCTACTCAGGGTAAAGGTTATTGTTATGTTTGACATGGTCAGATTGCTAAAACGGGTGCAAACGAGATTGGTAGTTGCTTATGGCAATTTCTACTTAATGAAAAACAAAGAGGCATCCAGAACATATCATTTTACTCCGACGGATGTTGCGGACAAAATAAAAACAGATTTATATTTGCTCTATATATTTTTGCTGCACAGAAGCTTCAATTGAATATTACACATAGATTCTTTGAAACCGGTCATGGCCAGAGTGAGGGAGATTCCATGCATTCCAACATTGAACGGGAATTAAAACACAGAGTTGTATACACGCCTGATCAGATGTACACAATTATTATGAACGCGAAAGTTCATGGAAAAAATATCAAGTTAAAGAGATGACGCAAACAGAGTTTTACAATATAAAGGATTTAATAGAGAATAAGAACTGGTTAAAAAATGAGGAGAGCCAAAAAATATCATGGACTCAAATCATGGAAGTGCATGCCTCACATTCAAGTCCATCAATTTTAAAATATAAATACAACTTTGATTCCGACTATTCCCAATTAAATACAGAGCCTGTCAGAAGAATAAGAAGCAAGCGGGGTACTAGACAGATACCAAGCCCAAGTCCTAGCAATGTGCCCGAACTCCAAACGTTGTATACTGAGCCTGTTCCGATCAGCAAAGCTTTATACGATGATCTTATGAGCCTCTGTAAGGCAGGAGATATTCCAAGTTATTATTGTGGTTTTTACGAGTCCTTGATTTATGGCAGTAGCTGTTCTGGAAGCAATAACGACAATGAAGAAGACTAAGCACCAAACCATATTTTATTTTTGAAAATTCATTATAAGATACCGATTTTATGTGGTAATTGTCACATTGAGGCTGTTTTATTGATTACAAATTGTGTTAAAGATTATATTATATAATATTTTTTTAGAACTATATTATTATCTAATTAACAAACTATGTGATCATAAGGCTAATTTTAATTAATACCAATTCCAAAAGACTAATAAGAGTAAATTAAGAAAATACTGTTGTTTTTTTACTATTATTTTGAAATAAATTAATGTTGATTACCATGTCATTGTTTCATTAGGAAGCACAATTCAAAGTCCTTATCAGTTTCATTTTGACAATATTTACGAGAATAAGAAGATATTCAAGTATTATCAGTATCACTTGCTCCATAACACCTTATTGAATAAAATGATAAGTGAAGAGTACAATATTTGACTCTGGTCAGGCTGTACGAAGAATAAAATGATAATCGACGTTATACAACTTAGATGATGATTAATTTTGACTAACCTTTTATTTTTGAAATAATATCTCTATTTTTACACTTAGGCTTATTTCACTAAAACATTTAGAACAAACAAAAAATAACCTTCTTTAAAAGCTTACACTCATTTGTATACGTCCAGTATTTAAGGAGCAATCGACGAAAACCTGTTTTTTATTTTTCCTGTAAAGTTGCATTTTTGTAGTTATCATTTTATTCTCCGGGGACGGCGATTTAATTGACATTATTTAATCGAACTTGACTTTTTATTGAGGTCAGGTGGGGGAAGGGGACCTATGGGGTAAGAGAAACAGTAGCATATAAATCAAATAATAAAGGCAGTAGGTCTATAACTACTTGGTCGCTAAAACAGCAACGTAAATTTAGTTTCAAAGAAAAAACACAGATGTCACTATTCCATAGCAACATACGAATTCGACACAAACAAAAAATCTGTTGGATAATGGCGCCAACGTGAGCTCGTCGCAAATTTTGCTGATGATAGTTAAGGTGTCTGCAAATTGTCTACAAGGTGTATAAATGTCTGTAAGTTCATCTATGTCTTTATTAATAGTTTTAATGTACAAACATGTGAAAACTCTTCAATAAATATGAAAATACGATGTGTTTAGAAGCATAACGTAAAAAATCTCAAGTGGGGCAAGGGGAACTACTTAGGCCGGGGTAAGGGGAACATATGTTCCTCTTTCCCGATATCAGGGGTAATAAACATTTGAACATTTGAACACCTGGTACTTGCTTCGATTGATTTCGACCGGGGTTTTTTTGCGGGAATGTTGAAAAACATGTCGGCATTGTTTTATTTTCATAAATGAGTTACTAATCTGTGAAAAAGATTGTAATTCATCATGTATTATAAGTATTGTTATATGAAAAGGTGTATTTAAACGTGTTTTCCTTTTATTGCCTACCTCATAGATGCTTCCTGTAAAGTCACCACTACTATTGATATGTTTTGTTAAGAATTTAAGATATTTTGTTTCGTTATATATGTTGTTAGAGAAACTTTTGTCAATATTGTGCGAGAAAACTAATATCTACTGTAATATTATTTTTTACAGAAACTTACAAAATGCCTAGAAATTATATAAGAAAGACCGACATTGCATCTTACCCCAAAGAAAAATTATTAGAGGCTGTGAAAGCTGTCAAAAATGGCTCTATGTCCGGGTATGAGGCCTCTAAACATTACAAAATACCCAGATCAACCATAATAAACAGAGTAAGTGTATTTTGACACATATTAACTTGTATTGACGTGCTCTTTTTAATATACATATTTATTTATTGTACTTGGCAAGTATTTATGTTTTTTTTTGTTTTTTTAGGTATATGATCGCAAAGGTCTCAAATCCAGTACGTTAGGGAGAGCCACCGTCTTATCGCGAGCAGTTGAAGAAGACTTCGTTAAAATCTTACGAGTCATGGAGAAGTTCGGTTTTGGACTTACACGAAAAGAACTATTAGAAACAGTTGGTCAATACGTAGCTGCCAATGGCATACAAAATCCATTTAAAAGTGGGGTACCTGGTGAGGATTGGTTTTTGTCTTTTAAGAAGAGACATAACTTGTCTATTAAAAAACCACAACCGGTAGAATATGCTCGCAAACAAGCATGTAGTCCAAATGTAATATACCCATACTTCAATTTACTTGAAGAAACAATTAATGACTTGGATTTAGGGGACAAGCCATCACATATTTGGAACGTAGACGAAACTAGCTTTTCTAAAGACCCTTCAAAATCGAAAGTGGTTGGTTGCAAAGGGTTTACCTCAACACGAACTATTGCATCCCCTGGCAAGGATAACACCACTGTCTTACTGGGATGTAACGCCCTAGGAGAAAAAACTCCACCAATGATTATATATAAAGGCAAAAACGTATGGGACGAGTGGACTACCGACGAAGGCTACCCTGGGACGGCATATGCGGCAACCAGCAATGGTTGGATGGAGACTGCCGTATTTGAGGCCTTTTTTGAAAAAGTTTTCTTAAAAACCGTAGGTGAGAAACGCCCTATTCTTCTGATCTATGACGGCCACGCAACGCATGTAGGTATTAATATTATCAAGATGGCTAGAGAAGCTAATATCACTATTATGAAAATACCTCCGCACACCAGCCATCTCTTACAGCCTTTAGATTTGGCTGTAAACAAATCGTTCACAGACCGCTGGGATGCTGCTCTCATTAAATGGCAAAGATTAAATATAGGAAAACAAATTCCAAACAAAGAATTTGCTAAAATACTCGGACAAATTTGGACTTCTTTAGATCCAGCGATATGTGCAGCAGGCTTCAAGAAAGCAGGAATTTATCCATTAAATAAATATGCTGTGCCAGAAGATAAATTTAATGAAGTTCTTTTACGACAATGGAAACTTAAAGATTTTACAAAAGATTCAACTATCCATCGGAACGAAAATTCGGACACAACCATCAGGAATCCGGACTCGCTGCTCACGATTTCTTTGAAAGCTATAAATAATATGGACTTGACATTAAGTACTTGTTCTAGTATGCTTAATGTGTCGAAAAATTTAAAAACTCATTATGACAGCTTACCAAAACAACTCGAAGTAAAACCTGCAAGTTCGAACATTGATAAAGTGACGAAACAAATAAACAAGATTCAAATACTAGAAAACCGGGTTGTCACATTTGAAGACTTGCTATTAATGAAAATTAAAGCTGGAACCAGCACTAAAACAAAAAGAAAACGAATGGCAACTGGTGCAGAAGTAATAACGCGTGACGATGTTTTAAAAACTCTGGAAATACAGAAATCTGAAAAAGACAAAAAGACCACGAAAACTAAAGAAATTAAGAAATTCAAACAAGACGACGAAATAATCAATGAAACTGAGATAATTGAAAACCAACCAGGGACATTTGTTAAGCAAAAAAAAGGAAAAAATAAGGTGAATTTTAAAGCAGTTTTAAAAAACCAACAAGACGACAGAATAGTAAAACAAACAGAGGCTTTTAAAGATACAGGAGAACATTTTGAAGAAAAGTCCAAAAAAGTGAAAAAAGAAAGTAAAACTCGAAAAAATAGAAAAAGACGTCAATATTCTACATCATCTAGTGAACTAGAAACAGAATTAAAATTAGACGACGATAGTGACGACAATGATTTCTGGGAAAATTTATTGACTGATAGTAATTACTCTCTTTCATTAAATTCTCCCAGTAATGACTATGAAGATTATGGTGATACGATAAATACAGCACTCAAAGCTAACAAGGAAAATATTGATATTTATGGGCCATTTTGTGAAAATGATTGGCTTTTGGTAAAATTTTGCTCCAAAAAGTCTATTAAACATTATGTTGGCGTGGTGTTAAGTGTAAATGATGCCAACTCCCCAGTAGTAAAATATTGTAGAAAAAAATCGAAAGCAGAAGGTGAAACCGTATTCACTTTTCCTCTTATAGATGATATTTCGGAAGTGAAACACACTGAGGACATCGTTACCAAATTGCCTAAGCCTACTATTGGCCGAAGAGGACAAATTATTTTCAAAATGCTGTTTAATTCTTTTAATGTTCAATAAATTGAGCACAATAAAATAATATAAAACATGTTTGTTTTTAGTTGACTACCCCTGTCTCCACGTCATATGTTCCCCTTACCCCGAATTTCGATTTTGATTAATATCTTCTATTTAGAACCTTATGGTATTGCATTAGAGTTATCATTTGATTAATTAAAACTGAAAGCATAAAACCTTGCATGTGTACGTAGCATTGGTATTGATATTCAAACATTTATGGAGGCAGTTCCTCTTACCCCCAAAACCGGGAAAGGGGAACAACAGGACCAGCCTCAGGATTTAGCATTTTTTTATCAAAAGTATGATAGGTATCATTAAAAGACGTTCTATTTCAGAAAGCCAACAGATTAACAAGTTAAATATTCATATAAACTATTACAATCCTATCAAATATTGTGAATAAACGTAAATAATATGACATGAAAAATAAAGTATGTTTCCGTTCCCCCACCTGACCTTGTATAAATTCTGACTTATTACTAAAATATGAATCGATTTGTACACCAATTTCATTGGTAGGACATAGAGTTAAATTAAATTGTTTCCGTAAGGCCTTTATTGTAATACCTATGTTCACAAATAAAGTTTGATTGATTGACTGATATTTCGATTGCTATACAGCTACAGATAGACTTTGAAAATGATGATATAATTCGCGCAGGTGGGTAGGCAGATAGGTAGACAAAAACGGGTTTGATTTGCTTCTGTTTCCTTAACGATTTCACTTTCTTAGAGAATTGTAACGATGTTTGTTATTATATTCCTAAAATAAAATAAAGCTATAAAAACCACACACATAAAAAGTCATAAATATACAAAAATATTGGATTAAAATCTTACCTGAAAATTATGTGCTTAATTTTTCTGACTGACCACAAGTAGCTGATAAAAGTCTTACAGTGTACTTTTAAAGTATATAAGTCTATAATAACGTTTATATCAAATTAATTTGTTAAGATTGACACCGTTTTGAGACAATTGTAATATATTTTATTCGTCTTCGTTACGAATCGTAGCACGTGTAAACAAGAGATCTTATTCAGCAATGCTTTAAAACATTTCTTTTTTGGTTAAAAATATTTGGTATTCCACAAAAATTACTTGTACTTGTAATGTTTGCGCAATACCAAATATTTTATGGAAAAACCTAACCACTCAAACGTCTACGACAGAAAATCAACCATTTTTTTTTTCCGGTCATCTGTCAGTCTTTCTGTCTTTTCGCGCGCTGTTTTCAATGCCTACAAAAAATTGCTTAGAATATTGTCTACAGTCATTGTTCAACAGATTATAAAATTTAGTAAGTTTGTCTACGAACTAATCTGACTAAATTTTTCATAATCGACAGCATAACAACACTATGTGACGTCAAAATATAATATTTTATCTATGCAATTTTTCACTGTGAGTGTTTCGTGCAAAAATTTTTGGAGCTCTCGAAATTATGTCGTAAGTACTTGAATATATTATAGATAATTGTGATTATTATATATCAAATTAATCATGAATACCCGTACTTGATTGTTTAGGTTTAGGTTTAAAGATCTTTATTATCACCAAGACAACTCATTACTTATGTGATAACATAACTAATAAATAAAAAAGTTAATATCCGTCGTCGCATTCACTGTATACTAAACAAATTCACAAACAATTCCGAAGGCAGGCCAAGCCACACTGCGCAAAACTATAGCCATAATGTTAGATTTGATTTGATTTGACCCATTTCATAGTATACTATTTTTTTTACTAAAGAATATACATTATTATGTAAGTAACCGCAACATATTATTATTCGGTCTCTGTAGTGAGGTGCCGGGTTAATCGCTTTTTAAAGGTATAAAAGGATTCCGCATCTTTTACACTAGAGGGTAATCCGTTATAAAGTTTCGCACCATCTGTGGTTATCATTGTTTTGCCGTAATTTGTTCGGTGCTTAGGTATAATGAGGTAGCTCGCTCGCCGAGTGTGGCGGCCGATAACTTGTTTAGGTTTAGTGAACGTTATATTAGTATGGATGTCCCGATTTAAAGATTTTCTAATGAATATGCAAATATTGTATTTATTTAATTTTTTGATGTTCATTATTTTTGCTTCGTTATAAAGGAGACCGTCCATATTCGGCTTGTACGTGGACAATCGTTTTATATACAAAGTAAAATATTAAAAGTTTTGTTTCAATATATAATAAATATTGGTTACTGTTGTGTTTGTAAGATGTAAGTATATGAATAACAACTGTCGGTGATGCAAGATGTAGGTTTATTAATATAGCACATGGAACAATGATAGATAGTAACATGAGAAACGTATGAGACAAGAGAGAATACAATATGGCTTCCATAAGTCAACTTAATTAATTTAATTTACACAATATCCTGTAGAGGCGCTGTAGATCGTTCGGAAACCCCATCTCTATATCGGGCCTAACAGTTCCCATCCAGTAGTATGAAATTGATATATTTTATTTATATATTATATCAAAATAATACACACAGCCTGGAAGCAATAAGGCAGTATTACTGCAACTGCATAGACGGCCGAAGGACTGTTGGTTGCTGTGCTCACATAATGTCTGTAATATGGTACCTAAGCTGGGCAAGATATGATAATGTCACTCCACCAGCCCAGTTTTAGGAAAATAATTTAATAACTTATGAAAGTGATGTAAATAAATATTTATTTTAAACAATGTGTTTTATATTATTATTCAACGATCTTGATACTAAACTTCAAAGAATAATGTTTTCTACTTAGTTTAGGCTACTCAAAATTAATATTGTTATTACAATATAAAATTGTTCACGCCCAGGCCAGGGTCCCATACAAGGTGGTCGGTCTCCTTTGTTTTGTTGGCGTTTGGAAATGGTAATTAAAAAGCAACTTAATAATTTTATTTTGTTGTCGTTGTAGTTTAGCTAATCAAGTTTTTGCAGCAGACCCCCATTTTCTATTAGGTATAACAGATGTGGTTTTACTAAACCGTTGTATATTGTGAAGCGTAATTTTTTGGGTAAACATCGAACAATATTACGGAGTGAGCCACGGAGTGCTATTAATTTGTTTATTATGCTATCTATATGGTTATTCCAGGTGAATTGGCTATCTAAGTACAGTCCAAGATATTTATCATGCGTTTTATGTTGGATTGGTATATTATTAACGGTAAGGATAAAATATGCTGGTATTGGTTTGTTTTTAGATTTGAATAAAATATAGCAGGTTTTGGAAGTGGTTATGGTTAATAAGTTGTACTGAAACCAGCTATACAAGATGTTAAGGTCTTCTCGGGCTTGTAAGATTAAGTCCTGTATTGAGGCACCAAAATAAAACAAACAGGTATCATCAGCATATAGAGTAATGTGTCCGTGTAGACCTAAGTCATGTATGTTGTTTATGTAAATGACAAATAGCAATGGACCCAATATTGAGCCCTGAGGAATGCCACAAGTGATGGGTAGTGATGTGCTGTGGTTAATGTTGTCTATTTTAACTACTTGTGATCTATGAGAAAGATACGATACAAATATTTGTAGTGCCTTGCCAGTAATACCGATACATTTTAGCTTTTCTGAGAGGAGTTTATGACTTACGGTGTCGAAAGCTTTTTTTAAATCAATGAAAATACCTAAAGTTATATTTTTTTGGTCTATGTTTTGCTTTAATTTAGTAACAAGGTCGATGGTAGCTGTGTGTTACTTTTAGGCCTAAAACCATACTGTTGTTTAGAAATGTAGTTAATAGTGGTTAAATATTTTTTCAATCTAGTATAGATAATCTTTTCTAGGATTTTTGATAAAACTGGCAATACAGATATAGGCCGGTAGTTACCTGGATCTGTTTTAGGTCCTGATTTATAAATAGGGGTAACTTTAGCAATTTTTTGTGTATCTGGAAATATACCATCTTGCAAGAGTTTGTTAAAGCATTGAGTTATTTTGCCAGATATAAGACTACCTAGGCATTTAATTGCTTTTGTGTTAATTCCGTCTAGCCCAACACTGCAATTTGGATCTAGATGGTTAATAATATTCAAAATTTCCTTTTCAGTGCATGGTTCAAAAGATGATATTGACGGGTTTGATGAGATAGGTCGCGGTAGTGTGTGTGCAAAATTATCATGGAATTGTTTCGGTATTTCATTCGCCAACGATGTACCAACACTTGAAAAGTATTGATTAAATATTTGGCATATATGAATTGGGTCAGTAACTTCTTGACAGTCAACTATTAATGCTGGAGGAGCACAGGTTTGTGAAACTTTGTTAGTAGCTAAAGCGTTAACTAATCTCCACATTTTCTTCGGTTTGTTGCTGCATTTAGTGAATTATTTTTAGTAATATGTATCTTTTGTGTCTTGTATGAGTCGAGCTACGTCTTGCCTTTTTCTGTGGAATTCTTAGTCCGGATTATTTTTATACTTTGTCCAAAGAAAATTTCTTTCGTTGATTTGTGATATCACATTTTTATTTATCCAGTCTGTTTGTGGTGGATTTAAGATTTTCGTCTTCGCTATTTTACTGTTTTTTATGCAATGTTTTATTTGTTCTTCTAAGATTGTGTAGTTTTCATTTGTTATTTGTGATTCCATTTGATGAACTGAATTGAATAGTTTACTATAGTTTATTATTATTATAATTGTTTAGTGGTAATTTAAAGTTTTTTATTTCTAGATAGATATGTTTGTGGTCGGACAATGAAGAATTAACTAATAGCGTGTGGAAGTTGTCGTTTTCCAGATTAGTGCTTACATGGTCGAGTATGGAATCCTTTGTACTTCCCGCTCTTGTACAGTGTTTTTTGTTGACTTTGTTGATAATTTTGTGTCCAACGCCTTTTAAAAGTTCTTTATATTGCTTTGTCTTTTTGGCTTTTGTCAATAGGTCAATATTGAAATCTCCGAAGACTATTGCTCGGCGTCTATGTTCTAATTGTGATTCATACATTTCAAGAAAATTACCGAAGTCTGTATTTCCAGGGTTATATATTACATTTTTCAGCCTGCGGCAAGGAAGATCATAATTTTAGGTAAGTGACGATTTTAATTATACATGGAATAATTTTATTCTTATTGCTGGTGGCACATGAGCTAGCCGCTCACATTATAGTTAATGGTTACCGCCACTCCTGGTGGGCATAGCTGTGTGCCCTTAGCTTCGCAGAAGCATCACCAATCATGCGCAAAGGAGTTAAGAAGGGTGGAGTGGGGAAGGGACAAAAAGTCAAGTAGAGAGAAGGCGGCGATCGGGATTTTGGCGCTCTCTCACCCAAGAAAACTCGCTAAATCAGATACTGTCATTACACGTTGATATTATGCGAGACGTCTTTCCCCAGCCGAGTCCCATACATGGTCAAAGCAACAAGGCTCTCTACTTATTTAATCACTAGCTTTTGCCAGCGTCTACGTCCGCTACAATCCTATGGGAACGTATTCCGGGATAAAAATTATCCTATGTGTTAGTCCAGTACATGATCTATATGTATACCAAGTTTTATCAAAATTCGATTAGTACTTTTTGCGTGATTGAGTATCAAACATACAAACTTTCACATTTATAGTATTAGTATAGATAGTATAGATTATAATTGGTTCCAGAAAACATACAACTTGTACCGCCGCGTAACAGCTGCGATGGTGAAAATTCTGGAAATGGTTGTTAAATAAATATATATATTCATTTAATGATCCCTCTTATTTTCATGCAATGTATCGGTTTTCATTAATATCCAATAAATATTATGATTATAATATATTAAAGCATTTATATAATTGCAGCACAAAATAACTTAGCAGTGGCAGAGCAGGAACTCCACCAACGAGAACCCTCGGCAAACTTCGGAATTGGTATGTTATTGTTTAGTTACGGTTTAAAACATTTACAAAATAATCAGTAAAAACTAATCGAAATTAATTTGTTACAGTAAATCATCCTTTACAACCTAAATTGGCAGAGGAGGTGGAAATTGGTATGTCATACCACTCAGGATTTCTATTTCGAATTTATTTTTAGTTTTCATTTATTAAACCAAGTTGTTTGTTTGTTTGTTACAGTGGAGATTAAGCTAGAGGAGCCGATTTTTGAAAATCCAGAAATCCAAATTCCCGGTACGCCAGAGGCAGATACTGTGCCAAATTCTCCAAGCTCATTAGACAGCTTGGATGCTAATAGGCTGTCCACAGATACAAATTTACATTTAATGTCACAGACGCCTAAAAAAAAATAAGATACCTGATCAGAACTCAGATGACGAATTATATTAAATATAACCGCTTGTGTTACAGATATTTTTTTATTTTCTTTCACAATAATTATGATAGGAACATTATGATAAGAATATTAATTTAATACGCAATTTTATTCCAGATAATGAAATTGAAATTGGCTTTGAGGTGGAACTGAATGTGAAACCAAATACAAGTCGTCAAAAGACAGTTATAGGTACTAATGATTTGGCATTTTGTATCGATATTATTTCTTTTTCTTAAAATTAAGTGTTAAAGAATATAGCAATAATAATATACAACGATAATGATAGGTAATCAATAATTTGGTCATAAATATATTTATATTTCCAGGTATAAGTAACAAAGACTGAGTTGACAATTGACGACTGGGTGAATGATAGTGGCGAAGACAATGACATTGACAACGACGAATTTAATGATAAACTACTGTACGTGTCATTATCTCTGACTAGAAATGCTCTAACGGAACCCACCGCCAACGAGGATATGCCACCTCTGGCTTTAGACGTCCTAGAAAACGAAGACCGACAAAACAACATAATAATAAAAGACCTTGCAACTACGGACTCTTATAACTTTAACTGGACTCGAGACCGAAAGATATTTACAGAAAGACGCGAAACATTTATTGGGACACCAGGACCGACATTTCCCGTAACGGATCAAACAACTATAGTTGAAGTATTTTATAATTCTTTTAACAGCGACTTAATTGACTTACCTTGCACTGAAACAAACCGTTATGCGAAGCAGAAAATAAATTCATTAAAAGAGACGAACAAACTCCTACCAAACTCCCGATTACAACATTGGAAACCAACTGACCGCGGTGAGATGATAAGTTTCATGGCATTGACAATTCTCGAAGGGCTCTATCCTCTACCTAATGAAGAGTCATATTTTTCATTGAATGGTTTTGGCACCATGCCTTACTTTAATAAAATTATGTCGTATAACAGATATTTATTATTAAGATCAATGCTACATTTCGCGGACAATTCCAAAATAAAATATCGAAAATAAGCAAAATACAGCCAATAGTTGACTATTTAAATGAGCAATTCAGTAATTTATATTATCCATCTCAAGACATCGTAATTGACGAATCGTTATTAAAGTGGCACGATTAAGATTCGCCCAAAAAATTGCATCGGAAGCAGCAAAGGTTGGTGTCAAAACCTATGAATTATGCAAATCTTCAACACCCTGTTGAAGATTCTTTGGAATTTTTTTGTTTACTGTGGCAAGGATAATGTGACAGTTGAAACTGACGCAGAACTTGACAATAAAGAGACACTAGACCGACATTTGACAGAGAATCTAGCCGACCAAAATCCATCAACAGTAACTGTTGTCGACGAAACCACGACGCGTCCCACCAATGCTACCGCTAATATAGTGTAAGACCTTGTGGAACCCCTCCTGGAACGTGGCCATACTCTGATCATGGATAACTTCTATAACAGCCCCTTATTAGCGCGTTGCCTAAAAAGACAAAAAACTGAGTCAAAGTCAAAAATCATTTATTCATTTAGGTCACAAAGTAACACTTATGAACGTCAAAGTATATAGGTTCGTGAGTTTACTAAGTTACTGAAGCTACATTTAGGTTAGTTGCTAGGTTCAGGCAAAGGGTAGAGCCTATGAGAAGAAACCTGCAAGAAACTCACGGTCACTCTTTTAAATCGCTAGTTAAATATAATTTCAGTATTTTACAACTCAGATTAACAAGGTGTTGCAGCCATTATGCCATATACTACTGACTATAAAAACTAAAAATAATAACAATAATAACTTAATCATATTATAGAGAGGAAATAATTTGAGCTAATGTTATTTAATATAAATCTAAATTAGACAGTAGGATGGCATGATGGCGCATACATTTACACTTTGTGACTATGCAAAGGCTTAAATTGACTTATAAGTAATACAGATCTTTGAATCCTGTATGCAACAAGCAACTAGCTCCATGAGTTTTTGTCATTTAAGTAGTCGTTGACTGAATAATAACCCTTCCGAATAAGTTGTTTTTTAACGCCGTTTTTAAATTTAAACAATGGTAAATTAATTATATTAATAGGTAATTTATTAAAAAAACGTATACCGAGTCTCGCAAATGTATTGTGAACTTTATGTAAACGATGATATGGGCCTACTAACTTATGCTTATTTCTAGTGTTTACGTTATGGATATCACTATTCTTATTATATAAGTAAATGTTATGTTTAATAAACATAATGTTAGCAAATATATATTGCGACGCAACAGTAAGTATGCCTATTTCTTTAAATCGATCTTTCAAGGAAACTCGTGGTCCTAAATTATAAATGCTACGTACTGCACGCTTTTGAAGAATAAAAATTGTCTCAATATCAGCTGCCTTGCCCCACAATAATATACCGTAGGACATTACACTATGAAAGTAACTGAAATATACTAGTCTTGCAGTATCTATATCAGTAAGCTGTCTTACTTTCCGAATTGCGTATGCGGCTGAGCTAAGTTTCCCTGCAAGACACGATATTTGAGCGCCCCACTGAACTTTATGATCTAAAGTTAATCCTAAAAAGACTGTAGATTGAACAAAAGTAATAATTTCATCATTTAAAATTATATTCACGTTAGGACTCTTTACGTTTGGCAATGTAAACTTGATACATTTAGTTTTTGTAGAGTTAAGTAGTAAATTATTCGTCGTAAACCAGTCCAGGACTTCCGCGAGTGAATCATTAACAGCACGTAAATTTGGTGCTTTTCGGTCTACTTTAAAAATAAGGGATGTGTCATCCGCGAATAAAACAATGTCACACAAATCCTGAACAAAGAACGGCAAATCATTTACGTACACTAAAAACAGAAAGGGTCCCAAAATCGAGCCCTGTGGCACGCCCATTGTGACTGGTAATCCAGAAGATCTACTTCCGTTGATATCAACGTGTTGTAGTCTATCGCTTAGGTAGGAATCAACTAAGTCAAGTGCAGTATCTCGGATGCCATAATGCCTGAGTTTTCGCAACAGCGTTTGATGGTCAACGCAGTCAAAGGCTTTAGAGAAATCACAGAATACGCCAATGACATCTTGCGAATTCTCCCAGGCACTGAAGTTTGGAAAAATGCCCACATCAATGCATCCGTTCAATATTGCGGCTAGGTGTGGCGCTATATTAACAATAATACTTTCAACTAATTTTACCGAAATACCCCAGAAGTCAGCTGATTTTTTTTAATTAAGCGACTTAAATACTTTTATTATATCATACGGATGTATACACGCTCAAAACTAAATAGTATCTTGCACTCTTCCACGTTGCCCCTAACCAAGTATTCTGCTCGAGCTGGGCAAGACCTAAGGGTACTAGTTATGTTTGAAGGTATTTTTTGCGAAGTAGTTTTTGAATGTATCGGCTACTTCCAAATTATTTGAAATTACGCTATTATTTATATTCAGTTCAAATTTATTATCACGCACCTTGCTGCGTCCTGTTTCATTGTTGATAATGTTCCATGTAGTTTTAATTTTATTATTAGATTTTTGAATTTTAGTTTTTAGGTAGAGGGACTTGGCAGTGGCACAAGTCTTTTTAAATAACTTTGAATAATTTTTAACATATTGAATAAAATGTGGATCGAAATTGTATTGTTTCATACCATATAATTCATATAGCTTTGCTCTACTTCTATATATCCCAGATGTTGCCCAGTCACAAAACTTAATCCTATTATTCTGACTAAAGGTCTTACATTTAAAAATATTATTATATTCTAAAGTAATTATGTTAAGTAAAGACTCATATAGTTCGTCTGGACTATCCAGAGAAAGGTCCATATTGACAACTTTGAGACTTATGTTATCATTAAATTCCTTTAAGCGATTAGATGTCATCGGTCTACATGTGACCTTATTCTCTATATGAATTGTACTCACAGGAAATACTACCTTTTGCCCACAGTGGTCAGATGTAAGTTCACTCAATATGGCCCTATTTAGAAATTGGCAGTCGCAAAATACATTATCCAAGCAGGTAGCAGAATGTGAAGTGATCCTAGTGGGTTCAGAAAATAAATGCTGTAAATTAAATGATCTAAATAAATTAATAAGTCTTAAAGAGACAGCTGACTGCTCAAGTAAATTAACATTAAAATCACCACACTACTATATGCCTATTACTAGAACTCAAGCGTTTTAAAATATCCTCTATTACGGTTTCAAATACACTAAAATCACTTTGCGGTGGTCGGTATACACAAACTATGACATGTTGCTCTAATTCCACACAGGATAGTTCAACAGTGCGCTCGATAGAAAGATTTACTATATCTTTACATTCTTTACATTTTAGATTGTTACATACATATATTAGAGAGCCACCATGTATAGAATTCTTTCTTACAAACGCACTTACAATTGAATAATATTCGTTATTAAATATTAATTGATTAGTTCTTAACCAATGTTCCGTTATGCAACATATTTGAATATTATGTTGTTTAAAAAATAAATCTAATTCTAACTCCTTGCCGGATAGACCCTGAATATTCTGATGAATTAGTCTAATACTGTGTGTATGCCATGCCTATCCTTTGTCTCATCTAACAGTTTAAACTACTAGAACTTCTAGTCTAGAAGTGTCAATATTTGAATTTGTAGTAGAAATACTACTATGTCCTAAAACCTTAATTACCCTACTGGTACCTGAGTCGCTACATATTATATTAAATGCTAATAATTTAGCAAGTTGCTTTTTATAAAAAGAAGATAGATACATTATATCTTTAGTCAATAAAAATTTACTAATAAACTTATTAGTGTCAAAAAATAAACTATAATTGTTATAACATGTACTGTTATAAAAAAGTAAATTAAGTTTTGCAATATTCCTATTTTGTTCATGTGTTAGTACATAGGAATATGGTAATGTACAAAGAATAAAGTTACACCCTACTTTATAATGTAATGATTCTATTACCTCTGTCAAATGGATTGCCTCTTTTTTAGTGACAGATAAGCTGTCACCATAAAGAAATATTACTGTTGAATCTGCATTTAATTATGTAGTTTTTAACTTATCAATTATAGAACCTAACCTAGCCCCAGGGGAACAAATATTTATGCAAGGCGACTCTGTATGAGAATTAATTAGTCCACTAAAACCTACTCCTATTTGGTCAGAAAACATGAATATATTTTTGTTAATATTATTCATTAAAGAAGACACAGACATATCTTCATGATCAGAAAAAGAGGTGGTACCACTGTTTACTGAATCCAAATCACAAACAGCTGACAGGTTATTATAAGGTGTAGCCTGTAAGCACTTACCGCAAAGATTGTTATTAGTTAGTGAGAGAACATGTTCCATGTTCTCCCTACCAACTCTTGCAATTTCCTCATACTTCAAAATATATTCAGATGTTTCTTTATGGTGATTAAGGCTCATTCTTGTAAGTTGTTTTTCTAAGTTGTTAATTTGATGATTTAATTCGGCTGTATGTGCTTCATACTGTAACCTACTGGCAACTACTTGATCATGCTTTTTTCTAAATTTATTAATAAAGTATCATGCTCCTTCACCAATTCACTGTTATGCCGTGTCACCTTCCTAACCTTGTTTAACTTTTTAATTAATTTATTTAACTTAAGGTATTTTCTCAATTTCCTAGTACTTTTAATAAAAACATTACTAAGTTTATTTTTATTACTATCCATTATACTAGTTTTGTCCCCCAGGAGTTCTGAGTAGAGGTTCTGATTCGCAGTACTGTTGAGCATCTGAATAGTTTGTTCTAATGTGATAATTTTAGTATGAGCTTCATTCAGGTTTGCTTCAAGCTCAGTACTGCCGCTCAGTGACCTAGAAAAAATATCACTACAATTATTGAAGGATCTAACTTCATCTTCTAATCTATATGGAGTTCTGTCAGTTGCCTTTTAAGCTCCAATACCTTATTATTAACTGCTTGCATTTCATCTTCACAGACGCTACTTTCTTTCAACAACATATGGTTGTCCTCCTTATATTTCTTCAATTCTTGTAGAGCTAACTTTAACTTATTTTCAGTATCCTTGGCTGTCGCTTTACGGGTCATCATTTGTGTGCTCATTGTTGGTCCAGTGCATGAATAAATCACCAAGCACCTGAAAATTAGAGAAAGAAACAACTGAGTGATAAAAAGAAAAGTGGGATGGGATAGTTAGCTATATATATCTAAATTGTTGAAAATTCACTATAAACATACAGTATTGTAAAATAAAACAGAAAAGCTTTAACTAGTATTAGTTGAGAAATTGATAAGAAATGTTAATTTATTATGTTGTAAAAGATAATTATTTGAAGAAGTTTTTATTTTTATCCCAATATGGAGGGTCGAACTAAAAAATTAATTTAAGGGAAAAGGCGAAATTATAATGAAAATTTACATAAGAATGCACACTAAAGCACTAAAGTAGTATTAGTAGTTAGATGTGAAGTAGAAATGTGAGTGTATGCGTGCGTGAGGCGAGTGTTTAGTCGTCAATTTTGCTTCCACCTATTGGTCAAGCAAAAGGAGACAAAACTGTGCCAATGTGTGGTGGACGGAGCTCATAGTACAATGAGCAGAGTAAACAAGTGTTGTGGAGTGTATGTTAGGGCTTTAAAATGTAGAATACTCCCCAGGTTTACACGATGAATGTTCAAATTTCGTCCGTTGTCACAGTGATGAACTCCTACGACCAGTAATTTATGTAGATTCGTGGATCCGACTTAAGACACAGCATGAAACACTTCTTTGGTCACAAATATACTATTTTATTGTACTAAATATATTTATTATTGAATAAAACTAATTTAAAATAATATAAGTTCTTAAGGCACGATTTTGACGTCTGACGTCTAAAGTTGCCAGCGTAGAAAAAAAAGTTGATTGTTACGGAATGATAAGATTAAACCGAGAGTTTATGCCTGACTCATTAAAGGCACTTAATAAGACTGAGCTGAGACAGGGGGAGGTAATTAATACCTATTGTTCTGATTTGTCTCTGATGGTATGGCGAGATGCAAACCTAGTAAGTTCGATCTCAACATATCATCATTTACAAATTGGAACAAGCGAAAAATACGATCGGTTAACATACAAGCCTAAAATAGTATTAAACTACAACAAATCTATGGGAGGGGTAGACAAGAAAGACTAGTTCTTGTCTGCTCATCCCGTAGAACGCGTTAAATGTAAAGTTTGGTACAAGAAATTATTTCGTCGTTTATTCAACGTGGCAATATTTAAGTTTTATTGTTTTTACTAATTTAAGTTCAATCACACACCGGCAGTTTAGAGTTAGGCTAGCAGAAGATCTTTTAAAAATACACAAAGAAATAGACTTGACGACTGAACCCAGACTTTTAATGAAAAAGACAGGACTGACAACAACGACACATCCGCGGACAAGCACCTCAAGACGACCTCGCTTGGAACATCGCCATTTCCCAGTAAGAACTGGATACAAACAAGGGCGCTGTTGGATTTGCACCCAAAACAAAAGGGACAAGAGGACGTTGTGGAAATGCATGAAATGCAATGTCAATTTGTGCATTGAGAATTGTTTTATGTCATACCATATATAATTTTTTTTGTACCTTTTTCAAATATTTTAAAATAAAAACATGTATTACCTACTGTATATACTATCTTCAGAAACGTTTTTTATTTGTCTAAACTTCTATATCCAATCACATAATAATATTTATATTAATATTTTTCGTCATGATAATAGTTTGTGACAGGCCTTAGACGGCGGCCATCTTGCCGTAACAACAAACGTACGTATGCGATAACATTTACTGAGATAGCTGTATTGTTTTGATTTGTTTTACGTAATTATAGATATTAAATATATACATATTGGTATCAAATTAAAAAAGAAATGTAGTTTATTTATATGTATTAAAAAATGTTTTATTCTTCATAGCTGTATCAAAAAAATCACATTTAAAATAAATTTGTTTCACTGTCGCATATTTAACAATTATTTTAGCTATATTTTACAAAGCTTTTCAGCATATTCAACATTAATCTGTATATATTTATCTATCCATACATATTTTTCTCTTTAGCATAGGCCTTATAGTTACGAAGCTACATGAGTTTTTGTTCCGAAAGTCGTGGCCCGACAAAATGCGCGATGACAGTTCGTACACAGCGACGTTAGACGGGCATAGCGTGTTCGCACGGTGACGTTTGAGTGGTTAATTGTTTTTCCAATGTTAATGTAAGCTATTTCAAGTAGGGTTGGCGCAAATTCATATTTACGACACTCGTATAAGTTTAAAATACATATTTGCTAACTAGTGAAATCAGCGTGCAGCGCGTCAGTCCTACGCGCTTTCGCTACATCGACACTTCGACAGCCGATGCAACTTAAATAATGCGTTTGTCATTATTTTTGCAGCTGTATAATACGACAAGAAAAAGTGTATTTTTTTGCATTGTTATCCGATGTGTTGCAGTAATTTTTAATATAGCGAATTATTGTACGTTTTTGACATATAAACGGTATGTTTTGGAAAGGTAGATACAAACGAATCATAGACAGCAAGTAGTGATCTTCAAGACTCAAATAGTAATCTTCAAGTCTCAAGCACTCATCGATATCCAGTAACTGTTCGCTGTTACCGTGCCTGCCGGCCGACTTAACAAATTAATTATTAGATATTTAAATTAATCGTTCATTGCAAAAATGTAAGTATTAAAACTTTGTTTCTTCAATCTTTTCCCTCGTCTGGTTTACCAAACATCTTTAACTAATTTCATGATTTTATTTAAGGTCAGACTCTGAGTTTGAAACATATCAGCCAGCTACTGTCAACGAGCACAAGAGTACCAACCGCGAACCGACTGTCCGGCTTGGAAAACGCAAACCACGCTCATCATCATCAGGCTACAATAGTCCACTGCTGGACATAGCCCTCCCCCAAAGAGCGCCATAGCGCCCTTTCTTCAGCTTGCGGCATCCAGCATCTGCCTGCAGTCTTTCGCAGATCGTCATCCCACCTGGTCGGAGGGCGTCCTACACTACGTTTGCCGAGTCGCGGTCTCCAAACCACGCTCAACACCAACAAACTCAGCTCGTACAAGGTAAGACGCATAAACTTATCTTACTTCTAACGTTATTGGTGAAAAACTTACTTGCCTCATGACAACGTTAAATGCTCATTGATCGAACCGTACTTTTAATTTGCCCAAAGTGTGAAAACTCTGATTTGTTGCATGAATTACTATACAACCGAAACAGTATTAGTAACGTATCTTGTAATTGTATTAGTGCAGTATTTGTGTTTACGATAAGTAGAAAAATTATTGTGTTAGACTGCAAATTAAAAATAACTTCTTTTGTTTGTTTCAGTAAAAAAATAAATTATTGACGTCGACGTATTCGGCATCAGTCGCAAACACAGCCACGAGAGTGATGCAAGGCACAACGAAACCAAGTGTCTATCTTCGTTCTTCGTAAACTGAATAGCCAACGGTAGCGAACGACAAACGGCCAATACCAACCGGGAGTACTACATTGACTGTAAGGTGTATAGAAGTGACGACGCGCGCCTCACCAACTCATCGGGAGCTTTAGAAGAAGGCGCTCGTACGGCTCAAGCTCCAGACTGACGTCGACTCTACACAATGGCGAAAATTACAACAGTTCATAACGTCGCGGCGGATACACTGTTCCCCGATCCACCAACTTTTATGAAAAATAAATCATGTATGTTAAATTATTTACTGCAAATAAATATAATCTAAATGTGATAATGTTTAATTACGTTAGGAACCCGTTCCGATCGATGATGATATACGATGCTTTGCCGCATAATTGTTGACATTCATGCACACCAAATCAGTGTCGTTCAACAAAAGTTAACAAATTCGCATGAACGCGTTTGTTACGATTGAGCGTTGAACGCATTACGATCACATTTGATCGGGTTGTTTGTCTGGTATAGCTATTTACGCGCAACAAAATAGTGCTGTTTAGAAATTTTTAATTCATGAGCGCGATTGTAACGATCAAATCCGTCAAGTCGATTGTTCATTATTGGGCATTCTAAGCCACTGTCCGGAGCGAGGCGAATCGTGTTCGCCGAGCGACAAGTGGCTTAGACTGCCCAATAACATACTACTTGAAAACATTACCTCTTACACCATAGCTTTCAAGCTTTAACAGTAGGGTTGTGTTTAACATAATCAAAAGCTTGGGTCATATCACACATGATGGCACATATAGTAATTCATATAATGCTCTATTAAAATATTGTTTCTCAAAATGACTGTACAGTTGCTTATGTACTCATATATGTATATTATTCAAACACTTGAAAATATTGGTAAGAGAGTGATCGGTCTATAATATTCCATAAGCTCTTTGTTTTCTTTTTTTGAAGAGGGGGAATACTATCTTCAGTGTATCAGGGTATATACCTGTACAAATACTTAAATTTATTATATGACTCATATGGCCAGCAATAAGTGAATTTGTGGCTTTAATTATTTTAGTTGATATATGCCAATCATACCCTATACTATTTATTTTTTTAAAAGATATAATAGTTTCAATGTAACTTGGAATACAAGGAGCGAAAAACATGGAACTTTGTATCCTGTCTATATATTTTGTGGCTTTGATACCGTGATTGGTTATTGAAATAACTTTATCTATAAAATAGTCATTAGAAGCACAAGTAATCTTTTGGGGATAACCCTATTTTCACTTAATCTTATTTTGGGAATCGTATTCGGAGGCAGATTTAATCTAGACTGATTTATTATTTGCAAGGTCGTCTTTGATACATTTTTGACTATGGATATTTTGTGATCGTTGTGTTAATCTGATTATGTTTTTGTACCTTCGTGAGTACAATTTATAGTTTAATTTTTTTGCTTAATTCGGCTGTAATCTGGATTTCCATACAACGTTTCGTTTATTTTAATACAATTTTTGATCCCCTTTGATATCTATTTAGCTTTCTTTGTGCATTTAATTATAGTGATTTTGTAAGGAAAGCATAAATTATAGAACAACCCAAAAGTATCCATAAACTGATTATAGACAATGTTAGGATTATTTGTACAATATATTTCATAGAATGATAGGTTTTTATTTTAAGGCATGATTTAAATTTATTTATATTCTCTACGCAATAATTTCGCTGTAATTTATGCCAAAACTTAACTTCTCCTTGTTTGGGCATTCTATTACTTGTGCCGTGTGGATTAATTATGGAAATTAAATTATACACAACGGTTAGATACAAGAGCGAGTACAGACATTAGACAACAGGAGAAAAGGATGTGAATATACAGCGCCACTAGTGGTCAACAATCTTATTAATATTTATAACGTTCAGAAATAACTAAACTAATTATGTTTACTTTCAACATCCTCCCTTAAACATAATCCCATATAGCAAGAATAATATGCTAATTTTGGAAATGTTGTGGCTTTGGTGAGAGCATCAGCAACCATCAGTTCAGTCTGTATATATTGCACGTCAATGGTTCCTTCAGCAACTTTGTCTCGTACGAAGTGGTGCCTCACTTCGATGTGCTTTGTCCTGGAATGATAACTATCATAGCCTGAAAGTTTAAACAAAACTATGATGTAACAAGCTATGTTTGGGTTGCTCCTTGTAACATACGGGGTTTGTTACATCTGAAAATTGATTTAACAACATATGCCATGGGTTATTATCATTAATCGTTTTGATAGTTGCCGTACAATCACTAGTTATGACAGATGCGATAACCTTAAGATCAGTCAACTGGTCGACTAACTTACGTTCATTTAAGTCCACTAAAAGCCTGTGAAATTTTTAAAAGTCTGCACCTAAAATTGGCTGTTTGACATCGGCAACGATAAATGTCCAACGATACGGTCTTCTTAAGTTCAAGTTCAAGGTTACACGTACCAAATGTCTTGATTTCCGTGCCGTTTGCTGCGTAAAGTTTATAATTATCACTGATTTTACCGCACACACTAGATTTCACTAAACTCTTTGGCAACACTGATATATTTGCGCCGGTATCCACCAAAAACTTGTAGCCCCATTTAACGTCGGCAACACATAAACTGTGATTCGCAAAGTCTATACAGCCCTCCGCCAAGTCTAGTTTTCCGACTGCGATTTCTTCTCCCAATTACATGGCTTAATACATTTAGTAGCTTTCTCGGCATACCTGTAATGATAAAAACATAGCCAGTCCTTACTGCTGTGGCTGCGACCTTGACTGTCCGTAATTCCGCATACCGTTGCGATAACCCTGTCTGCCTCGACGGCTCAACTCCTGTACCTCTAGCGTCAGCTTGGCAATTTGCGCTACTAAATCTGCCTGGGAAGTTACACTCGTACTGGCTACTTCCGAGACATCTATTGGACGAGTAGTCTCCATAATTTTGTCAGCCACTACTGCCAAACTCTCTAGATCCTTAACTTCGGTGATGGCTAAAACTGCACGCACCGATGATGGTAGATGCCCCGACCACATAATCTTCAGTCTCGTCGGGAATTTTGCTACGAGCTAGGTCCTTCATACGTTGCAGTAATTGAGACGGTTTTTGATTGCCCAATTCCATCTCTCCTAATAATTTCTGGAATTGGCGAGCTTCACTTTCCTCAAAAACTTGCAAGAGCCTCTCTTTCAGTGTTCCATATTTGTTTTCAGCTGGTGGGTCCAGTAACAAATCGCTGACTTGTTCAATCGCGTTCTTGCTCAGTTTCGTGGCTACTAGGTTTTGCTTTGCTGCGTCACCTAGTTTTTGCGAGTACACGGTGTCTTCGAAATGGACAAACCATAGCCGTGGTTTATCAACCCAAAATTCTGGTATTCTGGAGGTCACCGTAACTGATGCTAACGCGTCCTCACTAAGACTACCTTCAGGTTTAATCGCCTGTAACGGTTGCGCAGGTGCGGGTGTCGTATGTCCGTGCAACATTTTTTAAATCACGAGTCACTGTATCGCCCAATAACTATAACAATACCCGCGAATCGTCTGCACAAAAATTCACTGGGGTCACCACTGTTAAGTTTATGGGTATTTGTATAATGTCTGTACTGTGTTCGTCTGTGAGGTAACTCGGGTGTTGAAATAAAAGATGATCATATGCACTACTTGTCATTTATTACAAGCGTGCGTCTACGGACCGAGCGTAACAATGACTGACTCACTGACTGGCGACGCAAAGCTAGTTTATTACAGAGTAATGAAACACTTGTGTCCCTACAATTTTATTTGATCTAAATATATAATACCTTTCTGCCGGTCTCTCTCTATATGTATGCCAATACAGTAACTTGCATCTCCAAGATCTTTCATCTTAAATTTTTTATGTAATTCACCTTTAATATGATTTTTTGATTCTTCATTATTTGTAAATATAACCAAATCATCGACATATACAGGTAGAAAAAACATGTTATCTTTGTCCACAATCTTATGATAAATACAGGGATCCAGCTTTGACTGTAATAATCCCATGCCCTTCAATGTGTGACTTAGCTTCTTATTCCACTGCCTGCTAGCCTGTTTCAATCCATATAGAGATTTTTTAAGTCGACCTACTTGTCCATCATTGTCATACTTGAATGGTGGTATCATATAAATCTCTTCTTCTATTTCTCCCTGAAGGAATGCTGATATTGCATCCATTTGACATATGTCTAAATTATATTTTACAGATACAGCAAACAAATATCTCAAAGAAGCATGTCTTATAACTGGTGCAAAAACTTCTGTATAGTCTATCCCTAGTTTTTGTGAACATCCTTTAGCCACAAGGCGTGCCTTGTATTTGACTATTTCTTTATTTTCATTGGTCTTTGTCTTGAATACCCATTTGCATGGAATAGCATGTTTGCCAGGTGGAAGAGTAGTAGTTTCCCATGTACTGGTATCGAAAAGGGATTTATAACACAACTGTCAAAGGAAGTTTCGGTACTTGTGGGTGACAAAGTGACATCTACTGTCTGATCTGGTGAACTGTCATCAACTGATATTATTTCATCACTTTCCTGTGTACAATTTTAAGGAACGGTAGCAAGCTGTGAATGTGGTGGATATTGTGTAATATCAGTATTTGTGTCGTTATTCGTGTTTTCAATAAATAAGACATCTCTGCTAGTTACCACATTATTGTTAATTGGATCAAGCAATCTACATCCTTTTGTGTTGTCACAATATCCCACAAAAATCAATACACGTGATTTACGATCCCATTTTAAACGATTTTGATGAGTTCCCAGTTTTAAGTGCCGATGACCTTGTTCTATACGTTTAGGTACATATCAGATTTTCCAAGCTCGTAGCTATGTATTACGGAGAGCATATAAAAAACGCGTAGTATTTATTTGAAATATACAAGGACCCCTCTTAGAATGGTTTAGAAGACTGAATCCTGATTATAATAACCCATGGCTACTGAGAGGAAGGACACAATCGCGTCATGTATCTAGCAGAATATATTTGCCAGGGCATAAATGCCATACTCTTGTATTGTGGGCCCTTAGGTTGTTGTTCCCACATTATGACCATCATATGGTATTTAGGATAGGGGAGATATTAAGACAATATATCTCCTCCAGCGCAGTTTTTTAGTAATCACAGAAGCGTCCGAAGAACCATAAAATACCCGACATGTCCATTGGCGTCGCATATTATACTTTCGCCTTAAAACTAAGAAAATAATTAAAGTTTGTATAAAAAATTAAGTGATTTAATACTATTATATATTTTATTTTTAATTGCCAAGCAATAACGCCATGAATGAAGTACTACATATTTACAGTAGATACTACTTCATTTATGGCGATAAAGAGTTATGTCTCTACATAGACGGCACTATATTACAACTTCCACATCAGATATTTCGGCGCCGCTATTATTATCAGCAGATTTTGTTTATGATATATTATTATTATATATAATACTATATGTTAACAATAGTTAACTTACCATAGGTTGTAAAACTGTGTATTGATTAAAATTATTTTATATTTCAGCACTTCATATATCAGCTCAACATAAGAAATATAAAACGCTAGTAAAACAATTACAAAAATGTGAGCGTGATAACAACTATTTTAGAAAAAAATATGTTCTGGCTAGAAAAATGAAAAGGACAGAGGCATTTAAAATTATATGAGCACATAACAAAATCTGCAACAATATTTTTTTCAAGCTTCTCAAAGCAGAAGGAAAAAACGAGGAAGGCGATATTCGTTGGACGAGAAAATTTTGGCTCTTTTTCTTTACAAACCATCTCCAAGAGCGTATAGGCTATTAAGCAATATATATGTTTTGCCAAGTAGAAGAACTCTAAGAAATTTGTTGTAAAAAGTGAATTTAACACCTGGCATCAATAATATTATAATTGAGCACATCAAACAGGGAGTGGCCAAAATTGCTGAAACCCTTAAATTTTACAGTCTCATATTTGACAAGATGGCTATTGGCTCCGGCATCGCATATAATAAAAAAAAATATATAATTATAGGATTGGTGGATAATCGAGAAAGGAGCATAAAGGAATATTGTGATCATGTCTTAGTGTTCATGATAAGAGGTATTATTAACAAATATAAGCAGCCTCTGGCCTATTATTTTTGTAGTAGCAGTACAAAAGCTGCAGTATTGAAGGCCTATATAAAACAAATCATAATTAAAATTCAAGAGACAGGTCTAAAAATAGTTGGAACAGTTTGCGACCAAGGTGCCTCCAATTTGTCAGCCATTTCAAATTTATTAAATTAAACTAAGGCAAACTATTTAAGAAGCAATTGATCTATCTATGATCCATCTCATCTTATGAAAGGGGCCAGAACCAACATTCTTACAAGAAAAAAAAAAAATTTGAAAGGCAAAGAATGCACAGCAAATTGGCAGCATATAATAGCCTTATATAAAAGATGCCCAGGCTGCAGTGGAGTAAAACTGGTTCCAAAATTGACAACACATCATGTGTTACCAGAATTAATACCAAAGATGACACATCTCGCTATACTATAAGCTTTACAATGGCATCTGACTAGAAGACTTGTATTTTCGTTATGTATATTTTATATCAATGCTGAAACAACTTGATGGTTTTCTGTTCCCAAAGGACAATGGGCAGATTGGGACCACCCTCCAATAGCATTAAGATGTATGTCATTGGATAGGTCTTTTCAATAGGAACAACTTTTGTTATGACAACTATGCTGTCACAGTTGTCCGTCCAGAGATATATTACATATAATTTTTGATAAAAATATATTTTAAAAAGCGTTTTTATTGTGCTCATTATTTTTATTTTATGATAATACTTCGTTTTACAAACTGTCTCGCTCTCGCGTCTTCCAAAGCGCGCCTAGGGACGGTGCGGAACGCCCCCTACCATCCAAACCGGTTACATGGAGCCGTGCGCTTGCGGCGCTGCAGGTAAAAAAAGTCAGTCGTTCGTTGCTATTATACGTGAATTATTGTTTGTTTCCGTAACACTCGCTTCTTCCGACTTTGACCTTAGCATTTTTTATTGGACACTGATTTATCCTCGCGAACTGTTTATTGAATTGGCTATCACACTGGACTTTTGTATTGCATCTCGATCGGATAATAATTATGGAAGATTTCCGCAACTGTGTTATGTGTAGGCGAGGCCTTTATCGTGGCAGATATCAGCGGCATACGCTGACAGATAACCTCCCAAGAGCGCAACCAGAGGTTGTTGCATTCATACAACAACATGCAGTTTTAGAGGTGAGTCTTTTTCTCGTTTCTTGTTATTTATAATATTATAAATGCGAAAGTATGTGTCAATGTTTGTTACTCTTTCTTGGAAAAACACTGAACGGATGTGTATGAAACTTGACAGGTACCTAAGAAGAATAAAAACTGTATTAACACATAGACTACTTCTTAAGCATTAAAATGCGAGCAAACCCACGGGCGGAAGCTACTAAATAAACGAATATCTTAACAGTATATCAATGTGTAATACCCATAGTACAAACTTCGCTTTGACGACTCGTTGGTGATGTAGGTAGTACCTCTGCCTATGACGCCGTGAATACGGGTATGGACAAACGGTATTTGTTTACAAAAAAGTATTTATGTAGTATATTAGTTATCAAGCCTGTTAGTACAAGCTCCGCTTAGTTTGGGGCTAGTTGGCGTAGGTACTGTCCAAAAATATCTGTTTAGTTTGAGGCTAGATGCCGGAGTTTGTATTGTCTAAAATATATTTTGTTATAATGTTATTTTTCTATTACCAGGTGTTATTCGACAACACCAGGAGCGTGTGCCATAGATGCTGGCAGAGAGCTGTAAATGCTGCTAGACCGCCTGTTGCAGCAGAAGTGCCTGAAGCTTCGCAAGAGACTATGAAACTAGTTCTGATAAGACATATGCTCCAAGTAGTGATTATTCTTCCGATTCAATGTCTGAAACATCGAGAGAAGATGAAGACAATTTCGAAGTGCCACTACCCCAAGCGGTTTCAGTAGAAACTGATGATGATGATGGATGGCAAGATATTTCAGATGATCACCCCGAATTCGACGAGTACGTTGGTACTAGTAAGATATCTGTCCCTTCTGATGTTAAGAACCCCGATGAGTTTTACAGACTGTTTTTGACCGATGAGTTAATCGATAAAATTGATCTCGAAACAAATAATTTTGCAGTCAAATGTTTGAGAAAAAGCCAAGGTAATAACAATAATAGTCATGTGAAAGACTGGAAACCAACGGATAGAGATGAGATGCTCAAATTTTTTGCTATTATGCTGGTAATGGGGCTTACAAAGGTTCCGAATTTGAAATACTATTGGTCACACAAAAAAATGTACAGAAATGAATATATTATATCATTAATGAGCCGTGATCGGTTCTTCTTACTACTGAAATACTGGCACTTCTCTGATGACAGCAGTGACACTCAACATGACAAATTATGTAAAATCAGAACCGTTTATGACATGATCTTGACACAATTTAACAAAGTGTTGACACCGGGAAAAGTTCTCGTAATCGACGAATCCATGATTCCGTGGCGCGGCCGGTTACGCTTTCGCCAATACATTAAAAATAAATCCCACAAATACGGGGTTAAACTATACAAGTTGTGCACACCAGAAGGGTATACATTCAATATTATTGTATACGCTGGGAAAGAAGACAGTGGTAGAGACGTAAATCATGGACAAAATGTTGTATTGAAGCTTATTCAAGGTCTTGAGCAAGAAGGAAGGATTGTTATTGTAGACAACTTCTACACGTCTATTGGATTGGCTAAGGCATTAATTGCGAAGAAAACTTTTGTTTGTGGTACATTAAGATCTAATAGAAGAGGTTTACCTAAGAAAATTGTGACTTCTAAGTTGAAAAAGGGTCAAATTCTTGGAAAAATGAATAGCAATGGAGTACGAGTTATAAAGTGGGTTGATAAGCGTCCTGTTTTAATGCTAAGCACATGCAAAGATCATGACATCAGTATGAAAGACACTGGAAAGAAAAGAAGAGGATGTAATGAAAATATAAAAAAACCAGAATGTATACTAAGTTACAATAAATGAGTCGTATAAAATCAAAGGTGGCTATCTCTCATTTTTGGCAAAAATAAGATATTTATATGGCAAGACGCAAAATGTTAAATAAAAACGGTAAAACTTTTGCTAATAATCAAAAACAGCTATTTTAAATTGAAATTCATACACAAATATTTGGTTTAGAATCAAAAACGGCCATGTTACGAATTATATTTTCAAAACTGGCTATCTTAATTTTTCAGCCAATCACAGACGCGCATATGACAGTTGGTTCAAAGGCAAATTCAAGTGGCTGTACGCAATTCTGTAGTTGGTTTTTAAGCGATTTCAGTGTGTTAAAGTTATTAAAATAAGGTATATTTATATTTTATTTCAAAATGGATTGTTCCTTGATGCCTGTGAGTGATCGGTATGCACGAAAGCAAAGGAGAAATCTCGAAACCTCGAAAAGAAATGTTGCTAAGAGAATGAGGTAGGTACCTTTCTAGGGTTGACAATTATTGTATTATTTGTTTTGCTATTTCCAAACGAAGAATATTATATGCTATAAACTGATAATTCTATTATTATTGTTCAGGTATTCAGCAAAAAGTGCACCCGAAAGAGTATGTAGTCATGCCACAAAATCTTTACAGTGCAATTCATTAACCATGCCTGATTTGATGACTTTGCATACAAAATTTTATAGTTACGAGAGCAAAAAGGACCAGGATACAATAATTTTGAACTCTTGCAGTGTAAAAAATACGCACAAAAGTGCTAATTATAAGGGTAGGAAACAAACGGCAATAAAATATGCAGTAATCATAAATAATAATAAAAGAATTCCTATTTGTAAGAAATTTTTTGTATCTATTTATGGCATTACCAAACACAGAGTCGCTTATATAATGAACAGATTGCATTATGCAGGGGATGTAGTAATTGATGAACGACGTGGTGGAAACCACAAAGAGAAAAAATATGGACCACTAAAAGAGTCGATTCATAAGTTCATTCAAAACTTAAATTGTATTGAAGCACATTATTGTAGGCGAACTAAGACCGCCGAACGAAAATATTTAAGTTCTGATTTAAATATTCGCAAATTGTGTAATGTCTACAAAAACAGTGAATATAATCCTGACGTAAAATCTTCTTATTTTCGAAGAATTTTTAATACATATTATAACATCGGTTTCGGTACACCTAAAACTGATGTATGTTCAAAATGTTTAGAACTAAGAGAAAAAATTAAAATAGAAACAGATACTGCAAAGAAAACTGCCTTGATAATAGAAAAAAGAGTCCATTCACTGAGATCAAAAGCCTTCTTCGAGAAATTGCGACAAGTACCCGACGATACAAAGCTAATATCTTTTGACTGTCAAAAAAATTTACCACTTCCAAAGTTGCCCGATCAAATGACGTATTATAGCCGACAACTATATTTTTATAATTTTACGATGGTGGAGGGCTCTTCACTTTTGCCACTGTCAAAGAACAGAGTTTTCGCATATTACTGTACAGAAAATGAGTATCATAAGGATTCAAATTTAGTTGCATCCTCAGTCTATCACCGTCTCTCCAATACCGATATGTCTGGCATAAAAAATATACGTCTTGTGGCAGATGGCTGTGGAGGTCAAAACAAGAACTGCATTTTAATCGGAGCTTGTTCAAAATGGCTTCTCTTAAACAGTTCAATTGAAAACATTGAACTTGTATTTCCCGTGACCGGTCATTCGTTTATGCCAGCGGACAGACAGTTTGGGATCATCGAAAAGAAAATGAAGAAACATGAAGTATTTCTCCATCCTAATGAAATTAAGGACATCATAGGTGAAACTTCGACCCTAGTAAAGCTAGGAGCTGACTGTCCCATTTATGACTGGAGACAGGCTGTCAAAGACGTGGTTAAGCCAACAACAAATTGGCCAATAGCATTTAATGTGTGTAAACGTTTTATTTTGACGCGATCTAAAAAATTAGATAATGTCTTGATTCGCGGAGAACCATTTTACAAAAGTGACTTAGCAACTCCAATGAATGTCTGTCGGAAGAAAAAATATATGACAATGATTCGTCCACATCCTCAGATTACAAATGTAGCAGTTAACAAAAACAAATTGATTGATATTAATAAATTACTTGGAAAGCATTTTGGAGCTGACTGGCGCGATATTCCATCTTTGTCATTTTACAAAGAGCTATTAATGTCACAAGAACTATTAACGGCTTCAGTTAATGTGGACGAAAATTATTGTCAAGAGGTCCTCGATGAAGCTAGTGATTTAAGAATTTAGAATTAGCTAAATTCTAAATTCTTAAATCACTAGCTAAGTACCTAACTGTAATCTTAAAATGCTTTTACAGTTTTCATTATTAGCATACTATCTGTTTATTACTTAATCAAATGTCATAGTAGCTGTTTAGATCTCATAAAAACATGTCTAAAGAATTAAAACAATATAATATTTTGTTAAAGTTACAATAATGTGACATTACATTATAGATAATATTGTTGAATTTAATTTACTTTTTTCCTTATTAGATAATAGGTGATTGAGTGTATGTATGTAGGATAATATAATTTCCTATATTAATAAAATATTTGTTAAAATAGTATTAATTAAAGTTACTTTTACTGTGATTATGATTAATATTGCTTGTTTATGTTATGTTTCTATAATTTTATTAAAATTACTAAAGAACGCGTATCATTGTTTTATTACCTTTTGGCAGCCCTAGACTTAGTCACTATGATGGTTTTTAATATTAGTATCAAAGATGGCAATCTTAGAAAAAGTTTGATATCAAAACTGGCTATTTTTTATAGTTGGTATCAAATATGGCTATCTCTAATGAAAAAACGTGAATATTAGCTTATTTTATTAATTTAGAACATTATTTATGAAATATCTTAACACAAAAATATCCATAGATTATAAAACAAATAAAACATCGGACAATATTCAAGTAACATTAATGAAAATAGTTTTTTTTACTTTGTCCAAAGTATGTGTAACCTTAGATAGCCACCTTTGATTTTATACGACTCAAATACAAAAAAGGGATTGACTACAGTGACCAAATGTCGTCCTATTACTCTACTCTCAAGAAAGGTCTAAAATGGTACAGGAAGGTAATGATGGAATTATTATTTGGGACCACTTTGATTAATGCCTGGATAGTCTACAACATAAAAAATAGTACGAAAATGACAAAACTTGACTTCGTTGAAAGAATAATTGAAAAGTTTGGAAATGCGCCACTAAAAGATACGTACATTCGGGCTACCAATAATAATGTAAGTGAGGATGAAGATCAAGCCAATAAGCATTTCTTGACAAAAAGTCCAAAAAAAGGAATTGTTTTGGGTGCTACAATAAACTAAGAAGAACACTTAGTTGCAAAGAGGCTGCCAAAAAAGTTAAAAAAGTGATGACTCATTGTGCCCAATGTGCAAAAACATATTGTCATGACTGTTATAATGAAGCGCATACTGTTTTTGAGGTGAAAATAAATTGATTTTTTTGTCAAATATATAGTCATTTCATTTGACATCACTAGCAATCATATACACTAGTGCCGGGATCAGGTGTATAAGATCCTATAATTTTACAACTAATTTAACCTCCTTTAATTATTATTTTTTCAAAAACGGGTTTAATATTGTTATGCAGTGATTCAATAACAATGCATTTCAGGAAAATATTTAAGTAAGTCTTCAACTGGATGACATATTTGAATGTAATGTCAAAAGGTGTAACAGGTCCTTTCAACCTGATGCCGGCCATGACTGAAGTTCACCAACAGGTCTTGTACACCCTACGCCGGCCCATCGATAGGTAACCATAATCGGGCCCCGTCTTGAACGTGTTAAATTCACATTATTTTTCATGGCTATTTATAGTGAAGTTATCAAAGAATAAATCTGCAAAATTTCATACTTATAACTTAACCAATAATTATTTTATTCGAGAAATAAGGTGGAATGTAGGAATCCAGGATCTTCAAATGTGCGATATTGCTTACAGGTAGATTTATAGTTTAACCTCTTGATTCACAGGGGCACACCGGCGGCTAGAAATTCAATGTACGATGGAATCTGAAAACGGACAAGAAGCGTCCCGTCCTAGTTAGACCTATTCTAGCCAAGCCATGTTATAATTTGTTACTGTTGCCACACCACACAACTTACATGCACTTGATTGTCATGTTATAATTATTAATAATTGTATTTGTGATTAACAGCAAAATTAATACCCATTTTATTTTGAGCTTTGTTGGACGCGATATTGCAAAGATTATTCTCACTTTAGCTATTAATTACACCAAAGATTCTGTTACTGGAGATTGCAGAACGTATATGAAAGAAACTTTACGTACTACTATGTATTGCAAACTGCAACTTGCATTTCGCAGCATATGTTATTATATTTTGCAGTACCTATACACGTTGTGACTTGTATTGAATTGATTATTGAAGTATAGTTATTAGTTTACAGTTTTGTACTTTAATGAGATTGATTAATGTAATGTAATTAGACTTTACTCTTTGGTAATGACTAATGACAGATGACTCCACAGATTAAGTAGAGATGCTACGCATGATGACTCTAATGAGTATATAGAATAGACAATATAGATAGACTGTACAGAATAGTCTATGGTTCCATCTAGTAATGTTGCCATCTTCTGAATTTAGTTTTCCGGACTAGGTCATAGACATAATTATAATATGGACTGGAAATACCTACAAAAAAAAGATGCATACCTACAACCAAAGCTATTGTATAATGGAACTATAGATGGATCATATTTAGGTTGAATTATTTTACCATAAGCGCTACTCGTCATTCTAATGCAGGCATTTCGGGTGATAAAAAGAGATAACAATAGGCGCTCGACTTATGTCAAATCCATGCGCGCCACTTACCGTTGACACTGTTGACAGCAATGACAGCCATTACTGTTTGTGTTAGCCGTTAGGTACATTTATCACAGAATGTGCCATAGATTTTTTTGAAAATATCTTCAAGGTAATATTGTCGAAGGTCTCGAAACCCAAGATGGGTTTCGAGACCTTCGACAATATTTCACTATTAAATAAGAGTTATGGCGTTTACAGTGTCCGGTTGTTTATTTATTTATTTTATTAAGGTTTACCAACAGTTGTTACAGATATAATACAGATAACTATAGAGGAACATACAAGTATTTGTGTCTTAAATCTAACTGCACAACTAATTATAGGTAAACACCACATGCAAAATGTTTACTGTATCAACATCTATTACTTATATAATTTAATATACTTATATATTATGTTCAAGTCGAACAGGATTTTTGACAGAGAATAATTTACATCGGTATGACGATATAAGATTATTGTATTTTATAAAAGTAATTCGTACGTTTTAGTTCATATCATAACTAAAAATCAATTACAGTTCACGTATGACATTATATCGGACCGTAAATTTAGTGATTATATTGCTATTTTCATGTTGAAATTACAATAAAACAACAGTGACAAGGTATTTTTGTCATTTTACCACAGATTAAGTAGAGATGCTACGCATTTTACCGACCTCATAGTGTTGTAACTGTTGTGAGCCAGAGATCATCAGATTTGTGGTATATCGATATTGACAGGTATATTGAAAGAGAGTTTCAGTTACCTAATCAAATTTCGTTCCAAATATGTAAACTTATTTATTTATTTTTGGCAATGATTAATAGAAACATACAAAAGCCATCTACATAATTTTTTTTTACAGATTTTTCGTTATTCCTGACTTGAGAAGGGTGTCGATAAAATGTAAGGAGAGGTGATGAATGGCGACGGCTACAGTACACAAAAATATGCCGTTTACATTTTGAAAAATCATGTTTTCGTGAGGGATATCAGAGGCGGATTCCTCATTCGCATGCAGTGCCGACAATATTTCTTAACCTTCCGTGTACAAGGTGGGGTATAACATACCCCAACGGTTGTAAATTCTTAATAATTCTTGAATGGTAAAGGTGCGCTGGTTCGTTTTCTCAGTAGCTGCAAATGCGACGTTGCCGCTCCGATCTACGCAATTCATTTAGTCCGGCGCCGGCCACAGAACGCGTGACACGTGCGTAAAGTGCGCTTGGGTAACACATACCCCACCTCGTACGGCGCGTTGTTTAAAAGGTATGTTTGACTATTTTGTTTTTTTTATTTATTTTAATGTTTATTTATATATTAACGTAAAAATATTATTTGCAGGAGTTAAAAAACATGTCTCAGTTAACGGAATCTGACATATTACATGCACTATTTGATGAGCATGATGATTTTGATACAGAGTTGATGAATATAGAAGTACCGTCTGATAATGATTCTGACCATGTAAGCAATCAAAGCGATACAAATAGTGTAGTTGATGCTGATATGTCTTCGGATTCAGACAGCGACGACATACCTCTCTCCGAGCTGCAACAAACTGCGGAAGGAAATTGCTATACAGGTAAAGATAACATTACTAAATGGCATAAAATCCCACTCAGGACTGCGACTCGCACCAGAGCTGAAAATATTATTACTCATCTACCCGGAGTGAAAACTATTGCCAGGCATAAAAAGTCACCTCTCGAATCTTTTTCTTTATTTTTTCCTGATGATATGATTAATGAAATCGTGAGTAGCACCAATGAGAAAATTTGTTATCTGGCAAATAATGATCCCCAAAAAACTATTACAACGCAGGAAGAAGTGAAGGCATTGTTTGGGTTGCTTTTTTTATCTGGTTTAGCGCGTTCTGGTCGTCAAAACACTATCGACTTGTGGGCCACGGATGGTACTGGAATAGATATATTTCGGGATACCATGAGTAGAAATAGATTTACTTTCTTACTGAATAATTTACGGTTTGATAGCGCTGCAACACGAACTGATAGAATAAAGACAGATCGGTTAGCTCCAATCAGAGTTATATTTGAAAAATTTGTAAAAAATTGTCAAGATGCTTACATTCCGTATGAAAACCTTACATTAGATGAAGAACTGGTTGCCTTCAGAGGACGGTGTGGCTTTCGTCAGTATATACCTTCTAAACCAGCGAAGTATGGTATAAAAATTTATGCTCTGGTCGACAATAAGACCTATTACACCCTAAATATGGAAATACATTGCGGCAAACAACCCGAAAATAGCCCTTACGCTATTAGTAACAAACCTTATGATGTCGTAGAGCGACTGGTACAATGTGTTTCGCAAACTTCCAGAAATATTACGATGGACAATTTTTTCACAAGTTATGAAAGCACTAATAATTTACTGAAAAACCATAAACTTACTGTAGTGGGAACTTTACGCGCTAATAAAACCTGTATTCCACCCATTTTCAAAAAAAATCGAGAAGTGAACACTACAATATTTGGGTTCCAAAAAGATGTCACCATTTTATCCTACGTGCCTAAGCCACGCAAAATGGTGTACATGATGTCATCATTGCATCACGATAAAGAAATTGATCTTGAAACCGGAAGTCAACAAAAACCAGCTATTATTACATTTTATAATCAAACTAAAAGTGGCGTTGACGTTGTTGACAAATTATCAAGAACTTATGATGTGTCGCGTAATTCAAAGCGATGGCCTCTTACAATATTTTTCGCTTTACTCAATCATGCTGGAATAAATAGTATGATTATACACATGTTCGACAATGGCATCGAAAAAAACAAGACCAATTTGAGAGGAAAGTTCATTCGGGAACTAGGTTTATCTTTAGTAAAACACCACCTGGACACAAGAAGACGTAATCAGAGGCTTCCTAGAGAACTGCGCCTTAGGATTGAAAAATATTTTCAAAAACCTCTTGAAAATCCACAGGAACCAGCGGCAAAACGACCTAATGTAATGCAGAGATGTTCAATGTGCCCTAGAAAAAAAGATAGAAAAACAAGGTATATCTGTAAAAAATGTAACACGTCGATATGCCTGGAACATGCAAATTTTTATTGTCAAGATTGCGGTGATTTTGACAATGCTGATCTCAACTAATTTTTTATGTTTTTGATATTGTTTATTATTAAGTTTTTTTAAAATATAGTATAATTTTATAAATTGAGAAGACTGTGATTGTAACATGTGCCATTTAAATTTAGTACTTAAGAAAAGACTTATTAGTTTGTAAGTGAAAGGAAAATTTAAGTTTTTGTATTTTTTCAATAAAAGTTTATTAAAATGTATAAATAATCATGTTTCTCACTTAAACCCATTCATTTTTAGTTATTACATCCAATTTCTATGAATAACTATTATAAAATATTCATTTCGCGATTTTATTTCATTTTATTATTGGTGGTACGTCAAACCCCACCTAGTACGGCATGTTAGGTTTAGTCACCTGGTATACGGAGGGTTAATCATCCACTATCGTGTCAGCCAGTGAATGCAAAATATATCTGCATAGTTAATATCGATACATATTTAATGAATAGTATGAACAATATATAACTTAGCTCTTGATAGTATACTGTAAGTGCCCTAAAACTATTATTATGAAGTTTTTGTTATTTATGGTCACCATTTTATTTTAACGTAGTAAAAAGCATTTGATTCCTTTAGCATAAAGAAAAATTGAGAAATTTGCATGTGAAAGAAGTGCGGGTTTTATAACAGTGTAATGGTAGATTTGGGCATGTTAGAAACGGCTTTTTTAGTTTGTCTAATATAGTTATGTCCGGTCTATTATAATGTGGTTGTATCTGTGATTATTCTCCTATCCTAAAAAAAATAATTTTTATATTGTAAAATAGTGCTGGTCTTATATTTTTTGTATTTAAATTAGTAACACCTAAAATGCTCTACTTGTTACCCAAAAATAAATGTAAAATATATTATATACGTGTGTTTTGTATTTAAATGCCCGTATTATAATAAGTAATAACAAATATATTATTTTACACATAAGCCTATGTTCAGAGTTAGTTTTAATATCTTTAAGCATGTTATTCTGCATTGTAAAATGGTGAATAAAACAAAAATCTATTGAAAAATATGATGTGCTATTTATTTATTCAGATTATGATTTCTTGAGATGGAAAATACACACGCAATCACCGATGACAGATGTTAGTCTATAAATGTCATTGTTATTAATAAGACAAATTATAGATCATATAAATATAATATATAGATCACAACGTGAAGAAATTAAGGCATTGCAACCAGGCTACACCATAATTCTGTGACAACCTAATCGAAATGACATGCACTTAAAAGTAAAAATATGCAAAATCGCGTTAACTGCCGTTATGAATTTTAGGCCCATATTATTTAAGCTTGCGCTTTAATATACAAAGCGAAAGTTTAAATAATATGGGCCTTTGCTGTAAAACATAGTAAATATTAATTCCTAAATTAAATCCGAAATTCACGCGAGTTAGGCCGCGGGCAATAGCTAGTATATGTTTTCATCGACGCAATCGTGATGCCGGGTTATGCACTGCACTATTGAACAATATCTAATTAGTTAGCATTGCATAGATAAAATGCAGACATTTAGATTGTGTCGATCCACTAGGGCGATTACGTTGTCTCTTTCTAGCATATGACAATTTGTTGGTGTTGAAAAGGATAACGATAATGACTATGACCTTGCTAAAATATGATCCATCTATAGTTCTATACAATATATTTGCCTACAACTCATACTGTCTCATGAAATAGCTGCCATTGCTAAGGTTGTTTCAAATATGGAACATAGGTATTACTATAACGAGTATCGATAATAAATACGAGTCTTACTAGAAATCACGTTTGGATAATAATAAGACTTGACGGGTAGAAGTCCTTTGTAACCGAAAAAGATGAGTAAAACCTACTCAAAGTTTACTTACCTTCTATTATCTGAGAATCAAATTCATGTTAAGTGTTTTTCTGCAAATAATTTAAAACCACGTTAATTGCATCACGAGTGAAGGAAAACAGTGTTAAGAGATAGATCCATATGTCCAAGAAAATGCTTCTTTTGCCTTCGCTTATTTTACGTCTGAGTTAGAAGTCCAGAGAGCAGTAGTTTTGTTAGGCGGGTATGTGGACCCCAGTAAAAAACAAGATATTTACTAGGAAAAGATAATGTTTAAATTGTGTAGAAAATAAAATATATTATAGTATGAGTGGTAGAGTAAAAATAAAACAAGAATTATTATTATGAATAGGTTTCATAAGCCAATAAATAAAGGTAATACCTTTATTTATTGGCTTATGAAACCTATTCATGTCTTAACAATAAATTTGTTCAAATACCGATATCATTTTAGCGGAGGAACTGGTTCCGAAAGCTATTACGGCAAGCAGTGATGCCAACTTAGCAACTTTATAGCTAGATCTAGCTATTATTTGGTGACAGACATCTACAATTTAATGAAACTTGTAGCTAAACCTTTTAGCTACTTTTTTTAGCAACTTTTCATTTCATCATGAGACGTGGGGCTATCGAGATTCGTAAAGTAGGGTACCGAGTCTCAAAAGAAAAAAGTGTGTGTGTACCAGAGTACACAGGTAAGAAGTGAAACTTCTTTACGACATTAATTAGTTAATTAGTTAACAAAAATTATTTAACTAACTTTAATATTAATATTTATTTCATAACTTAATAAAAATAATTCAAAGCAGATATTTAATGACTTAATCAATTACACAAGTTATGAATAAATAATTGGAATTATCTTTTCAAAGTAATACAATTATATGATGACAGTTAATCTTGTAGAAATGCAACGATTTTATAAAATTAAAAATGAATAAATAAATCATTAAAAACGAATAATTAAAAAAGATGTACGTATACATATTTTTATTTTCTAATCGTGTTTTGCTTTATTTTTAAATTATTATTTAATTTATATTTTTTATTGTTTTTAGAATTAATAATGTTCACTAGATTTACAGTCATATTTATTAATACTTGCTAATTTTAACAGATTTATATACATTCACTGATACTTACAATCAAAAAGTGAGGTTAACCTCAAATAAATATAATCATGCTCATACGTGTTGAATTTATAAAACGAAATATATAATCACTCTCACTTTTCTTGTAAATTCACTTAAATTTGAATAAGTCTTTTTATTTTATCACTTTCAAATTAATATATTGTTATTCTTATTTAAAACAAAACTTCAAAACTAATATATTGTTGTTATTATTATAAATATATTACATTATATTCTTTACGTCACTATACTAAACTTTGATAAAAAAGCAACATGGCGCGTAACCGAAAAACGTGACGCTGCTACAAAATTTCTCCCATACGTCGATAAAGAAGTTTCAGTTCAATAAAAACTAAACGCGAATCTATGGTCATAGATGCTATGGTAGGTACAGGTCGGCGTTGGCCGGGAATTCCCCGTTTACTGCTAGAGAATAGGGTATTCCCCGACTGTAGCGTAGCATAGAGGTCAGTATTATGTTACTAAATGTAATAGTATCATCATAGTGCGATAATACAGTTTTAATACTAGAGAAAAGTCATTTGAATTGTTTAGTATATCGTCAAAGTGTCAAGCAATTCAGTAGTAAAATAAATATTACGTAATTTACGTTTTAGATTTTCTGTCTGTTGTAACTTATTAAGTTTTGAGTGCAAAATTCGTAGTGGAAATTATGTCTCGAGCAGGATGTTCTGCAGAAAGCGATAGTGGACCATCAACTCCCAAAAAAATAAAAAATCCACATTACATACAAAAATTTAGAGATGAATGGCTTAGTGACTCGAACTTTAAATCTTGGCTTCAGTGTGATCCAAAAGACTCATACCGTGCTATTTGTGTAATGTGTGATGTAAAAATTTCCGCTGACAGAGTTGCCTTAAAGAGGCACGGCGAAGGAATGAAACATATTAAAAAATCTAAACTTATATCATCATCATCGCAGCCATCGATTTCTGCAATTTTCGAAAATAAATCATTAAAATATGATGAAGAGAAAAGAAATTAAATTGGCAGCATTTATGGCTGAACACATTTTGTATCACACAGAGTGATGGACCATTTGTTTGATTTACTACCTATTGTATTGTCTGACTCGGACGTAGCAAAAGAAATGAAAATGAAGCGGAAGAAACTTCAGGCTATAATTAACAATATACTGGGCAATGCCGAAAAACAGGAGCTGTGTGCGGATTTAATAAAACAAAAATTTTCTGTAATGATCGATGAAAGTACCGATATCGGGTCGGTAAAAACAATGTGTGTCGTAGTCAGGTATTACTGTCCAGAAAAATGCCAGATTGTTAGCAGATTTTGGGACTTGATTCAAATACATGGAGATGAGAACATGACAGGTACTGCCACAGCGAAACATCTCTACCAAAACGTGGTAAAATCATTTGAAGAAAATTCAATCCCTGTTAAAAATATAATTGGTTTCGGTTCAGACGGATGTAATTTGTTGATGGGATGTAGAAACTCTGTGTCAAGCAGATTTCGAAAAAAATGTCCTGGGATAATTGTACTGAAATGTGTTTGCCATTCGTTGCATCTCTGTGCAAGTGATGCATGCAAACAGTTACCTGCTGAATGTGAAAAGCTTACTCGTGATATATACAACTATTTTGCAACTAGCAGTAAAAGACAATCACAATTAAAAGAATTTCAAATATTCACCGAAACTGAAGTACACAAAATATTGAAACCGGGTCAAACAAGATGGTTGTCCTTGAGTTCAGTAGTGGAAAGGATTTTGGAGCAATGGAGTTCACTTTCGTTATTTTTTAGCGTAAGATGGCTTGAAGATAATGAATGCTTTGAAATCCATAAGCAGATGAATGAACCCGCTATATAGGCTTATTTTTTCTTCCTAAATTGGATGCTGCCGAAATTCACCCAAGCTAACACACTATTTCAGAGCGAAATTCCTGTGATTACAAAAATTCACACGAAAATGATTGATCTATATAATGAACTGTTAATGACTTATGTGCAAAAAATTCACATCATGGAAAGTGACCTAGACAAAATTGACCCAACTGATCAAAAATATTTTAAAAGTTTGGATGAAATTTATCTTGGACTGGGGGTTCAGAAGCAACTTTTGGCAAATTAAATATCATTTGAAGAGAAAGGCAATAAAAAAAAATTGCCGAAATTTCTTAATAAGAGCTTGTGTAGGAATCTGCAAAAGATATGCGTTAAATGATCCCGTCTTGGGTGCCATTTCCAAGATAGATCCAGAAAATTGTTTGGATGACTCACGTCGAGATGAATCTCTTCATGCACTTTTCCGCTTACTGCCAAGATTAACACCAACTTCTTTGGTCGAACAACAGCAAATTGACGATCAATGGCGGAAATTGCCGACATTAAAGAAAAACTTAGACACAAGCCAACAGCCTGATGTATTTTGGCACAAAGTAAAAATAATTATTTAAATGTAATACCAAGTTTTGAACTTTCTGTACCTACATTTTGTTTTCTTGTTAGTAAAATATTTGTATTTCAGGTGAAGCAGTTTGAAGTGTTCAGTTTGGTTGCCCAGTTCATGTTGAACATTTTGGCTCTTCCAAATTCAAACGCTGAGTGTGAGAGTGTTTAGTAAAATAAATGACACAAAAACCAAAAAGAGGAACCGATTAATCACTGATTCAATCAAGGGTAATATATTGGCGAAACAAGCTGTTGGCGCCATTACGCCGCCAATGATGTCCACGGGGACTGCGAGGGGTGCGGGAAGGACGCTCACCGGTTCAACGAACTAGCTTCCCTACCGCGACCACTCGCTCGCCAATAGTCCGCTCAACAAGAGCAATCCAAACTTGTATTTCTAACAAGATTTATTTTTTAATATACAATTTACAATTGAGTGAGTCGCCTATTTTATTTATGTTCTACGCCAAACATAAGTGGCGACCGTGAAAAATTAGTCAATCTTCGGACGAATACCGAGTTTGCCGCGTCATCGGAGCAAAGGTCGTCGTAGCGTATATCCGCCGTTGGACTTCTACAACGCCGAATCGCGTAGTTCTACGTCTACGAAGCTGTGAAGCCTTCTACGTGTGCTACAAGCTGAAATTCGCGCAATCTACGGACGAAATAACGGTCGAGACGTGGTCGAGGGCAAGTCAAGGACAGCCAGGTCATCTAGGACAAGCACTGTTTGCAGCCATCGCAGCCGCCTAAGCTGAGTTCCAGCGGAGTCTACGTATCTCAACAACGGTTTTGCCGGCCAAAAAGTGAGCCCGTTCCTTTTATTTTACCCATTGTCCTTACCCTTAGCTAACTTTCATTTGTGTGAACAGAGAAGCAAGATAGCACTTCTTGTCTTTATTTCTCATCAATCACAATTTTATGCGTTGATTGCAGCTGAATCAATCGTAGATTAGTTGCAATAAAACTAAAATATCTATAATCTACGTTATACTTACCTATTTGAACATACCCACATACCTAAGTATTTAAAAGAGTCTTTAAGCCGCCTATGAATTGCATTTTTTGCGCCTATTAACGACTTAAAAGTCTTAACTACTGTGATTACGTAGCTTTCAAAAAAATAAATCTATTTAAAGCATAATAGCTAAACCTATTTATTGAAACAAATAAGCTTATGCCTATTTATTTAATCATTTGCACCATAAATACTCACAGTTCATAACTTCACAAATAAATCAACCCATTTGCTATCCACTCACTAAGTTGTTTACGCATAAAAATCATTTCATTACTGCATAGCTAATGATAATTAGATCACAAGTATCAACATATCCAAATAAATAATTGCTTTGTCTGATTTGCACCGTCATTCACTATCGCCTTTGCTTCCCTGCTGTTTGTTTTGATTATTACTTAGGTAATTACAAGGCATACAACAATCTATTCCAGCCGCCGTGCACTCGTGAACTATCGACGGGGCCCGTGTCAGAGTTAATACTGCGGCCGGCGAAGATCGAGTGCGCCAGCGCAGACATTCGCACCTCGTGTCGCACATCAGCTGATCGAAATCGGTTTGCAACACAGCTGTGTGGAGTGAAGGAGCGTATCGTATGCAATATTTTCTGTTATTAATTGGTCATTAACTAATATATCTTTGCTTTGTTTGTTTACGTTTTAACTTCGTAATCATGGAGGCTACTTATAAGGTTTTTAATATAAAACGAGCTTCCATTAGAGGCCGTGTTACTAAATTTAGTAATCAATTAGACGAATTTAGTGGTAAGAAACTAACTCCAACAGAAGTTAACGTGTTGACACAAAGACTACATAAAATTGAAGCATTATTTGTGGAATTCGATAGCGTGCAGAATCAAATTGAAGCGTTGGACGAAGATAGTTTGAGTTTAGAGTTAGATACGCGAGAGGTTATTGAACAATCGTTTCACAATTCGATTGCAAAGGCACAGCAAATTATTACGTTAAATAGTACGACAAAACGTTCGTCAGTTGAAAGAAGTAGCTTCACCACAGCTGATGAGGACGATAACGAGGTTATTGGTTTTCGTTTACCGGTCATTAAAATAAATAAGTTTGATGGTACATTTAATAAGTGGCTGGAATTTCGTGACACATTTAGCTCGCTAATACATAATAACCCTAAAATAAAAAATATTCACAAATTTCATTATTTAAATTCCTATTTAGAGGGTGAAGCTGCTCGAGTAATTTGTAACCTTGAGGTTTCTGAAGACTATTATCCTGAGGCTTGGTCTATTCTTTGTGAGCGTTACAATAATTTTCGTCAACTTATAAACAATCATTTAAAATCTTTGTTTAACATTGAACCATTGCGTGAGTCTGATAAATCTTTACGATTCCTTGTGGATCACGTCACAAAAAATCTACGTGCTTTAAATAAGTTAAAGCAACCCACTGATCATTGGGATACCCTGATCATATATATGGTCTCAGCGAAATTAGACGGGAATACGCGTGTTAAGTGGGAAGAGTATGTACAAGCGAATGTTAGTGCCTCTGAAATGCCTAGTTTAGAGAATTTTATGACTTTTGTTAAGGGTCGCGCTGATGTTCTTGAATCTATTTACCGTAGCAAGCAGGACAAAAATTATAAGGCCAGCTTGAATAATACGCTAGGCAACAAATCAACCTCGACTTCTCACACTAAGTCGTTCGTTAGTTCTGAACAAGGTGACTCATCGCATAGGTATACAAAGTGTGTTTTTTGTGAAAAAGACCATCGCAATTACGAATGCTCACTATTCCAATCCAAGTCCGTTGATGATAGGCTTGCTGTTGTATCGCAATTAAAATTATGTCACAACTGTTTACGTAAAGGTCATAATGCACGTATGTGTAAACTGCCCGGAACATGCAAAATATGTAAGAAGCGTCACAATACCTTTTTACATAATCATATGGAATCTGAATCTAAACGTGAGTGCTTGGAGCCTATTTCCATGTCTACGGTTTCATCTACAGAGACATTATTATGTACAGCTTTAGTTGACGTTTTTAACCCTAATACTAATACTTTTGTAACTACCAAGGCATTATTAGACAGCGGTAGCCAAACTTCATTTATTACCGAATCACTACAGGAAAAACTAAATTTACCGCATTTAAACTCCAACGTACAAAATGTTGTTGGTATTTGCAACACTATTGTTAAACTCAACTCGAAGCGTAGCAATATACGAATTCAGGCAAAAATTGGCTCGTTTTGTGTTACGACGTCATGTCTAATTATACCCCAAATTTCAAGTAAAATACCTAAAGCAGTAATAGATATTTCGCATATTAATTTAAATCTTTCCAGTTGGCAGACCCTAGCTTTTATATACCATCCGACATTGAACTGCTTATCGGTGCTGACTTATTTTGGAACATTATAGGTACCAAGCAACATTCCTTGGGTAAAGGCAATCCTATCCTACATGACTCTAAATTAGGATGGCTCATCGCAGGTCCCATACCCCAGTCTCATTTTAATCATAATGTTAGGTGTAATTTTGTAAATTCTGAAGACAAGGCTAGGTTAATTGATCTTCACAATGATTTGAAAAAGTTTTGGGAGCTTGAAAGCTTGCCACAAAAACCTCTTTACACCGACCAAGAAAAGGCTTGCGAACTACATTTTTTGAAGCATACAAAACGTACTGAGGTAGGGCGTTTTTGTGTCAAGCTTCCACTTATTGACGATCCAGATTGTCTAGGCAACTCCTATTTTATAGCCAGACGGAGATTTTTAAATCTGGAACGCCGCTTTCGCAAGCTACCTGATCTTAAGTCAGCCTACGTTGATTTTATAAATGAATATTGTAACCTAGGACATCTATCCGTATCCGAGGTAGATCGACCTGATGGTGGCTATTTTGTTCCGCATCACTCTGTCATGCGCAACGATAGTGAGTCCACACGTCTTCGGGTCGTATTTGACGCATCGGCTCGCACTACATCTGGTTTGTCTATAAATGACATACTTATGATAGGCCCCACAGTCCAAGATTCGCTTTTCAATATTCTGGTCCGGTTCCGGCAATACCGCTATGTATTGTCGGCAGATATTGAGAAGATGTACAGACAAATATTAGTCGATGAGTCTGACCGAGATTTGCAGCTGATCCTATGGCGAGATGCGGAGAACAAACCACTACAAACACTCAGGCTTAATACGGTCACTTACGGATATGCTAGCGCTAGTTACCTTGCCACCAGGTGTCTCTGGCAAGTAGGCGAGGAGTGTAACGACGAGGTAATCAAAAATGTCATACAAAAGGATATCTACGTAGACGATTTATTAACTGCCAGCGACGACGAGGTCCAATTACGTCGAATACAAGAATCGTGTCATGCAGTTCTTGCCAAGTCCGGATTCAATCTACGTAAATATAGATCTAACTTACCATCTTTATTACCATCTCAAGCTATCCAGTCTTGTGGGAATTTGACATTAAGTCAATCCACAAATACGCTGAGCCTAGACTGGAATCCTTCTACAGACAGTCTACATTTTCCCAAAGTTATCGAACAATCTGAAGTTGTCACTAAACGTGGTATCCTTTCTTCAACCTTCAAGATCTTCGATCCTCTGGGGCTCCTATCCTTGTCCACTATCGTTCCCAAAATTTTGTTGCAAACCTTATGGTCGCTCAAACTGGACTGGGACGATCCTGTTCCTAACAATATTGTAAAGATTTGGAAACAATTTATCGAAGGTCTTAAATACATATCTTCTTTATCTATACCTAGATGGGTATCAATAGCAGACCCAATCTCTATAGAAGTGCATTGCTTCTGCGATGCATCGCAACGCGCTTACGGTGCATGTTTGTACCTCCGATCCACGAGTAAGGAAGGGAAGGTACACGTCCATCTTCTGTGTGCTAAGTCTCGCGTTGCGCCTGCATCCAAACCCATGACGATTCCACGTCTAGAGTTGTCAGGGGCTTTGCTTGCAGCTGAAATGAGCTCATCTGTGGCTCAAGCTTTGCGACGTAAAATATCGCGATACGTCTACTGGACAGACTCTAGTGTGGTACTGGGTTGGTTGCGGATGGGTTCGTCTTCCAATCTTAAGGCTTTCGTTTCCAACCGAGTTGCAGCTATCAGAGAGTTGACTGACACTGATTCATGGCACCATGTGCCCACCAAATTTAATCCGGCTGATCTGGTATCCCGTGGAGTACATCCTCAAGATATCGATGCCTGCGATTTATGGTGGCATGGCCCTGAATTTTTATCGCTGCCGATGTCCGAATGGCCTTCTTTGCAGTCACAGACTATTATTGAGATGGAGGATCTTCTAGAAGTCAGGTCATATCCAGCAGCTATTTCTTTATCCAATGACTCAAATATTTCAATAATAAACTTTGAAAGATACTCTAAGTTAATCAAAATACAACGTATTGTAGGCTATGTACACAGATTTATAAATAATTGCAGGAAACCAAATACTAAAAATAAAGGTTCTTTAACTATTGCTGAGCTTGACAAATCGCTATGTTCATTAATTTATTTATCCCAGTTGGAATCATTTCCTAAAGAGCATGATTTACTATTAAAGGGAAAATCGCTAAACCCTAAATCGCATATTGTTTCACTTAATCCTTTTTTGCACGAGGGAATTATTCGAGTGGGTGGTCGAATTCAAGCATCCGAGTATAGTTTCGACATGAAGCATCCGATGCTATTAAGCCCTAAGCACCATCTCACAAAGCTCTTATTTCAGCAGGAACACATACGCCAACTACACATAGGCCCTCAAGCCTTGTTGGCTTCGATTAGAACGCGTTTTTGGCCTATAGGTGGTAAAACTGTAGCAAGACACACAGTCAATAAATGCATATTTTGTAGGCGGTTCAAGGCTCAATCTATGAAAAATATTATGGGCAACTTACCTGTTCAAAGACTTATGCCGGACTTTCCATTTATAACCGTAGGGACTGATTTCGCTGGACCATTTATGATCACGGATCGCAAGGGTCGTGGTTGCAAAATAAGTAAATGCTACCTTTGCATTTTCATGTTTTAGATTCAAGTGCATCCATTTAGAGGCAGTTAGCGAGCTATCTAAGGACGCCTTTATTTTAGCTTTAAAACGCTTTGTGTCTCGCAGAGGACTACCAAAGCAAATATTTTGCGACAATGGTGGTAACTTTGTCGCTGCTTCCAAAGAGCTCAAAGACTTTTTTAAAATGAACTCCAACCTTCTTGCTGATTTTGCCGCTATGGAAGGAATCGAATTTTGCTTCTCGCCTGCATACGCTCCTCACTTCAACGGCTTGATGGAGGCTGGTGTGAAGTCAGCCAAATTTCATTTGAAGCGAACACTCGGGACAACGCATTTAACGTACGAGGAACTAGCGTCTCTGTTCTCACAAATAGAAAGCGTCCTCAATAGTCGTCCTCTATGTCCTTTGAGCTCATCTCCTAGCGACTATTATCCTTTGACTCCAGGGCACTTTTTAATCGGTAGACCACTCAATGCACTGCCATCTCCGTGTCTGCAGTCCACTAATACCAATCGTCTTGACAGATTTCAGCGGATCGAACAAATCAAGCAACAGTTCTGGCGACGTTGGAGTCACGAGTACATTGCAGAGTTGCAGACCCGAACAAAGTGGCGCACGAAGCTCAGAGATCTGCAAATTGACGACTTGGTTCTCTTGAAGGAGGAGAATGCTCCACCTCTTTGCTGGCGTCTCGGCCGGATAAGGAGGTTATTCACGGGAGCTGATGGAGTGTCGCGCGTTGCTGATATAGACACTGCAAGAGGAAGTGTACGACGCGCCCTCAACAGGATTGTACTTCTTCCTAAGCCCGAAGAACTAGAAATTCAGGAAAGCTGCTAAGCTTTCCAGCGCCGGGAGTATGTTGGCGCCATTACGCCGCCAATGATGTCCACGGGGACTGCGAGGGGTGCGGGAAGGACGCTCACCGGTTCAACGAACTAGCTTCCCTACCGCGACCACTCGCTCGCCAATAGTCCGCTCAACAAGAGCAATCCAAACTTGTATTTCTAACAAGATTTATTTTTTAATATACAATTTACAATTGAGTGAGTCGCCTATTTTATTTATGTTCTACGCCAAACACAAGCCATTTCTCGACATGGCGGCAACTGTATCAGTTTTAGGCTTACTGACAAAATGCTGAAATCATTTAACGCCGAAATGTACAAAAAAGAGGTGGCAATCGAACTATATGACAGTGAGAGTAATTATATATTTTCTAAATAAAAATTTTTAACATTTTAGTAACTACTAAAATGTTAACAATTTTAAATAAATTAAATAAAAAGAATCAATTTATTTATTAAGTACTGTACCGGACGGGCGAACTCGGGGCTTCGTTACTATATGATGATGGTTACAAAACAGCCGTCGAGTCGCTGACGTCCTGTACACGATGTGTAGACTGTACTATATGGCGATGACTGGTTACTATGTCGGAGGCTCTGAAAGGCGTGTTGTTGCGGGTTCGATGTGCGGGTCAGGATCAGGACTTTAAATGAATAGAAACAAGCTTCATAGTTCAGTTGGTTGAAGGCTTCTGGCTGGCTCCGTTTGGTTCTTGAGGCTTGAAGATGAGGTTTCTTGAGCACCTGCGGTCGATCGATACTGTACCGCTTAAGTACCTCTAATCTTTACCGTAACGAGAGCCGGCCAGAAACCTCGGTCCACAAGTTTATTTTTAATTATTTATGGTACACATTTCTGCTTATGTCTACGGAACTATACTAGCTAGCGTGATGGTACAAAAACTGCCGCGTAGGGCACGATGAGACCTATCTATTGGTATCTGTTTTATCTATCGGAAATTAGGTCTAGATATAATTATTCTAGGTTTTAGGCTAAAAATCTATTTTGCTGTAACATTTATATCAGAAAAAGTGTAATAATTTTAACTATATTATGTAGGAATATGATTCCTTCAGTATGTTGTAGTGCTTTTATTAGTGTATAAAATAAAACACACAAGTGAAACCTTTTATTAAAAACTTAAGACCTAGGAACCCTAACATACCTAACTTGAGGTAAAAATGCATTTTATTGGCAATATTTATGCTTTAAACATGATATTCTTTAAACTATATAAAAGAAACATAATATTATATTACTTACACTATTTATCTACACTTTTCAAGTCTATATATGACGTAATTCGGCACTATTATAACGATAAACTTTATACGTCACACTTATGTATTCACTCACGATAACACGATTAAAGTCAATATTAACGTTGTCGCGAACATCTCTCCCGCCGTGCAGTAGCGCGCAGACACGTCGGCTGGCTCGTAGCGTTGCTGCAGACAACCCGGTGAGCGACGTCACTTCGGCAAGGGCACCAGCTTCTTTGCAGGACGTCTCAGGACTCCCGCCGCTGTGCGCACGTCCACCGTACGCACCTGTCCGTCAGCACCGGGGTAGACGGCGATGACTCGGCCGCGCGGCCATGTGTTGCGTGGCAGCTGGCCGTCGGTGATGAGCACGGGGTCGCCGACCGCAAAGTTGAAGCTCGTCCCGTGGGGCTCCCGCCGGTGTTGGAGTTCAGGCAGGTACTCGCGCACCCAGCGACGCCAGAACAGGTCCGCTAGGATCTGCGCTCGCCGCCAGTGCCTTTTGCTGTCGATGTCGGCCTCGCTGAACTCGCCAAGGGAAGGGAGACGAGCAGATCCCCCGAACAGTATGTGGTTCGGGGTGATGGCTTCGTCGTCGTCGACGCTCACGGAGACGTGTATGAGCGGCCGACTGTTGACTGTGTATTCGGCCTCACACAGCAGCGTCGCCAGAACTTCTTCGTGCGGGTGTCGGTCGTGAAGAACGGTGCAAAGTGTGGTCTTCACGCATCTGACGAGACGCTCCCAGGCGCCTCCCATGAAGGGCGCTGAGGGCGTGATGAAGCGCCATGCAATGCCACGACGTCTCGCCTCTGATCCTATTGCTTCTCTCATTTCTTTGTCGGCGCCATGCATGTTCGTACCGTTGTCCGAATATATTTCTGTGGGGCAGCCACGGCGTGCAGCAAACCTTCTCAATGCTAAGATTGCGGAGTCAGCGCTGAGACTGGCGGCCACCTCTAGATGTACTGCTCGGGATGTGAGACACGTGAATAGCGCCACGTATCTCTTCTGATGCTGTCTTCCTACGGTCACGGAGAGCGGCCCGAAGTAGTCAAGGCCGGTATAGGTGAAAGGCCTCTGATGGTGAGCCAGACGCGACCTGGGCAGGTCCCCAGTTGCCGGCTCCGGAGGTCGTGCCTTTCTGATGCGACACTGTAGACACTGTTGTACTATTTTCTTCGTCGTAGGCCGCAGGCGAAGAACCCAATAATGTTGGCGTATCTCGTTGATCACCAACTCTGTACCGCTGTGATGCAGGTTTCTGTGGGTCCAGTCTATATAGAGCTGTGTAATACGGTGATCGCCATCCAGGATTGGCGGTCTCTTTGTTTTCTCTGGAACGTTTTCTGTAGCTGTTATACGTGATCATACCGTTGTTCATCTCTACGGGTAACGAATATAGGCGGCTGTCTCGGGCGACACCCCTCCCGCGCCGCAGCTCCAGGAGGTCGGCGCCGAAGGAGTCCTCTTGTACCGCCTTCACAAGAAGGTCCTTGGCGCCGCGGGTGTGTTCTGCGGTGAGAAGCACGATGTTCCGGGAGCTGACAGCGGGGCGAGGTGCCGCGCTCCCCGACGTGGTGGTCTTCGTGCTCGTCTTGCGCCAAACCGGATCCTTCTCTCGGGACTTTGCTGATCTCTTGTATAGAACTGGTCTCTTGTGTGTTCTACACAAATCTATAAACTGTAGAACTCTCGAGGTAGCGCGCAATAGGCGCTCCCATCTTGAAAATCTGTTGGGGTCGGGAATAGCTTCTAATATCTTTATCTGTGCTCTTCGGGACTCTGTTACTGTTGTTGTTCGCTCTTCGCCTGTGTTCTCCGTGACGACAGGCTTTTCACTAGGCCAAAGGGACGAATCTTCTGACAGGAATGACGGTCCGTTGTACCACGGGTGATGAGAGTCGAAGTCTTCAGGGACGTCTCTGGTAGCAACGTCGGCGACGTTCAGCTTCGTAGGTACCCAGCGCCAGTCATCTATCTTGCTGTATTCTTCTATTGTGGCCAGTCGATGCGCGACGAACGGCTTGTAAGCTCGGGGGCCTTTCCTTATCCATGCCAGCACTGTCTTGCTGTCTGTCCAGTATACTGTGGCCTCCGGTTTCACGCGATGTTCTTCTATTACAGCTGCAGCGATGCGGCTTCCCATCACGGCGGCCTGGAGCTCGAGGCGCGGTATAGAGATGACCTTGAGTGGGGCCACTCTCGCTTTGGCCATGACAAGTGATACATGCACTCGTCCGTCAGGTGTAGTCGCGCGCCAGTACACCGCTGCTGCGTAGGCTGTCTCGCTGGCATCTGTGAAGACGTGTACTTGTAGCGATTCCGCTTGGCTGAATCCGGGGTAGCATCTGGGTATTCTTACAGCCTTCAGGTCTTCCATATGGCGTATCCATGACGACCACAATTTTTACAGATTGTCGTCGAGCTTCTCGTCCCAATCTGTGCGGTACCGCCAGGCTTCCTGTAGTATTTTCTTAGCTTGAACTGTCACAGGCGCTGCTAAGCCGAGGGGATCGTACAATAACATCACGATTTTCAACGCTTCTCTCTTTGTGGGCGTCGTCTTCTCCAACAGCTTTTCAGGGAGTCGAGCGAGCTTGAGGTTGAAGCCAAGTTCATCGTCTCTCGGGTTCCATATCAAGCCAAGTACTTTCTCTTCACATCCTTTGCTGGCGATACTGACATTTTCTGTCGGGTTTCGACTCGGTTCCATGTTCTCTTTGACCTCGCTACTGTTTGAAGTCCACTTGCGTAGTTCAAAATGCGCTTCTCTGTGTATGTCCCGAACCTTTGTTGCTACGCGTGTCGCCTCTTCTTCGCTGGGAAAGCTGTCCAGATAGTCGTCCATGTAGTGGTTCTGTACTATAGCTTCCACCGCTTCAGGACTCTCGTGCTGATATCTCCGAGCGTTCCAGTTCTTCGCGAAGATTGCTGTGCATGGTGAGCTCGCTGCGCCGAATATAATTGACTTCATGCGGAATTCTTGAGGTGCGCCCTCCCGCCGGTCACCTCTCCACAGGTAACGTAGTGCATCTCTATCTTCTGTTCTAACTTGCACCTGCATGAACATCTCGGATATGTCCGCTGAGACGGCGACGCGATGGCGACGGAATCTCATCATCACGCCTGGCAGCGACTGTAGCAGGTCTGGTCCTGTGAGGAGGTAATCGTTGAGTGACATCCCTTTTGTTTTCGCAGCGGCGTCGTGTACTATGCGCAGCTTCTCTGGCTTCATGGGGTTGTGGACATCGAAGTGAGGTAAGTACCAAGTCTTCCCGGGCGTAATTTCCCTTGGAGCTTCTTCTGCATATCCCTTTTCTATTAGCGAGTTCATCTGTTCTGTATATCTTGCTTTCAGCTCGATATTTCTATCTAATTTCTTCTCTATATTCGCAAGCCTCTTTGTTGCGTTTTCATAACTATCGGGCATAACAAACTCTGTATTCTTCCAGAGAAGAGCCGTTTCTATATGTCCATCTTCTAACTGTTTCGTACTCTTCTCCAGAATTTCTTCGGCCTGTTTTGCCGGATCTGTCTTCGGACGACGTGGATTGATGATCAATGATTCGAGCGCAAAATATTCTTTCAGCTGTGCGTCTATGTTTTCTTCTGTGTTTGACATTTGATGAACGAAGTGAACGCTGTGTCCTAGCATTCGCGAGCGTGCGCCATGCAACACCCATCCAAGTTTTGTCAGTGATGCGACCGGTTGATTATCAGGACCTCTCTTGATATCACTTGCTATGAGAAGATGCCAGTTGTCTTGTCCGATAAGAATCTTCGGCACGCCAATGTCGTACACCAACTTGTCTTTGATGTCTTGCAAGTGTATGCAGTCCCTGAGATCTTCCTCAGTAACCTTCTGCGGCGTCAGGTGCAGCCCTGGAACTGTGTGCGCACATAGTGGCACTCGCTTGCCCTCAGTGTTTCTCATCGTGACGTCTATTCTTCTTGACTTCGGCATGTCTATAGAAGTGTCGCCGATAGCGCGTATCGTGAAAGGGTCTAGGCTTCCTTCTGCTCCGACTGCGTTGGCTATATCTTCATCTATGAGGGAGATCGTGGAACCATCGTCTAGTAGCGCGAACGTCGAAGCCTCTCCCGCCGGTCCGACAATCTGCACAGGAACTATCTTCAGGTAGGCTTGGGGCTTCGCTGTTATACTCGAACTTACAACCACTTCACGTTTCTCAGTGTCAGCTTCTTGGGTTTTGTTTTTCTTCTCGTAATGCAGAAGCCGATTGTGTGTTGCGGTGCATCCCCCTATGTCGCACTTCCTTGACTTGCATAAATGTCCCTGGCGGCGTGAGCGCAGACATCTGAAGCACAGGCCATGCTTCTTGGCCAGCTCCCATCTTCTATCAGCGTCGCCCGCTAGAAACTTCTGGCAGCTATACGGGTAGTATCCCTCGCGTTCGCAAATCTTGCAGTACTGTGTACTTCTCGGTAGCTGTGTGGGTTCTCTGCACGACGCGACGCGTAGGCTGGTCATCAGTTATGTTCTCCGCTGGCGCGAAGGCACTGCAGTAGCGAGCGTATTTGGTGACGAAGTCGCTGAATCCGCTGAGGTCTGGCTTCGATTCATATTTTTCTGTGTAAGTCCGGTACCACTGTGCGCGTAGCGAGTTCGGTAGCTTCTCGGTCAGCACACGCAGGAGTTCCGCATTGATGAGATAGTGTTCTTTCTTCAATGCTTGAAGTGTCACTACACTGCTTCTTATCTTGCTTGCGAATGTGCAGATGTCCTTCGGTCCTTCGCTACAGCGTGGCAGCGTCCTCAGCTTGTCTGTCTCCGCTTGGGCGATGGAGTCTGGTCTTCCGAATTGTAGTTCCAATTCCTTCATGATGTCGTCCGGTTTCGCATGTCCAATCAGTTCCGAACTGACAGTTTCGAGTGCTCTTCCCTTGAGACTTTTTCTCAATCTTGCTGTATTTTCCACGTCGTTGAAGTATCTTCTTGTGGTGTCGTATATCGCACGAAACGACAACCACTCTTTATGCGCCCCGCTGAACGTTGGTAGTGTCATGATGACCTTCGATACCGCTGGGTGTGGCGACGGTCCAGCGGTGTCCAGCGGCTTCCTGTCCACGAGCGCTGCTATGGCGGAGGTGAGTTCAGTGATGAATGGCTTCAGTGAATCTCCTCCCTGTTGATGAACGGCATTTTTCTGTAAAGGGTCTTCATCCTGTTTGTTGACGTCTTCAGCGTCCTGTAAGTTCTTGACAATTTTCGTGTCACTGTTGCCCCTCGGGGGCGCGGCGGCCGGCTGGTCGATTCCTCTTCCAATGTCGGCTTCTGTTTGCTGTGGGTTGACAGTTTTCATGTCACTATTGCCCTTCATGGGCGGTGCCGGCGGATCGGTTCCTCTTCCGATGTCGGCTTCTATATTTTCTATCTGCGGTTCCGGAGCCTCTTCTAACCACGATCGCACGTAGTCGTCCTTCGAACGGCCATCTTCTTCGTAGTAATCTGAATCCGCAGCATCTTCAGCCTTCTGTAGCGCCAACTGCGCCAACTGTAATTTGATCCTCAAAATTTCTTCACGCGCCTTCAACACGTTTCTATTCGATCGGTGTGTCATCACTGACCGCGCTGTTCGACGTCCCTCTTGCATTTTCTGTGCCTGTCTTGATGTATCTTCAACACTGCTTGGTGCCACATTCGAACCTAAACTTGCTGCAGGCCGCAACGTCCGATTCGAATCTTCTTCCGCACGGCGAGCAGCCATCCGTTCACTTGATGCAGCGTGCAACATAGACTCGGCGGCGACCGGAATGCGCGGCACTGTATCTGTACTTGGCGACGGTGACCGTGGCGCCATCTGGTGTCGGACGCACGGAGCTTCGGTGCGCGGGGGCGCGGGGCCGCTCGTCGATGGTCCTGCATCAGTGTCGATTGTCCATGCTTCAGGAGCTCTTCCCTTGGATCTTGTCACCGGCATCTTGAGTCTTCAGTTTTCAGGCGCGGGACGTCGACGGGACACGCTTTCAGGCCTCCTGTTCTATCCGGCTCGAAGGACCAACGAATGTACCGGACGGGCGAACTCGGGGCTTCGTTACTATATGATGATGGTTACAAAACAGCCGTCGAGTCGCTGACGTCCTGTACACGATGTGTAGACTGTACTATATGGCGATGACTGGTTACTATGTCGGAGGCTCTGAAAGGCGTGTTGTTGCGGGTTCGATGTGCGGGTCAGGATCAGGACTTTAAATGAATAGAAACAAGCTTCATAGTTCAGTTGGTTGAAGGCTTCTGGCTGGCTCCGTTTGGTTCTTGAGGCTTGAAGATGAGGTTTCTTGAGCACCTGCGGTCGATCGATACTGTACCGCTTAAGTACCTCTAATCTTTACCGTAACGAGAGCCGGCCAGAAACCTCGGTCCACAAGTTTATTTTTAATTATTTATGGTACACATTTCTGCTTATGTCTACGGAACTATACTAGCTAGCGTGATGGTACAAAAACTGCCGCGTAGGGCACGATGAGACCTATCTATTGGTATCTGTTTTATCTATCGGAAATTAGGTCTAGATATAATTATTCTAGGTTTTAGGCTAAAAATCTATTTTGCTGTAACATTTATATCAGAAAAAGTGTAATAACTTTTTAACTATATTATGTAGGAATGTGATTCCTTCAGTATGTTGTAGTGCTTTTATTAGTGTATAAAATAAAACACACAAGTGAAACCTTTTATTAAAAACTTAAGACCTAGGAACCCTAACATACCTAACTTGAGGTAAAAATGCATTTTATTGGCAATATTTATGCTTTAAACATGATATTCTTTAAACTATATAAAAGAAACATAATATTATATTACTTACACTATTTATCTACACTTTTCAAGTCTATATATGACGTAATTCGGCACTATTATAACGATAAACTTTATACGTCACACTTATGTATTCACTCACAATAACACGATTAAAGTCAATATTAACGTTGTCGCGAACAAGTACTAAATGAACACAAGTAACTACTTGTGTTCATTTAGTACTTAATAAATAAATTTATTCTTTTTATTTCTATGGTTTAATTGCACTATAAAATACACTGTATTTAGTTTCATAAAACACTGTATTTTTTCCGTAAATTTTTATGGGAATAAAACAGTATTTTTGAAAATTAGGTCTGGCAACACTGGCATTGACTAGTATATGAGATATGTCATTACTGTCATTAGTCATTCCATTCCAATTCAATACAAGTTAGAACATGTGTAGATACAGCATAGTATAATAAAATTATGCTGATTGCTGTGAAATACAAGATACAATCAAAGTTTGCAATACATACATAACCAGTTTCTTTCATTTCTTTCACATACATGCTCTATTCTCCAGTACCAGAATCTTTGGTGTAGGTAATTAAAAGCTGACACGAGAAAAATCTTTGCATTAACTCGTCCACCAAAGCTCAAAATCAAATGTTTGTAGTTAATCATAGTTACAATTATTACAACATAAAAACAGAAGTGAAACGCATGTAAGTAGTGTGAGGTATGGCAACAGTAACAAATTATTACATGGCTTGACTAGAATAGGTCTAACGACGATAGGACGCTTATTTTCCGTTTTCAGGTTCCATCGTACTTTGTAGTTTGTACAAAGGGTTGTTTTTAGTATGTGACATATTTAGCAAGTTTCTAGAAGCTTCGGGTTTGCCGGTATGATTGTGGTATAGGTAACCAGCGTTGTAGATTTTGCCCTAAGTTCTTGATAACTGTGTGACTTTCTTAGATTATGCCTTATCTGTAAATGTTAAGTTTTCTTTAGAATTTCGAGGGTTCAATAAGTCCGAGAATTTCGGCATCCGCTGAAGGCCATAACAAATAAGTCTATAAATGTTATACCCAAACTTAAAAAAAATTAGTTGCAATCTAGTGTTGTGACGTGTTTCCTGGTATAATTCGTATAATATGGCACACTTAATTTTCTGAGAAATTATATTCACCTTTTCTGCAAGATCAGGTTTTAATCATCGCCTGGCGTAGGGGCACAATGCTACTTTTATGCCGTGGCGGTCAAAAGGTTAAGTATTCTGTATTAGGCATTTCAGTTTTCAATTCACAATAAAATATATGATTATACATAATATCAGTTGCATCCTCTACTTTTAAAAGGTAAATGTTTTCCCAGGTATATAATTGGATATGTACATATTTGGGATGATCTAATTCTTTTGATTTTGTATTTTAGTCTTGTGGCATGAGATATTGTATGAGCTAATGTGGTCTCGGAGAGGCACAGTGTTACTTAGTTTTCTGTTAAGTAATTGTCAGTAGCAACATAGGTTTTGTTTGAGCTATTATATGTTAGGCTATCATAAATGGTGTGTGTGTGTGTGGTTTCCAGCTAATTAGTGTGTTATTAACACACTAAACAGTAATAAAAAAAAGTATTGTGTCCAAGCCATGGGATCCAAGTGTTGGTTAAGTAATTAATCTCTTGGCTAACACTCGGATCCGGGACTCAGAGCCAAGAGGTTAACGTCTTGGCCAATGCACTCTCGGTTCTCAGGGCCTTGACATAATATTTGTTTAATTGTTTTAGATATTAGGCTAATTGATAAGTTAAAACAGTGGCAATGAGTTTACTTTTATAGTTTCTATATCCTGTATTATTGAACATGAAAACAGGTAGATGTAAACTTACAGTAACCTATTGCATTGCAGTGGCCTGTGGTCAGGCACAAAAGATTTTCAATTACGTCTGGCATTCCAATAATTGTAAATTTGATGTTTATGACTATGACTAAACATATACTTGATTCTGATGTCAGAATAAGATAGATTACTGTCTTTTTGCATGGATGTTCATTGGTGAGAACCAATAGCCTGACATGTCTTCTGAGAAATGTTCAAAAGTTACGATTGAATTAGATTGAAAGTATGCAGCATTTATTCTATTATAATGGAAACAAGTTATTCTATTTTGCTGTGATATATGTAGTTGTTCGTTGGTTGTGTACTCTGCATAGTAAGATGAAATAATATAGTGGTTTATAAGTCCTTAACCCATTCAATGCGGCGGACGCCGATCGGCGTCATGTATAGTTGTTTTATATTTTACCCAAATTTAAAGATATTATAAAATAAAACAACAAATATGTTTGCAATTTACTAATGAAATGCCTGATATGAGTAGTTTTTAGATATTTTGGTATTTTTATTTCATACAGTGCGGCTGACGCCGATCGGCGTTTACTTTAAATATGAGCCGATTCTGGCTAGTGAAAGCAAAATTTGTCGCCGCATTGAATGGGTTAACCTGTCAAATCTTAGATATCCAACCAAACTAAAAGCATATTGCCTCTCACCACCGGTGTGCCCCTGTGAATCAAGAGGGTAAACCATAATCTTCCTGTAAGCAAAATGTAAGATCAATAATTAGTGATAAACGCAATTAAAATTGTATTATTAAATTCTTATTATTGTCAAAGTTTGTAAAGATGTTTAGTTGTTCCTACATAACTATGTGCTAAACTGTTAAATTGTTATTCTAATATACATTCCTGTCAATCAATAAAATCTTTAAACAAATAATTATCATTTGAGATGGAATGGCAATTGAAAAAGAGTACATGTAGTAATCATTGTTATTCTTTTTAGATTGATATAATCAGTAATATTTTGGGTAATCAGTAATACACATAAGAAAGAGATGATTTTAAAAGTAAAATTACTAATTAAACCTACTTTATCAATATATAACATTGGATGTATAACATCAAGTTATAGTTACCTATTTATGTAAGAGCTGCGATAGCTCAGTGGGGAGACCAACAGACTGCAATGCACAGGGTCTCGGGTTCGAACCCACGTCGCGCAACTCTGACTTTTGGAAGTTATATGACTTTTCGAAATTATGTGCGTATTGATTCACAATTATCGCCTGCTCCGTGCCTCGGAAAGCAGGTTAAGCCGTTGGTCCCAGCTGCCATGAACATCTATGGTAGTCGTTATTGGGAGAGTGTCGACACAAAAGATCCCACTGGGTCGAAGTGTCGCCGGTCTGCACTGACTGGCCCCCACATAAGATAAGATAAGATACCTATTTATATTGGATGTATATCCACTAGATGTTCCCACGGTTTCACCCGTGTTTATCGTTACTGCTACTCCACCGTGGGTCGTAGCGTGATGTTATATAGCCTATAACCTTTCTCAATAAATAGGCTATTCAACATTAAAAGAATTTTCAATTCGAACCAGTACTTCCTGAGATTAGCGCGTTAAAACAAACAAACAAACTCTTCAGCTTTATAATATTAGTATAGATAGCGCAGAGAAGTAATCATAAACATGGCTAAAACCACAGGTCAAGTTGGTTATGTATAAAAGTCAATGCTCATGTTCGAAATTATGCCTGTAATACAGATTAGGTATAAGTAGAGGTATTCAAGGTTCAATAGACAAATAAAATTATTACATTTTAACATCACTGTGGTCACCAGTGTCTACAAACAATAGATTTTTATATAGTGTTCGCATACTACTGATGCTATTTTCAGTCCTTTTTTTGAAGCTGCTCAAATTTGAACAAATAAATTATATTGAGGATCAACATAGGGCTTAATAGTGGTGTAGATTTAGTAACTTGTGATTTCCTCTGTCTTTAATGAATCAGTATAATATGACTCTTGTAATAGGTAAGTACAATCTTTGTGTCACAGTGAAGTTTACAAATATTAAGAAAAAGGACACAATTAACTTTTGACCTACCTAGCAGAACTAGTTGTGAATATATTACACAACTGTTTATCCAGGATCAAACCCATAAAAATTACTGCACTGGCAGCTGCAAGACATCTACATTGCCATGGTGGACTATTCTCACACTGAGAAGAGGCCCATGCCCAACATTGGGACAGTTTAATACAGTGCTGATATTATTATTATTATATAAATACATACTCTATATATATATACTAGATGTTCCCGCGGTTTCACCCGCGTTTATCGTTACTGCGCCGCCCCCGTGGGTGGTAGCGTGATGTTATATAGCCTATAGCCTTCCTCGATAAATAGGCTATCCAACACTAAAAGAATTTTTTAAATCGAACCAGTAGTTACCACGCAGAATAAACCAGGAGAAACATAAATCATAAATCATTTATTTGTCTGCGAATATGGGTACAAATAAGTTCTTATATCAAATATAACAGTACATTAGCCATATCCTCGAATACATTTCTTTTGTGCTTTAAATGCAGCTTCTTTTTCGGTAGAGTTGCCCCAAAAAATAACACAATACTTTAGAAGAGGCGCGACATACCCATGATAGGCGGTAAGAAGAGTCGTACAGCTGACCGTCTGCCTAAGCATGTATAGTGCATAAGAATATGTATTCAATTTAGAACATAGCAGGTCAATATGTTCTTTAAAATTGAGAGTATTATCTACATTTAAACCTAAAAATTTAGTTACTTCTACTTCTTGAATTTTGTTACTTAGGTAATTTATATTCATATAAAATTTTTTGTTTATTTGATGTTAACCAATTTATAATATTGTTAAGAGTTAGATTTATCTCAGATTCCATATCTGACCTACAGTTTCCTGTGAATAACACTGTACTATTATCAGCAAATAACACTGTATTGTATTTAGTGGTTTTTGGAAGATCATTAATATAAATTATAAACAGAAGTGGGCCCAATACACTTCCCTGTGGAACGCCTGATGTTACGGCTTTAATTGTTGATGAGTACTGTACTACTTTTTTTAGCTAAAGGACATATTCGTGTTATTTGTGTAACTTGGGTTCTATTACATAAATAAGATTTGATCAAATCATGAATATTACCTCTGACTCCGTAGGCATATAATTTGTCTAACAGTATTTTGTGATCCACATAATCGAAAGCCTTTGTAAGGTCCATAAACAACGTACACGTCTGTTTACCCTTATCCATTTCAGATAATATAGTATAAAGGAAATTATATACTGCTATGTCAATTGATTTGTTTTTTCGAAAACCAGCCTGTTCATCACAAAATAGTTTGTTTAAGTCAAAGTAATTGTAAATACTGTTATGTATTACTTTTTCAAATATTTTTGATAAGACTGGTACAAGAGCTATTGGACGATAACAATTCATATCTTTCCTATCATTTTTCTTAAAAAAAGGTTTTATAACAGTTATCTTTAGCTTTTCCGGAAAGATCCCGGTTGAGATACTTAAATTTATAATATGACTAAGTATATATGATAGTTTAATAGCGATATGTTTTAAGATTTGGGTTGATATGTTATCATAGCCAGTACTATTTGTGTTTTTTAAATCTCTAATAATTTTATAAACATCTTCCAGTACAGTAGGACGTACAAATATTGAATTAAGTACAGACGGGATATGTCTTCTCAAAGGATTTGATACAAAGTTATTTGTTTGGTTAACAAAAAAGTCGTTGAACGAATTTGCAATTTGAGCGGGATCACTTATTGTATTATTATTAACGGTTATTTGTTCTATTTGATCCTTAGGAATATTTATTTTATTAGCATTAATTATCTTCCATGTAGCTTGTGATTTATTACAGGCAGTTTTGATGAAATTATCATTACGAGATTGTTGTGTAAGTTTAATTATTCTATTTAATCGAGATGATAGAGATGTGAAACATTTTTTATTTTTTTCTGTAGGGTTTTTTCTGTATTCCCATAAAAGCTGTCGCTTACGCTTACAGCATACTTTAAGACCTTTAGTGATCCATCTTGGGCGATACTTAATTGATTTTTGTACTAGTATTATGGGAAAACATAGATTATAAAATAAACAGAATAATTCGTGAAATTCATTGAATGCTATGTTTGGATCTGTGCTATTCAAAACATCGGTAAAATGTAGGGAATTTATGCATTCTTTGAACTTTTCTACATTTTCTTTACTATAATCTCGCTTTTCTGTTTTCCATGATTTAAGAATACAACTAGGCTTGACTGGGCACATTAGCAATTGCGCTGAATGGTCTGATAATGCAAATTCTACTACCTTTGCAGTACATCCCTTAATATTAAACATAATGTTATCAATGCATGTCTTACTTGATAAACGTGTTGGTTCATTTATGCCTAATTTTAGATTGTAGCTATCTAGAATTTGCCTAAATTCATTTGAATCGTAGGATTTAGTGAGTATATTTATATTAAAATCACCACAGATTATTATTTTCTTTCTACTGTAACAAAAACGGGTTAGAAGTGAGTTTAGGTTACAAAAAAATTTATTAATATCATCTAACTTATGCCTTGGAGGCCTATAAATGCAAATTATATAAATATTGTGGTCTATCAACTCTATGCCAGAACATTCTATTATATTTTCAATAGAATATTTAGTGATGTCACGTATCGGAACAAAGTGCAGTGTTTTTTTTACTAAAATGCAAGACCCACCGTGTCGGGTTTTCCTACAAAAACTAGAGCCTATTTTGTAATCAGGAATGTTTAATAGACCTTTATCATTTGAGACCATGTTGTGTTCTGTAAAGCACAATATGCTTATAAAGTTTTGTTCACTATGAAGAATTAATGATAATAAATCTGATTTGGACATTAGTCCATTTATATTTTGGTGCATGACTATAATATGCTTATAAACGAAAAAGCTGATCAGATTTTTGGGAGTCAGATATTATGTTTGGGTTTCGCATATTATCAATTTGGACACATTCATTTGTTTGTAATGATTTTATTTTAGAGTAAACTATTTTTTTAAAATAATATGGAATAGTTCCGGGTTTCGTTTGATAAGTATCTTTGTCCTCATTACTTTTGACAGACTAATATCCATAACAATTATCTAAATAATATATATATTTCTTTAATTTATCGAAAATGATATGTATACCCATGTTATTTACTCTGCCTGTAATTCTAGAAAACATGGTATATGTATATTTTATGTATTTATTACTATCAAACGTAAAAGTATATTCATATTTCTGGTTACTCAAATATACATAGATGACGGTTGAAAGCTTCTATTCGCTTATTAAATAAAATTTTATTATTTAGCTTAAAATTTGGAGAACATAGGATAACATTTGTATGTGTTATTTTTTCGAGCTTACATTTAATAGAAGTCACCAATCTTTCATAGTTAATAGACGATAGAAAATCTTTTTCGCCTATTAAGATAATACAGTAATCTCTTAACGTATAGTTTACAAGTTTCAATTCTAATGTAGCAATTAATTCCATTATACCAGCATTAGGCAGGCAATAATGACAAATACTTGAATGTAAAAAGGTTTTTTCAACCATTTCTAAAATATTATTCTTGTTATTATCACTAATTATACAAACTTTGTTGGAATTTGAATTTTTATAGTACAAAATTGCACGACTACGACGCTGTACCAATGTATTTATTACCTGGGAACCAGTAGCGACCTCTATTGGGTGCATTGAAAGTTTGGAAGTACTTGGTTTATCATTTGTGCTGCATATAACATCATCAATCGGTTTTTCTTTTGCCTTATTTATAGTTATATCTTGTTCAAGATTCTTTGGTGTCACATGTGCATCAGTGAAACGTTTTTCCGGTATATTTGTTGAGTTTAGAGTCTGCGTATCAGTAACGTTGCACTGGGTCTCTTTATTCAGCTTAACTATTGTGATTTCAGGGTGATCGTAAACTAATTTATTTGTTAGGGAGCCTTGTTTACTTTTCTTATGCGTAGAATTATTGTTCTTGCGTGGTGTTATGCTTTTTTTTTCAGGCGTCTAGCATATTGTTTTATAAGCGTTAATAGTTTTAATCATAGATTGTAAGTCAGATTTAAGACGGAAATTTTCACTATTCAGATTTTCAATTTCTTGATGTGCGCTCAATAGTTGTGTAGAAAGATTTTTATTTTGTTCAATTAAATCATTTATTGTATCAGTGTAATTTTCGTGTAGGCTGTCTGGTATGCTCATCATTGTGGTGTCAAATATAGTTTTTTCATTACTATTTGTAGATAAGTCAGTTAATGAGCTTGATCTAAGAGGTCTTCGATAGGTAATGTTATCGTTTTCGTTGTCCATTTCACTTGGTTAGAAGTAGATATTAAAATAAAATTACTTATAGTAACGCCATCTATGTATAAATTGAGAAAACACATTGAAGTGTAGTTTTGAAGTTTACTATTAGTTTCAGCTACTCGGCGCTAGATGTCATACATAAATATCGATAAAGCAGTTCTGGATTTGTGTTCGGCTACTGTCCACCTGTGGCGCTGTCATAGCGCGACTTTCAAATGTGTGAAAAATAACCGTCGTTAAATTTATCTTATCACACAAATGCACTAGATTATCCTGCTTGATCAATAGCACAATGTTCACTGGTTCATTTGAAGAGAAAAGTCATCATATATTACTTTAAACAGTCATAATTTTACTTTTATTTGTATATGTCCAGTATCACTTGTCAGTTTTAAGTAACTTTTGTACACTGTATACAATTTGAAGATAACACTTGTACTACATATTTAGGAGTTAATGTTCACTTTGACACTTAATAAGAGGTTATTAACGTATGATTTATAATTAACATTAATTTACTAACTTTTTACTTTCTTTGTAATGACAGATGACGGTTGAGGTCCTGATGTCGTTTGTACTATGTCTGTAATGGGTAATTATTTTGCTGCAATGTTATTTTAAAACTGCGATATCTCCTAAGATATTCATTGAAATCGAATGATGTAAAGGGCAATTTTGTTTTAAATTAAATACTTGTGATGAATCACGTATTTATTTGGATAAGGATTAATATCATGTTTATAATAATACCTTCGCAAATAATGCATAATTTTAAAACAAATTTGGTTAGCATAAAAATGGTTATAGTGAGCCAACCTTAAAAGATAGACATATGCTGTCGCGGACTTTTTTTAGAACTTTTAAAGGGGAACAATTCTGTCATACATGATTTTTGCGAAACTTTAACTGTTTGCGCAGCGCACGCAGTGGAAGCTCTCAAAAAGAAAAAATACCCTCCGATTTTGAAACATTCTTCATTGGTGCTCAGCTCCTATTGATCTTAGCGTGATGATATATAGCCTATAGCCTTCCTCGATAAATGGGCTACCTAACACTGAAAGAATTTTTCAAATCGGACCAGTAGTTCCTGAGATTAGCGCGTTCAAGCAAACAAACAAACAAATAAACAAACTAACAAACTCTTCAGCTTTATAATATTAGTATAGATTAGTATAGATTTTATTTTTTATACAACTAAGGTGGCAAACAAGCATACGGCCCACCTGATGGTAAGTGGTCACCGTAGCCTATGTACGCCTGCGACACCAGAGGTATCACTTGCGCGTTGCCGACCCCTTAGGAAAGGAAGTGGGAAGGAGAAGGAGCGGGATTGGGGGAAGGGGGTGATTGGGCCTCCGGCACTCTCACACACCGAACGAAACAACAATGATTTTTTTTTGCATTTATAACAGCAATTTCAAAGTCACACTTAAATTTTTTTATTTCACCTCTTAATTTCGATCTAATTAGTGTAAATAATCTAACATAAGTTGCTTCTGTTTTGTTCGGTAGCAAAGCAAAAATGATGGGTACAATGTTTGTGGTGTGCTGGTCTGAAAATAAATCAACATGGAGCGTGTACAGCTGATAAAATTGGTGAGGGACGCATTTGAACGTTCCATCACCGAAAAAACACAGTTTTGTCATCGGGTTTTTCAAAAGTCTTCTAGACTGCATGGAACAAAAAATTATGATTTTACTGCTGGATCCATCTTCACATATAAGAAATTTATTACCTAAGCCTTCTGGAACAGAAATTTCTTCAATCGATTTATAATTTAGCCGGTCACATTGTAAAAACATTTTTCTGCGTAGATAGATGGCATCTTTTACAGAGCCAAATGTTGGTATATAATCAATTTCATCGGATGAACATTCATTTTTTAGATTTTCAAAGTGTTTCTCAAAAATTTTTTGTATGGGTTCGAAGTTATAACAGACTTCCTCTTTGCAAGCGTTCAATTTTAATAATACTTCATTTTCAATTCTCCGTGAAGAGCAACTGTGATTTGTGCTCCTTAGAATACACTTCTCTTTATTAATTATAATGGTAGCGCTACAAACCCCTCGCTGAACACACCGCCATCGAGAAGTACCATTTTTGTTATTGGCACTTAGATTATATCGATATTTTCCACATAGTAACGTCTCTTGGCCTTTTTTATTTTTGATAAACTCAAAGTTTGCTGTGTCCATTTTATAACGTAGTATGTAATTATTTACTATAAAATGCGCAATATACTTATTATCAAACTGACAGGAAAACGTCAATTAAAATTAAATGATTCATAACTACCAAAGACATTGAATTACTATGTAGGTGAAGTACCTAAATGATAAAATAAATTATAATTAAGATTTTTTGTTCTCGATCTTACTTGTAATAGTCATAACACGAAATGGTCAAAAACAGAAGTGGGCATTACTAGAACCGGGCGTAACAAGAAGTGGTCAAAAACAGAATTAGTCATATCCAGAAGAGGACGTTACAAGAAGTTGTCACAGACCGCCTAAAGGGTACGGTCGGCTGAAAGCGTGAAGGTAGGAAATGACCTCACCACATAACTTTAAATAACGTGATTTAGTTTCATGGATAGACGACTTGGAATAGCTTGTTCGGAAACAAATTGAATGAAAATTGAATCTAACAACACAGCTGTATGAAGTATAATGGATGTTATGGCAAAGGATTCACAAACTAAAGAACTAAGTACACCAATATTTCAGATACCGAAAATATATATTGAAATGAAGACCCTTCCTTATCTTAACGAGACGTACCAGTCTCTAAGAAGACTTGAATGGTAAAACGATCGCTTTGCGACTGATATCAAATAAGCTAAAATAGACTGAACTCAGCTCTTCCTATTATCGAATAGAAAACGTACTTATAATGAAGGAGAGTGAAAGTTAGTCAACATCAGTGATTTCTAGTCCAAGTTTAAAGCTGTCTATTGCCTAATGTTACTTTGAAAGCCAGTCTTACAAAGATACTGACTAGTCCTGAAGTCCTCGTCATCATATTACTCCACACAATAGCGAAGAAAAACATTCTGGAAACGCAGAAACTAAATCTTAGGTTTTCGAGAAGAATGAACGTACTTCAATTTGCTTTGTGATTCTTAAACCGCAGCAATAAAAGGACAATCGATAATATCGAATATGTATAACCAATCAAACGTCAAAAACAACAGATATATAAAATAATTGGAAAGAGATCTTGCCACGTACCCTCGGAGTGCTCGCCGCAACCGTTGCGTTTACAATACCGAACTCGTCTCATAAGGGACAGCCGCGTCGTGAGGTCTGGGTGTAATCCAGCTTGCAGTATTTCGCTTCGAACACAAAATGTGCGTCGACATGTTTAGCCTCGGCGTGAGGCATCCTCAGGACAGTTTGGCAACGAATGAGAACCACAGATACAGATTCCAAGGTTTTGTTTTCCATTGCGTTGTCGACGTCTTTTTTTCACGGTCATATAAATTACACAAGTGGCACAAGTGAAAAATTATTAAACAATACCAGGTGGTACCAATATACCTAAAATATAATAAAGTATAATTATGAATATGTGCTATTTATTTTAAAAATTAATTAATTTTACATTTTATTGTTATACGTAAACACTAACATGGGGACTGGATGCGTATATGTGTGCAATCTATAGCAGCGAGAACTCTAGGAAATCCTCCAATTTGGTAGAATTTTTCTGCGCTTTGTTGGTGTACTCAGTACACTGTACAATAAATTTGTAGCGTAATATTTCTGAACGCTTCTGTCATGTTTGACAAGTGAGCGCGCCAAAAAGTTCACATTCACAGAAATGAGTTAGAAAACTCAGATCGCCCATCTAATACGACGCACAGTTTTTTACTTCAGTTAAACCTTACATGTAAAGCAAATAAATACTGCTTAAACAAACCGCCTCAAGTGTTATCAATACTCCTGCTGCACGTTTATATCTACAAATTCATCGTATAGGTTGACAATTGCTGATGATACATCATGAATTATTCTGCCTGCTGTGGATGTAGAGACACCAACAAAGTCAGTAACAGAAATTAACATTGCGTCTAGTGCAAAGAATCTTAATGTTAACAAAAGTTGATGAAGTGGTGACACTCCATTGTTTCTGAAATGAAATAATAATGAATATGGATATAATATTAAGATTATGAACATAACACAATACAATTTTATTAAAATCAAGTCAAGAATGGATTTACCTTGTGGATGTTACGCGGATAAACGGCGTCAATTTTTTTTAAAGCGATTGAAAAGCAGCTTTTGATAAACGAAATCTAAAGATGAACTCGGCATCATCCAGACTCTGCATTTAGTTCACCCTTCTAATTCTTCGAGATGAATTGCGGTGTCTGTTTTCGGTGTCGCTATCAGTATCCCAATCTGATAACTCAGCAAGCATCTCCAAATCACTGCCGCATGCCGTCACTATCACTAGAAAACACCGACACTTCCATTTTTTTATAAAATAAACTTTGTGATCTTTTTAAAGCTTTACGATCCTAGAATTTGCTTGGATTGTAATCTGCAATCTTTATACCGATCGTACCAAATGTCAAAATAGACGGATATGTTATTGGCATGCCTAAACTGTCATTTCCATACAGAGGTTAATCTTTTTTTTCCGTAATTTTGCCTCTCAAAAATGGATCGAGTTTCTAGATAACGAACCCAAACTTTGGATTGGTTATTGGCAATCAATAAACCAAAAAAGGATTGACATTTCAATATTACATTGTAAAATTTCGATTGGGTTTGATTATTAACAATGGCCGTTAGCAGAGCAAGACATATGTACATCGAATGTACTTTTGGTATAATGTCAAATAAATTTCAAATATTGCATAGGTCTCTGAGGAATTCATTGGCTAACAGCATCAAAATAGTAAAAACATGTTGTGTATTACAAACTTTGTAAGAGTAGGTACGTGACGGATATAATGTGGAGGACATTGGTGCCAATACTGTTGTCACAAAATTCTCTAAGCTTAACTAAAAATCACTAAAATTTAGTTTAGTCCTCTCAAATGTCATTTTCAAAATTTTTAGTTAAGTTTAGAGAATTTTTTGACAACAGGATTGGCACTACTGTGTTTGTCAATTAGCGGTTTACAATATTCACCTAACCGCAATGTCCTTGCAGCAGTCGTTAATGTTCCTATCTTCGACTTAGGCGTCGCGGATTCCTTTCCATCTTTTTTGTAGTTTAACAACTGTAAGAATAAAGAAATATTTCAAGTATTTGGCAACTGGGTGCTCTTTAATGGACCTGCATTTTTCATTTAGAAGAGGATTTTCAACAATACAAAAAAAGTTCGGGAGACACGTCAAGCTATTATTAAAAGCTTGTTTCATATTTGTATGCCACCTAAGCAAACAGAAGACTGGGAAAACATTAGTAAAGGCTTTCTAGAAAATGCTGATTTTTCTAACTGCATCGGTGCAATGGACAGCAAACATATTAGGATGATAAAGCAAAGATGTCATAGTAGCTCACTATATTTTAACTACAAAAAGTATTTCTCGATGAATTTGGTAGCCGTCTGTGAATCCAACTACAAGTATATATTTGTTGATGTCGGTTCCTATGGGAAAAGTTCAGATTCAACTGAAAATGCAATTTCGAAAAGGGCACATAATATCTGTAAATTTAAAATGTTCAGGAATTAAAAAAAAACTGAATATTATCCAAACCATTGTATTATATTTAAAAGTAGCTATAGAGTTACATTTTGGTGTTAATATGCTTTCGAAAATGACTAAAATGGTTTATTTTAAAATTAATATATATGTGTTATTAGATATTTTATATTTTGTGAGATGTGCCCTTTTCGAAATTAACAGTAATTGAGTACAATAAATTAAACAAACAAGTATTAGAAAATGGTGTAACTTTTATTTTAGGCATTTAATATCAAACATATTACTAAAATTAAACATGAGTAACACACTTTTATCAAAATTCTTCTTCTGCAGGCTCTCTTTCAGTAGTTGTTGGCCATTGTAAAATTTCTTCATAAAAATCTATAAATTTAGCCGGTATGTATTGTTTCACCTTTGAAGTGTCTGCAATCTTTAGATGATTAATAGGTACTTTACCACTATATGCTCAATTTGCTTGGCTAGGCAAGTTACTACAAGTACCTTTTACGTTTGAAAGAATGTATATTTCTTGAGAAATGTCACTATCTATATAGTTTTTTGCGATTACTTCACCAGGTTTTCTTGGGTCAAAAACAAACTCGTAATAAGTCGATGTAACTTTTTGATTTTTAGGTACATCTTTTCCATAACATCTCACTGATAAAGGTTTAGCTTTAAAATTTATTTGAGCCCATTTCTTGAAATCTAAAATGTCTTCTGTATTGACTTTTTCATCGATCGACTCATGACTCATGATCGACTCATTCAGCGATCAACTCACGGCGCTGCGATGCCTAGGCGGGGCAAACCGCCAAAGTGTGCAGCGCCGTGTCCTCAACAATGTCGCGGCAGTCGCCGCAGTGGTGACAACTGGGCGTCTCTTGCCGGCCTATACGACACAGGAACCGGCCAAAACAACCATGGCCGGTCAATACCTGTGTCAGCCGGAAGGTGAGGGCGCCATGCCGCCTCTCCAGCCACTCATCAAACACGGGACTTACCGCCACGATCGTGGCGTGCCCGAAATAATTCGATCCTGCTTTGAAGATAAATATCTTGTTCGTTTTTAGTTCCAAAAGAGTTAATTTTTCAATCAAACCATCCATATCGTCTTCAGACATTTTTTCAAAACATTTTTGGGGGCACCAGGAACAATATCGGTCAACAATAACTTAATTTGATAAACAAAAGAAACAAAACAAACATGAAACTCATTAATATAGGTAATTTCCTCAAAATATGACAGGTCATAAATTAATCTAGGTTATCGTTTTAAACGATTACAAATTACATGAAACTATGTAGGTACCGACCTATATTATTAATCAAATAACTTACCGGCAACTTGCTCCTGTTCGTCGTCCTGGTACTCGTCTCCCTTTGTGGTTAACATATGGTAAACCTTTTATTTTAGAAGTTTTAATGACAACATGTTTATAGTTTTCTTGATTTCTTAGTCCTTTTTTCTTTTTTTTCGGAATTTCATTATCGGAATCAAAAGAACTCATTGTGTGTGCTTGTAACACGTGTTAACTAACCACTGCCAAAACAATAACTGATACAATATTTGCTTGTATTATTACATCATACTAACGAAAGAGACAGACATATTTTGGTTTAACGGTCGTATTCTTAATTCAATAAGTTCGAAAAGGGCACATCTCTGGGAGTTGTGACCTTTTCGAAATTGTTTATTGTACAGACCATGACGTTGATAGTAGAATGAATGCCAGAGATGTGTTTTTTTCGACGATAATGGGTGTAGGCAAGCATTTACATCACATTTATACAAAAAACCTATTAGGCAAAATATGCGACATGTGCCCTTTTCGAAATTGCACATTCAACTATATTTGACAGAAGCCAATTGAGAAGTGATATAGAAGAAAATCTTTTAAATATTCCACAACCGAAACAAATAACAATCAATTTTTTTATATTATTTACACCTTTACACCAAAAAATAAAATATATATTAAAGGAATCAAACAATTTGTCAAACAATAACAACAATGTTGATGTGTCTTGACACTCATCAGGTAAAATCTTGTGCCCTGAAAAGAAAGAAAGCTTAATTTAGTCATAGTAGTTCATTATTACATTTATTACACTGAAGAATGAAATAGTATTAGACAAGAATGAGTAAGGATGTCTTTCTGTGCATTTATTTATAATAATGATATAAAGATGTGCATGATACCAACATTTCACTTAAGATGTCTGTATACGCAGCAGGACCCTACGTTTAATTCGATTGACAGCTAAAATTTTACTTGCGTGGTATTTAGTACTTTCCGAATCGTATAAGTAAAAAAATTGTACCTTAGTTGCTACAGCGATATCTTAAATTATTACCCAGCAGGACCCTCCGCTGTTTGAAGGTTTTCAGACCAATAGTATAATTCACCGTTTAGCAGTGTATTAGTACATTTAAAATACTTTTGTTTTATTTTAAAATAATAATTAGTTTATGAGGAATGTGCCTGCAAAACTTTTATCATGCCAGCGGGACCCCATTTTGTTTTGTCGCTTTCGGCCCAGAGGGCCTGTCCACATCTCTACGTCATGACGTTGTCAAAGTGGAACGGTGCGGTAACGCGGCACGGTGCGTTGACATAACGTGAAAATTTACGTTACCGTATCGTAAAAATGCACGTCACGACGCCGGAACGTTACACGTTGTCGTGCCTTGTAAAATTCAGGTACATTCTTCACTAACGTACCAGAGAAATAGCAGTCTCGTTCTAAATATGGACCGCACAAAACGTATTCTGCTTCTGCTATTGTGAAAAAGACGGAGAGAGAGGTTGGAGAAAAAAGATGCGAAAAGACAATACTGGGTGCACCCATATCTTTCAATTATGAATAGTGATGGGAATCATTTCACTAGAAAATACAAAGCGTTGAAAACATGTGACCACAAATGTTACAGTTATTTCAGAATGTCTATCTCAAGTTTTGAAGAATTATTAACAAGAATTACACCTCGTAAACAAAAGCAATATGTATTTAGAAAACCTGTTGGGCCTTTGGAGAAGTTGGGATTAACTATAAGGTAAGAAATGAAAACAATTAATAAAGATCAGCTAGCTATGGTTATTTAAATTTAAAATATGTTTAAAACTTAATCTTCAAGAAAAATCATATGTTGATTACAATGTTACATTTGTTGCATTTGATTCATCTTCGTTATTATTCGATGGTTCTTCGAAAGTTGGGTTTGGTGATTTGGGATTTGATGAAGTCGATGGTTGATAGATATTACTTTGGGCTTGTGTTTTAGAAACATTTGATGACATTGTTGATTGATAGCTAAAAGTTTGTGTTGGTTGATAGTTAGTCTGATATGATGATTGTGGTCTTTAGTACCTATCCTGAGAAGCTGTCTGATAACCACTTGGTGTTTGATACTGATATGGAATCTGGTGTAAATCTGTTAGGATTTGTAAAACACGACTTTGAAATATTAGGGTTTGATGATCATCCAATTTGTTCAATGATGGTAATATGGCTTTAAAAAGTGACAGGTGTCTATTTTCTGTTTCCTTTAGGGCTTGGCGAATCTCATGATCAACTTCATCATTGGATTTTCTTTTTCGCGGAGTAGGTTGGTAACGTGACCTTTTATTTTCATTTTTTTTATATTGTATCTCTTCTTCGTCTTCTTCCATTATGCTTGAGTCAGTTATACAGTACGTTAACTAACGAAAGGCGTTCCCTTAAAGCGGTTATTATACATCATTAATAGATGCAAATGAACATATTTGCATAGAAAAATAGGCATAAAAATTGCAAGCATGAAAAAAAATTAAATGTAAAAAAAATCGAAACGCCCTGTTTATAACCAAAATAGTGGCATGTAGTGAGCGCATAAAAGTACTTAGCGTATTTAGGGTGAAACCAAACGAGCGTAATTTTGTGAGTCGTGAGTCACGTATTTTTGGTCACTCATTTTACGTTCAACTGAATTTCGGTTGAGTTGCCAGACGAACTTAATTTATTTATTCAGTATTGAGCGTTAGTACGGGCTGTTTGTCTCGTCGAGCACGATGGATCCATTAAAAATATTGTGTATTTACGAAGCATATTCTGAAGATGAGGGCAGAAAAAGAAGCTGGGTAAACCCACTCAATAGTCAGAGGCTGATATGTGGACAGTTCCATACTTTATTTGAAAGTTTATGTGCAAATCCCGATATGTTTGAAAAGTACTACCATATGCCATTACCTGTTTTTAAAGAATTATTACACCACGTTAAGGCGACGATAAGCGCTAGCGACCTTGAGCAAGTGGACGGAGCATGCTCGCACGCAGTGCTTCATCCCCGCGACCCCGCACCCGCACGCACAATTTGGTAGTGTAACCATACGTTCCAGATTTCGAGGACTATATTTTGATAATAAATAAAAAAAGGTGAAATACTTATAGGATCTTTAATAATAAATAATAGAATTTAAAACTCGTCAAAATTTAGTACTTTTACGGGAACTATACCATGATTTTGATCACAAAGTGTCTCTTTGTTGTCTTTATTGTCTTCCTTCAGAACCGTCAATGCTCGTTTTTTGTTGGTTTTTGTTTTATTTTCTTTTTCCACTTCCTTTTTTCTTTTGCGCCCCTGTATGGCACTAAGTATATAAGAAGGGTCTCTAATTATCATGTTCCTTGTATGTCTTGGATCGACCAGTTCGGGAAGCATGCAATCTGTGTAAAAGTTAATCAACTTATTTTTCATTTTTGTGTCCCAAAAGATGTTATCCTTGTAAATTAATTCTATTTTTACAGGAAAATCTTCCCCAGATCAAATGCCAAGCATACATTTAGATTTTCCTGTTATATGCAGTTGACCCTGTATTTGATACCACCAGTAGGGTATTATTGGGCATTCTACTCTACCTTCCGTTCCTACGGCTCACTTCGTTCGCCTCCGTCTCTCCCGGTGGAGTAAAATGCCCAATAATACTTCTGGAGTGAACGGAAGGTGGAGTAGAATGCTCAATAATATTTCTGGATACTCTATAAAATCGGCACTTATCGATTAAAGGGTTCTATTTACTATTTATTTCAATGCACCAACGAAACTGAATCATTATTAACAAACTTTTTTAAGTAGTAACAATGAAATTTGTGAAACAACCGCATTCATTACATGTAAACAAAATCTGTGTGGAGTCTAGCAAGACTGGTCTACGTCATGGAAAATTATTACCCACCTCGTTGCGATGCATCGTATGTGGACCATCAAATTGTGGAAAAACGAATTTAATAATCGGTCTTCTCATTCATGAGAACGGGTTGAGATTTCAAAATGTTTATGTTTATTCAAAAACTTTACAGCAACCAAAGTATATTTTTTTACAAAAAGTGTTGCAACGGGTACCTGGTATTTCATTTCAAAAATACCATGAGAATGAGGAAGTACTGAGTGTTCAAAATGCTAAACCAAATTCAATTATTATATTTGATGATGTTGCTTGTGAAAATCAGAATAATATGCGTGATTATTTTGCAATGGGAAGACACAAAAACATCGATTGTTTTTATTTAAACCAAACATATAGTAAAATTCCTAAACAGTTGGTAAGAGATAATGCGAACCTAATCGTGCTTTTTAAACAAGACGAAATTAATTTGAGACATGTTTATGAAGAACATGTCAACACTGACATGACTTGGTCTGAATTTCGTGAAATGTGTTCAAAAATATGGCGCAAACCTTTCAGTTACGTTGTAATTAATAAGGATTGTCCCAAAAACAAAGGATGTTACAGAGATGCGTTTGACACTTTTGTTGTCTTTGATTAAGAACGCAAATCGGTATATAAGGCAGTCACCTGCTCAATATTAATAATTCAGAGCGATCACTTAATCAATAAGGATCACTATATTAATATGGAAAAATCATTGAAAAGACAAATTGTAAATGCAGCAGAAGCTGTAAAGAAAAAGGTACGAAAAATGAAAGATGTTGAGATGGATAATAAACAAGCATTGGAATCTGTTTTCAAACCTGTAACGGAACCCCTCCGTTTGATTGCTAGTACTAGTAAGCAAGTTCCTCTTTTGAGTGCTACTGAAGATGAAGATAATGTTGGTACCAATTTGCAGACAGATAAATATGAAAGTGATGACGGTGAAAATGAATCTGTTTCTCTTAATAGCAACTCGTCTTATGAATCCGTTGTTGATACCAAAGAAGTTTGTGATACACCATCTCGGTCAGTACCCTCAGAAGCTTTGAGAGATGTTCCTTATGGCGTAGTAAGTAGAGTGCGGTAAACTTATGCTAGGTTCTGCTCACATAACAATAAAAGATCAATATATCACCGTCGCTGGACGTAAATATCGAAGTACGCCTGGTTTAAAACAATTGTTGCTAAAGAAAGACATAGATTTAAGCTTAGTTACAGATAGTGATATGCAACATTATAAATTGATGTTGATTGATACAAATGTACATCGTCGAGACTACGAACCAAATAAACCTATAAAAAGTAATAAGGGTCAAAAATATTTGCAAGTTATTAAACCTCTCTTCAAACTTCAAAATTCACTTAAAGATAATCAATCAAAGGGAAAAGGTCTACCATTGATAAAAAAATGGAAAAAGATGTCAATTTATGTGTACTGGGATGATCCAAATGAATTAGTAGAAAGGTTGAAATTACTAATCGCATCTCGAGATGCTGGTAACACTGGATTAGACAATGAAATAATATCTATTGTTGACGAATTGCAAGAAAGTGGGATTATAAATAATCAAATTTCATTCTTATAAAGTTCATTTCACTTTCAACCTCTATATATACTATACAGTAGACTTTAAGCATGAATGTAGATAAATTCGGTCACTATATTCATAAAAGAATGCGTTTATCAGAATTGTTTGAGTTTAATGAAAACGCACTATACAAAACCGCAAGCGGGGAATTTGATTTAAAATCCTCTAAACTCAAAGGTATTAGATCCCCTGTGGACGCAGATGAAGCTGTAAACAAAGATTATGTAGACCGTTTTAAAGAAAATGTAATAAAAGAATTATATAAACTAAATGCAGCCCTGCGTTCACATATCATGACAGATGTGCAAAATATTGTTCAAGCTACTATAAAAGCAAAGATATCAGATTCTTTGATTCATTTAGAAGAGAAGTTCTACACAAAATCAGAGATTGATAAATTCCTTATAAAATCTTCGCAATGACGAAACAAGAAATAGTCAACGAAATCCACAAACAGGCACGAAGAAATTTTTGTCGACGTTCAGTTATAGTAAAAGGGATAGATGATTTATGGCAAGCAGACCTGATGGATATGCAGAGTCTCAAAAAAATGAACAAAGGCTTTAACTACATTTTAGTGGTAATTGACTGCTTTTCAAAGTATGCTTGGTCAGTACCAATAAAATCAAAAAATAAGCTTGATGTTGCTAATGCATCTGAGAATATACTATTCATCAGCCATCGTAAACCAATTCATCTACAAACTGATTTAGGAACAGAATTTTATAATAAAACTTTTCAAGCTCTAATGAAAACTAACAATATTAATCATTACTCAATGTTACAGTACAATATCTTTGTGCTGTATCTACAATCTACATCGCAATCTTATGATCTTTATCGCACGTTCAATATCTATTAAATGTTTCTACTATCCGTGATCAACACGTAGTCGTTAGTATATAAGATGCACCTTTGGATAATTATAACCAGACTATACTACAACTTTGTCTCATTTATACCTAATCATATACTGCCAAGAAGTTTGGCAAATTGGTGACCCCGACGAACGAATACGCAGCAAGAAACATGGCACAATCACCATGCAAGGCGAACATAAATCAGCAAGGAACACTTGAAGTAGCTGCTGGCACCTCGGTTTTATCTCGCATTCCGGAATTTTGGAAAGACCAACCAAGATTATGGTTCACGCAACTAGAAGCCATATTAGCACCACAGAAGCAAGGGACAAATACCCACTACCAAGATTAACTGACTTTACATACATATTAGAAAATAAGAAGATACTAAGCAAGATAGATATACGCAAAGCATACCACTGTATTCCTGTTAAAGATATAGAAAAAACAGCCATCATCACACCTTTCGGACTTTTTGAGTACTTAAGAATGCCTTTCGGATTACGCAATGCGGCACAAACATTTCAACGATTCATGGATTCCTTATTTAGAGATTTAAACTTCGTATTTATATTTGTAGACGACTGTCTCATCGCATCGGACAACGAAGATTTGCATTATCAGCATTTAGAAACGGTTTTCAAACGTTTACACGAGAATGGAATAACCATTAATCTCGAAAAATGCGAATTTCTCAGAAGGGAAATAGATTTCTTAGGTTATCATATAACGAGCCAAGGAATACAACCTACCGAAGAAAATTACAAAGCAATCATGGAATTTCCCAAACCGAAAACAATTCAAGAATTAAGACGATTTTTGGGCATGGTCAATTTCTACAGAAGTAATATTCCACGCGCAGCGGAAAATCAAAGAATTTTAAACGAATATCTACATGGTTCAAAAAAGAACGATAATTCACCTGTTCCTTGGACAACGGAAGCAGACAAAGCTTACGAAAAATGCAAGGAAAGCATGAAAAACGCAGTGTTAACAGCGCATCCTTCCCGCAACGCATCACTAGCGCTCATGACCGACGCTAGTGCTACTTGCGTTGGTGGAGTTTTACAACAAAAATCCGGACGCAATTGGGAACCATTAGGTTTTTTTTCACAAAAATTGAGCGAAACTCAACAAAAATATTCTACGTTTGACAGAGAGCTGTTAGGAATATACATGGCCGTCAAACATTTTCACAGATTAATCGAGGGAAGAGAATTTACAATATTTACGGATCACCGACCTTTGACATACGCATTCTCCCAAAAACCATCATCAAACGATACACCGCGACGGGTCCGGCAGTTAGATTTCATTTCACAATACAGTACCAACATTCAACACATAAGCGGACGTGACAATATTACCGCCGATACCTTATCTCGAATAGAGGAAATATACGTGCCATCACCTATCGATTACGCTGAATTGGAAAAATGTCAATCAACAGATAATGAACTAAGTAAATTACGTGACAATAAAAGATTAAAATTCAAAAACATTACGCTTCCGGGTTCCACAATAAACATCACCTGCGACACGTCTACTGGAAAAAGCCGCCCCTACTTACCAAAGCAATTTCGCAAACAAATTTTCGATACCATTCATGGTATGAGCCATCCAGGAAAAAGAACTACGAGAAAAATGATAACCCAAAGGTATTTATGGCCGTATATGAACAAAGATATCAATAATTGGTGTAGATCGTGTATAGCCTGCCAAAAATCAAAAATACAACGACATACGATATCACCTCCTGGTACATTTATGACAGCGCAACGTTTTGAACATTTACATATTGACATCGTCGGACCACTTCCGATTTCACAAGGGAAGAGATATTTAATCACAATCATAGATCGTTGTACGTCATGGCCCGAAATATTTCCGGTAGAAGATATAACTGCAGAAACAGTAGCCAAGACACTTTTCGAAGGATGGATTACTCGTTTTGGATGTCCATTGCGCATTACTACGGATCAAGGCCGACAGTTTGAATCAAGAATATTTGAGTCACTCTCACAATTTTTGGGAATACATAAAATTAGGACAACACCTTATCATCCGCAATCCAATGGAATGATAGAGAGATTTCATAGAACTTTAAAGGTGGCGTTAATGACAAGAGAATCCAACGAAAATTGGTTAAAAGAAATTCCAACAGTTTTACTCGGGTTGCGGAGTAGCTTGCGAGAAGACACAGGTTATAGTTCAGCAGAGATGACATATGGAACGCCAATACGACTCCCTGGAGGATTTTTTGAGTCATCAGCAGCACAGTTATCAACGTACGAAGAGTTTGTAAAACAAATTCAAAAGGACATCACACAAATGACATCAATTCCGAAAAGAAAAAACCACAACCAAGCTATATTTGTGCATCCCGAACTCAAAGAATGCTCACACGTATTTGTTCGGTGTGATAGAATTAAGAAAGCCCTGACACCGCCGTATGAAGGACCCTACCCAGTAATTAGTAAAACAGATAAAACATTTTGCATTAGAATTAGGGATAAAGAGACAGTGATATCAATTGATAGATTGAAACCAGCATTCATGATCAATGACGAATCAAACTACGTGCCAGATTCAAAGGATTTCTACAGACATTCACACACGTACACTACACGATCAGGACGTAAAGTAAAGCCAGTAGTACGTCTATAAAAAATCGCTGATATAAGCAAGCTATTCGTATATATATTAACATAGATCTTAACATATACCATTAATTCACAACTACTCGTAACAACAAGACATCTAAAATGGGAAATCAAAGTTCTAAGGACCAGATAACATACAATACGGACAGTTGCCTCAATCAAAACGAAGCGGACAAACTCCGTAACCTGATCCAGGAGGACTTACGGTGGACAAGAAATGTTGCAATGGGACAGATTATTTTAACAATCGGCGTGATCCTACTTTACGGCATAATGAAAACACTGGACAGAAGAATGAAGAGTTTAACGGAAAAAAATAATAAACACTCGTGCAACAGCTAAGTCAAAATTACATACGTCAGCAAATCACACCACAACAGGCGTCATCAAATTCCACCGCGTACAATAGCATTATTATTTATATACATCAGCAAATAACTAGTAACAACAGGCGTCATCAAATTCCACCGCGTACAATAGCATTATTATTTATATACATCAGCAAATAACTAGTAAGGTCTAGGTCAAATTTATATTGTAAACACTAGTACCATAATAATATTTTTTTTTTTTTTTAAAGGGGGGTGTACTGTTACAGTACAATATCTTTGTGCTGTATCTACAATCTACATCGCAATCTTATGATCTTTATCGCACGTTCAATATCTATTAAATGTTTCTACTATCCGTGATCAACACGTAGTCGTTAGTATATAAGATGCACCTTTGGATAATTATAACCAGACTATACTACAACTTTGTCTCATTTATACCTAATCATATACTGCCAAGAAGTTTGGCAAACTCAACATTTTCTATAAAAAAAGCTTCAATAGTAGAACGATTGATCAAAACTATCAAAAATAAACTATACAAATGTTTTAGTTTAAATGGAAGCTATAACTGGCTTGGATTATTGGAAGATGTTGTAAAAACGTACAACAGTACAAAGCATCGCACTATTAAATGTAAACCAATCGATGTCAATAAATCTAATGAGCTACAAATAAAGGAAAATATAATAGATTCATATAAACATACATCAATTCTGCGGAAGCCTAAGTTTAAAGTTGGAGACTACGTTCGAATAAGCAAATACAAACAGCATTTTGAGAAAGGTTATACTCCGAATTGGTCAACTGAGCTATTTACGATAAAAAGTATCAATAATACCGCGCTAGTTACGTATCACTTAGATGATCAACGAAAACAAACTATATTAGGAACGTTTTATGAACATGAACTACAAAAAACCAAATACCCTGGTGTATACTTGATAGAAAAAATTTTAAAAAAGAAAGGAAGTAAATTTTTTGTTAAGTGGTTAGGTTTCAGAAATGATGAAAATAGTTGGATTAACAAAGCAGCGATTGTATGCTAATTTGTATTAAATATAAAGTTTAAGCCAAATTTCTGTCATTATAATTTAAGCGATGCAAGGTGGTGGACTATTGAACAGTATCATTGATAATTTGCCTGTTGAACTACATTTGCCTGGTTATAATTATTGCGGACCTGGTACAAAACTGGAAAAACGTTTACTGCGAGGTGACAAAGGTGTTAATAAACTTGACGAAGCCTGTATGCAACACGACATAGCATATGCAAAACATACAGACCTATCAAATCGTCATAAATATTATATCATCTGTGGACTTTTTGGAATAAAAATGTATAAAATATATAGCATTTCTTTTATTTTACTCATTTACAAAATGTCACTCACTTTGTCAATAACTGGAAATTCATCAAGTTTATCTACATACTTTCCAAATCCTTTACAATTAGATGGACAGTATGAATGTGCTTTAATGCATTTTTCAACATTTAATTCTATCCCAAATATCGATAAAACTAATAACAAGTTATATTATGGCATGAAAGACGTTATTGAAATACCTGAAGGTACGTATGAATTGCAAGATATCAATGACTTTTTAAAATCTGAAATAAAGGATACATCAATAAAAATACAGTGTAATAACAATACCCTAAAAACTACTATATACTGTACAAAAGACGTAAATTTACCAAACAGGACTCCTTCGGAAAACTGTTAGGTTTTAATGAACAGATTTTGAAAGCAAATAAATGGCACGTATCAAAGTTTCCAGTCAACATTTTACCGACGACCGTGGTCAGGATTGAATGTGATATTGTGAGCGGCTCTTATATAAACGGCGATCCAAGTCACATTATTCATGAATTTGCTCTAAACGTGCCACCTGGATACAGAATCATTGAAATCCCGAAGAACGCTATATATTTTCCGGTAAACCAAAACAACATAAGCTGCATACATATCAGGTTATTGGATATTAACAATCGTTTAATCAATTTGCGTGGTGAAGAAGTACAGCTATATTTACACTTTAGAAGAAAAAATTATTGACTTTAATAAATATGAGAGGCAGCATATAAAGAATATTAGTTCAATTCGAGCAATCTATCAAGTAGGACCTTGCTCCAAGAAAAAAATTAAATTAACTAAAGACAATAAGGCATTCCTCAGAGTAATTGGGTTGATAAAATGAATATATTAGACGTCTTATCAACTCCGAGTTATGACAATTCAATAGAAGGCATTGAGTTTCATTCTTACAAGCCTTATGTCACAGGTTTCAATAGAAATGATGAAATTCGAATACCTATCAACCAACAAGACTTATATATACTGCCTTCAGCTAGCACCCTGTATTTGGAAGGAACTGTTATAGTAAGCAAAAAAGAAACGAAAGATAAAGCTACTACTGTCCATTTTACGAACAATGCTCTGCTCTACTTGTTCCAAGATATTAGGTACGAACTAAATGGTGTGGAGATTGATAAAATAAAAAATGCAGGTATAACTACAACCATGAAATCATTAGTGTCAATGAATGAAAGTGACTCCAAAATGTCTTATGCCTGGGGCTGGAATATTGATGGTATAGAAAATATTAATGGGGGAAGTTTTTCTGCTTCTATTTCCCTTTGTAATATCCTCGGATTCGCTGAAGATTTAAAAAAAGTCGTGATTAATAGTAAACATGAACTTATATTGTTAAGAAGTAACACTAATTTAAACGCTGTAAAACTGAACACTGGTGAAGTAGTGGAAGATGTTCGAATTAATAAAATCATATGGCGCGTACCACATGTTAAAGTATCAGACAGAGAAAAAATAAATTTACTAAAACTTTTAGAAAAAGATCAACCGCTTCAGATGATATTTAGAAATTGGGATCTGTACGAATATCCAACTTTACCAAAAACTACAAAGCATACCTGGTCTATCAAAACATCTTCTCAAGTAGAAAAACCTCGATATATAATTATTGGTCTACAGACAGATAGGAAAAATAATGCAAGTTCTGACATGTCTCAGTTCGATCATTGCTATATTCGTGACGTTAGAGTGTATCTCAATTCAAATTATTTCCCGTATGAAAATCTAAACGTTAGTTTTGCTAATAACAGAATTGCTTTATTATATGAGCAATACGTTCGATTTCAACAGTCGTATTACGGACGCCGCGGAGGATCGTTATTAAGTGAGAAAGAATTCAAAGATATTGCACCTCTGTTTGTAGTTGACTGTTCTAGACAAGTGGATAATCTGAAGGTAGGTCCTGTTGTGGATGTGAGAGTGGAAATTGAAAGTGAAGCAGTTATACCAGATAAAACATCAGCATACTGTCTTATTCTCAACGATTGCATTGTTGAATATAAACCGCTAAGTAACATCGTAAAGAAGATATCATGAACGCGGATACACTTATAGTAGATGTCCAAGGCTTTAAAGATATAAATAACAATTTTATCGTTAAAGAAGTAGCAATTGCAAGTCAGGAGCATACACAAACGTTTTTGGTAAAGCCACCATACTCATTTCATCATCTTACAGAAGTAGAAAAGAAACCAGTCAAGTGGATAGAAAGAAATCGAGGAATTACCTGGTGTGAGGGTTACATAGACTATAGAGAGTTTCACCGTGTTATCGTACCTCACTTAAAGAATAAAAAGATCATTACAAAGGGTTTAGAAAAAATTAAGTGGATCAAAGATTTATGTGCGGACTGTGACGTAATAGATATTGGTGAAAAAGGATCTCCTAATTTTGCAACATTAAAAAGAAAATTTTGTAATTATATAACTGAATTTAATTGTGTACATCATAAATTGAATTGTGCATTAAATAATGTTGTGTGTATTAGAAAGTGGTATAATGATAATAATATGTATTTGTTTAATTTGTTTTTATCAATAAACTGATCATTTGTGATATATTATATGGTTATTTTATTTAAAATTCTCAAGCTACTCTATTCTATAGACTTGAAACTAGCTGCAGCAAAATAAAATTTAATTTTAAATTTGAGTAAGCTATACTTGTACTTAACAATTCCTATGTATGTATTGTATGGCCATAGTCCTCCGCACTGAGCCAGCGTGGTGGACTATGGCCTAACCCTTCTCACACTGAGAAGAGGCCCGTGCCCAGCAGTGGGACAGTTTAATACAGGGCTGATATTATTATTATTATTATACTTGTACTTAACAATTTATTGCAACTTTATTTTAAAGATAAATATATTTGCAATGAAGTTAATCTTATATAAATAGAAATAAAACTACAATGATATTTGTTTATTATATACAATCATTTATTTTAAAATTTAACATAACATAACTTTCATACTTTTTATGATAGGTAAGTACTTAATTATTTACATTTAATTAAACTAGCTTTATATAATTATATATATTCTCCTAAGACCCAATGTCCTAAGGGAGGACGTATCGGTTATGCCACATTGACCCCTAGGATCATTTTGCGGGGTATATAAACTCAAAAATTTTCTAAATAATTAGTATCATGTCTTCTCCCTGCAAGGCGTGTGGTGGCCTCGATCACACCAGAAGAAGTTCTATAAAATGTAAAAAATATTTACCGCCTATACGAAAAAGAAAATTGGAAGAAAATGTTGAGGTGGAAGTGTACACCGTCAAACGCGGACTAGCCTCAATAATATGTCCACTCTTGGATCGAGAGAAGAGATTAAAACTTTTGACTGAAATTCGTCGAGATGTAGTCGATTTATCAAGAGTCTATATTGAATTGGGTGTATGGATTAATTATTACATGAAAACAGCACCCACGCTTCCATCAAAACCAGACATTTTAAATTTATTGTACGCCATGAAAGGCAAGGGTCCATATGTTAAAGCCTATCAAAGCATGTTTGGTGCTAGAAAATATGACGATCGTTTACGCTCTTTTCTTGTTCAAGAAATGGCTAGACAGTACGAGACTGTTCTCCATACAAACGTGGAAACTCACGCCTACGCTCGCCTAGCTCGATACTTTGGGGTGAAACGCAACGATCCAGATTTATACAACGCATTCTTCAAGAAAACTCCACCCCAAAACAACGAAGAAATGAAACGCATCTGTTCTCTAATAAATGTCGATAGTCTCAAGTCTAAATGGTGGTCAACTATACCCGAATGGATCAAAATTCAGGAACATTTGAAAGATTTCCGTCTGTTTCCTCAACCGTCGCATGGATTAAAACATATTAACTACACTTCAAGAGGATGGCACGAACTGATACGTCGTATCGATCCTGGTTCCATCACAAGCATGTGGATGAAAATAGAGAACCATCTAGAGGAGTTATGGTCTCCTTGCCTTGAATTTGATCAAATGAAAAAGTTTGGTTGCTCTCTTCAAACAGACGGTGTAAGCGTGAGTCTTTCCATGAATAGAATAGTCAAAGAAAAGACGAGCCTAGAACAGAAGAAAATTAAACCCTCCTACGATAGAATCATAGCCGTAGATCCCGGTTCAAGGTTACCCGTCTCCACCATAGACTCTAAACTAGAAAAGCATAAACGAATAACTCGAAAGTATGTTCGTTCTCATACACTAGAGTGGAAACGGGAGAGGATTAGATCAAAGTTATGTAAACAAAGCGAGGAGGCTGAACAAAAGGCACGAGAAGCGTTGGATTTTGTAGTTTCTTCAAAGAATACCTCACATGTGGTGGAGTATACATTTTTTCGTATGCACTGGTTCCAAGTGAGACAAGAGCCGTACGAGAAACACTGGAAGCTTACTCGTCTCCGCCTAGATAAATACATCAGAACGGCTAAATGTGAAGAGAAAATAATAAAAGAAATATTTAACGGGGGAGGTGTTGAAAAAAAATTAATTCTATATGGAGCCGGAAGTAAATTTATGAACACGGCTTCTTTCAATGGAGGAAAATTTAAACACGACTCGCTCGTAAAACGATTGAGGAGCAAGCGGGATATTGATGTGGAAATCGTAGATGAAGCATACACATCGCAGGCGTGTTCTTCGTGCAACAAACAAACTGGAGAGTTTCATAAGGTGTCCATGAACCACAGACTACGTTGGGGAGTTTGCCCAAACTGTCGCAGCGAGTTTGACCGGGACGCCAACGCAGCGAAGAATATTCTAATCAACTATACGCGGTCTACCATCTGTAGGCCAGGATGTTCTGCGGGAGCATCGTAACCTTCTAGATATTTTTTGTAAACTCGAAAAGAAATAAAGTCGAGAGTCCCTTGACTACCTACTATTTCTTTCCGGGTCTTAGGAGGATATATATATATATGTGTAATTCTACAATTATTTATTACCTACAGTTTCTTATTTTTATTATAGCGTATTTTATTTACAACAATTTATTATTTAATGTAATGTATGTAGTGGAAATTATATAGAATGTACATATTTATCTTGAAACTTAAGAAATTATAAAGGAAATAAATGGTATATATTTTACACAAAATATTTTTTATTATAGGTAAATCCTTAATTATTTACAATAAATGGAATTTAAATAATAATATTTACACATAACTAGAGTCTTCACAAAGTTTTTTCGATATTTTGTTTACTAATCTTTCCACTTCATCCATAATGTTGTCCACCGGTTCACTCACTACGTATTGCGCACTTATCAATATATCATCACCTCCTTTATCACTTGCAGTTTCTTGTTCATTTATGTCTATCACTTGTATTTGGATGAGTCGTAAGCCTTTTTTCTTTTGATTATTGATCACGTAAGACTGACAAATATTATGCTGCTTCCGCTTTTGAGGCTTTGTCCTTGATTTTTTATTGACCGTTTCTTGTACGTTTTCTTGTTCAGGAATATGCCAGCTCGGACTCGGGGTCGGAAATCCTTGACCGTACTGAGAGAAAATTATATCAGGCGAATAATTCATTATTATCGATGATCTGAAACAAAGAATATAATAATTATAATTATTTTATTTATATCACAAGGAGAAACTCACAATCATAAAATTCACGAAATACATATACTTACGAATTATTTGTTGCAAATCGATGTGACCACCACAACAAGCGACAGCTTAATGATTAAGAAACTAATATTATTATAATGACGAAGCAGTAGTGTAACATAAACCTGTGATACAAGTTTGAACTTGTTTCTTGTGGACAATGAGCATGCGTGCGAACACCTGATTAGTGTTATATTTCAAAACTTTTTATTATTATATTTTATATACCAGTAAACTACTAAGAAACAAATGCATGTTTTGACAGGTTGGAGCTTCTTTGCTTGACATGTAGGAATGAGAAGTACTATAGGTACCAAATAGGAAGCTCTATTATCGCGGGGCTCCTATTTCTGGGTATGGGGTCAAAAGAGAACCTACCGTGGACAAAGTCTTTATACTATTGTCGAAGGTCTTTGGTCAAAAATATTTGAAAGAAGGCTTCGTCGACTTCGATCATACAAACATTCGATATTTGAACACTCGATGTATTCAGTGTACGATATATTAAATGTTCGATTTATTGCCCATTCGATCAATTGATATTCGACTGGCTTCGACTTTCGATTTGGCATAGTACATCCGTAGGAATGGTAGGTATTTCACAAAAGGAATGAAAATAAAAGATGTTACATATTCATACAAATGTATTTATTTTCAAATAAAACTTATACAATAAACTTACATTTATTTTATTACATAGGTAACTATTTTTAGTAATGCTATACGAAATATTATATATTTATTAATCTGTATATTTACAGTAGGTACATGGAATTTATAATTGATTAACACGATATTGCTTATAATATTTTAAAATATGTAACAATTAGATAAGTAAATTACTTAAATATAGTTGCATTTCCCCAAGCTAAAGTAGATACCTTATCTGGTAATAGCAACCGTTTATCGTCATTGCTTGAAAGTGCTATTTTATTTACACTCTGTGTAAATATTTCATGCTTTATTGACCTAAAGAGTAAATTCTTTTTGCGGATGACATTACAATTATACAAAACATTTTTATAATCTATCATATGTAAATTTTTCATTACACATTTTTTTGTTCCTTTTGCTTTCTTTATTGTTTTGTCTAAAGTTTTTATACAATAAAGCTTTGAACGTAGCCCTACAAATTCTTTAATTATTTTGCCACCCATTTCATCCTTAAAAAGCCCTGGAACTTTTTTATTAATAATTGGCAAGCCAAACTCGTTATCAGAATCGTAATTGCTAGTATCAAAATATTGAAGAAAATATTGTTTAATATCTTTGTAAAAGTCATTCGTCTTTACATTATAAACTAGACTATCAGTGTCAGTATAGCATAATTCAACATTATTGCCATAAAATGGTTTTATTGTAGAATAGTGGAAATCGTACATATGACTCTTAGATAATTCTAACACAGCGAACCCTATGTATATTGGTTTATTAAGAATAACAAGCGAAGGTTTCATTTGTATTGCTACCAAATCATCTGAAAATACTGAAGCGCTATGAAAATATGGGCTAGCGATTAACTTTTCAGCACAAGCTGATTTTTTTGTTTTATTATTTGGGTCACACCATTTGTTTACTAACTTTAAATCAATTCTATGCTCATTATTCTCCAGTTTTTCCAAAAATACTGTTGTTTAATAATTTGAAAAAATCTTGTTCAAACTTCGATTCGGCTTTTTGACGTAACTGAGTGTTAAGATCAATATATTGCTTTAAAAAATTACTTTGCTTAAATACGATAGCGCGATGGATCTTTTTCAGTATTAAACCGTGTCGTATGCATTTTTTTAAATGGACGTAATGAATAACATAGTTGTATTTATCATACAAATTTGGTATTAGTTTTTTATTCTTACCACCAGGCGGCAAGCATTTTTCTGGACAAAATGGAAAGTCGTTGTGTTCAGTGTGTAAACTCTCAGGGTATATTAAATCAACTTCAAGAATATAACCATATGCCGCGTTATCACTAATATCTGTCAAGTTCAAATGTAAATTATTTATTTCATAGCTTGACATAAATCTAAAATCTGAATAGGGCAATGATTGACACATGCTATAACCATATAAATTGTTACAGTCTAAATAAACGATGAATGCATTTGGACGAGTTGGATCGTAAGAATCTAAATATTTATGATTGGCTTTGACATGTCGTTTGAAACACATACAAACACCTCCACGAATACCTTTTTGTATCATTCTAAAAATTTGTACATCGCTAATCAATTCTAATTTAACGCTTGTTTTCAAAAGCATTGCATCGAATGATAGACTTGGTGCTGTTAAGTAAAACGCTGGATCGAGATTATAGTACCGCTTACAAGTTTTTCTGAAACTTTCAAACACGTCTGCTAGCAATAATATGTCGGTTTTAAGATATAAATCTGTGTACATAACCATATTTTTAATATTAAACACTGACCAAATGGATTGCGCGTGTTCATAGTCATCATCAGTAATTAGCTCGTTTGACAAGGAGTTATAAAAATTGGTTTTATTAGGCAAACACGTATCTTCATATCGATTCCATTGTGACATATAGTCATACGGATACACTCCTTTACGAGTAAGGAGGTCAAATTGTCTTTTCTCAGGAAAATAAGATTTTAGTAATTTAAACTCTTGTTTTTTCATAGTATTAACCAACTGTTCTAAACTAGTTCCTAAAAACTTGAATGAATCTACAAATCGAACCTGGATACTTTCCTCCCTTGAAATAGGAATGAACTTTGTGAAAGAAATATAGTTTTCGTTTGTTTTAGGGATTACTTTTAAAGATCCAGGAGCTTCGCCCAATTCTTTTATGAAAAGGTGACAATCATAACCAGATAAATTATGAAAAAATACTGGCAAAAATGTTGGTAATTTATATTGTAAGTTACAATAACTATGAGCTGCACCGCGATATTTACCCGTCAAATGACAATGGTCTCGGACCCTATCACCAAACAATAAATGCTCACAAATATGACAAGTTACCGCGTTATCAAAGTCGTGCGCATTAATATCGGTGTAAATCATAGGTACTTGTTTTTTAAAAATATTGTAAATTTTCTTTGCATCTTTGTAAATATAATTTACAAAATTTGATACACAATCCAAACCACGATATGAAACGTAACGATTATAATTTTTGTCTAGCGCGCACGTAATATGATAAGCGAAAGCAACAGGCACATGTCGCTGACGCGTTACAGTGCTCGCTTTAGTTGGATCAGGGTCACAAGACTCAAACCGTTCTAGCATTGTTTCAAAGTCTGCGTATATAACAAATGGTACAATTTGCTTTCTACTAAAATTTTTAAATTTAATAGAAGAACCCTGTGGAGTTAGTTCCGTAGCGACACCTCCACAACTATGCGAATCAAGATCGTCGTATGTATTAAAAAATATTAAACAAACGTCACAAAAATGCAATTTACCGTGATGTTTTGTAATTTGATTTTTAACAAGTCGCGGTAAATCTTTGATTAGACAGTAATGTGACAAATTATCGCTTTCTAGATAAAGTAAATGAATTACCTTTTTCTTTAAATTATTTGATTTATAGAGAGGTCCTACCACAGTACCATTTTTTAGCCCATAAATATAAACACAAATTTTAGGATTATTTACTTCAAACTTGGCAATATCTGAGAAAGTCAATGGAAATTCTATGCCTTCTATATTTAACACATCCCGGAAATCAGGGTAAGATGATACTCTTTCAGGGTGACTGTTGGCTGGGTATAAAGCAGCAACAATTGACCATAAAAAGCAATACTCATCATTATTTCGAATATTTACACAAGCTTTTTAGATTTTATAGTAGCCGGCAACTCAATAAAGCCTGAACCGCGCAAAGGTTGATATTTGTTAATATTCACCTCTAAGTGAGAGCTACTCAAGAATGACCAGCCACTATCACGATCCTGGAATTCTTCAACCTTTTTTGTTAGAATGCATTTAATTTGGGATATTAAGGGCCCATATTCATAGTTTTGATGAAGTGTATAATTTTTTGTACATAATGATTTCATCTCTTGAGAGTCATTTTTAAACATAAAAAACAAAGCAAAATACTCAAAGTTAATTTTCACGCAAGTATGTTGTTTAAGGGACAAGTCTATTAATGACTTAATTTTTTCATGAATGCTAATTAAAAATGAAGTTAAGGAACAGTTCTCATATTGATTAACAATTCTATAGGAAGCAATGCGATTTCGAAATGCAGAATTTATTAATTCAACACCATCGCAGAAATTAGAAATATTTTTGTTTTTGTGATTGGTGCTGCGTAAGTGACCTATCCAGTGCTTGCGCTCAACAGATGTATTACAGACAGTACAGAAAGGCATTTTAGAGAAACGAAAATTAGATCAGAATAAAAATTATTTAAGTGTTTCAATAAAATATAAGTGTTTTAATGAAAAAGAATGATCTAATAATACTGCAAAAAGAACAAATTAGGGTAGAGCGGGGTTAGTTGAGCGTAGGGGTAAGTTGGGCAATCGAAATATCTCGAAAACTATTCACCGCACACGAAAGCATCAAATAGCGGAAAGAAGGGGTCGCGGGAGGGGAACTCATCGCGCAACTGCCAGTGGCGACTCGTCGATCGAGTGAAGTACACGCGGGCGTTGTTTATTTTGTGACCAAAAAGTAAAATAATAGTAAGCCGGAATATTTCGTCTGTAAGAGTCAAATATTGTCCGTGTTCAGTTAGGTAAGTGTTAAACTTTAATAAATTCATTGTACTTTTGATATATATTAAGGTTCTGGGTATGATTATAACTGAGTTTTCATAACCTTGCTTTTGTTTTAAAATTTCGGGTTGGGGTTAGTTGAGCTACAGTTGCTCAACTAACCCCACGACTTAGAACGAAGTAATATATGTTATTTTGTATTTTTTTCAGGATGCGGCATTATAAAAGAAAGACTACAAGATGTTCTTACTCCACTCAAGACCTAAATGATGCTGCAAAGGCTGTAAACGATGAGGGAAAAAGTGTCAACGCCGCCGCCAAAGAGTTCGGTATCAAACGGATGACTTTGACAAGATATTTGAAAAAATTAAGCGAAGGTGTGGATTTATCTATGGGTTATGGAGCACCGAGGCAAGTATTTACTACCTTACAAGAGGACTCTTTAAAAAAATACTTACTACAAATGGCATCAATCTTCTACGGATATTCTCCGAAAGACGTCCGTCGCCTTGCCTACGAGTGTGCCACTAAATTTGCTATTAATATTCCATCCTCCTGGACTGTAAAGAAGATGGCTGGAAAAGAATGGCTTACGATGTTTTTAAAGCGAAATCCGGAGCTATCTATTCGAAAGCCAGAACCCACTAGCCTTGGTCGAGCAACTTCATTTAATGCTCAGAATGTCAAAGTATTTTTCGACAAATTAGCTGAAGTAATGGATAAACACGGATTTAGTGCGTCAGACATTTGGAATGTTGACGAGACAGGAGTGTCCACTGTGTTGAAGCCAAATAAAATTGTGGCTGCCAAGGGTAAGCGTAACGTCGGCGCCATGACCTCTGGGGAACGAGGGACTAACGTTACAGTGGTAACTGCTGTGTCTGCTTATGGAAATACAGTGCCTCCTATGTTTGTGTTTCCCAGAAAACAATTTAAAAACCATTTTCTTAATGGAGGTCCCCCTGAATGTATAGGAGCTGGCAATGCCAGTGGATGGGTCACAGACCAAGAATTCTACCAGTTTATCCAACATTTTATTAAGCATGTGAAACCGTCCATGGAGCACCGTATTTTGTTGGTCTTAGACAATCATTCTTTCCATCTGAATGTGGAGACATTAAACTTAGCTAAAGAGAACGGAATTGTCATGTTGTCGTTTCCACCGCACTGTAGCCACAAATTACAACCATTGGATGTCTCAGTATTTGGACCGTTCAAAAAGTATTGCGCTGCTGCTCAAGATGCATGGCTACGAAACAATCCGGGCAAGACTCTAACTATATATGATATACCAAAAATTGTAGCCGAGTCCTTGCCGTTTGCTCAAACAAGTATAAATATTGTCAACGGTTTCCGAAAGACTGGCATATTTCCGTATAATGCAAATATTTTTAGTGACGACGAGTTTTCACCATCATTTGTAACTGACCGTCCAGATCCAGAAACTGTCCAACTTGAAATAGATTATCCAGAGCAAGCCGGCATGCCTAACACTAAACCTAATCTCACACCTTCTGCCTACACCAGCCAAGCTGAACCTGAACCTAGTACAAGCAACAAAGAAAACGAGCTGGCCGATCTAACGCATATTTTTTCTCCGGAAATTGTTCGACCATACCCAAAGGCAGGCCCTAGAAAAGTAACCAAAATTAACAGAAGAAAGAGAAAAGCTGCTGTTCTAACAGACACTCCCGTAAAGAATGCATTAGAAGAGGAACAAAAGAGGACCACCAAAAAAATTAAAAAGTCAAAGAAGAACATTGATAAAAAAAGAAACAAGAGTGTATCTAGAAAAGTTCTCCAATCAAGTGACGAAAGCGATGATGATAATTATTCCTGTCTGATTTGTTGTGAAGACTTTTCTGAAAGTTTACCCGGAGAAACATGGATCCAGTGTCAAGTTTGCAGGGAATGGGCACATACAAAATGTGCGCCAGCTGCTTGTTTTACTTTCGTTTGTGTCAATTGCAACAGTGACAATGACGATTAAATTTTAAAATTAATATAATTTTTGTCTATGTTAATTATATGTTATTGATAATTTTACTATAGAAATATTTAAGTCTGATTTTGAACATAAAGACTGAATCTAATCGTAAAGTTAAGTTTAAGATACGTTGATATTTTGTTCATTATATTTTCAGTTTTTTTTCATAGAAAATATCTTTTAGTTAATGTTTTGTTGATTATATTTTCAGTTCATAGAAAATATGTTTTAGTTGATGTTTTGATGATTATATTTTCAGTTTATTTTTTATAGAAAATATCTTTTAGTTGATGTTTTGTTGATTATATTTTCAGTTTATTTTTACGTAGAAAATATCTTTAGATTTTGTAATTTTTCCACTAGAAGATTATAAATAAAAAGTTGATTGCCAAACAATTTTTTTATTTTATGTCTAGTTAACATTAAACCCTTGGTTTGACTACACATTCTTAGTGCTCAATTTGCCCCATACCCTTGCTCAACTTACCTCACCTATGGGGTATGTTGAGCATACTTGACTTTCTGCATTTAAACTTGTCTAGCATTTAATTTGACTTATTGGATATAAATTAATAGGGACACTTTGATAAAGGGATAAATTAGTAATCTATTAGTATACATAACAAGCCGTTAAGACTTATCGGTGTGGAGCTATAACCGCTAACGTGAAAAATTGCTCTACTAGCCCCGCCCTACCCTAAACAAAAAATAATTACATATATTTATACGAATGTCGTCACTATACTAAACAGGTCCTTACTAAGTAATTCATGCGCTCGTTGCATGAATTTTTGCAGCGCATTCCACTGCAGAAAGCCTCAGTGTAACTGTAATTTCAGTGTGACTAATGCTATAGTTTTGGCATGGGCTTTGATGTCTACTTAAAATTCATCCTACATTATTATATATCTCAATAAAAATATAAGTGCATCAATGAAAAGAATGACGTACCTAATGATATAATCATAAAAAGAACAAATTAATCGTAAAATTATAGTACCTATTTAAAATTAATATTGTCACTGTAATACGTGGGCTCTGCGTCATTAAATAGTTCATGCGCTCGTTGCATGAATTTTTGCAGCGCATTCCACTGCACAGAGCCTCGGTCTAATTGTAATTTAAGCGCGACCAACGCCTTTCTCCACCGATCCTCACGAGGGATGGAGACCACGTCACCCTTAGCGTAAACCTTGATGTCTACGTAAAATTCCCCTGATAAGTCCACTTTCCTTCTCACCTTCCCGTTGTCGACACGGCTCACGAGGGACGAACCGAGATCAGAGCACGAAGTAAGTGGCCGCTCCACATCCTCTTCTAAGCCGAAGAGATCTGAGCTGCGTTTCTTTTCGTTGTAATTTTTACTGTAAATATAAAAATAATAAATTACTATAACGAAAGAGGCTATTTACGCTGGATGCGGAAGGCTTAGGCTGAGGTAGTTCAACAGTAGATTGCAATAGACTAAGTTGATTGACAGTAGATATGTTTATATATACCTAGGTAAGATATATTTTATCTAAAGTTGTTACTGTACAAAAGGAGTATCTTATAGGTGTGTTAGGTATCTGTTTCAAATACTAGTAGAGGACTTATATGTATATAACACTTAAATATCCACAATACACAGCACTAAAACTAGATATACAAGCAGTATTAAAATATTACCTCGATTTCGACTCGGAAGGCTTGGAAGTGCCTCGTGAATCCGGAGCTTTGCGCTTCGTCACCTTTTTCTTTAACTTCTTAGCTTGCGGTGCTTCATTCACTATGGAATGCGAGTATTCACTTTCGGATGCAGACCTGCAAATAATACACAAAGATTATTATTTATTGTTACAATCACTATTCTTTTTTTCTTTTCGTGTGGTTAGTGGTCAACCTGTTATCAAGAGTTGTTCAAGCCGCCCGTAGGCCTCTGACATGGCTTAACGACTGCTATCAATTTGACAACAACCGGGACCGACTTTTTACGTGCCCTCCGAAGCACGGAGACGCTCAGATGAAATACCACTAAGCGGTCACCCATCTATAGACTGGCCGCACCCAACGTTGCTTAACCTCGCTAATCGTTTACCGATCAGTGAGTGCAACTGGCTATGAGCGCCTCACAATCACAATTGATAATAACTCATTAGTTTACGACTAGGATTTGAACCTGCGATTGTTATTATTAAAGGAAGTTTAGACCAAATTGACTTAAAGTGAACAATACATAATATATCCACTGAACCACAAACATCCTTAATTATTTAGATAGCACTTACTTACATTTTTGTTGTATTGATGTCGGTTTTCAAGCGCGTAACGATAAGAATAAACACTTAGAAAATATTTTTTGAGAGTCAAAGAATTTAGGCAACTATCTTTCTCAGCCGGCAGGCAGAAACCAGATCCGTAGCTGGGTTGTCTTGTCACATTAAGACAAAGGAATGAAGTGATTTTTTGATCTAAATTGATCGGGTTTTATATACAGAAATCATCCATTCAGCAAAATTATTTTACTTTAAAAAATAAACTTTAACTTCTTTGTTTTAAAGAATTATGAGTAATTATTGTCAGTTACATCCCTTTAAATTACATCGATGCATATCGATTCCGTCAAATTGACTTTTTGCCCTGAGAAATGAAATATAAAACCATCGTTTATGCAGCGCCGACAAAGAAATGAATACATGTGTGCTTGTTCATAAGACATCATTACCTAAGCATAATATATATTATTATGAACTAGCTTTGCCCGCGACTTCGTATGCGTTGAAGTTCAGTTCTATTTTTCTAAAATTTTATAGTTATTCTACCATTCGGAGTGGACAGGAATCATACAAATCAAATATCATAAAATCAGTCCAGCCATTGTCAAGTTATAAATTGTGTTACTAACACAATTTTGTTTTATTTACCTATGTAGATTAAATAATATTTGAGAGATTTTACGAGACTTATTTAAAACGCGTAGAAGAAAGCCAATTATAAGTAACAATTTTTAGTATCATATAACTAACACATGCTGGTCAAACTCCTGAATTAAATTAATATTGTAAAGTAAAGAGCGATTGCGTAAGGAATTAAAACCTACCAAAACATTTCATCTACCAAAATTTTACAAAAACATTGTAAGTATTAATTTTTGTTAGATTGTTTATTACTTAAAATACTACTATTATATTATATACCTAATACTAAAGATGAGTTATTGACTACAGAACCCTAAAAAATGTGTCGTAATATGTAGCAGTAATTAAATATTTTATGAATGTGTATTATAATAACATTTTATTTGCAAAATAGTTTTACATACTGGTAGTGAAGCAGACATTAGATAAGTATATAATAAGTTTGAATTCGTATGCCAACTACTCTTTATGAAAATGACTATAGAGACGTATAACAATTCACAAACGAAGTTATTTTCAAAATTAGTGTCAGAATATTTTCCAGTTACCTATATAAAATAATGTATACCTACTTATTTTATAATCCTACTTTTGTTTGAATTATCTTAGTAAATTGTATAAGAGACAAATTTTAAACAAAAACTACAACATGCACGAATGTCATCTTTCTCATCGTATAAATATGTTCTCACGGAATTGACACATACATGCACACAGCTCACATACAACCTAATACGAAACTGCAAGTTACATTATGCAGTTCAGCAGTTTTGTTAGTACCATTTAGCAACCTGTAATCCAGTATCATTACAAAATGTAACGTGAAAGGGATAAGTATTTAATTATATTATTACTCTCTAGTGCTGATATAATGGAGGTTCCGAATCTCCGCCCAACCTTGGTTGGTTTTCAGTTAGAACCTAGAAGTAATAATTTCGGTCGACGATAGGTAGTGAGTAAAGTAGTGTAGTGCAACAGTTATATTATTACTCTCTAGTGCTGATATAATGGGGGTTCCGAATCTCCGCCCAACCTTGGTTGGTTTTCAGTTAGAACCTAGAAGTAATAATTTCGGTCGACGATAGGTAGTGAGTAAAGTAGTGTAGTGCAACAGTTATATTATTACTCTCTAGTGCTGATATAATGGGGGTTCCGAATCTCCACCCAACCTTGGTTGGTTTTCAGTTAGAACCTAGAAGTAATAATTTCGGTCGACGATAGGTAGTGAGTGAAACGAAGGCGACTGAGGTGAGCCGTAGGAACGACAGGTGAGACAACTTCACATAGAAAACATGCTGCGCGATCCAAAAATATTATTGGGCATTCTACTCCACCTTCCGTTCACTCCAGAAGTATTATTGGGCATTTTACTCCACCGGGAGAGACGGAGGCGAACGAAGTGAGCCGTAGGAACGGTAGGTGGAGTAGAATGCCCAATAATACCCTACTACCACCAATTATGTTCCTTGTTTATTATGTAATCACCGTTTAGTATTTTTTTATAGAACAATATTTTTTTTTCTTGAATAGCTTTTTCAAATCATAGCTTGTAAGCTGTGATTGGACATTTTATTTCAACAATAGTATCTTTATCAATTATACCGTCTGGTGACGGCCCAAGAAATGGTATTTCTTCATCCAGAAAAAGTCCACATGGTTGTATTTTGACGTTCTCTTGTTTTGACATCTGTTCTTTTGCGATATTTTCACTCTCTTGTCCATGTTTTATAGACTTTACGTGTCCTATCGACTCTTTGTATAAAAGATCTTTCACTAAATTGCAGCAACTCAAGTTATTGCGTCTTTTTATAACACGTCCAAAGTTGGAAGCGGTCAAAATTCGTCTTCTTAGTTTTAGCCACTCACTAGAACCACTTTGTAGGATAGTGTTTCTTTCTATTTGCTCTCGTTTTTGGCAGTTTCTGACAAATTATTTAAAAATATCTTTTTTGATTTGTCTAACATATCATCACTCATATCCGGCCTTGAACATTGTTCTCCATAATTTTTAGCACTTTCAGCGTTATGGTCATACAACCTTTTCTTTATTCTATGATATTTTTTTGCTAATTGCAAGCGTTTTTGTTTACGTAGTTCCATCTTTTTTAATTTACTCTTTGGACTCCTGCCCATGATTGATTTTTGCAACAACGATAAAGGTTTATGGGTATTAAACGATAAAGCTGCTGCATTACAACGCATATGATATTGATACTTCTGGGAAAAATTTATCCGCTTACAACTTTATAAACTTTGCAACAATACTGTGGTAACGCTCTACAACATTGCTGTTAACATCTTCAATCAAGCTTCTTGAGTGAGCAGCTATTTGTGTTAATATTATCTTTATTCTGTGCCATAAACCGTTTGTAAAGATGTCTCTGTCTATGTTTTCATCTTCTCCTACCTTTGAACAAAAATATGTCTTGCAAGTAGTATGGATCCCAAAGGCATGTTCTGCGGCCAACATAATATCATTGTGTAAACTAGTGACATTTCTAGAATTTTTGTAATTTCTTATAGCTGTTACGATTACCTTTCTTACAGACAGTATTCTTTGTTTTGTTATGTATTTTCTGTATTTAATTAAATATTTTGTATCAGTAGTAAGAGCCTGTAACTTATTACAAAGGTTTCTTAACAAGTGGTTTCGGCATTCGATTTTTGCAATTGTTATATTTTCATACGATCTTGACTGTAACAATTTTTCATAAGTATTTGCATCACCGTCCGATATTAGTCTTGAATATATTAAATTGTGCATTTCTATGCTATTTTTGAAACCTTCTACTAAAATTTTCGATTTCATTCCAGTTGAAGGACCTGAAAATAATGTCATTTTAATTATAACACTTCATATAAAAACTGGTATTTTTTGCATGTTAATTCTACAACATGTTTTAGTATTTTAAATTTACCGGAATAATTTTTATAGCACTCATGCTCCTTAGGTGTGACATTTTTCTTCGCAGCTTGGGCGCATATGCAGCAGTATTTATTTTTTACAGCCATAAATAGAATTTTGCCAGTTCTTTTCCCTATTATCGCAGCTGCGCCTGATAAGGATGAGTAATTTTTTTTATATGATCTTTTTCCCCAACATCCATCTGCAATAACGTCAATACATGGTATGCCGTTTTCAGTAACTTTAACGTCTTCTAAAGCCAATGCACGTTCTTCCTTAGCGGCTTCGTTCATTGAACTGATAACTTCTTTTTCCCAAATTTTGTTAACGGATTCCATTCTTTTATTAAATATCTTATAAGATATTTGGGGCAAGTCCATTGCAGCTAATAATTCATTTAGCTGTGTATGGCCACAACCAATTGCTACTGCACCCGCAGCTGTATTAATATTTATGTCGATTTGTCGGTCATTGCAACAAATTGCAAAAGTTTCGTTACACATGTTGCATTTTAGTTTTAAATTAGAAACAAGACCTAATTTACGTTCAAATATAATTTCTACAGATTTCAAACCACAGGCCATATTCCCATGTGAAGATATTTCATGAAGGTCTTTAAAAAAATTTGTAATATTTAGTATTCGCATTCCATTTTCTACTTCTTAATTTTTTCTGAAAAGAAAATATATACTAATAATAATTCTACAATAATAATCTGAACGTATGTTTTCTATAAAGAAAACTTTTCTTATAATAGAAACAAAATCATTAATCTTTTATAGTTCACCTACATTATTTTTTATTACGGGTTATTCAGTTGTATGCTGAGAATATTCTATTAGAAATAGTATGAAATAATAAACTTTAATAGTAATTTTATCTATAGGGAATTTTCCTATATAAATCTTTATAGACTATATGTATGACGGCGCGAGGATTAATTTTAAGATTCAATATTGTTATTTGATTGAAGTAATTAGTTGTAAGAATAATCTAATTTAATTTAACTGCTTTGTTGTAAATTGTTACGAGTATCGTTGATGTTAAATTTCATTATTTAAAAATAATTTGTCTAAAATTAAATCAAGAGCGGGTAACCCCGAATAGAGTAGTTCGACGACGTCATCGAGATGGCGGTTCGCTGACACTTGTTTGACAGCGGTCGCCCGAGACGCACGTGTTCTAACCTATTGGCTCTTAATCCGTTTTAATCTTAAATTCAGTATTGTATTTTGATTTATATGGTGGTTAAATCGATTAAGTAAACCTTGAACATTACAAACGTGATTTGATTTCTGAGTTTCCGCCTTGTTCACACCCACAATGGAGGACGATAGCCTTAACCGCTCTAAAAGGACTTCTGATGATTCAATATGTATATATTTATGGTTAAACTATCCTGAAATCATAGTAATAATTATTTACCTGGCAGAAGTTGATTTCTCATTTTCTATCTCAATGTGAAAGGATTCTTCCTCAGAAAATGTTCTTTCAGACATTTCAGAACTATAACAGTATAATAATAAATATAAGTTATATTTACTATTTATAAAACGAATGAGTAAAAACAAATCCAGAAAAAAATGAGGCAGTATTTCAACTGTTGCATTGGGTACATATATGCTGCATGTTAGATGGACGGGGGAGGGACGGAAGGATTGTTTGTTTTTACTACGGATTCTTAAAAATTAAAGAACCCACACTGATTATAAAGCATACATAAAATAATGAACAGAGAACAGCGTTGTTTCAAAAACAACCGAAATATATATAAAATAAATGATAATAATATTTAGTCTAAAATACTTACTGACAAGTAAGTATTTTAGACTACTACAATCATCATGTTCTCATTTTCATAATCAATACGCAAAGGATGCGTAGTTGCCTTTTTCACCTTCAGAGTTTCCGTAAATCCAGAACTACAACATAAATGTAAGTATTAGTTACTATGACTATAAGAATTTATAAAACTCGAATCTGGACTGTCCCCGCTACAATGTAGTATGGTTATACTACACTGCAATACTCACCTCGTCCCTGCATTTTCGTTTTTGTTAGTTCGTATTCTCCTAAAACAGGAATGAAGTCAGTTTTTGGAATAAAATAAAAATACCTTACATTAAATATAATGATTATTGTTTGGTTGAATTCAGATAGGTAGGTCAGGATGGACAAATTATAATTATGCTTAAAAATACGTTTGGTACTTACCTCAGTGATCTATTTTTTTCGAGTATACGGCGTTTCTCCATAAGTAATTTGGTTTTACCAGCCATTTTATTGCGAAACCTATATTTGAATAAAATTGTTTTGTGTTTACTCCGAGCGTCAGCGTCTACCCGTGACAGTGGTCAGCGATGCACTGCCACCGGTCGCCCGCAACAGCCCCTGCTAAACCGCGCACTGAGTTTAGTCGAAGAAAACAAATACTGATATTATTCGTTGACTTTAAAAAAAAACGTATACTAAAAGATAGATAGTTAAATTGTCTGTAAGATGGTGAAAGTTTCATAAAAATACGCCTGATAGTTTTTGTGTGATTATCGTTTTTTAGTCCGCGTTAGACATATATGTACAAATTAATTACACTATGTTATACAAACATAATCTAAAATGTTCACATATTAAATCATGAAGAAAATTATCTAGTTTAAGCTACTGTAGCGATGGTGATGAAGGAAAGACGACGATGAAATCACGTAAGCTTTTATTTTCTTAATATCAGTACAATTTCAATGATGGTATGGTCCACAAATGTTCGAGATCAAAGCATCTATGTACGCCCACCATCGCCTATTGTTCCCTAAGTGTCAGTTGGTCCGGATAGTTCCACGAGGTGCGGAAGCTATGCCGTGCACAACGGACTGCGGTTTATTATGCTGGCGCGAACGCCTTATATAGTGTCCTGGCGCGGTGGGGACGATAACGGCAGGTATGTGTGCGTTCGGCCGGGCTTGGTGACCGTCGTCAGCGCTGCATGTGTGCGTAGATGAAGCGCGGCGTATGGGTGTCCATTAGCGGTGTTACAGTCTCCCCCTTCGACTTGGAAGACCTGCTGAAGAGTCGACCTTCCTTGGACGCCCTCGACGACGCTGAATTGGGAATGCTAGAATTGGGAGAGAGTTTTCATTAGATTCCACTACGCGTCCTTTTGGACGACCTCTTTTGCGAAGAGGTACCACTGGTGTTGGCAGAGTGACCTTAGCACTATTATATGCTTTCAAAGCAGAAGCATGGTAGATGCCCACAGCTGTCTGGGGAGCGGCTGGAGCAGCTACTTCGTAAGATGCTGGGCCATGTTTCTTTAGTATTATATAGGGCCCATCGCGCCGTGGAGCAACTTTAGCGCTAATGCCCTGACTTGATTTACTTAATGAGTGTAGATTAACTAAAACCAGATCTCCCGGCTTATAATCAGGCGATACTGAACGATGCTGATCAACGATTTCTTTCCACTTTTCCTCTTTTTCTTCTTGAACTTCTTGTACTCTCTTCAAAGTGTCAACCAGTTGTATAAGTTTTGGGGTTATCTCCGGGACAAAGTTTTCTGAACTGATAATTGCCCTATAATCATGTAGATTATCATATGGAGTTCGAAGTTGCCGCCCAAATGTCATATAAGCAGGAGTAAGGGCGGTAGAGGAGCAAGTAGCGGTGTTCATAGCAAAACGAATACTGGGTAGCTTATCGGGCCAATCTCGATGGTTATCTCCCACCAAAATGGCTAATTGCGTCTTCAGATCCCTATTTCTTCGTTCCACGGGGTTTGCTTCAGGGTGGTATAGCGGAGTGTAAGCATGTTTAATCTGTAGGCAGAACATCATCTGTTGCATTATGGAACTAACAAACTGAGTACCATTGTCACTTATTACCCTTCTTGGGACGCCATATCGTAGGAATAGCTCACTGATTAAAATATTGGCACAATTAGCAGCGGTTGCGTTTTCTAAGGCGAACAGTTCTACCCATCGACTCGCAACATCCTCTACTATAAAAATCCAGTTTTCCCATCGGGAGAGGTTGGAAGTGGTCCGAACAAATCGAATGCAACTGTCTCAAACCGTTGATTCATCACAGTGGTTTGCAATAGTCCTGCAGGTTTCTGATTCGAAGCTTCTTTCTTTGAGAAGCTAAGCAATTCTTAACATAGCTCTCGATGTATTTATACATGCCTTTCCAGAAGTATCTCTCTGATATCTTTTTAAAGGTTTTTTTTGCACCGCAATGGCCTGCAAGTGGATCGTCGTGATAGACAGACAACACATTAGCCCATTCATGTTCTGGGACCACTAATTGAGCGTCGTCTGCGTCACTTGTGTGATGTCTATACAATAAACCTCTATCCATGAAGTATCCTTTATTGCTCCAATAAACAGCGTTCTCATTGGAAGTACCATCTTCCAAGGCAGTGACTATACGTTGAATATTGCTGTCCTTTAGTTGTTCCCGACGAATCTCAGCTGGATTTCGTTTAGGCATTTCAAATCCAATACCACATATTCCGCATGTTTTGTATGTTTCATCAGTGCAAGAAGGGCGTGATAAAGCATCGGCGACCACATTTGTTTTTCCAGGAAGATACTTTATGGTAATATCATAAGCTTGCAGCTGTAGTGCCCAACGAGCTAATCTGCCTGTCGGTGATTTTAAATTAATTAACCATTTTAATGCCTGGTGGTCGGTCAATATTACTACGGAAGTCCTTCGATATATCCTCGAAATTTTTGAATAGCCCAAACGACAGCCAAAGCTTCCCTCTCCGTGGTGGAGTAATTTCGTTCAGCAGGAGTCAGGAGTCTACTGGCGTATTCAACGGGATGTTCATCGTGGTCATCCCCCTGCACAAGAACAGCTCCCAATGCATAGTTGCTAGCGTCCGTTTTAATAATATATGGTTTCGTTTCATCGGCTTGACGTAGTACAGGACCCGTGGCCAAACAACGCTTCAACTTGTTGTACGCAGCATCCTGTTCGTCACCCCAATCCCATGAAACATTCTTCTTTGTCAGCTTTGTTAGAGGTGCCGCTGTAGCAGAGAAATTTTCTATGAACCGTCGATACCATAAACACGTTTGCAGAAAGCTTATCAGATGTTTCAGATTCTTAGGGCGTGGTAATTCAATAATGGCGGATACTCGATCTGGATCCATTTGTAAACCATTAGGGGTTATGTAATGTCCCAAGTATTTAATACTTTCACAGCAAAATCGACATTTCTTCAAGTTGATTATAACATTATACTCTCGCATTCTGTGGAATATTTTCGATAGATCATTTAAGTGATGGTTGAATGAAGGTGAAAGAATGATAAGGTCATCCAAATATGCTAGAATTTTTATTTCTAAACTTAATTGTAGTTTGTTGATCAGACGCTGAAAAGTAGCTGGTGCATTTCGGAGACCAAACGGCATTCTATTAAATCGATAAATGCCAAAAGGCGTTATAAAAGCTGTCTTGTCTCGATCTTCTTCTCGAACGTTTATCTGCCAGTAGCCTGCTTTCAAATCTAAGGCGGTCATGAAGGGAGTAGGTTTTGCTTCATGTAATAAGTCATCGATTCTGGGAATCGGATATCTATCAGGTACCGTGATCGCGTTTAAGCGTCTATAATCAACACATAGGCGTATTCGCCCATCAGGCTTGGGAACTAAGACTACAGGAGTAGCCCATGGTGAAGAGCAAGGTTCGATAATGTTATCTCGTAACATTTGTTCTATCTCTTCTTTCAGAATCTTTCTGCGAGGCGCGGACAGACGATACGGCGGCGTAGAAATAGGAGCATGATCCTGTATATCGATGCGATGCTCCACTCCCGAAATAGGCTTCCCGTTCGGATTGAGGATGCTTTGGTATTCTTGTAATAGCTCCTCCAGTCGTTGTTTTTGGTCCGCAGAAATATGATCGCCAACCTGTTCAATATTAATCGAATCAATCTCCACAGATGAGGATGTACTTTGAGGATCCGGAAACAAACTTAATGAATGTGGAGATAATTCAACTTCCGCAGCGTTCGATTGAATCCGAGCATATTGTAAGATAAAGTCTATCCTCGGGGAGTATCCATCAAATAGGGTCCGGAAGCGCTTCGGAGGCGTTGATGGGAATTCAATTCGAGCTGGGTGAAATGGCAAACGAGCACTCTCCAACGGCAAATCAGCCATATTCTGTGGTGTGTACGTACTTGCAACTGTTGTTGGGGTAATTGTTGTTGGGGTAGTTGCTGTTGAGGTAATTGCTGCAGCTGCGATGGTTGGTTCATCTTTCTTTACAGGTACACTCATATTACTTTCCTTAGGAGTATTCGTCAGAGGGGTAACAGGGCTAGGTAAACTAAACTCGTTTAACTCCATTGTATTTTCGAACGTGGCAAAGTCCTCTGAGTATAGCTCGTATTCGACGTTCGGGTTTTCCAGACAGTGCCAGGTGAATTGTGGTAAGTTTAACATCATCTTCGCGTCCTGGATAAATCCAATACCCAACAGGGTCTTATTGTCTTTGGAATCGGGTAAGACGATGAAATTCGTTAATATCCTGTACCCACACAACCCAACATATACGTTGACTGTTAGTATTGCCTGTGGTTTCGTTACACCGTCAGCAAGTAACATTAACGGTTCTAGTTTGAAATTTATAACCTCTGGCCTTGAGACAACAGTACAGTTGATAAGATGCCACACTTGTTTTGGCACATGTATCGATATGTGCAACACCAACGATATCATCTATCGATATGAACACGACGGGGCGCGATCTAGCATCCGTCTGTACGTTAACTGCACAAAAACTAATCTTCTCTAATTTTGGAGCTTTATTCTTGCTAGAACATGTAAGGCAGTTTGATCTAATCACTCCAGGAGCCCCGCATCCATAACATGAAAATTTTGGCTGTGATGGGGAGGCATCTGGGTTGTGCTTTCACTGGTATGCGTAGCCATTAGAACGCGTGACGGCTGTTGTTCTTGAAGTGCTTCTGCTTTTTTCTTTTTACGGCAGATCTCCGCGGTATGTCCAGGAATTCTACAAAAACTGCAGCGTAGTTTGCCAGGTCGTTGTTGAAGTGATTGAATGTTCCTAGTTGAGGACTTGGTTTGCCGTTTTTCTTCCAAGTTACTTTCAACACCTCTGGCCGCTTCGATCAATTGATCAAAATTGTTTATAGCAGATCTAGGTACCGCACTTCTTATGTCCAATCTTATTAAACCGTAAATCATGTCGATCTTCTGGGTTTCAGTGTGTTCTGGGCTTGGTAGTAGCGTAAAAAGCATTCTCTTCTTAGCTATAAATCGTTCAGTTAACTGATCCGTCTCCTGCTTTTCGCTCATAATCTCCTGGTATATAAGATAGGGTGGTTTCTTCGGAGCAAAAGCATGACGAATTTTCACTTTAAAATCCAGCCACGTCTCTATTTGGTTTTGAACTCCTTGCCACCATAGTCCGGTTTCGTTCTTCAAAATAAGCGGCAAGCCAGTTAACGCATCTTCATCAGAAATTCTTGCAATGCTTTTATAGACGTCTACCGCCGCCAAAATGCTTCTAACACTTCGGAATTCTTGTCTCTATCATATGTATATTATTACATAATGCGAATGAACCCCGTCTACTCCCAGAACCAATCGTTTCCAATAATTGGCGAAACTGAGCGTCGCTGAAGTTAGCCATCTTCGTAGTTTTCACAGTTGTAGTCTTCCTTCCAGCACGCGTCACTATGTACTCTTCCCGGGCCGGCACGTTGGTCGCCACTGTAGCGATGGTGATGAAGGAAAGACGACGATGAAATCACGTAAGCTTTTATTTTCTTAATATCAGTACAATTTCAATGATGGTATGGTCCACAAATGTTCGAGATCAAAGCATCTATGTACGCACACCATCGTCTATTGTTCCCTAAGTGTCAGTTGGTCCGGATAGTTCCACGAGGTGCGGAAGCTATGCCGTGCACAACGGACTGCGGTTTATTATGCTGGCGCGAATGCCTTATATAGTGTCCTGGCGCGGTGGGGTATGTGTGCGTTCGGCCGGGCTCGGTGACCGTCGTCAGCGCTGCATGTGTGCGTAGATGAAGCGCGGCGTATGGGTGTCCATTAGCGGTGTTACACTACTTTTTTTTTCAAATAATTAGCACTTGTCGTTTAGACGTGATCTTCGCTTTAAAACAATTAAAAATCGTATATCAGCGCCTTCAACCTTTTATTATTAAATCAGACACAAACATGAGACTAGCCGTCAGTGCAGAGAAAAGATAATAATAACACTCAAGTAAGTTTCTAAAGTATTTTAATTATTACTCATTTTTCTTAAAATTAAAGATTAATCAAAAGCTTTACAGGTGTTCGTATGTTTCATCATATTCACTTGTTTCATTCGAGAGCCGGTTAGATTGATTTGTTTCATTATATTCATTTGACTGTGTTGTGTATCCTCTATTTACCGGCGTCGGGTAGTATTGACTGCTGTGGGAATCGGAAACGGGTGATGAAAAACGAGGCCAGTTTGACTGTGTGTGCTGTTCTGGAATTTGATATTTGACTTTATTTAATGCTTTCATAACATCCAGGCGAAATTCTAAATATTATTTCTCTGTCATTTTAGACATCTCCGGCAAAAAAGATAATAAAAAATATCGGTTAGCATCGTTATTATCATTATGTAACTTTTTCAGAAGAGATTCTTGAAATAATGTCAATGTTTGTTTTTTATTTTTTGTTTTGGATACAGACAGTTGCGACGACACTGTTTGCTCTGACGTCGACGGCTGGTTTTGGCTAGTAGGCGGTTGAGACAGTGGTGATTCCGCTTCTGTGGATCCGTATTGTTCATCAGGATCAACATCGTCATTGAAGTCAGTTATGTTACTGTCGTCGTTATCAGTGTTTGCAGGAGATGTTACATTTGAGAACGAGTTCCTTGACTGTTTAGTAACTTTTAAAAACTGCAATAAATCAAAATACGGGCATGGTTTCTTCTTCTTTGCTGCGCTACCACTTCTTTCTTCGTTTTCTTTTTTTTTTGACGCATAATAATCTCTTACGGCTTTCCATTTCTTTTGCAGAAATTGTACTGAAAAGCAAAACCATATAGGTAGTTACTTTTATTACTGTTTCTTGATTTTAATTTATAATACAATTTAATTTTTTATTTCAGGTATCTTGCCAAAGGTCTTGATTTAAATACAATAAGTGAAGACTTCTTGATTGGGCGTTCTACTGCGAGTGATATTGTCAAACATACCTGTATACAAATATGGAATGTACTTCAACCTCATGAAATGCCAGAACCTAATGAATCTATCTGGAATTCAAATTCCGAACTTTTCTATAAAAAAACAAATTTTCCGAATTGCGTGGGGGCAATAGATGGAATACACATCAGAATAAAATCGCCTGCACACAGTGGTTCGAATTATTATAATTATAAGAAATACTTCTCCATCGTGTTAATGGCCGTGGCAGATGCGAACTGTTGTTTTACATCGAATAATGTTGGTGATTATGGCAAAGAATCAGATAACTCTGTATTTAGAAAATCAAATTCGGTCAAAAGTATTTCAGAAATGAGTTAAATTTACCGGAAGACAAAAATATTCCTAATTATATAAACGAACCCCAACCTTTTGTTTTTGTTAGAGATGAGGCGTTTGGTTTACATAAAAATATGATGCGCCCATATCCTAACAGAAACCTAGATACAAACAAACGTATATTTAATTATCGCCTTAGTAGAGCGCGGAGATGTGTAGAATGTGCTTTTGGCATATTAACAAATAAATGGAGGGTACTACACTCATCAATGCAAATTAACCCTGACTTTGCCATTGATGTAGTTAAAGTTACATGCGTTTTGCACAATTTCGTGCGAAGGAGAGTTGGGGCTAACTTCAACGATGAGTTTCTAAAGTGTCCTTTACAAGCTATTCGACCAGTCTCAACTGGAAATAGGTCGTCGAGTTCTGCCACAGCCACCAGACATTTTTTGAAAAATAACTTTTTTAGTGAAGTAGGAGCGTTACTCTGGCAAAATCAAATTAATTCTGTATTCTAATCTTTTACAATCAATTATTATTATCAATACAACAAACAATACAATTATTGTTATAATTATTATTGCCAATTTTTAATATACCTACCCACCAATATAAACAACTTTTTGTATGGGACCAACTTTGAAATCTGAAACTAAGCATTTGTATGAAAACTCGATTTTTTTTTTCAGATTTCAAAGTTGGTCCCATACAAAAAGTTGTTTAGTATGTGGGTAGAATCACCCGTTTATGTATTATTGTAATCTTTTGTAACACCCTGCATATGTAGACCAATATTATTTTAATATTAAATACACATGGTAAAAAATACTCACGTTTATTATTTTTGTCTTCGTTTGTCAAATTATTCCATTCTTCGAAGCAAATCTCAGCGACCTCTTGCCATACTTTCTGTTTCAAAAACTTTTCACTGTATGACTTTTCTGACAAATTCCATAAACATGGCCTTTGTTCCACTTCAATAATTAACTTTTCCGTATCGAACATTTTTGCGAGCGAGAAACGTGTCGAATCCTGCGCAACTTGTAACAAACTGTTTTCTTCGCACTCTTCACCGCTCCCCTCCCTTGCCCTTCCCTCACCACGACCGAAATTCGGTCGAGTTTACGCGCATTGAGTCGGCAGATAACTCATTTTGCGTCGACATGTGGCACCAACTGCCTTTTTGTATGAAACCGAATGCAGCAGAATTTATGCTACCGAAATTCTGCGACTCACGACTCACAAAATTACGCTCGTTTGGTTTCACCCTTACGCACGTCAAAGCGGCAACATGGAATTTGCTCCCAATAACGATAAGTAGGTATGTACAGTACCCGGCGATAAACATTGCACATCGACCTTTGGAAAGAGACAATCGGCTAATTTCGGCTTCGTAGAGCGTTATCTCTGTCGCACGAAATACAAACATTCCGGTATCTATTAGGAGCTGTTAAAACAATTATGATTTGCTTCTTTTGATAATTCTTTTTATTCTTTGTATAAAATACACCAATTTTTCTATAAGTGATGGCTTTAGGTTGGGGTAAAATAAAATAAAAAAACATGTTCACGTTATGTTTACGTATATTTTCAATTGGATTAAAATCCGGATGATATGGTGGCAATCGCAACACAGTGTGCCCATGTTCGGCAAGTACTTTGTCCATGGAAAACTATATACCTCTCCTTGTGCTGACATATAATAGCGTAAATCTGGGTTTTTGTTAATTTTGGATCAACTGGAATTTCGTGTCTGTTTAACCAGTTGATCATTTCCTGTTTAATGGTGTTTGAGTTGGGGGGTCTTTCAACATATTTGTTGTGATAGGGTGCGTAATCGATAATTAGAACAGAATCACTGGGTATATTTGGGATTATTTGATTAACCAGCCATTTTTCGTAGTTTTCGTTATTCATTTCATTGTGATAGTCACCTGTAGTGTCCGTGGATTTATACGTTAAAAAGGCACCGGGTACAAAGCCTTTTTCATTTCCCGCATGAACTATTATCAAACGTTGACCTTTTGAAATTGGCTTTTTTATTCCTTTTGCTGATCATCACTCCAAGATTTCCCTTTAGTATGGGATGTATGTATGTAAGACTCATCCATGTAGACGATATTTTTTCCTAATTCGCGAAATTTGCGTATTTTATCGAGGTATTCCATTCGTTTGAGACTTACATCGTGCTTTTCCATTAGAACTTTTCCATTATCTTCCATTTTAATGAACCGAAATCCCATCTCGTGTATTTTTCTCAACGTCTTTTCAGACCCATTGTAATTAATAGCTTCAGATAATGATTTTATTGTTGGCAGTTCATTAAATCGTAAGTGAAAACCAGTCTTCGAACAACATCATAATCAAAATCGTCCATGTCCAAACGAAATTGCTTTTTTGGTCTCCCTTTTTTTGGAGTGCTGAACTTAATTTCAGTAGAATGTGTTTCAGTCCTGACTTCGTCCCATTAAGGACGGAATTTATTTATTTGATATATTATTAAGATTTTTGGATTATGGGGATCATAAAGCATCTATATAAACAATATAATGTACCTTTTTCTTTTTTAAATGTGTGTTTTTGAGATTTTAGGTGTGACCAAATGGTAACGCTAGGCCAAAGTACAAAACAAAAATGCTTACCACAGCAAATTGATTGAAATAGTTTGTGTAAAATAAATATTGACACCATTTTCTTATATAATATTTTTATTATTTTGTAAATATATAAAGTACTTTAGACACAGTCCGACATCGCACTTGACACAGATCACTCTGTCGACTATTTTACATCCATCTCCAGCGCATCGCCTCCAGTTTTCTACTGATCTCGGGTAATGTTTAGCACCGTCATACCGCACGCCACTTAGCACTTTACCACCAAATTTCCCGTTAGATGGGCGTCCTGCAGATTTAGGCGGATTTTGGTATCATTGCAGATACGTTTGGGCAATTTCACGGCGAAAATTCAGTTGCGGTATATTCTGCCCAGATTTCCCCATTAAAATCCAAGCATTATTTATTGTTACGTCGATCAACCATGTAAATATTGGCCACCACCATTTTTTCCCTCGGATCCCAATACGATAGTTATTTACATGCGCATCCATGAGGTCAGTGCCGCCCATGTACTGGTTATAGACGCCAATCAAGTAGGGTCGTGGGACTTTGACTTTCTTCTTTTGAACTCTTGAGTATCGATCAGCAAGTCCAGCCGGGTTTACTTTATGGTCTATGGAAGCCACTGTCACCACCGAGTTATCCATCCAGCGCACAACAACAAGGTCACCTTGCGTGGCATACTCGTACGACCCTCTAGCTCGCTTTTCATTGTCTCCGCTTTAGTGATAGGACACTCCTTAGGCAATCGATTTTGACGGAGTGTACCAGTGCCGCCGTATCCCATACCTTTTAAATGTACCAGAAGGGGAAGCCCCGTAAATAAATTATCAAAATAAAACTGTAGTTTCTGATATTTCAATCTGTCTGGTAGTTCCCGTATCATATTGAGCATTGGAGCGGTTGCTTTGCCAAAATCTTTTTCCTCTTGAAGATTGGCTCCTGGAATACTACCCTGGTAAACCTCGAAGTTTGCTAAGTATCCAGTACCAGTATTGAGACACCAACATTGAGACAACAATTAACACCTTTCCATCCAGACTATCTGCGTGAGGTAAAAACAAGTCGTAAACCAGTCCCTAAAAGTTGGTGCGTCTATCCATTCACTTGACGTTCTGTTATACCTGCTGCCGCGACTACAACATGGCTGTGTGCAACACGGATGTCCGACTGGACCTCTCTCCTTCCATGTGTCATACAAGTGTAAACTCTCATAAGTTTCGAAATATCGCGGTAATTTAAAAATAAATCGTAAATAATTTGAAAGCATATATTTTTTAATTATTGAATAAAATCAATACTATATTAACTAGTTATAAAATGAAAACACAAAAAGAAAAAGAAAATAAAGATTCAAAATAAATATTTTAGAATCTTGCTAGACACTTGAAGTGGCAGTAGAAAATCGCGACTCTGAGCGTTTATGAGGTGATGGAGCTGAAGTTGGTAGCGTATAGTAATTTTGTGCTTCAGGGCGTAACTGTGATTGTTGACTTGGTGCTGTAGAAGTAGAAGGCCCGGCCTCCGGTGTGAAGTAACCACGCTCATACTCATACTCATTATAATTTCGCCACATTGTGTTTGGATATATATTATTTGGAGTAGAGGTTCCGAATGAATCGATTATAGTAATTAATTGAATTTTCGGAGCTGGCTTTTTGTGCTCAGGAATTTTCCTGAAAGAAGATAAAAGAGACAGCTGAAACTGTAAGGTTGGAGTAATAGGTGTAGTTTTAAGAGAGTAAATGATACGATGAATGCTGATTCAACACTGCATATATTAGATTAAAACATACATTTATATAAAGACTCCCTCACATCACCCCCTTAATATATAAATAAAATAAAGTATACAATTTATTTTATTTAGTCAATTAAGTAATGTAAAACATAAAACGTAAAAGAAAGTTTACATGGGTGTAAATTATATTATTACATACAATATTTAAGAATACATTGATTACATTCGAGAAACAGTAATGTTGCATCACGGTTTCCGAATCCGAAGCCACTATAATAATATTTAGATTTGTCTCCGGTTACCGCGTACAGACTCATTCATACAATGATTTCATTCATTACAATAATGATTAAATAGCTACTTAGTTTAGATATAATATAACTTAGTCCTATTTTTGTGGACAATATTGCTTTTTCCATCCATATCAATTTCGACATTTGGTGACAAATCTCTTAATACATTGTATGGCCCAGAATATAATTGGTTAAGTTTGTTGCCGGTTTCGTTTTTAACTAAAACTTTATCGCTGGGCGTATAGCGAACAGGATTAATATACCTGTCGTACCTACTTTTCCTATCTACTTTACTTGCTATCAAATTTCTACGCACCTCACTTTGAGAAGCTTGTAGGCGATATTTAAGTTCAAGTGAATAGTTGTCGTGATTATACAGAGGTTCTAAACATTTTGTGAGGTTTTTTGGCAAATTACATTTTCTACCATAAACAAGTTCAAAGGGTGTAAATTTTGTTGACGAGTGAACTGACGTATTATAAGCAAAGCACCAGAATGGCAGCCACGTACTCCATATTTCCGATCTTTCTTCTGTTTGAATACGTAGGAACGCACCTAGATGTTTATGGGTGTTTTCTAGCGCTCCGATGCTTTGATGATGATACGCAGTTGAATTTAGCTTATTAATATTAAGTAATTCACATACCTGTTTGATGGTGTCGGACATAAACTCAGCGCCTCTGTCGGTAGCTATCTCGCTTGGTACACCATGTTGTAAAATAAAATTATTTACAAATGTACGCGCCACTTCTGTTGACGTTTTGGTAACAAGAGGATAGGCACATACATACTTTGACAACTCGCATTGGAGTGTAAGGATATACGAATAGTTATAGCTGTCTCTATCCAGTGGAGCTACTAAATCCAAAAATATTTTATTGAACGCTGAATGAGCAGTTGATGTGATTACCATCGGTTCTTTCACTTGTACCGTATATTTATGTTTTTGGCACTTAGGACATTTTTTAACGAGGTTCTTAACATCTGACTCTATTCCTGGCCAAAAGTAATATTTTTTAATGTTATTCAACATTCTTCTCATGCCCGCGTGGCCACTTGTGGGCAAGAGATAAAAGTCGTTAAGAATTACTTTCCTATTATATTTATCCTCAATTCTTTCAACGTCTTTTATTATACACAGCCTGGGCCCTTTCCAGTCACTTTGACTTTTTATTTCCGTGACAAGTTTCTCTATAAATATATAATTATTTAGATTTTTTATGAAGTATATTTCTACTATATTTAATTTATCGCAAAATTCACTCAGTTCCCTCGCAAATTTGGCTCGCGTAATTTGTGATTGGGACACTGGTTTTATAAAAATCGATTTCTTCTGAGCTATATAAAACAATATTTTACTTTCTAAAGTAATTAAGCAGTCGCTTCTAAACTTGTGATAGTTAATACTATCAATAAATCTTAATTCAACTGCTTCCTTCGGCTTAATATGAGTTTCCACGACTTTGGGTTGATCAGGCCAATCGTCGGTAGGCAACATACTATCCGTTGGAGCAGCTTCTAATTTCTTTTTCTGCGCGCGCGTCATGACATTCAAACATTCTTGCATCTCTTTCAATTCTTTCGACGAAACTTTTATTCTAGACAATGCGTCTGCAGCCGCATTCTCTTTTCCTTTCACATACTCTATCACATAATCATACTCCTCAAGAATCAGCCTAAATTTAAACAGTCTACTCGAGGGATCTTTTAAGTTAAATAAATAAATTAAGGGTTTGTGGTCTGTGAGTATTTTAAACTGACGACCGTATAAGTATGGCCTGAAATATTTGACAGCCCAAACGACAGCTAGAAGCTCTTTTTCTATTGTAGGATAATTCTTTTCCGCTTTATTGAGACTTCTGCTGGCGTAAGCTATTGGTCTACCATCACTATTACTTAAAACTGCGCCAATTGCGTACCCTGATGCGTCAGTTTGCACAATAAATGTATTCTGTTCCGAAAAAGCGGGGTATTGAAGAATTGGAGGTGACATCATGCTATTTTTCAGAGTTTCGAACGATAACTGACAATGTCTATCCCAAATAAATTGACTGTTTTTTCGAAACAAAAGATTTAAGTGATACGCCTTTTCTGCAAAATTTTCAATGAATTTTCTGTAATAGTTGGCAAAAGCAACGAAGCGTTTTACCTCGTCTGAACATGTAGGGACGGGATAATTTTGAATTATTTTAACTTTTTCAGGATCGGGCAATATGCCACCACCCGACACAACATGCCCTAAATAAAGCAATTCTTTTTTGAGGAAATCACACTTAGAAGGGTTCAACTTTAAATTGGAAACTCGTAATTTTTCAAATACTTCCATTAAATTTTTATTATGATGAGATAGGTTTCTACCCATTACAATAAGGTCATCAATAAGAAGGCATTTATCATATGATAACCCAGCCATAGCCATGGTCATCATTCGTGAAAATGAGCTGGGACTGGTCTTGAGATCCATAGGCATTCTAATCACCTGGTACTGACCGCCTGCGCAAAATGAAGTATATTTACGATTGTTTTTCTCTAAGCCAACGTTGAAAAAACCTTAATTTAAATCTAAATGTGTAAAATAAATACATCCACACAGAGAATCTAGTATGTCAGATATGTTCGGTAGAGGGAATTTGTCATCTTGTATGCAATTTTTAAGTTTTCTGTAATCTACGACTAACCTTCATTTCTTTTCCCCACTAGAATTCGATATTTTAGGAACAAGCAATACTGGACTGGACCATTCACTGGAACATAGTTCAATAATTCCCTGATCTAATAAGTTATCTATTTGTTTCTTTAATTCGTTTTTCTGAGCATGCGCAAGTCTATAAGGCTTCACATACACTGGAGCTGTATTTGGTTTCAAAGTAATTGTGTGTTCATATAATTTAGTCATACCTAATTTATCGCCAGGAAGATAAAAAATATCAGAGTATTTTGCACACATACTTTCAATGGATAACTGTTCTTCCGTATTCAAATGCTTTAAATTTAACAAAGAAAACACTTTTTTAACACGATCAGCTTTACTAGAAGTCTCTTGAAACAAACATACGTCGTACTCGCTCGCTTTATGAAGGATAGGATTAATCGAATTTAATGACAAATCAGTTTCAGTTGTATTTAAAACACGAATAGGGATTTTTCCATCGGTAGGTTTAACTAAGGCACTCGCTATAAAGACTCCCTCTTGTAGTTCTGTTGCATTAACTATACATTCCTCTGTCTCACATGTAGGTATAAAATGAATAGACTCTGACCTCGCTGGTATATTAATGTTATTGTTTGCCATAACCAGAGGTAAAGATATCTTAATATTGTTATTCCATAATAACAAAGTTCGATTACCGAAAGGACCATGCAAAAAATCGTCCCATATCATCAACAGATGCCAAACCTATCTCATTAAATACATCTAGACATTATGATTAATTTTTACTATGGCGACATCACCGTAGGATACGGGGATATCGTGCAATCAAAAAAAAAAAATTTTATATACAGTTTTATTAAGTATTAAGAACTGAATTAAAAATGTACTATTTAACTAAAAAAAAACTCGAGAGAGAACAGCCGTAAGACGCACTTTACCCTCCCTCCTTGCTCCGTTACCCCGACCGCACCCTTTCGACGTCTGCGCCCGCGCATCTCCCTCAGTCGTGGCTAGTACGTTCCGCTGTGTTCGCGTTGTTTATTTGTGCGTTATCGGCTTGTTTGCGACTATTACTAACCTCTGCTTGTTTATTGGACCTTTTGATTGCTACTCGATGACCCCGGCACGTTTAATGGACTGTGATTTATAAATATGGAGACTGGACGCCAATGTGTAATGTGTCCTAGATCTGTTTTAAGACAGAGACGACATATATTACAAGAAACATTGCTTTATAGTAGTCCTGAGTTAGCGGCCTACATTTTGCAAAATGGATTGACACAAGTAAGTCACAGTCATTGTATTTATTTACTGATTTATTATACATATATCGATAACTTTTAGATATTATGTAGAATACGTATAATGAATAAGAATAAGTGTCATGTAGTTAGAATATATAAGCAGATAGAACATTGCTACGATACTATATGTTACATTTTAGAATTGCTTGAATAAAAATATAGCACTTAAAGTATAGCTTACGTTTTAGGAACGACTCAATCGTCCGGCCATAATTCCCATGAGGAATGAGATATATTTACCTGCATAATTATTTAATCTCACCTTAATATTTTTCTAGTCTAGTCCCAAAGTCAGCGTAGATTGTGTTCTGAGTTCTAGACAACTGACAAGCAGACATATAACACCGATGTAATCAATATAACACAAAAAAAAATACTTCTGCTTATTACAAAAACACCCATATGCTGATATCTTCATTTCATTTTCCCTTTTCAGGTAGTATTCAATAACGTAATGGCAGTATGCCATAGATGCTGGCAGAGAGCCAATAATAATGCCGGTGGACAACTACGTCCTGAGAACGCTCCCATTGTAGAAGGTAATTACATCTGTGCTATTAATCCTTAACAAAATAAATTATTTCATCACTAAGTACAGTCTAGCTTCGCCGGGACAGCTAGTAATAAATAAATAAATAATTTTAGATGCTGACAATCAAGAACCCCCCAATGTTGCTGAAGCCCCCAATGATCCTCAGGACAATCCAGAGGATGATGCTCGTAAATTCTATGTTCGCGATTACATACGTGCACCGAACACTTCACGGCTCTGCATGTATAGGCAATGTAGACATGAAAATCTACGACGAGTTCCTGTGTCTATCAAGCTACATTTGGTATGTCATTATCGATTATATATTCCACCGAGTTCGCGAATATGCGAAGAACATTTAAATAACTATGATTTTGAAGAGTTACTGGATAATGTAAATGTTACACATTATTTTAATGCTTCATTTTTTAGTAACATGACAAACATGTTAATTGAAGCAATCAACAATAGGACAAGATTCGATTTTGAAACATTATCTTCACTGAATAATAGTGAACTTATGTTTTGGACTGGATTCACTTTAGAGCAGTTCAACGTCATTTTGGAAGAAACGCCATCGCTCGCAGAAAAATGCAGACATCCCCGATCAGTTCTCGGAGCTTATTTAACGAAAATACGAACTGGAGAACCTAACGAGCGACTAGCTACGCTTTTCGGCGTAACACGTCAAGTGTTTGAATATCGCCTAAAAATAGCGCGACAATGCTTGACAGATCAATATGTACCAAGACATCTTGGTATAGGTCATATTTCTAGAGATGAGCTTCTAGAGAGAAATCTATTCTTGCCCAAACATATTTTTGGAAATGAAAACAACACCAAGTTAATTATTATCGCAGATGGCACATATGTATATATTGAAAAAAGCACTAATTATTTATTTCAAAGAAAAACTTATAGCCTCCACAAGTTTCGCAATTTATTGAAACCATTTATTTTAGTAAGCAGCGATGGATATATCATAGATGTCCTAGGCCCTTTTCCTGCAACAACATCAGATGCAACTATTATGCAGAAAATAATGAATGACGAGGAGCAGTTACTACACTGGTTACTACACAGAGAGGACGTCTTTATTTTGGACAGGGGCTTCAGGGACAGTATTAATGATATTGAGTCCCTTGGCTATGAACCTCACATGCCACCTACCAAGGACAGGAACGCGACCCAGCTATCAACAGAAAAGGCAAATGAATCTCGGTTGGTGACTGTGTGTAGATGGATTGTGGAGGCGGTTAACGGCAAATTCAAAAACCGTTTTAAGTTATTAAAACAAACTTATTTTAACCGAGCTTTGCCAAACATGTTTGTCGATTTCCGCATAGCAGCATCATTAATAAATGCTAATTACCGTGTTGCTACAGACCACAGGCTTGCGCCGGAATTCTTTGAAATAATTCAAACTAAGGTTCATCAACCTAACCTTTTGAAAAATTATGTCGAAGGCAAAAATCTTAACAGGCAAAGAGCTAACTTTGTGATGATGGAGGCCACCATGCCACATTTTGAGGACTTTCCAGAACTGACTGATGATGATATCATTTTATTCGCCTAGGTCCCCAACCTACCATATAAAACTTGCGAAATCCTACTGTGCGGAACATATTCGGAATGGAATTTATTATATTGAATTATTTCGAGAAAACCAGCTAACTGATTTGCCAAGGTATAATATTCGAGAAAATAATGTCTGGTTAATTAGAGGACGAATACAATCTCGACACGTTAGATCGCGCGTTTATTATTGTTACATAATAATAAACCGAAGTGAAACTGGCAGACGTGCTTTTGAACAGTGGTATTGCACATGCCTAACAGGGGCGCGTACGGTTGGAAGTTGTGCCCATATAATATCAATTATATGGTATATGGGCAAAGGTCGACATATCGACTTTAATCTACCAGCGGAAATGTTATCGACTATTATAATAGATGAATAATATAACGTTATTTTTGTCTGGATAATAGTTCTGTTGTTATTAAATGTCTACTTGCACAATTATTTTTGTGTTATTAATACTTAAAATGTCTAGTTGAACAATTGCTTTTTTGTAATTATCGTCTAAAATGTCATTTTTATTTTAAAATAAAAATACTTTATTTTTGTCAAAAGTCTTTTTAAAAAAAACTCCCATCGAATTCCGAACTAAAAATTGGTACTGTACTTTTCATGGGACGTAATAATAATATTGAAACTTGTCCCATGTCTGTTGATGGGATGGGACACTGCCCATACATTTTTTTGCATGGTCCTTTAAAACAGACTTATACTTGCTCAAAAAGTCTTGTCCAAGTATGCCACTACCTTTACAGGGCAATGATTTAAAAACAAAGAACTTATAACGATGTGTAACATTTCCAATAACAAAGCTTATATAAACATAACCTATGGATTGGACTTTGCTTCCAATACCGTTTACAATTGTTTTTAATAATAATAATAATAATAATAATGTTTATTGACATAGAAATGTAGTACATTGCGTGAACCTTAATCTAGGACTTAGAGTTAGCACAATACTTACTAACACTGATTCCCAAACTAGGCTATAGCCTGTATTTTGGGAGGCAGCGCTCAGCCAAAACAATGTAACAATAGACACAAGAGAGTTATTACATAGGTACTTAATTTATATATACTACTCAAAACAAAATAAGGGCCACTAAGATTTTTTGCTGTACCATGAAAACAATAAAGACATTAAATTGTTTAACTTATGTAACTACAAAATAATGTTATTGGTTATAATATAGGCTAACAATTGTTTAAAATAATGATCATGAATTGTTTTTTTTAAGTTCATAATGAAATTGGCCATTTTGAATGAAAAACATGAACAAAAGAAATCTCCGGAAAAAGACAAAATACTGTTCTTGTCACTTTTGTTTCTTCTTTTTAGTAACGAGTATGTCCTCCTCTCTTAGCAATAGACTCCTGAAGCCTCGTATGCATACTCTGGATCAAATTCCTACCCTTCTTTTCAATTGGTCCCACAATTGCTCGATTGGATTTAAATCCGAACTGTTAGCTGGCCATGGTAATACCTCAATATAAGACCCTTCTAGGACAGTTTGGGTCGATCGAGCTGTGTGTGCACGGGCATTGTCTTGCATCAGGGTGAATCCAGGCCCCACTCGCTGTGCAAATGGGATCACTTGAGGCCTGATGACGTCCTCGATGTAACGTTCTGCAGTTACGGTACCCGCATTTAAAATGGTGAGCTCGGTTTTACCGTGTAAACTAATCCCACCCCAAACCATTACGTTGGGACCACCCAAACGGTCAACTTCGTGGATTCAGGACTCCGAAAACCGCTCGCCGCGTTGTCTCCACACACTAACGCGCCGATCATCTTTAAAATATTTTACTTTGCACTCGTCTCTATAAAGCACCTTGCCCCACTGATTAATTCTCCAGTTCAAATACTGACGGGAGAATCTTAAACGGTTTGCACGTTGAACCCTGGTCAGAGGAATTCGAACAACTCGTCGTCTTGACATTTGCTGGTCTTCGTGCAATCGATTACGTATAGTTTGATCACTGACACGGGTACCCGTTGTCAGCCGTAGGTGGTGTTGTAACTTACGGGCCGTTACTGTACGATCACGACGAGCACTTAGTTGGAGTTACCGATCCTCGTGCGCCGTTGTTACACGAACTCTACCTGAACCGGGTCTCCTGGCAACACTGCCGGTCTCTTGGAAGCGATTCCATACATTTTGGACAGCTCTTCGAGAAAAACCCAACTGCAAACCCACGTAACGCTGCGAACGTCCTTCTTGAATCATAGTTATGGCTCTGGTTGCTGTAATTGTATCCATGTGCCTTCTTACTGGTGGCATGATTAACGCTAGATGATAAATGAATCAATTAAAATTGAAAAAGTAAAACTTTTGTCCTAAAATAACCGAAACAAATTAAGAAGACATTCGAAGAAAAACATCCAATTATTTTTTTTCTTAAAAAGATGGCCAATACTTTTCAAATTAGGAACATGAACACCAGCATAAAAGAGATCAAACACCAAAGAGTTCGTAATATCAATATAATGCTACTTATCAGTTACTTTCAGTTTACTAAAGTGCACTTAAATGTAAATAAACTAGTGGCCCTTATTTTGTTTTGAGTAGTATATTTATTATTATTGAAATATGTAAGATGTGTAAGTGAGGGATTGCAGATGTGTACGTGTGTGTTGTGAGTATGGGGATGAGTATGTGGATGGATAAGATTGTGAATGTAATTTGGGATAATTATTATAGAAGTTCTAGGATAATTATGTAAGTGAATGATTGTAAATGTGTGTGTGCGATGTGAGTATGTGATGTGAGTATGTGGATGGATAAAATGTGAAAATGTATAATTTATTAGGATAGGTAGCTAACTATATTTAATTCTAAATATTTTAGTAGTGCTTCAGTACTATCGTAATGTAGGTTAAGTAACCAAGTAGTAGCCCTATTTTTGATTTCGTAATGGTTTAGACTTGCGATCTTTTCTTTTTTATTTAAAATATTGTAGAGCTTGCAGCCAAGACTTCTGAATTGTTTTCTAGCGGCGGAAGTTTTACAACGAACTCTAGGACAAATTAGATGATTTCTACGTTTATTTGGTTCGGGAGCGGGTACAGTTTGGTGTATCTTTAAAATTGTCCTCAGGACGAAGAGCTGTCTCACTGTCAGAACTTTATTATCAGCATAAAGTTGTGTAGTGGGATATCTTATTGGTTTGTGATTCATCACTTTAAGAACCGATCTTTGTGCCCTCTCTAATTCTAAAAATTTAGTTTTTGCCGAACCTCCCCAAATCGGAATATAGTATTGTATAATTAATTGACAGAGAGCAAGATACACAGATCTAAGTGTTTTATAGGAGGTGACGTCACGCAAGGATTTAAAAGTATAAATTAGTCTTCTGGTTCTTGCTTTTACGGAGTCAACCTGTATATTCCAATTAAGTCTACTATCTATAAGTACGCCGAGATATTTAGCACTTGCAGCTCGCGTTAGTTCCTGGCACAAACAGTTTTCTTCCGAGAGACAAATATGGGCTTTAATAGAAAAATTTTGTGATGGAGTATTCAATTTGGACAGAGAAAAGGGTACATAATGTGTTTTATCCAGATTTAATGTGAGGAGATTGTTGGATAACCAGGTCATAATTTGCTTAAGAGAGTACTCAGCTCTGTCCTTCACTAGTGACCAGGTCGGACCTACAACTACTATTGCTGTGTCATCTGCATAGATGAATATGTCAGTATAAGGCAGAGCCATTGTGCAGAGATCGTTGACATACAACTGGAAGAGCGTGGGACCTAGAATACTCCCTTGTGGCACTCCGTAGGTGATCAAAAACTCATCACTTACGTGATCCCCAATTACTACTCTCAGTTTTCTATTTGTGAGGTAATCTTTGAAAAGGTTATGAGTGGAACCTCGTACGCCTAACTTCTCCAGTTTCTCCAGAAGGATTGGGACTGGGACTGTGTCAAAAGCCTTGGAGAGATCTAAAAATATACATAAGCATCTATTATTGCTATCTAAATTCTTGACTACGATGTTGGTCAGATCAATGACTGCATCTTCAGTACTAAAACCTGAGCGAAATCCGTACTGATTTTTAGCAAGGATGTTGAATTTCTCAATAAATTTTTTAAGGAAATTGTTGAGAATCCTTTCCAAAACTTTAGACAGCGCTGATAGTACCGATATTGGGCGATAATTTTTGACACAGTCCCTATCCCCTCCCTTGTATATTGGGTGGATAAGAGCCTTTTTTAAGGCATCGGGAAAAGTGCCAGAGGTAATAGCCAGATTACAAATGTGTGTTATAGGTGGAATAGGAGTTTTTCGGGCGAGTTTTAAGATGTAGGATGATATACCATCCCAGCCAGGAGCGCAATTTGAACGTTGCTGTAAAACGATAGTGTCAACTTCGGCTTCAGTTACTTCGAGTAGAGCCATAGAATTAGAGACATTTATAGCAGATTGCTCTAGAGATGATTGTATGGTACAAGTTGTAGAGCCGGACAAGATTATTTTTTGGGCTAAGTCTTCACCAATGCGAGAGAAATAGTTACAAATGTGATTAATGCACTCTTTAGGGTTATTGTTGATACCTAGAAGTTCTGTAGGAGTGTTATTTCTATTTTGAGTATTAGTAACATTCTTTATGGCTTTCCAGAGGGCCTTGGGGTTAGATCCTGCTTTTTCTATGAGGGACTTATTGTATGCTATTTTCGTTTTACGGAGCAGACTGTTGCAGAAATTACGATATCGCGTGTACGTTATTTTAAGCGTCATATTATCGGGTGATTTTCTGGACTTAACATGCAATTTATCGCGGTTTCTTATACATCTTATTAGCCCTGGGTTCATCCAAGGCTTTAAGATTATATTTCTTCTAGTGACTTTAATAATTTTTGTATGTGATGTTATGATAGATGACAAGGTATTAATTAAACTATTTGCTGCCAAATTTGCGTCATTCATTTTTAATATGCAGGAGAAATCAGTATTTTCGATTTCATTAATTGCTAAGGGGTAGTCGATACTAGTTTTTGATGAGCTATGAATACGGAAGGGTTTGGATTGCTCTAAGAATATAGCAATGGGTTTGTGGTCCGTCACATGAGATTCCAATACTAATGTTTGCTCATTATGGATTGGGATATTTTGTTCGCGTAGATGTTTATACTTTACGACCGATATGAATGCACCCGTATCAACTAATAGATTATATTTATAATGATTGGATGATCTCATAATTACGTAACTAACATTGTTACAGGATAAAATAATGTTTTCAGTCACGAAAAAACTGATTTTCGTTTTGTGCATTTTGTTCGGTCAAAGAATTATTACTAGTCTGCGGTTCTGAGTTTGCCAAAACATGTATGCGTGACCCACTTGCACCGTTCCTAGGATGATTCTTAAAATTAGACCTACCTCTGTTTTCACGAAATGGTCGGGCAGGCCGGCGCCAACTCGTCTGTTGACCTCTCCAAACCTGAGTCGTATCCTGCTGATTTCGTAGAACCGACTGATATGAGACTCCACGTCCTCTTTCTGAGAAAGAATAGCGGCTTCCTCGCGCTGGACGGCTATAATACGATCTGCCTCTAGAATTCATGGTTAAAATATTAGTAGGTGCAGTGACATCTTCCTCAATAGCTGATTGCACGGCATCTTTTAATGACGTATAATTCCTAACAGTTATAATCATGCTGAGTCGACGATTTCTGAGTCCTTCAGCGAAAGACTTGATAGCTTGCTTTTCGTTTACTGGTTTAAATACCTTAAAGTGGTCACTATTGCCATCTGACTGAGAAATCGTTAACTCGACAAACATTTCTGTTATTTGTTTACCGAACTCATCAACAGTCAATTCATTTTGCTTAAAATTTTGAAGCTTTCGCTGAATTGCAGTTGCCGATTTTTTGGGCAACAAATGCAATTTTATATCAGAAATTTTTAATATGTACATATTATCACAATTCTTTAAAAATGACTTATTCCTAGAATATTATAAAACAAAGAAAAAGAAAACTAAAACCCTCTAATAGGCGTCATAAAATTCCTCCGCATCACAGTCGACCGGTAGTGTGCCCAGAAGACTGGCAGCATTGCCACGTTGAATGGCAATGCTTATTCTTTCTGCAAAATAAAGCCCAGCCCTCTGGTCACGGGAAGCGTCGACTAACCTTTTTGCTATGTCTCTATAGAGCGCACGAGCACTGGGACCCCATGACCCTAGCGTTTCGACCCCAAACGGCTCAAAAACATAATCCCCTACCAGGTTTTTGTATTTGCGCCGTTTGAGAGTCTCCGCAGATGCAGCAGCAGCACCAGCACAACCCGCCGTGCTGGGAAGATGTGATGGCGCAAGGGTGTCGACACACGTTGCGTCCCACACCAAGGGCCTACCCATCTTCCAAGGCATCAATGACATACCGTCCGGTCTCTTCCCATCGTCACGTGCCAAGCCATTAGGTTCGAGATGAGCTGGCACGCCGGCGGTGACAAGAGCACGACGGCAAATGTCGTTAAGATTGGCGTGCCGCGAAAAACGACCGGCACTCCTGCTACATGATAGGCCATGGTGGCCAAGGCCATCGACGGCTTCCCCACAGTGACATCGATGCGGAGAAATACATGGAGCACCTAAACGAAGGCAAGAAGCGATGCGGAACGTTGTATCGTCCAACATAGTGCCTATGTTGGACAAAGGGAGTGCTTGGAGCCAAAGACCCGATTCCCACTCCCCCACAGCCAATAAACGGGCACGCTCAGCAACATTAAGAGATGTGTTTATGAGATGTTCTCTCACCATGTTGCAGAGCGGCCCATCCCACCGACTCTGAGAGAATAGATCGGATGGCAAATCAGAGCTTGGACAGATAATTTTCCAAGCGTTTACTGCGTCGGACTTGCACGACACTTCAGAATTAACCAGTGTGGGAGCTAAAATTTTCCTGGTCAATTCTTCAGTGCAGTGGACCGAAGACAGGAACGCCGGTAAACTGACATCACTAATTTTGCGAACGCCGAGGCCACCCAAGCGCACTGGTAGGGTTGCCTGGAGCCACACTCGGTCGTTCATGGCCAAATTTAAAATTTTACTAAGTGTATGCCGAATAGTATCGTCGATTTTTTCCAAAAGTATTAAATGCTTCCAAAATTGAGAGGATCGGAGGGCATGTGTGAATTTAGGAACGAAGAGGCAATAACGAATGATTGTATAAGCAGAATGAATATTAATTTTGAGTAGTCGGTCTGAAACTTCACAAAAATTTTGGATCTTTTCATCTATAAACGACTCGAATGCCTCCTCCAATACAGGAGACCCAAGAAGGCGAAAAGAATCTTTTTCAATAATTTTGATGTTTGGAGCCAAAGAATTGAATTTTGATAGGGCCCAAGACTTATCTATTTTATCGTTAATAAAAATTTCACATTTGTTTGAATTTAGTTCTAAACCAATCGAATTAAATTTATTTTTTAAAAGTTTCAAATCTTGTAAAACCGTTTCTATGTCACCTCCTAGGGTCCCATCATCTAGGTACCAGATGTTAAATTTTGAATTTAGTTGTTCAATAATTGGGTGAATGGCTAGACTAAAAATGACCGGTCCAAGAGGGTCACCTTGTTGACACCCAACTGCAGATTCTAAATGGTTGTCTTTATAAATTAATTTTGATGGGTGTCTATAACACTGCCACAAAAAATTAAAAATGTTGGGGGTTTCCAATTTAGCTTGCGTCAGCAAGGTGTCCCTGTTCACAGAATTTAAGGCGTTCTTCAAGTCAACCTTTAAGATGACCTCAGCTTCGCCACAGCCTAGGTACGTGGAGAGAGCGTGAATGGCAGCCTCACAGCCCCCCTTCGAACCAAAACCAAGCTGGACTGGTTGAAATTTCTCTGCGAGGGGGGCACTGTAGTACTTACAACATAGCTTGGCTGCCAAACGACGATAGGTACACCCCACGGCAATGGGACGAATGCCACCATCTTTCTTACGTAGGGCGCATAAATTTGCCCCGTATAAAATATCGATGATGTCATTCACCACACCGCCGGAGAGCATTAAGTTGGTTAAAGCCGTCAGCTCCTTCAAAAGTGAATCACCAGCTTCCCCGGCGCTGGAACACAAAAGATCTTTTAAATGTTGCGGTGCCAAGCCGTCGAGGCCGCCAGCAGATCCACTTCGAAAGGAGCAAACGGCTGTAAATACTTCCTTGGCTGTCACCTTGAGACAATCCATGTCAGCATCAGGTGCGTCTAGGAAGGAGAGACCATCAGTGGGCGCTGGATGCTTGCTCTGCAGACCCGCAAGTGTTTCTGCAGAGCAAGGCGCCACCACATCGCTACTAAACAATAACCTAGATGCACCCCTAATGTCACCTTCCCTTAATTTGGATTCTACATATTGGTACAATGATTTGCTATTGTAGGAGGTGGTGTCTTTTGGTTCTAAATGGTTATAACTAAAACTGCAATTATCTTTAATTTGTGCTGTTAATGATTTTTGTGTATTCTGAACTTTTTTAACATGTAGAATCCTATAAGGAAAGGTAAGTAATTGTTCCCAAGCTGTTTTAGAGTTCTCTCGAACGACAAGACCTATACAGTGAGCCAAGTTTTGGGCCACTGAAGGTCTCGCGCCTCGAGGAACTCTTTTTAAAATCGGAATGGAATTTTTCAAGCGTCCTAAATATTGCCAAAAGGGAAATTGGGGGTTTAAAGATGAGGGATTACTTAGTAAAAAATTGCTGGGACTAGAGGGTACATTTTGGTTTTTATGAACTTTACCAAAATGCACTCTCAAGCCCCGCTCACCTTTAAAAAAACGAGCCTGCGAACAATTAGGGCAGCGTACCAGATTCGTTAGGGATATGGCAGGTTGACCGGCACTCACTTCCACATCACTTTTGTTGCCTAAGTCTTGCAACATAAATAAACTAAATTTTAACTTACTGTAAATATTTACAATATATTATAAACGAAATAAGAAAATAAACCTATTAAAAATTAATTGTTCGCAGGCTCGTTTTTTTAAAGGTGAGCGGGGCTTGAGAGTGCATTTTGGTAAAGTTCATAAAAACCAAAATGTACCCTCTAGTCCCAGCAATTTTTTACTAAGTAATCCCTCATCTTTAAACCCCCAATTTCCCTTTTGGCAATATTTAGGACGCTTGAAAAATTCCATTCCGATTTTAAAAAGAGTTCCTCGAGGCGCGAGACCTTCAGTGGCCCAAAACTTGGCTCACTGTATAGGTCTTGTCGTTCGAGAGAACTCTAAAACGGCTTGGGAACAATTACTTACCTTTCCTTATAGGATTCTACATGTTAAAAAAGTTCAGAATACACAAAAATCATTAACAGCACAAATTAAAGATAATTGCAGTTTTAGTTATAACCATTTAGAACCAAAAGACACCACCTCCTACAATAGCAAATCATTGTACCAATATGTAGAATCCAAATTAAGGGAAGGTGACATTAGGGGTGCATCTAGGTTATTGTTTAGTAGCGATGTGGTGGCGCCTTGCTCTGCAGAAACACTTGCGGGTCTGCAGAGCAAGCATCCAGCGCCCACTGATGGTCTCTCCTTCCCAGACGCACCTGATGCTGACATGGATTGTCTCAAGGTGACAGCCAAGGAAGTATTTACAGCCGTTTGCTCCTTTCGAAGTGGATCTGCTGGCGGCCTCGACGGCTTGGCACCGCAACATTTAAAAGATCTTTTGTGTTCCAGCGCCGGGGAAGCTGGTGATTCACTTTTGAAGGAGCTGACGGCTTTAACCAACTTAATGCTCTCCGGTGGTGTGGTGAATGACATCATCGATATTTTATACGGGGCAAATTTATGCGCCCTACGTAAGAAAGATGGTGGCATTCGTCCCATTGCCGTGGGGTGTACCTATCGTCGTTTGGCAGCCAAGCTATGTTGTAAGTACTACAGTGCCCCCCTCGCAGAGAAATTTCAACCAGTCCAGCTTGGTTTTGGTTCGAAGGGGGGCTGTGAGGCTGCCATTCACGCTCTCTCCACGTACCTTGGCTGTGGCGAAGCTGAGGTCATCTTAAAGGTTGACTTGAAGAACGCCTTCAATTCTGTGAACAGGGACACCTTGCTGACGCAAGCTAAATTGGAAACCCCCAAAATTTTTAATTTTTTGTGGCAGTGTTATAGACACCCATCAAAATTAATTTATAAAGACAACCATTTAGAATCTGCAGTTGGGTGTCAACAAGGTGACCCTCTTGGACCGGTCATTTTTAGTCTAGCCATTCACCCAATTATTGAACAACTAAATTCAAAATTTAACATCTGGTACCTAGATGATGGGACCCTAGGAGGTGACATAGAAACGGTTTTACAAGATTTGAAACTTTTAAAAAATAAATTTAATTCGATTGGTTTAGAACTAAATTCAAACAAATGTGAAATTTTTATTAACGATAAAATAGATAAGTCTTGGGCCCTATCAAAATTCAATTCGTTGGCTCCAAACATCAAAATTATTGAAAAAGATTCTTTTCGCCTTCTTGGGTCTCCTGTATTGGAGGAGGCATTCGAGTCGTTTATAGATGAAAAGATCCAAAATTTTTGTGAAGTTTCAGACCGACTACTCAAAATTAATATTCATTCTGCTTATACAATCATTCGTTATTGCCTCTTCGTTCCTAAATTCACACATGCCCTCCGATCCTCTCAATTTTGGAAGCATTTAATACTTTTGGAAAAAATCGACGATACTATTCGGCATACACTTAGTAAAATTTTAAATTTGGCCATGAACGACCGAGTGTGGCTCCAGGCAACCCTACCAGTTCGCTTGGGTGGCCTTGGCGTTCGCAAAATTAGTGATGTCAGTTTACCGGCGTTCCTGTCTTCGGTCCACTGCACTGAAGAATTGACCAGGAAAATTTTAGCTCCCACACTGGTTAATTCTGAAGTGTCGTGCAAGTCCGACGCAGTAAACGCTTGGAAAATGATCTGTCCAAGCTCTGATTTGCCATCCGATCTATTCTCTCAGAGTCGGTGGGATGGGCCGCTCTGCAACATGGTGAGAGAACATCTCATAAACACATCTCTTAATGTTGCTGAGCGTGCCCGTTTATTGGCTGTGGGGGAGTGGGAATCGGGTCTTTGGCTCCAAGCACTCCCTTCGTCCAACATAGGCACTATGTTGGACGATACAACGTTCCGCATCGCTTCTTGCCTTCGTTTAGGTGCTCCATGTGTTTCTCCGCATCGATGTCACTGTGGGGAAGCCGTCGATGGCCTTGGCCACCATGGCCTATCATGTAGCAGGAGTGCCGGTCGTTTTTCGCGGCACGCCAATCTTAACGACATTATCCGTCGTGCTCTTGTCACCGCCGGCGTGCCAGCTCATCTCGAACCTAATGGCTTGGCGCGTGACGATGGGAAGAGACCGGACGGTATGTCATTGATGCCTTGGAAGATGGGTAGGCCCTTGGTGTGGGACGCAACGTGTGTCGACACCCTTGCGCCATCACATCTTCCCAGCACGGCGGGTTGTGCTGGTGCTGCTGCTGCATCTGCGGAGACTCTCAAACGGCGCAAATACAAAAACCTGGTAGGGGATTATGTTTTTGAGCCGTTTGGGGTCGAAACGCTAGGGTCATGGGGTCCCAGTGCTCGTGCGCTCTACAGAGACATAGCAAAAAGGTTAGTCGACGCTTCCCGTGACCAGAGGGCTGGACTTTATTTTGCAGAAAGAATAAGCATTGCCATTCAACGTGGCAATGCTGCCAGTCTTCTGGGCACACTACCGGTCGACTGTGTTGCGGAGGAATTTTATGACGCCTATTAGAGGGTTTTAGTTTTCTTTTTCTTTGTTTTATAATATTTTAGGAATAAGTCATTTTTAAAGAATTGTGATTTTAGATATATACCAAACCTCATTATTATTTTTAGTAGTTTGAATTAAAATCTTATAAACATGATTAAAAATCTATGTGACGTCTGTCACATTGACTGTTGCCTCGTTTATAACGTCTCGGGCTGCCGTCTGCATGGCGACAGGGCGTCGCCAAGGTGCCGGCGTCGCGTCCCGTCAAGGCTTAAAGCAGTCTCCGCCACCTCCTCACTGACCACCTCGCAGCCAGCAGCGAAGTGTTTTGTCCGCAAACCGCGGCAAAGAGTGCCGATTGTTGTTATTTAATTATTTTCTCTTAGGGCTGCTATCCCTTAACCACTTTGGTTTTTGCAGCGAAAGTCAAAAGTAATGTTTTATTTAGTTTATCATACGGATCGTTGTTGCGTTGCGGCGAAATATATTCGTAGTTCGAATTTGGCACTGTTTTTACACTAAATCACTTTTGGTGGTTTATTCATTGAGTCACTTATCAGTTCACTGGAATAACATTCTTACTAAATAGTCTATCGCTTATTGATCACGGTTTATCGTATTTTAGGCGCCAAGATATGAATAATATTTTTATTTAAGAAATAAATACGTAGTCCGATGTTGACAGTTGACATGTTTCGTTGCATTCTTTGACTTCATTTTTAATTAGCATTCATGAAAAAATTAAGTCATTAATAAACTTGTCCCTTTAACAACATACTTGCGTGAAAATTAACTACTAGTACTGAAGCTAAGTTAGTTTATAAATTTATATTTAATAGTATTAAGAAAATTAGTTTGTAACTATATTGTGTGAATTTATGGGACTGGCATGAACCTTGATTGGTTAAAAGTCTCTAATTAAATAAATTAAAAAAAAATTAAAAAAGTCGCATCGTACTCGTTTCATTCAAAATCGGTGTAAAGGGCAGGTTACTTTATTTGCAGAGGATGTTGTGTAAGCAGCTGAACAGTTACCACTGAAACCACATCAAGCTGGTTTAGTTTTAGTAGTGGAAAGTCTCGAGAACCTTTCATGTTCTAAAGAATTCGTCGTGGATATGCAAAGACTGAATCGAGCATTAATTTGGTTTATTTCCAATACCCATATTTACAAAGATGTTCAAATGCATTTTGAAACGACCTTACAGATACATCATATAGTCCAAATAACTGACAATTCTATTCCTGAACAGGGTGGTGTTTTTCCTGAAACATCCTCAAAATGTTTGTCACATAATCGTAATTGTAAAGTCTTATTTGCAGGTCTGCCTCCGAAAGTGAATACTCGCACTCCATAGTGGTTGAAGCACCGCAGGCTAAGCAGCTAAAGAAAAAGGTGGCGAAGCGCAAAGCTTCTGATTCACGAGGCACGTACACGTACATCCGACAGAGCTACCACTTCCAAGCCTTCCGAGTCGAAATCAAGGTAGTATTCTAATACTGCTTGTATATCTAGTTTTATAGTGCTGTGTGTTGTGGTTATTTAAGTGTTATATACATATAAGTCCTCTACTCAGATTTGAAACAGATAACACACCTATAAGATACTCTTTTTGTACAGTACGTTCAGTGAGTAACAACTTTAGATAAAATATATCTACGTAATAAACAGATCTACTGTCAATCAACTTAGTCTATTGCAGTCTACTGTTGAACGACCTCAGCCTAAGCCTTCCGCATCCAGCGTAAACAGCCTCTTTCGTTATAGTAACTTATTATTTTTATATTTACTGTAAAAATAACAACGAAAACAAACGCAGCTCAGATCTCTTCGGCTTAGAAGAGGATGTGGAGCGGCCACTTACTTCGTGCTCTGATCTCAGTTCGTCCCTCGTGAGCCGTGTCGATAACGGGAAGGTGAGAAGGAAAGTGGACTTGTCAGGGGAATTTTACGTAGACATCAAGGTCTACGCTAAGGGTGACGTGGTCTCCATCCCTCGTGAGGATCGGTGGAGAAAGGCGTTGGTCGCGCTAAAATTACAATTAAACCAAGGCTCTGTGCAGTAGAATGTGCTGCAAAAATTCATGCAACGAGCTCATTAATTAATTATTTAATGACGCAGAGCCCACATATTACAGTGACAATATTCATTTTAAATAGGTACTTTATAGTAATTATTTACGATTAATTTGTTCTTTTTATGATTATATTATTAGGTAGGGTAGGGCGGGGCTAAAAGGTCCGCGGGTAAAAAGGTCCACCATTGCTATTTCCAAAAATAATGCTCCGTAAGAGATTTTGAGTACCGGTGTAAAAGGGGCCTGGCGGGGAGAGACGTATCGCACGACGACTAGTGACCTCGGGATCGCCGTTTGGACTGCACGCGTTAGCGGCTCAAAAAATGCACGTAAGTAAAATTTTACGAATGTTTTATTTTTAGTCTGAGAATTACTTTTCTAACATTATAAAGTTAAATGTTACCTATTTATATAGCTTATAATCTAATGTTTTACGTACACCAATTGTTTTTTTAATATATAAATTAGATTTTTGTGCATAACCTCAAACTAAGCTTGTGGCCCGTTGGGGTAAAAAGGGCCATAGGTGGACCTTTTAGCCCCATACAGTCAATTATTTTGTTTTATTTATCATTTCAGAATGCGTAATTACAAACGAAAAACTAATCGAGGTACAAAGTCCATCGAGGTAATGCAGCGTGCGGCTGGTTTAGTCCTGAATGAAAACAAATCGCTGCGTCAAGTTTGTCGTGATTATGAGCTAAGTAGAACATCATTAACAAGATTTATAGCACGTCTAAAAGATAATCCTGAATCACCAAGATTTGGTTATGGGACTCCAAGATTAGTGTTCACAGCAATACAAGAAACATCTCTATGTGATTACCTACTCACACTTGCTCAAATTTTTCACGGTATAGGTCCCAAAGAAGTTCGGCGCCTGGCTTATGATTGCGCAGTGAAATATAATTTAAAAATTCCAGAGACATGGCATGTAACAAAAATGGCTGGGAAAGACTGGATGACTGGATTTTTGGCAAGAAATGACCGTCTCTCTATTAGAAAACCCGAGGCTACTAGTTTGAGCAGAGCTACATCTTTCAACCGAACGAATGTCAATGAGTATTTTGACAAATTAGAGCAAGTTATGGATCGTTACAAATTTAGAGGATCATCTATATGGAATGCCGATGAAACTGGCGTGACAACTGTCACTAAACCTTCAAAAGTAATTGCGGCTAAAGGCAAAAGAAATGTTGGATCTGTAACATCAGGTGAAAGGGGAACCAATGTAACATTGCTTGTAGCTGTTTCAGCAACTGGAGCTTCTGTACCGCCGTTGTTTGTATTTCCAAGAAAGAAATATCAAGATCACTTCGTGCGGGATGGGCCGACAGAATGCATTGGTACCGGTAATGCCAGCGGTTGGATGACTGAAGTGGAGTTCTTGCGCTTTATGGAACATTTCATATTTTATGTTAAACCAACTAAGGAATCGCCAGTTTTGCTCTTGTTAGATAATTACAGTTCCCATCTCTCATTGCCGGTATTGGATTTAGAGAAGAATAATGGGGTAGTAATGCTTTCATATCCACCTCATTGTTCGCATAAGCTACAGCCCCTAGATGTGTCAGTATTTGGGCCCTTTAATAAGTATTTATCGTCAACACAGGATGCATGGATGCGTAATAATCCTGGCAAAACGATGTCAATTTATGATATCCCAGGAATAGTTCGAATCGCTTTACCATTGGCGTTAACTCCCAACAACATTGCAAATGGGTTCAAAAAAACAGGAGCTTTCCCATTCAATCGAGAAGTGTTTATAGACTCGGACTTTGCTCCAAGTTATGTGACAGACAGACCAATTCATGACAATAATCAACCGCCCCATTCTTCTGTATTTACGGAGATGCAACCAGCGGCAATCATCGACTCCCAGCCTTCCGCGACTGTTACATCCCAGCCACTTATCTTACCTGGTTCATCGGGTGTATTAACAGCTGATTCTGTTAATATCAATCAATCAACGGCTGATGAAACTTATTTGTTTACCTCTTCACCTTTGCCATCACTTAATGATCCATTATTATCTGCTTCAGCTAGTGTTGAGACACAACCTCAACCATCAACATCTCGTGTGGTTCCATCTTTGTTTATTGAGCCTCAACCGTCAACTTCCTCAAATGTAACGTTTTCCCCAGAAGTTGTCAGGCCCTTTCTCAAAGCTGGAGCTAGGAAAATTGTCAGCAGAAAGAGACGCAAAACAGCCATATTAACAGATACCCCGGAAAAAGAAGCACTGTCGTTGGAATTACAAAAGAAGAAAGAAAAGAAAGTGGTTTCACGCAAAAAAGCTGTTACCCAAAAAACGAGACAAGTTAAGAAAAAGATTTTAGCAGAAGAAAGTAATGACAGTTCGAATTCTGAAGAAGAATGCTTTTGTTTGATTTGTTGTGAGTCATATTTAGACAGCGTCCCTGGGGAAGGCTGGGTGCAATGCTTTATTTGTAAGGGTTGGGCCCATGACAAGTGCGTTAACCAGTCATTGTCGTCTTTAACATATATATGTAATAATTGTGAATCTGAAGAGGACTAAATTACTCTAATTTCTCTGCTTGTTTTTATTTCTATGTTTTATGACTAAAAGTATATGTTTAAGTCAATTAGGTTAGTAGGTCTTGGACCAAAAATCAAACTAAAGACTTGTTATTAAGACTGAAATACTGTGCCATAGTTTTAAGCTTAGAAAAAAATGTTATTAAATAATCTATACCTGTTATTTTTCTTGATAAATGTCACGTACAGTTGATTTTTCGTAATAAATATAAAGTACCTGTTGATTAAACTGGATATCATTTTATTTATTTTCTTTTATCAACTAAAATCTGCAATTTATTCATACTGGACCTTTTAGCCCTAACACTGGTCTTTTTTGCCCCTAGAGCGGGGCTAAAAGAACCACTAGAACTGCCTTTCTAAATCTTTGATATCTGGCGAATAGTCATAAATTAATCATATTATTTTATAATTATGTTAAAAGGAAGGACTACGCTACTCATTGGTATTTTGATCTTTTCCGAAGTCCTTATAGTTAAATAGTAACGAAGCAATATGGCTAAATTGGACCTTTTAGCCCCGCCCTACCCTACGTCATTCTTTTTCATTGAAGCACTTATATTTTATTGAGGTATTTAAATAATTTAGGATTAATTTTATGTAGACATCAAAGCCCATGCCAAAACTATGGCCCTGGTCGCACTGAAATTACAGTTACACTGGAGCTCCGAACTACACTGAGGCTTCCTGCAATGGAATGCACTGTAAAAATTCATGCAACGAGCGCATGAATTACTTAGTAACACAGGGCCTGTTTAGTATAGTGACAACATTCGTTTAAATATATGCAATTATTTTTTGTTTAATTTATTCTTTTTGCGGTAGGTATTATTAGATCATTCTTTTTCATTAAAGCACTTTTATTTTATTGAAACATTTGAATAATTTTTATACTAATCCCATTTTCGTACCTCTAAAATGCCTTTCTGTACTATCTGTAATACGTCTTTTCACTTACGCAGCACCACAATCAAAAATATTTCTAATTTCTGCGACGGTGTTGAATTAAAAAATTCTGCGTTTCGAAATCGCATTGCTTCCTATAGAATTGTTAATCAATATAAGAACTATTCTTTGACTTCATTTTTAATTAGCATTCATGAAAAAATTAAGTCATTAATAAACTTGTCCCTTTAACAACATACTTGCGTGAAAATTAACTACTAGTACTGAAGCTAAGTTAGTTTATAAATTTATATTTAATAGTATTAAGAAAATTAGTTTGTGTGAATTTATGGGACTGGCATGAACCTAGATTGGTTAAAAGTCCCTAATTAAATAAATTTAAAAAAAAATTAAAAAAGTCGCATCGTACTCGTTTCATTCAAAATTGGTGTAAAGGGCGGGTTATTTTATTTGCAGAGGATGTTGTGTAAGCAGCTGAACAGTTACCACTGAAACCACATCAAGCTGGTTTAGTTTTAGTAGTGGAAAGTCTCGAGAACCTTTCATGTTCTAAAGAATTCGTCGTGGATATGCAAAGACTAAATCGAGCATTAATTTGGTTTATTTCCAATACCCATATTTACAAAGATGTTTAAATGCATTTTGAAACGACCTTACAGATACATCATATAGTCCAAATAACTGACAATTCTATTCCTGAACAGGGTGGTGTTTTTCCTGAAACATCCTCAAAATGTTTGTCACATAATCGTAATTGTAAAGTCTTATTTGCAGGTCTGCCTCCGAAAGTGAATACTCGCACTCCATAGTGGTTGAAGCACCGCAGGCTAAGCAGCTAAAGAAAAAGGTGGCGAAGCGCAAAGCTTCGGATTCACGAGGCACGTACACGTACATCCGACAGAGCTACCACTTCCAAGCCTTCCGAGTCGAAACCAAGGTAGTATTCTAATACTGCTTGTATATCTAGTTTTATGGTGCTGTGTGTTGTGGTTATTTAAGTGTTATAACATGTCGCAGACAGCTCGGCCACCGGACTCAGTGGGCGCGTATTTTCGTCGGATGCCGACATGACGGGTAGCCTCGAGCAATAACAGTCACGAAGAAACGATTTAATAACGTTTATTTAAATCAATTCACAATAAACAAACGCGTCCGAACAAACACGTCCGCTCGGTGCAAACTCCGATTATAGAATGCCCGCCCGCTCCAACGGTCGCGTCCAAACACGACTCGGTAGTGACGTCACGCTTGCGTCCGGAAACGAATCTTGACTCGTCGACATACATATAAGTCCTCGACTCAGATTTGAAACAGATAACACACCTATAAGATACTCTTTTTGTACAGTACGTTCAGTGAGTAACAACTTTAGATAAAATATATCTACGTAATAAACAGATCTACTGTCAATCAACTTAGTCTATTGCAGTCTACTGTTGAACGACCTCAGCCTAAGCCTTCCGCATCCAGCGTAAACAGCCTCTTTCGTTATAGTAACTTATTATTTTTATATTTACTGTAAAAATAACAACGAAAACAAACGCAGCTCAGATCTCTTCGGCTTAGAAGAGGATGTGGAGCGGCCACTTACTTCGTGCTCTGATCTCAGTTCGTCCCTCGTGAGCCGTGTCGATAACGGGAAGGTGAGAAGGAAAGTGGACTTGTCAGGGGAATTTTACGTAGACATCAAGGTCTACGCTAAGGGTGACGTGGTCTCCATCCCTCGTGAGGATCGGTGGAGAAAGGCGTTGGTCGCGCTAAAATTACAATTAAACCAAGGCTCTGTGCAGTAGAATGTGCTGCAAAAATTCATGCAACGAGCTCATTAATTAATTATTTAATGACGCAGAGCCCACATATTACAGTGACAATATTCATTTTAAATAGGTACTTTATAGTAATTATTTACGATTAATTTGTTCTTTTTATGATTATATTATTAGGTACGTCATTCTTTTTCATTGAAGCACTTATATTTTATTGAGGTATTTAAATAATTTAGGATGAATTTTATGTAGACATCAAAGCCCATGCCAAAACTATGGCCCTGGTCGCACTGAAATTACAGTTACACTGGAGCTCCGAACTACACTGAGGCTTCCTGCAATGGAATGCACTGTAAAAATTCATGCAACGAGCGCATGAATTACTTAGTAACACAGGGCCTGTTTAGTATAGTGACAACATTCGTTTAAATATATGCAATTATTTTTTGTTTAATTTATTCTTTTTGCGGTAGGTATTATGAGATCATTCTTTTTCATTAAAGCACTTTTATTTTATTGAAACATTTGAATAATTTTTATACTGATCCCATTTTCGTACCTCTAAAATGCCTTTCTGTACTATCTGTAATACGTCTTTTCACTTACGCAGCACCGCAATCAAAAATATTTCTAATTTCTGCGACGGTGTTGAATTAAAAACATTCTGCGTTTCGAAATCGCATTGCTTCCTATAGAATTGTTAATCAATATGAGAACTATTCTTTGACTTCATTTTTAATTAGCATTCATGAAAAAACTTAGTCTATTGCAGTCTACTGTTGAACGACCTCAGCCTAAGCCTTCCGCATCCAGCGTAAATAGCCTCTTTCGTTATAGTAACTTATTATTTTTATATTTACAGTAAAAATAACAACGAAAACAAACGCAGCTAAGATCTCTTCGGCTTAGAAGAGGATGTGGAGTGGCCACTTACTTCGTGCTCTGATCTCAGTTCGTCCCTCGTGAGCCGTGTCGATAACGGGAAGGTGAGAAGGAAAGTGGACTTGTCAAGGGAATTTTACGTAGACATCAAGGTCTACGCTAAGGGTGACGAGGTCGCCATCCCTCGTGAGGATCGGTGGAGAAAGGCGTTGGTCGCGCTAAAATTACAATTAGACCGAGGCTCAGTGCAGTGGAATGCGCTGCAAAAAATTATGCAATGAGCGCATGAATTAATTATTTAATGACGCAGAGCCCACATATTACAGTGACAATATTCATTTTAAATAGGTACTTCATAGTAATTATTTACGATTAATTTGTTCTTTTTATGATTATATTATTAGGTACGTCATTCTTTTTCATTGAAGCACTTATATTTTATTGAGGTATTTAAATAATTTAGGATGAATTTTATGTAGACATCAAAGCCCATGCCAAAACTATGGCCCTGGTCGCACTGAAATTACAGTTACACTGGAGCTCCGAACTACACTGAGGCTTCCTGCAATGGAATGCACTGTAAAAATTCATGCAACGAGCGCATGAATTACTTAGTAACACAGGGCCTGTTTAGTATAGTGACAACATTCGTTTAAATATATGCAATTATTTTTTGTTTAATTTATTCTTTTTGCGGTAGGTATTATTAGATCATTCTTTTTCATTAAAGCACTTTTATTTTATTGAATCATTTGAATAATTTTTATACTGATCCCATTTTCGTACCTCTAAAATGCCTTTCTGTACTATCTGTAATGGGTCATTCTATTCTACGGGCAAAAAAGTGTGCATTAAGAATATAAAATAAACGCCTTGAATTTAAGATTTCATTTATAGCTCTTTTAACCGTAATCAACCTAAATTATAATCGAATATATAAGATATCTATTACAATACCAAAAATTAAATAAAAATCGTTAATTGAAATAGCTGTCGTCACATCCTGTTATCTGTGTAATTCGTTAGTTGTTGACTTCAGACATCTTAAAAAAATACTATAAGTTGACAATAACTATTTAGCTTTTCTTATAAATTTTTTTTTAATATAGTCTTATTTATGGTACATGAAGTAAATTAAATTCAGTTAAGTCTACTTGACGCTACACTTGATTCTACTTCTGTTACAAAATAATCGTCACATCTGTTAACGAGTATAAATTAGATATAAATAACTTGCAACATTCGTTTTAGTCCAGTTACTTTTTATAATATTAGAACACTGCTATCTGTCATTCGCATGCCGGCTAAATACAAAATAGAAAAACATCGTGAGACTTTTTTTGTGAAACCTGTTTTGTTCGTTAATATCTTAGTGTCAAAGTTCGTGCATCACACCTGTGCAAACTCTACTAAGGTAAGACATTGCAATTATATCATAATAATACTTGGCATGTACATATTATGATGTCTGTTATACTATTCCGTGCAACAGCACGTTTGAACTTGAACACAGAAAAAATATGGCGGCAAATTTGAAAGTTCGTCATTTCTGTGATCATCACTTCTGTTAGCAGTGTAATAACAGATGTGATAGATGATCACCAAAGTGACGATATATTAGTTTGCTCCTACTTTATGGTAACATTTTATATTTTTAAAGTGATTTGAGTACATAAACTTGTAATGTACTATGATTAATTAGTTTACAGTGCTAAACAGGATATCTTATTATAATTTTAAACTATACAGTTGTCTAACATCAATGTTTCAGTCTGACTCATTGGAATTAATTGAACTTTTATTACTTTTAGGTTTGTTTACCTACGACATGGCACCTCATACGCGACAAAAGCCAAAAAAAGATAAAATGATGGAGTTAAAAAAGCTCCAAAAACGCAAGGAACAAGTGAAAATTGCTATGAGACGATATCGGCAGAAATTAACCGAAGAGCAAATAGAAGAAAGAAGAAGGAAAGACAGAGAACGCTACCAGCGAAAAAAGGAACAAGGAGAGGTAAAAACTATTAATCAGTTAACTCCTCGTACTCAAACAATCATCAGAAAGCAGTGGAAAGAAAGGTCTAAAAAATATCGTGATAATAAAAAAGCATTGCAAAGAATCAGTCAACAGACTGCAAATTTTATTGAGACTGATACTCCACCCAGCAGTCCCGTTACTTCCTGTTCTAGATATCTGGTAGAAATATAAGTAAAAAGAACAGAAGACATTTAAAACTGGAGAACAATCTACTCAAAGACAAATTGCGTCTTTTGGAAAATAGGGTGAAAAAGTATAAAATGCGTTATAATAGAGCTATTGAAAGACAAAAAGTTATTAGTTCCAACTTATGCAAGAAAAAACATAGAGTAAACGAGGTAAAAGAACAGATCAGACAGTTTTTAGAAAAAGATTAATGTAGCAGGTTGACAGCAGGTAAGAAAGAAACGATTACTAGAAAAAAAATGAAAAAGCAGGTGCGCTTGCTAAACGATTCGTTACTGAATTTATATGCAAAGTTCAAATCTACGATAAATCATAAAATTTCTTATTCACTCTTCTGTCGCTACCGTCCTTTCTGGATAATTTCTCCTAGCGCAAAACAGCGGGATACGTGTCTATGTATTCATCACACAAACATGGAACTAATAGTTGCTGCATTAAAAACGGCTAATGTTATTAATGAAAGTACCCCTGTAGCTCTTGTGAAGACAATCTGTTGTGAAGGAAAATTAAAAGAGGAATGCTTACTCAGAAAATGTAACGAGTGTAGAGATAAAAAAGTTAATTTCAATCCCATTACCAACAATAATCCAATAACGTACTTTAGATGGATTACAAAGAAATTTCCAGTATCTATAAAAGGAACCGAAAAATTTTGTCAGAAGACGATAAAAGAAAAGATGTTTAGTACAAGAAAAGATTTAGCTGATCATTTACTTTCAAAGTTACTAATATTCATGAATCATTTAAACAACATCTACCATCAGTATCAGGCTATAAATCATGCTAAGAGACAAGTCGATCAAGAAACCGCATTACTGCATATAGATTTTGCAGAAAATTATATTTGCAAATATGCTGAAGAAGTACAAGCAGTTCATTTTGGGGCCTCCAAGCCTCAAATATCCCTTCATACAGCAGTTTTATACCACTTTGGAGAGTACGACTCAACGATTACTCCGTTTTGCACAATTTCCGAAAATATTAGGCATGATCCTGTTTTTATTTGTAATCATTTAACACCAGTTTTAAAAGTTATTAAATCCTTACATCCTAACTTAAAGACAATCCACTTTGTAAGTGATGGACCCTCTTCGCAATATCGTAACAAGGCCATGTTCTTTTTAATGACCAATTTTCTCGCCATAAATTTAGATGTTCAGAATCTAGTATGGCATTACAATGAAGCTGGACATGGTAAAGGTTCACCAGATGGGATTGGTGCAACGGTTAAGCGAACAGCAGATCAATCAGTAGCTAGAGGACAGGATGTAGCTAACTTCCAACAACTGATTCAGTGTTTGAAAGAAAATTGCAAAGGTATTCAAATTATGCCTATAGATGAAGAAAATGTTGAGATCATAGAAAATTTACTGTCAAGAAGTTTAACGCCGACATTTAAGGGTACTCTCAATATTCACCAAGTAACTTGGAATAAAGACAGTCCGGGTCTTTTGCATGCTCGAAAACTTAGTTGCAATGAATGTCGTCCAAATCAAATCTGTCCACATTACGAAATGGGCGTCATTAATACAGAGTGCAGTCAAATCTTTACTGATGGAAGCAATGTCCTTACTTCTTCTTTTTCACCTCGTAATCCAAGTAACCTACATGACATAGAAGTATACGGGCACCAGGATGAAGATGACCCAACGGAATCTTTTTCTTATACTGGAAATGAATCTCCAACGCGCAGCGTAAATACTAACGATGAAGATGACTTGGTGGTCTCAGTTCCGTCAAAACGTACTCGCAACTTTTATTTTAAATCCGTCTATAATAACTCTTCTACCGGGGAGAATTCCGATGAAGAAATTAAGAAAAAGCAGTACATTGATCGAATATTCAGTGGAACTTCGGAATTTACCAAAAAACGTCTTAACATTTTTGCATCCGATTCATCTGATGACGATATATTTTGAAATAGTGTAAGTGAGAAATAAGTCTGATTAATTAATATTATTAGCAGTATGTACCTGATTAGTAATGATTATAAGCACAATGCTCTTGTTTTAAATGGATCTCAATCAAGTCACTTACTTGTTAGAGGGTGACGTCACTTCTGTGATCATTTGTTTAAGATTTTTTTTTCTATATCTACTTGTTGATTTCAAATGTAATTATGTTTTGTTCTAGTTAATGACAACTAAAGTTATTTAAATGTCTACTACGACTGATCTTTGTTTGTTCATAAATAAGAATTATTTAGAATATCGTCATTTCTGTTATGTATAGCATCACATCTGTTATCGGCATTTTCTATTTTTCGACCTTTATTACGTAATTAAAACAAGAATGACCTCTGTTGGTAATTATTTTGTTGACTGGTTTAGCTAATAAATACCATAACGCTATGAGGAATATGAAATTTGATGTTTTATTTTTTTTCAAATATTTTTCCCTAAAAGTAGAATGACCCTAATACGTCTTTTCACTTACGCAGCACAACAATCAAACATATTTCTAATTTCTGCGACGGTGTTGAATTAAAAACATTCTGCGTTTCGAAATCGCATTGCTTCCTATAGAATTGTTAATCAATATGAGAACTATTCTTTGACTTCATTTTTCATTAGCATTCATGAAAAAATTAAGTCATTAATAAACTTGTCCCTTTAACAACATACTTGCGTGAAAATTAACTACTAGTACTGAAGCTAAGTTAGTTTATAAATTTATATTTAATAGTATTAAGAAAATTAGTTTGTAACTATATTGTGTGAATTTATGGGACTGGCATGAACCCTGATTGGTTAAAAGTCCCTAATTAAATAAATATAAAAAAAAATTAAAAAGTCGCATCGTACTCGTTTCATTCAAAATTGGTGTAAAGGGCAGGTTATTTTATTTGCAGAGGATGTTGTGTAAGCAGCTGAACAGTTACCACAGAAACCACATCAAGCTGGTTTAGTTTTAGTAGTGGAAAGTCTCGAGAACCTTTCATGTTCTAAAGAATTCGTCGTGGATATGCAAAGACTGAATCGAGCATTAATTTGGTTTATTTCCAATACCCATATTTACAAAGATGTTCAAATGCATTTTGAAACGACCTTACAGATACATCATATAGTCCAAATAACTGACAATTCTATTCCTGAACAGGGTGGTGTTTTTCCTGAAACATCCTCAAAATGTTTGTCACATAATCGTAATTGTAAAGTTTTATTTGCAGGTCTGCCTCCGAAAGTGAATACTCGCACTCCATAGTGGTTGAAGCACCGCAGGCTAAGCAGCTAAAGAATAAGGTGGCGAAGCGCAAAGCTTCGGATTCACGAGGCACGTACACGTACATCCGACAGAGCTACCACTTCCAAGCCTTCCGAGTCGAAATCAAGGTAGTATTCTAATACTGCTTGTATATCTAGTTTTATGGTGCTGTGTGTTGTGGTTATTTAAGTGTTATATACATATAAGTCCTCTACTCAGATTTGAAACAGATAACACACCTATAAGATACTCTTTTTGTACAGTACGTTCAGTGAGTAACAACTTTAGATAAACTATACCTACGTAATAAACAGATCTACTGTCAATCAACTTAGTCTATTGCAGTCTACTGTTGAACGACCTCAGCCTAAGCCACGCATCCAGCGTAAACAGCCTCTTTCGTTATAGTAACTTATTATTTTTATATTTACAGTAAAAATAACAACGAAAACAAACGCAGCTCAGATCTCTTCGGCTTAGAAGAGGATGTGGAGTGGCCACTTACTTCGTGCTCTGATCTCAGTTCGTCCCTCGTGAGCCGTGTCGATAACGGGAAGGTGAGAAGGAAAGTGGACTTGTCAAGGGAATTTTACGTAGACATCAAGGTCTACGCTAAGGGTGACGAGGTCGCCATCCCTCGTGAGGATCGGTGGAGAAAGGCGTTGGTCGCGCTAAAATTACAATTAGACCGAGGCTCAGTGCAGTGGAATGCGCTGCAAAAAATTATGCAATGAGCGCATGAATTAATTATTTAATGACGCAGAGCCCACATATTACAGTGACAATATTCATTTTAAATAGGTACTTCATAGTAATTATTTACGATTAATTTGTTCTTTTTATGATTATATTATTAGGTACGTCATTCTTTTTCATTGAAGCACTTATATTTTATTGAGGTATTTAAATAATTTAGGATGAATTTTATGTAGACATCAAAGCCGATGCCAAAACTATGGCCCTGGTCGCACTGAAATTACAGTTACACTGGAGCTCCGAACTACACTGAGGCTTCCTGCAATGGAATGCACTGTAAAAATTCATGCAACGAGCGCATGAATTACTTAGTAACACAGGGCCTGTTTAGTATAGTGACAACATTCGTTTAAATATATGCAATTATTTTTTGTTTAATTTATTCTTTTTGCGGTAGGTATTATTAGATCATTCTTTTTCATTAAAGCACTTTTATTTTATTGGAACATTTGAATAATTTTTATAATGATCCCATTTTCGTACCTCTAAAATGCCTTTCTGTACTATCTTGTAATACGTCTTTTCACTTACGCAGCACCACAATCAAAAATATTTCTAATTTTTGCGACGGTGTTGAATTAAAAAATTCTGCGTTTCGAAATCGCATTGCTTCCTATAGAATTGTTAATCAATATGAGAACTATTCTTTGACTTCATTTTTAATTAGCATTCATGAAAAAATTAAGTCATTAATAAACTTGTCCCTTTAACAACATACTTGCGTGAAAATTAACTACTAGTACTGAAGCTAAGTTAGTTTATAAATTTATATTTAATAGTATTAAGAAAATTAGTTTGTAACTATGCGCTAGTTCAGACACGGCGGGAACCGCGCGATTTCAGAATCGCATGGAAATCGCGCGGGTCTTATTTGTATGAGTTATAAAGTAATCGTTCTGACATAACCGCGCGGTTAATCAAGCCGCGCGGTTACCGCAACCTAACCGCCAGAAAATAGAATCGCGCTGCTCCCGCGCGTTTCTATTACTATGGAGTCTTTACTTCGCGTTCAGTTGCGTTGCGGATACCGCGCGTGAGCACGTCACTGCTCGTGAGTTCGCCATGGATCGTTTCGACACTGAACTATTTATTGATGAGGTGGAGAAGAGACCTGCAATATGGGACATTCAGTGTGATGATTACTCAAATAAAATTATCAAGAACCGAGCTTGGCCAGAGTTGGTGGAGATATTTGGAAATTGCGAAGACACGGTGGAAAAAAAGAATATTTTAAGTAAGTAGGTTTATTCACCAAAAAATAATTGACAGAATTATGTTATAATTATTGTTATGAAGCGTATATTATACTCTCCGTATACTTTAGGTACTTAAATAAATATAAACAAACTTCGGCTGTTTTATGCAGACATTTCGAGCATTTTTCAAATGAAGGTCACAACGGTATTACCATATTTCGTTTGTTTACATTTAGTTATGTACCTAAACATTACAAGTACGATATGTTAGTTGCAGCTATATCTTTGTGTCTTGCCGTGGAACACGCCCATCGTTCACAAAGTAATGAGCGAATTTATCTCTGATATTCAAAGATGACGGTGTCCCTCTTCCCGCATGCAAGGTATTGAGATTAGTCATGGGTGCATTATACAGGGTGTCCCGTAAATAATGGATCAAACGGAAATGGTAGATAGCTCACTTAATTACCTACAACTAATTTGAACAGTTTTTTGCAATACCTTAGGGTTGTCGAGAAAAAAAATTTTTTTTTATTTCGATTTTTCTGCCTAAAATTAGTTTTTTTTATGCCATGGTTGCAAATAATGTCATTTTTTAGATCTTTTTTCTTATAAACATTGCTAGATAGATTGCCAACAAATAATCATATCATTTTTGCAAATGACATTCCATACCTTTAAAAAAAACAATTAAGAAAGTGAATATTTAATTTATTTCATCTTTTTGTCTAAACTTCAAAAAAATCTCCTATAAAAAAAATGTATGGCACCGAAGTGTACCATGATTTTAAAAACATGTACAGTTAATGAGGTTTCTAAATTTGTATAAAACATACGGTTAACTACTTTAATTGCAAAGTTGTTGCTATGAATTTGAAGAAAGGGGCAAAATCATAAACATCTAAATTAATGAAATTAGTGTGAAGTCACTTCTTTTCTCACTTTCTGAATGATTTAAGGACAGTCTAGGCGCTTGTAATACTAATAATAGCTTTATTTCTCAATTTGAGATCGTTACCTGCCTCAAGGTCAAGTATTAACAAAGGCAAAAAAGGGACAAGACGCCATGAGTGAAAGTGATAGATAGCGCTTCTTTTGGATGTTATTGTTGTCACTCCGGTTTTTTCGTCGGCCACCCCCTACCCTACCTACCACTCCACACAAGTACCTGGCTTCATTGTTGCGTGCGGTTAGTCGCGTCTTGCTGCTACATTCGATAACTTTGCTTTTCGTTTCGTTTATGTTTTTGCTGTAAATTACGACTATTGCTTTGAATTTGGACTGTGTGAATTGCCTATCGATTTTGGACTGTTTGTTTCTTGGAACTAACGACTTGGCGATCTAGTGTTGGACTCAGAAAATCAGTTTTTTTTTGTGCTTTAACCTTTGGACTTTGCAATGCTACGTTACGAGTACACACCACGTGAATACGCCAACATGCATTTAATTTACGGCGAAGCAAGATGCAATGCCAGAGCAGCCGCAAGATTATACCGGGAAAGGTACCCCAACGAGCGTCGTCACCCTGATTATCGGGTTTTCATTCGGGTGCATAACTCGCTTAGTGAAGGAAGGATTGTCGGTACTGGAGTTGGAAGTACTAGTGAAGGAAGGCCGCAACATGTCAACGACGAAATAATCTTAGAACAAATAGAGGAAGATCCGTCAACGTCAGTCCGAGCTATAGCACGACGCACCGGTATACCACGGACAACGGTGCACAGAGTTTTAGGAAGGCACCGGTTGCACCCGTACCATGTGCGACGTGTTCAAACACTGGACCCCAGAGACTACGTTAAAAGAGTTGAATTTTGCCGAAAAATGCTGAGAATGATTCGTGAGGATCCGCAATTCTTTAATAAAATTTTATGGAGCGACGAGTCTTCCTGCAGAAAAGACGGGTACACAAATATGCATAATTTACATAGCTGGCAACTAGTCAATCCACGTTTAATGAGAGAAAATAGAAGTCAAACCCAATTTAAAATAAATTTGTGGTCAGGAATTATAAATGGTCAAATAATAGGACCCTTTGAGTTGCCTGCAAATTTAAACGCTGAGTATTATTTGCATTTTTTAAGACACGAGTTGCCAAATTTACTCAGTTGTGTACCAGAAAATGTTCGAGAAACAATGTGGCTGCAAAACGATGGGTGCCCCGCACATTATGCAACAGCAGTGAGGGCGCATATGAATCATGCGTTTCCCGAAAGATGGATTGGCCGGTTAGGACCGATTTTATGGCCGCCTCGATCTCCCGATCTAAATCCGCTAGATTTTTTTGACTGGGGAAGTCTTAAAGACAGAGTTTACCGAACACCCATAACCACAATTGAGAACCTACGCCAGAAAATTCAAACAGCTGCTGCGGAACTTAATGGAATAAATTTTGGTCGACGCTTAAGAGCTTCGTTTATTAGGAGATGCAGAATGTGCATAAGTGTAGGGGGGAAACAATTTGAACAATTATTGTGAAAAAAATTAAAATAAATTATTACTTTACATAATTTTCGTTTTCTTTATTTTTATTTATCACCTGGATAACGATGTCAAATTGAGACATAAAGCTATTATTAGTATTAATGAAGCCAGGTACTTGTGTGGAGTGGTAGGTAGGGTAGGGGGTGGCCGGACGAAAAAACCGGAGTGACAACAATAGCATCCAAAAGAAGCGCTATCTATCACTTTCACTCATGGCGTCTTGTCCCTTTTTTGCCTTTGTTAATACTTGACCTTGAGGCAGGTAACGATGCCAAATTGAGAAATAAAGCTATTATTAGTATTACAAGCGCCTAGACTGTCTTTAAATCATTCAGAAAGTGAGAAAAGAAGTGACTTCACACTAATTTCATTAATTTAGATGTTTATGATTTTGCCCCTTTCTTCAAATTCATAGCAACAACTTTGCAATTAAAGTAGTTAACCGTATGTTTTATACAAATTTAGAAACCTCATTAACTGTACATGTTTTTAAAATCATGGTACACTTCGGTGCCATACATATTTTTTACAGGAGATTTTTTTGAAGTTTAGACAAAAAGATGAAATAAATTAAATATTCACTTTCTTAATTGTTTTTATTAAAGGTATGGAATGTCATTTGCAAAAATGATATGATTATTTGTTGGCAATCTATCTAGCAATGTTTATAAGAAAAAAGATCTAAAAAATGTCATTATTTGCAACCATGGCATAAAAAAAAACTAATTTTAGGCAGAAAAAACGAAAAAAAAAAAATAATTTTTGTCTCGACAACCCTAAGGTATTGCAAAAAACTGTTCAAATTAGTTGTAGGTAATTAAGTGAGCTATCTACCATTTCCGTTTGATCCATTATTTACGGGACACCCTGTATAAAGTATCTTTAACCGGGCGAGAATGTGGCAGGGTATTTTACACCCTGCCCATTACTTAAACTCGCATATATTTTTTATTTCGCGCTTAGCAACAACGCGACGCTCAGTAGCTGCAGGTAAGGGAGTGCGGGGGGAGGTAGTGGCGTGATCTCAGTGTTGCGTGCGCCTGCGCGGGAGTTATACGTGTGCCAACCTGTCTCGGGTAAGTTTTACCCTGCCACATAGCTGGTGTATGTGTTTTGAAATTTGTTTTTATTTATTTATTTGGCTTTTAAATGCTAATAACATATGCTTTTTTTCAGTTTTCCTTCAAAATGAATAACGAACGAATCAGATTTATGTTAGAGGAAGTGCTGAACGATTCTTTCGACGAATCTAACTCTGAAGTTGGCTCTGATCACTGTAGCAACCACGAAATTAGTTCTGGAACGGAGCAGGGGGGCAGTAGCGTGGAAGATAGTTGTGACGATGAAAATAGGGGTGAGTCTGATGATGAAATTCCTTTATCATTATTGAGAAGTCGCCCATTGCCTGGACAAGGTTCTTTTTATGTAGCTAAAGATGGTCAAAAATGGTTCAAACACCCCCAGAGACCTAATGTACGTACACGTGCTGAAAATATTATAAATGAACGCCCTGGGGTGCAAGGTAGTGCGAAAGAAGCAATGAGCGAATCTCAATGTTGGAATGTTTATATAACTATGGACATGAGGAACCAAATAGTAATATACACAAATGAGGAAATTAAAATTCGTCGGGCAAAATGTACAGACACTTCAAGGTTATATTATATGAATGAAACTACTGTTACTGAATTAAATGCATTTCTTGGTCTTCTCTATATAGCTGGCCTGAATAAATCTAGCCGCCAAAATATGCAAGATTTGTGGCGAACTGATGGAACAGGTGTTGATATATTCCGAACAACAATGTCATTACAGCGTTTTTATTTCCTGCAAAATTGTGTTCGTTTTGATGACAAGTCCACACGAAATGAGCGGAAAGCTTTAGATAATTTTGCAGCTATACGGACTATCTTTGAAGGCTTTGTTCAAAGCTGCCGAACAGCCTATACTCCACATGAGTACATGTCTATAGATGAGATGTTGTGGGCGTTTCGAGGTCGGTGCGGATTCCGAGTATATATTCCAAGTAAGCCAGCAAAGTATGGCATTAAAACATATGCACTAGTAGATGCTAAATCTCACTACACTTTTAATTTAGAAGTTTATACAGGCAAACAACCTAATGGACCATATGCTATAAGTAACAAGGCTTTTGATGTTGTTAGTAGACTTGTTCAGCCTATATCAATGTCAAACCGCAATCTGACATTTGACAACTGGTTTACAAGCTTCGAACTGATGATGCATCTTCTCTCAGAGCACCGTCTCACAGCTACTGGCACTGTTAGAAAAAATAAAAGATGTATCCCAAAACCTTTTCTGAAGACAGGAAAACAACCAACAAGTTCAATGTTCGGTTTCCAAAGAGATATTTCTTTGGTGTCCTACGCCCCTAAAAAAAATAGAATTGTTATGTTAATGTCTACACTACATCATGACGAAAATATTGATGAAACCACAGGAGATAAAAGAAAACCTGAAATAGTAACATTTTATAACTCCACAAAAGCTGGAATAGATGTTGTTGACGAAATGAGCGTTAACTATGACGTATCACGCAATAGCAAGCGATGGCCGATGACTGTATTTTATGCCATTTTAAATATAGCTGCAATCAATGCCAATATAATTTACAGGGAAAATCGTAATACGAATACAAAAAGAACTGAGTTTATTCGCAATTTGGGCTTGTCGCTAGTGTACGAATATTTACGTCATCGAAAAGATAAAATGAATATTCCGATATATATTCGTGAGCGTATCTCCTCTCAACTTGGTGAACCCTCAACGTCAGCACCAAAAAATATTTCTGGACGAGCTGTCAGATGTCGTGACTGTCCCTATAAGAAAGACCGGAAGACTAAACATGGTTGCAAGCGCTGTGGAAAAGCCATATGTAAAGAACATGCGATTTTCTTTTGCAATGATTGTGCCAATGTTCAAGACTGAAAAAAATACTGTTAAGACTGATTTAAATATAGTTGATTTAATTTTTTTATAAGAAGATCTCATAAGTTAAACGTTTAATGTACAATTATTAAAAAAAATAAGAAGAAATTTTAAGATTTGTTATGGTTTCTGAGGTTCCTAATTTTTGTTGGTTGTTAATTCCTTCTTTCCTATTCGCTGTAAAATTGATAATTATACATTAGAATATACATTGTTTTTTATTTTATATTATAAAGAATACAATTAAAATTAACAAAATAGTACATTTTTAAATAATATGGCTATAATTACATCCCAGTATGCATTAATAAATAAGGGTAAAATTTACCCTGCCACATACTTCGTGTAACTTTTTTTCACCACATTCTCGCCGGGTTAAATTTTAGACCATCTCTAGTCCGCACATAGTTATGTAGAACACAAGAGGCTTTTATTATGTCTTCGGCAAAATCTATGTTTACATTTATAGGCCTATGAAACGTGCGCCATTTGTTCGCCAAAATACCAAAAGTGCACTCAATATTACGTCGGGCTCTCGATAACCTATAGTTAAAAATCCTTTTTTCATATGGTAAACATTTGCCTGAATATGGGCGCATTAAATTTTCTGCTAAGCCGAAGGCTTCATCTCCAACTATAACATAAGGCATTGGTGTTAGGTCTACATTAGATATTGGTTTAGGTGTTGGTATGTTTAATGATTTTTCTGTCAGGCGTTTATAAAAAACCGAATTTTTAAATATAGCAGAATCACTGCTTTTGCCATAAGCCCCAATATCAACATAAGTAAAGCAATAGTTGGCGTCGCAAAGTGCTAAGAGCACTATGGAAAAGAAATGTTTATAGTTATGATACAAAGAACCCGAATCAACAGGCTTTATAACTCGGATATGCTTGCCGTCTATAGCACCAATGCAATTTGGAAAATTTGCATATCTCTCAAAGTCTCGTGCTATTGTCTTCCAGATATCTTCAGTCGCTTCGGGCATGACTATGTTTACCAACTTATTCCACAATGATTTACATACTTCGCGGACAATTCCAGTAATCGTCGATTTTCCTAGGCGATAATTGTAGCTTAGTTCTCCAAATGAACAACCCGTACCAAGATATCTGAAACAAGAATATTATTAATAATGTTATTATTTTTAGGTACACAACTCCAAAAAAAATGAAAAAGCATACGAGATTGCTACAATAAAGAATACAAAAAAGAAAAAACAACTCCTTCTGGTTCAGGTGCTCGTAAAGGAGCCCGATATATGTATTTTTCAAGATTATCTTTCCTGCAGAATAGTGTAAGTAATAAAGACACTACAACTAATATTGAAGAACAGAATGAAAGGCAAAGTGAGGAGACAAGTCAACTAAACGCCAATGCAACCGAAGCCACTGAAATACGTCCCCCTAAACGTAAGAAAACACAAGTGCCAGAAGAAAAAATAGCTGTTTTAATAGAAAAAAGTATCGAGTCAAAAACATTTTCAGAATGAACTTCAAGAAAATAGTATTACCAAGCAAGATGACGACAAACTCTTTTGTTTGTCGTTATATAAAGAACTCAAAAAAGTACCAGAAAATAGGCGTTTAGCAACCAAAATTGAATTACTTCAAGTGATACAAAAAGGACAAAGCTTACCACCCCCTGTTCGCTACAATACTCAGCAGATCACACCTACGTATTGGCAAGGACAACAGTATACAAGCCCGCAAGGATATTTTACTACATCTGGATCATCTCCTCCTGTTCCGGCACCGTCACCGTCACCATCGCAATTTAGTTCTGGCTCTCAGTCCTCTACAGTTATAGAAAATATTTATGCTGATTTTGAAGAACAATAAATAAATCTTACCTTAAAGTTATTACGAGTTTCTCTTCCGGTGACACGCTTGGCCTCAAATGCGTTTCAGAGCATGAAATATCTTGCCTGATCAGTTCAATTAGTTCATCAAAAGATTTTATTGACATTCTCAAATAGTCAAAAAATTTGTTATCATACATTCTTAATTTGGGATATAACGTTACGAACTGACCATGTACTAGTCGGTCACGTAATATTGGATGCACCCAATACCGCCTTTTTCTTTTCTTTTTTTTAAGGAGCAACCACAGTAAACACACTTCTTCGTCGACCTCCATTTTGAAGCTGACGCTAACCCGCACGAAATCGCATACTAACCGCGCGTGTCTGAATAGCATCACAATTTTGCGGTTTCAAACCGCGCGATGCGTAAACGCACGATTCCCGCATGTCTGAACGCAGGCTAAAACTGTACATTAAAGAGTGATAGGAGTCGCCGGAAGCAAGAAATCGCAATGTTATTGCAAGGCGTTCACTGGCAGGACTTGCTTTTCGAAACGTAGTATCTTTTTTGGCAATAATGGGTCCAAGTGCATTAAGTAAAATCTCAAATTCAGAACTTGACATGCGAAAAATGTTTCGAAATCCTCCATTGCATCTATATTCAAGACTTAGTTGATCTACATCATCTAATATTAAATCTTGTATCAAATTACTGGCACTGTAAGTTTTTCTGCTGGTTAAACTTGGTCGCACCCAAAAACGTCGTCGCCGCGGTTTATTTCTTATTTGCGCAGCGGCGCTTATTACTATGAATGCTGCGGAAGCTAAAAGCACGTCCTCTTCTTCGTACATCTCAAAAGAAACTGCCGGTAATATCTCTATATAGTCTATGTCATCTGCGCAAGGTGGGCCGCGCGGCTCTTTAATGTGGACGCGTTGCAAACAAACACAAAAGCCTCACGAGGCCGAGCCGCCCGGCCCAAGAAGCCGCGCGGCTCGTAGTGGGGACGCTGCTTAATATAACATTGGCATACACGGTTACACACAGACTCACTACGCGGCGCACTAAGGGGTATTTATCATCAAAATCCGAAGATAAGTCAATTTCTCGAAATGTGTCGTATCGCAAATCTGGTTGCTATCTTATTTGCGCAGCGGCGCTTATTACTATGAATGCTGCGGAAGCTAAAAGCACGTCCTCTTCTTCGTACATCTCAAAAGAAACTGCCGGTAATATCTCTATATAGTCTATGTCATCTGCGCAAGGTGGGCCGCGCGGATCTTTAATGTGGACGCGTTGCAAACAAACACAAAAGCCTCACGAGGCCGAGCCGCCCGGCCCAAGAAGCCGCGCGGCTCGTAGTGGGGACGCTGCTTAATATAACATTGGCATACACGGTTACACACAGACTCACTACGCGGCGCACTAAGGGGTATTTATCATCAAAATCCGAAGATAAGTCAATTTCTCGAAATGTGTCGTATCGCAAATCTGGTTGCTATCTTATTTGCGCAGCGGCGCTTATTACTATGAATGCTGCGGAAGCTAAAAGCACGTCCTCTTCTTCGTACATCTCAAAAGAAACTGCCGGTAATATCTCTATATAGTCTATGTCATCTGCGCAAGGTGGGCCGCGCGGATCTTTAATGTGGACGCGTTGCAAACAAACACAAAAGCCTCACGAGGCCGAGCCGCCCGGCCCAAGAAGCCGCGCGGCTCGTAGTGGGGACGCTGCTTAATATAACATTGGCATACACGGTTACACACAGACTCACTACGCGGCGCACTAAGGGGTATTTATCATCAAAATCCGGAGATAAGTCAATTTCTCGAAATGTGTCGTATCGCAAATCTGGTTGCTATATGATTTACTTGAATAGATGGTAGACAAAGGGCCGACCCTTTTTTGTCCCTGCGCGCCGCTGGCGCGGGCGGGTCCTCGCGGGCGCCCGGTAGGGGTACAATCGAGTGAGCTAGCCGCGTACGCCGGCCATACATCAATCAAGAGAAAGAAACGATAAGAGTAAGTTACTTGATTATAAACTGATTTCGATTCTTTTTCAATTTACACCGTCTTTCTTACGGTAGTTTTTAGTGTTTATTATTAGCTACATTTTCGTATAAGGTTGCTGGATATTGTCACAGTATAATGTCGTATTGAGTTCATTCGTTTATAGGTTTAATTAGGTATTGGTGTTTTGTTGTACTAAAGTCGTTAGACAGGTATTGTCATAGCATATTTTCGTATTAAAGTTCATTTGCAAAAAATTTTTAATTACGTATTGGTATTTTTTCATTTCAAGGTCGCTAGATATTGTCATAGCAGACTCGATGTATAAAAGTTAATTTATAAAATAAATTTCATTAGGTATTCTCATATGTTTATTGCTAGGTATATTGTCGTATTTCCTTGGCTGACACCGACTCTAAAAATAACAATAATAGTACATTATATTATCCTAATAATTTGAGTATATTTTAACAGTCTACACATATATCTAAAATATTTTTTTTTGTTTAATTGATCTCTAATAAATATTTTAATAATTGTTTGTTAGTCATGAACATATAAATACGCAATTATTTTTACTTTTTAGTACATATTTTTTTTGTTTAAGAATATTCTTTTTGAAGTCGGTTTTTTACATTGTTTAATTTTTTTTTATTTCTCGATTTTTAGTGAAATTGAAATTCGATAACTTACTTTATTTGTTTGAATATACTAGACTTACTAAACGCGCTGCTCATATGAAACAGCGGCGTTTAAATGAGACAAATGAAGAAAGAGAGAAACGCCTACCTCAAAATACTAATTCTACCTCCAGGGCCATTTCAAAAGAGACTTGTGAGGATCGCAAAAATAGGCTTTCGAAAATGCGGGCTTACCTGAAAAATGTTTTGAATACGGAAAATTTCGAAAAACGTACTCACCGTCTCGGCTTCATTCACGATCGTCTATCGAATGAGACGGAAGAGCAACGTGCCTACCGCCTCGGCGAGATCCACGGCCGTCTATCCAATGAGACGGAGGAGCAACAAGCTCACCGTTTTGGCGTGATCCATGATCGGCTATCTAATGAAACGGAAGAGCAACGTGCCCACCGTCTCGGCTTGAGCCATGATCGCCTATCCAATGAGACGGAGGAGCTACGTGCCCACCGACTTGGCGTGATCCATGATCGGCTATCTAAAGAAACGGAAGAGCAACGTGACCACCGTCTCGGCTTGATCCATGATCGCCTATCCAATGAGATGGAGGAGCAACATGCCCACCGAATCGAATTGATTCACGCTTATCAAACGAAACACCTGAAGCTCGTTCCATTCGACTTAGTGCAATGCGATAAGTCAGCCATATCTGTAGGGACATCGCAAATGAACAATCTTTTGAAGCGGCTATTAATATTTTTGCCGATGTACCATGCGCCGTTTGTAAAAGAAGTATTTATCCACAACAGTGTTCCAATTTACCAGCAGATATGTATAATACACTATTATCTGAGGAATTAATTGCTTTAGGTACAATAACTACATGCTCTCGCTGTAACAATAATATTAACAAGAGAAAAATACCAGCAACTGCATATTGGAATAAACTGATGCCCGCAGATGTACCGCCTGAATTACCCAATTTGACGAGCGTTGAAGAACAGTTCTTAAGTCGCATCGTACGTACACTCGTACTAGAAATGTATTCGAAAGGAAACAGCTATATACATTAAAATTAAACTCTTTAGATTTAGGTATGTTCCAAGGTGTATTAGCTAAGCCTACTAGTACTGAAGCTAAATTAGTTTATAAATTTATATTTAATAGTATTAAGAAAATTTGTTTGTAACTATATTGTGTGAATTTATGGGACTGGCATGAACCTTGATTGGTTAAAAGTCCCTAATTAAATAAATAAAAACAAAATTACAAAAAGTCGCATCGTACTCGTTTCAGTCAAAATTGGTGTAAAGGGCAGGTTATTTTATTTGCAGAGGATGTTGTGTAAGTACCTGAACAGTTACCACTGAAACCACATCAAGCTGGTTTAGTTTTAGTAGTGGAAAGTCTCGAAAACCTTTCATGTTCTAAACAATTCGTCGTGGATATGCAAAGACTGAATCGAGCATTAATTTGGTTTATTTCCAATAACCATATTTACAAAGATGTTCAAATGCATTTTGAAACGACCTTACACATACTTCATATAGTCCAAATAACTGACAATTCTATTCCTGAACAAGGGTGGTGTTTTTCCTGAAAGATCCTCAAAACATTATGTCACTTTTAATGACAACAAGGCAATATTACGCGGATCATTTAATCAAGGTGATTTACGATTTAATTTATCTCGCGGTAGGATAGCGGCTGTTGCTTGTGCAGCATTTTTTTGTATTAGATCCAAACAAGTGGGCCAAAAGTGATATCGATTACATTGTAAACTTTGACTACAATGACTGCATCGCTGCTGTTGGAAAAAAAATCAAATACCATGAAAAAGTTCTGCCTTACTCTAAACTATCACTCACCATCCGCACCCCAAAACGTTAGCCATATGGTATGGGCACATAAAAGGAAAGCCCGGATTTACGGAAGAGTCATGCCAATAATTGAAAGCCAAATCCGAAATCAGCAAACATAAACCAATATTATATTATGCAACTTAGTCTTTAACGAGGTGGCTATCCGACCTCAAAAATTGTGGGATAGACAGAAATATATTGGATTTGTCGATATGGGAACTAGTTCAGAAGAAACTGCTCCTTTAGCTTCTCAGGCATTAGTGTTTTTATTAGTAGGGATTAATCACCGTTTTAAAATGCCATTAGGATACTTTCTAATCAACGGTATAACAGGTGAGCAAAAAGCTAATCTTATCAGAATGTGTCTGATAAAGTGTTTTGATGCCGGAGTAGATGTCGCTTCATTAACGTTCGATGGGCACTCGACAAATTTTACTGCAGTCGAATTACTTGGTTGCGAAAGTAAGGATGCAAAGGCATTAAAAACTACTTTTGAACATCCTCATCCAAATGCTCAATACGAAGTAACTTGTTTCGTGGATTCTAGTCACGTTATTAAACTTGTAAGAAATCAGTTCTAAGCAAAAAATAATTTCTTGATGAAAATGACAAATTGATCCAATGGCGGTTTTTAGTACAGTTAAATGATTTGCAAAACGCGGAGGGGATCCACCTAGCAAATAAATTTTCAAAAAGACACATACACTTTAAAAATCAAATAATGAAAGTGAAACTAGCCACTCAGCTCCTGAGTACTAGTGTCGCAAACGCTTTAAAAATATGTAGACAGCAGTTAAACCTTCCGTTTTTTCAGGCATCCGAAGCTACCGAATCATTTATTCACCAGTCTAATGATATGTTCAATTCAACTCCAGAACAATGTGGCAATATGATTATAAAAAACCACTATGTGAGGGCAATAATAATCAAATATTTAATTTTTTTAATGATTTAAAGAAGTATGTTTTAGAGTTAAAAATTAAAACGGTTACCAAAAAAACAGTTTTACGGGATGGGCGACGTGTCTTTCCGGCTGCGAAAGATAGTTGCCTAAATTCTTTGACCTCAAAAAGTAGTTTCTGATCTAAGTGTTTATTCTTACCGTTACGCGCTTGAAAACCGACATCAATACAACAAAAATGTAAGTAAGCGCTATCTAAATAATTTAAGGATGTTTGTGGTTCAGTGGATATATTATGTATTGTTCACTTTTAAATTGGTCTAAACTTCCTTTAATAATAACAATCGCTGGTTAAAATCCTAGTTGTTAACTAATGAGTTATTATGAATACTGATTGTAACAATGTTTTATAAAATAATAATCTTTGTGTCTTATTTGCAGGTCTGCCTCCGACAGTGAATACTCGCACTCCATAGTGGTTGAAGCACCGCAGGCTAAGCAGCTAAAGAAAAAGGTGGCGAAGCAAAAAGCTTCGGATTCACGAGGCACGTACACGTACATCCGACAGAGCTACCACTTCCAAGCCTTCCGAGTCGAAATCAAGGTAGTATTCTAATACTGCTTGTATATCTAGTTTTATAGTGCTGTGTGTTGTGGTTATTTACGTGCTATATCCCTTTCGGCCCATGCACTCACTATTGTGCGGGTAACTTTGCGCATTTTTATAAATTTTTGTGATTACGACGAAACGATCGGCCCTAACTCGCGCGATCGTGCGGGTAGTTATGTATAGCTATACAAATATTGGTGACGCTAGTTTGAATATTGCGATCTCAGTTCATCGGTCATTGTGTCGCGCGCTCGACGTGTTGGGACGTGCTGTCTTCTTGTTGAACAATTTTGAAAATGTAAGTATTTTTGATTAGATTTTTATGTAAAACTATTCAGTAGATATTAGTTATTGTTATATTCAATAAATAAATACGAAAATGCTATGATTTGATGGTTTTGTGGATGATTTAATTTTACCCTCACGATCGTGAGGCGTCGGCCTGTACCTTACTATTTACGACTATTTTCAAACAAATTAAAATTATTTTATTTTATTAATTTACAGACATAGCTGAAAATTTACATTCATAATGAGTTTTAACAACGTTTTTGGTGATGAAGATGCCATTGTGGCGGCGTTAAATGACTCGGACTGCGGAGATGCCTCTGATGAAGATGAGAACTGGCTTCCACCAGGAGAGGAGCCACAAACTGACTCTGAACATGAAAGTGATGACGACGAAGTATGTGTCCCGGTTGTTGCAACTCCTACGCTTAGAAACGTGTGGACAAGACGGATGTTCAGATCGAAACCTTTGCCATCAGCGACTTCAAATGAACCTGAGGAGGTAAAATGTTGTTTATTTTTATGATTTTGTTTGAAGGCACATATATATAAAATAATTCACTTTACGTATCTTGTTTTTATAGGTACTTACACCTTCAGAATATTTCGAAAAATATTTCAGTGAAGGCGTATACGAAAATTTTGCTATGTATACCAATATATACTATCAAACCACGTCAAATCAGGTATTGAAAACTCCGATAACAGCAGCTGAAGTAAAATCATTTTTTGGCATTAATGGGATATTAGGATGTGTAAAGTATCCAAGGTTGAAGATGGCATGGCTGCAGCGATTCAAATTGAGTTACATCACGGATGCAATGAATAGAGAACGATTTTTTATGTTGCGGACAAATCTGCACATAGTTGACAAGGCATCAATATCTACTCAAGAAATGTCTCAAAACCGTCTATGGCTGGTTCAACCATTGATTGATGCTGTTCGAAACAGGTGCCTCGAATTACCTAGATATCACGGCACGTATTCCATCGATGAACAGATGGTTCCTTTCCTAGGCAGATGTCCCGCTAAACAGTATGTTCCTGGAAAACCAAGGCCAGTTGGCTTGAAAAATTTTGTGATCACTACATCTAAAGGTTTAATCTTAGATTTCGAAATATACCAAGGTGATACTACTCCCTTCACAGATAAGTCTCTTGGTCTTGGGCCAGCAGTAGTGTTGAGACTAATAGCGACAATACCAAAAGGTAGTTTCATATTCTTTGACCGATACTTCACGACGATACCATTGTTAACAAAAATGGTATCTGATGGCATAGAAGGTACAGGAACTTTGATTTCAAACAGATTTAAAGGTTATACTTTTCCTAAAGATTCACAAATGCAACGAGGTGAACATCATGAAGTTGTAAATGCTACCAAAGATATTTGCGTGGTGAAATGGAAAGACTCAAAGTCAGTCTTGTTAGCTTCTACTTGTATTGGAGCTCAACCAGTACAAAATGTACAACGCTGGGATAAAATCACCAAATCGTACATTGAGGTACCATGTCCAAATACAGTCAAAAGGTACAATGAAAATATGGGAGGCGTCGACGTTTGTGACCAGATGATAGAGGTATATAGATCATGGCATAAAACTCGCAAGTGGCCGGTAAAAGTGTTCATGCATCTTTTTGACATGGCTATGGTAAATTCATGGTATGAGTATAGAGAAAGCTGTAAAAAAGCAAAACAGAAAGCTATGGATTTCCTCGCTTTTAAATTATGTGTGTCAGATTTTTTACTTGGTGGTCCTACAAGGAAAAGGAAACGTGATGCTATGGAAGATATAGCTGAAATGCCATCAACGTCTCAATACAAGGTAGCTCCCATACCCACTATCGATAAAAGGCTAGATGGTTATAACCACTGGCCTATATGCGACACGCTGAAGGCGCCCAGATGCTGCCGCTTGAGCACTTGCAGTAGTCGTTCAAAGGTTCGTTGTACTAAGTGCAACGTTTACCTTTGCAATACTAAAGATAATCACTGTTTTTATGTGTTTCACAATGAAAAGTAATAGCTAAATAGATGCTGATTATAATTAATGTTATTTACATTACGATAAATAGGTTTTAAATAGGACTTATTTAAGACGTTACAAACTAAATGGCAACTTTGATCTCAGTTTGCAAGTACAAAGTATTTTAGTGGTGAAACTGATTATATAGCTTCTAAAATTACATTTTTAAGACTGATTAAAGGCTGTAATTACATTATTTTTATAAATAAACATTATTTTCGTAAAAAAAATTGATTTATTTTATTAACAAATCTGACCCTCACAATCGTGAGTGTACTATTGTACGGCCCGACATCATACAATCGTGAGTATCGTGGAAAACTGTTTTCCTGATTTCCTACATTTTTTTTAGTCGCAGCTTTAGTTTCAGCAACCCCAAAAACCTCTAATACCAATTTTTCAATTAAAAATACGCAGGTAATCTGGTGCCGGTCTGAAAGGGATATACATATAAGTCCTCTACTCAGATTTGAAACAATAACACACCTATAAGATACTCTTTTTGTACAGTACGTTTAGTGAGTAACAACTTTAGATAAGATATACCTACATACGTAATAAACAGATCTACTGTCGATCAACTTAGTCTATTGCAATCTACTGTTGAACGACCTCAGCCTAAGCCTTCCGCATCCAGCGTAAACAGCCTCTTTCGTTATAGTAATTTATTATTTTTATATTTACAGTAAAAATAACAACGAAAACAAATGCAGCTCAGATCTCTTCGGCTTAGAAGAGGATGTGGAGTGGCCACTTACTTCGTGCTCTGATCTCAGTTCGTCCCTCGTGAGCCGTGTCGACAACGGGAAGGTGAGAAGGAAAGTGGACTTGTAAGGGGAATTTCACGTAGACATCAAGGTCTACGCTAAGGGTGACGTGGTCGCCATCCCTCGTGAGGATCGGTGGAGAAAGGCGTAGGTTGCGCTAAAATTACAATTAGACCGAGGCTCAGTGCAGTGGAATGCGCTGCAAAAATTCATGCAACGAGCGCATGAATTAATTATTTAATGACGCAGAGCTCACATATTACAGTGACAATATTCATTTTAAATAGGTACTTTATAGTAATTATTTACGATTAATTTGTTCTTTTTATGATTATATTATTAGGTACGTCATTCTTTTTCATTGAAGCACTTATATTTTATTGAGGTATTTAAATAATTTAGGATGAATTTTATGTAGACATCAAAGCCCATGCCAAAAAACTATGGCCCTGGTCGCACTGAAATTACAGTTACACTGGAGCTCCGAACTAAACTGAGGCTTCCTGCAATGGAATGCTCTGTAAAAATTCATGCAACGAGCGCATGAATTACTTAGTAATACAGGGCCTGTTTAGTATAGTGACAACATTCGTTTAAAGATATGCAATTATTTTTTGTTTAATTTATTCTTTTTGCGGTAGGTATTATTAGATGCTGATGATGATTTTACTCAGCTTTGTAACGAGAGAACGGCGCTAGTTCAATCGTACACCTTGCTATTTGTCAGGAATAGCAGATAACATGTCGCGATCGCTGAAAGCACGTGCGTTGGCTGCACGAAACTCTTCCAACATTTTACAGGCAACTCCAGCCGCCACAATGGAGACTATCACTGAGAAACGTATTCTCAAGGCCAAAACACATCTGCGTCCGTTCAGGTCATCCGGATTGAATGGATTCTTCGAACTCACTGACGAAGCGCTAATTGGACATGTCCTTTTCGAAATTAACGATGCCTCTGAGGATATCGGTTTTGCCGGTAAATTCCGGAATATCACTAAAGAGAGAAAGATGCGTGTCGTGACTGCCGACGGCTTTGAGGATGCTTACATCGCCATAGAGAGGCGTTTGGAGACTCCGAGTATTTCGGCATATTACAGTGTCTCACCTCCGAGGAGGTAGACCGTTACTTTAACGAGAGCCTACTTGTAGGCAACCTTATACGGAAAATGGCTACACAAACGCCTGTGCGTGAGAGGTGGTTACCACGCTTCTCACCATCGCTGGTGCGACTAGAGGAAATTATTAATTCCCGAACGCTTTTTACGACCTACAAAACGTTATTACCTGGGCTAAGATGGAGCTCGTTGGTGCCAATGACACTAGGACAGTGGTTCCTCGGAGCCATAATTCTACGAGTCCGTTCACGCGAAAGCAGTGGACTGTCACTGGACCAGCATTTTTGGAGTGGCTAAGGCACTTCGTGAACACAGTAAGGCCGACTCAAGAAAAAAAAGTGCTTTTAGTGATGGACAACCACGAGTCACATAAATATCTCGCTGCCCTAGAATATGCATCACAAAATCACGTTATTTTTGTATCCCTTGCTCCACACACGACTCATCGAATGCAGCCACTCGATACATGTGTCTACGGGCCATTAAAAACATATTTTGAACAGGCAATATCTGTATTCCAAAGAGCACACGTAGGCCGCATAGTTACCCAATATGAAGTAGCAAGATTATTCGGTGAGGCTTATATGAAAGCAGCAAGTACGCAGAACGCTGTTAAAGGATTTTCGTGCACGGGCATATGGCCCACAAATAGACATGTATTTGACGATTCAGATTATATGCCAGCAACATTGACTGATAGACCAGAACCTGCCAATGTCCAAAACGCAGTCAACGATGGTCTGATAATTGAAGAAACTCAGACAAATTTCGCTGAGAATACAATGCCTGAAGAGGTACTAAATTCTGATTCAGACCGCACAGTATCACCATCTGTTCTGGAAGCACTAAACACCTGTAATACCCGTGTAACCCCAACACCGACTACGTCAGCAGATGATCAAACTACCCGACCTGCTCGGTACTCTACAACTACTATTAACGTCTCACCTTTAACTCGAGTGGCATTGACTCCAATGGATATCCGGCCATCACCTAAAATGCCACTAAATAAAATCACTCACAAACGTAAAACACAGAAAGCTGAAATCCTGACTAGCACACCTATAAAGGAACAGCAGAAAGAAAAGGAAGAGAAAAAAAATAGATTTAAGAAAAAACTTAATACAGAAACAGCAAGCACAAGCAAACAACGGAAGGCATTAGAACGTATTAAGACTAAACGAGGACCAAAATACAATCGGAAAGAAAAAACGGAGTATCGGTGTCTAGTTTGTGGTGAGCTTTACATAGAACCACCTGCAGAAGACTGGATCCGGTGTGACGATTGTGAGCTATGGTCACATGAGGCTTGCACAGCTTACTCTGGACGAGGATCATATTATTGTGACTTCTGTCACCAATAACTTGTTTAACTTTAATTATATTCGACTGCTAAAGCACTAAGACTGATTATTATTATGGTTGTGAACTAGCAGGTAATTAATAATAAATAGAACCTATAATGCTCATTATTTTCTCTTACTCGTTTTGCCCAGTAGCCTTACCTGATTTAAGCCACCCCTACGGGCAAATCGGGTCAATGGAAAGGTTTTGTTATTCGTATTTTTTTCTTTGTTAAATATAAATAACTTGAGGTTTGTCATATAATTTATAAAGCTTATGAACATGCAAATTGTAAGCATATTTAATAAAAGTTTAAATGATTCTTTAACGTGTTTTATGAGGTCCTTTTCCTTGGCTTACCCGTTCTGGGCCATCCTCCCCTACTGAAGCTAAGTTAGTTTATAAATTTATATTTAATAGTATTAAGAAAATTAGTTTGTAACTAATTGTGTGAATTTATGGGACTGGCATGAACGTTGATTGGTTAAGAGTCCCTAATTAAATAAATTTAAAAAAAAATAAAAAAGTCGCATCGTACTCGTTTCATTCAAAATTGGTGTAAAGGGCAGGTTATTTTATTTGCAGAGGATGTTGTGTAAGCAGCTGAACAGTTACCACTGAAACCACATCAAGCTGGTTTAGTTTTAGTAGTGGAAAGTCTCGAGAACCTTTCATGTTCTAAAGAATTCGTCGTGGATATGCAAAGACTAAATCGAGCATTAATTTGGTTTATTTCCAATACCCATATTTACAAAGATGTTCAAATGCATTTTGAAACGACCTTATAGATACATCATATAGTCCAAATAACTGACAATTCTATTCCTGAACAGGGTGGTGTTTTTCCTGAAACATCCTCAAAATGTTTGTCACATAATCGTAATTGTAAAGTCTTATTTGCAGGTCTGCCTCCGAAAGTGAATACTCGCACTCCATAGTGGTTGAAGCACCGCAGGCTAAGCAGCTAAAGAAAAAGGTGGCGAAGCGCAAAGCTTCGGATTCACGAGGCACGTACACGTACATCCGACAGAGCTACCACTTCCAAGCCTTCCGAGTCGAAATCAAGGTAGTATTCTAATACTGCTTGTGTATCTAGTTTTGTAGTGCTGTGTGTTGTGGTTATTTAAGTGTTATATACATATAAGTCCTCTACTCAGATTTGAAACAGATAACACACCTATAAGATACTCTTTTTGTACAGTACGTTCAGTGAGTAACAACTTTAGATAAAATATACCTACGTAATAAACAGATCTACTGTCAATCAACTTAGTCTATTGCAGTCTACTGTTGAACGACCTCAGCCTAAGCCTTCCGCATCCAGCGTAAACAGCCTCTTTCGTTATAGTAATTTATTATTTTTATATTTACAGTCAAAATAACAACGAAAACAAACGCAGCTCAGATCTCTTCGGCTTAGAAGAGGATGTGGAGCGGCCACTTACTTCGTGCTCTGATCTCAGTTCGTCCCTCGTGAGCCGTGTCGATAACGGGAAGGTGAGAAGGAAAGTGGACTTGTCAGGGGAATTTTACGTAGACATCAAGGTCTACGCTAAGGGTGACGTGGTCTCCATCCCTCGTGAGGATCGGTGGAGAAAGGCGTTAGTCGCGCTAAAATTACAATTAGACCAAGGCTCTGTGCAGTAGAATGTGCTGCAAAAATTCATGCAACGAGCGCATGAATTAATTATTTAATGACGCAGAGCCCACATATTACAGTGACAATATTCATTTTAAATAGGTACTTTATAGTAATTATTTACGATTAATTTGTTCTTTTTATGATTATATTATTAGGTACGTCATTCTTTTTCATTGAAGCACTTATATTTTATTGAGGTATTTAAATAATTTAGGATGAATTTTATGTAGACATCAAAGCCCATGCCAAAACTATGGCCCTGGTCGCACTGAAATTACAGTTACACTGGAGCTCCGAACTAAACTGAGGCTTCCTGCAATGGAATGCTCTGTAAAAATTCATGCAACGAGCGCATGAATTACTTAGTAATACAGGGCCTGTTTAGTATAGTGACAACATTCGTTTAAAGATATGCAATTATTTTTTGTTTAATTTATTCTTTTTGCGGTAGGTATTATTAGATGCTGATGATGATTTTACTCAGCTTTGTAACGAGAGAACGGCGCTAGTTCAATCGTACACCTTGCTATTTGTCAGGAATAGCAGATAACATGTCGCGATCGCTGAAAGCACGTGCGTTGGCTGCACGAAACTCTTCCAACATTTTACAGGCAACTCCAGCCGCCACAATGGAGACTATCACTGAGAAACGTATTCTCAAGGCCAAAACACATCTGCGTCCGTTAAGGTCATCCGGATTGAATGGATTCTTCGAACTCACTGACGAAGCGCTAATTGGACATGTCCTTTTCGAAATTAACGATGCCTCTGAGGATATCGGTTTTGCCGGTAAATTCCGGGATATCACTAAAGAGAGAAAGATGCGTGTCGTGACTGCCGACGGCTTTGAGGATGCTTACATCGCCATAGAGAGGCGTTTGGAGACTCCGAGTATCTTCGCCGGCATATTACAGTGTCTCACCTCCGAGGAGGTAGACCGTTACTTTAACGAGAGCCTACTTGTAGGCAACCTTATACGGAAAATGGCTACACAAACGCCTGTGCGTGAGAGGTGGTTACCACGCTTCTCACCATCGCTGGTGCGACTAGAGGAAATTATTAATTCCCGAACGCTTTTTACGACCTACAAAACGTTATTACCTGGGCTAAGATGGAGCTCGTTGGTGCCAATGACACTAGGACAGTGGTTCCTCGGAGCCATAATTCTACGAGTCCGTTCACGCGAAAGCAGTGGACTGTCACTGGACCAGCATTTTTGGAGTGGCTAAGGCACTTCGTAAACACAGTAAGGCCGACTCAAGAAAAAAAAGTGCTTTTAGTGATGGACAACCACGAGTCACATAAATATCTCGCTGCCCTAGAATATGCATCACAAAATCACGTTATTTTTGTATCCCTTGCTCCACACACGACTCATCGAATGCAGCCACTCGATACATGTGTCTACGGGCCATTAAAAACATATTTTGAACAGGCAATATCTGTATTCCAAAAAGCACACGTAGGCCGCATAGTTACCCAATATGAAGTAGCAAGATTATTCGGTGAGGCTTATATGAAAGCAGCAAGTACGCAGAACGCTGTTAAAGGATTTTCGTGCACGGGCATATGGCCCACAAATAGACATGTATTTGACGATTCAGATTATATGCCAGCAACATTGACTGATAGACCAGAACCTGCCAATGTCCAAAACGCAGTCAACGATGGTCTGATAATTGAAGAAACTCAGACAAATTTCGCTGAGAATACAATGCCTGAAGAGGTACTAAATTCTGATTCAGACCGCACAGTATCACCATCTGTTCTGGAAGCACTAAACACCTGTAATACCCGTGTAACCCCAACACCGACTACGTCAGCAGATGATCAAACTACTCGACCTGCTCGGTACTCTACAACTACTATTAACGTCTCACCTTTAACTCGAGTGGCATTGACTCCAATAGATATCCGGCCATCACCTAAAATGCCACTAAATAAAATCACTCACAAACGTAAAACACAGAAAGCTGAAATCCTGACTAGCACACCTATAAAGGAACAGCAGAAAGAAAAGGAAGAGAAAAAAAATAGATTTAAGAAAAAACTTAATACAGAAACAGCAAGCACAAGCAAACAACGGAAGGCATTAGAACGTATTAAGACTAAACGAGGACCAAAATACAATCGGAAAGAAAAAACGGAGTATCGGTGTCTAGTTTGTGGTGAGCTTTACATAGAACCACCTGCAGAAGACTGGATCCGGTGTGACGATTGTGAGCTATGGTCACATGAGGCTTGCACAGCTTACTCTGGACGAGGATCATATTATTGTGACTTCTGTCACCAATAACTTGTTTAACTTTAATTATATTCGACTGCTAAAGCACTAAGACTGATTATTATTATGGTTGTGAACTAGCAGGTAATTAATAATAAATAGAACCTATAATGCTCATTATTTTCTCTTACTCGTTTTGCCCAGTAGCCTTACCTGATTTAAGCCACCCCTACGGGCAAATCGGGTCAATGGAAAGGTTTTGTTATTCGTATTTTTTTCTTTGTTAAATATAAATAACTTGAGGTTTGTCATATAATTTATAAAGCTTATGAACATGCAAATTGTAAGCATATTTAATAAAAGTTTAAATGATTCTTTAACGTGTTTTATGAGGTCCTTTTCCTTGGCTTACCCGTTCTGGGCCATCCTCCCCTACTGAAGCTAAGTTAGTTTATAAATTTATATTTAATAGTATTAAGAAAATTAGTTTGTAACTAATTGTGTGAATTTATGGGACTGGCATGAACGTTGATTGGTTAAGAGTCCCTAATTAAATAAATTTAAAAAAAATTAAAAAAGTCGCATCGTACTCGTTTCATTCAAAATTGGTGTAAAGGGCAGGTTATTTTATTTGCAGAGGATGTTGTGTAAGCAGCTGAACAGTTACCACTGAAACCACATCAAGCTGGTTTAGTTTTAGTAGTGGAAAGTCTCGAGAACCTTTCATGTTCTAAAGAATTCGTCGTGGATATGCAAAGACTAAATCGAGCATTGATTTGGTTTATTTCCAATACCCATATTTACAAAGATGTTCAAATGCATTTTGAAACGACCTTATAGATACATCATATAGTCCAAATAACTGACAATTCTATTCCTGAACAGGGTGGTGTTTTTCCTGAAACATCCTCAAAATGTTTGTCACATAATCGTAATTGTAAAGTCTTATTTGCAGGTCTGCCTCCGAAAGTGAATACTCGCACTCCATAGTGGTTGAAGCACCGCAGGCTAAGCAGCTAAAGAAAAAGGTGGCGAAGCGCAAAGCTTCGGATTCACGAGGCACGTACACGTACATCCGACAGAGCTACCACTTCCAAGCCTTCCGAGTCGAAATCAAGGTAGTATTCTAATACTGCTTGTGTATCTAGTTTTATAGTGCTGTGTGTTGTGGTTATTTAAGTGTTATATACATATAAGTCCTCTACTCAGATTTGAAACAGATAACACACCTATAAGATACTCTTTTTGTACAGTACGTTCAGTGAGTAACAACTTTAGATAAAATATACCTACGTAATAAACAGATCTACTGTCAATCAACTTAGTCTATTGCAGTCTACTGTTGAACGACCTCAGCCTAAGCCTTCCGCATCCAGCGTAAACAGCCTCTTTCGTTATAGTAATTTATTATTTTTATATTTACAGTAAAAATAACAACGAAAACAAACGCAGCTCAGATCTCTTCGGCTTAGAAGAGGATGTGGAGCGGCCACTTACTTCGTGCTCTGATCTCAGTTCGTCCCTCGTGAGCCGTGTCGATAACGGGAAGGTGAGAAGGAAAGTGGACTTGTCAGGGGAATTTTACGTAGACATCAAGGTCTACGCTAAGGGTGACGTGGTCTCCATCCCTCGTGAGGATCGGTGGAGAAAGGCGTTAGTCGCGCTAAAATTACAATTAGACCAAGGCTCTGTGCAGTAGAATGTGCTGCAAAAATTCATGCAACGAGCGCATGAATTAATTATTTAATGACGCAGAACCCACATATTACAGTGACAATATTCATTTTAAATAGGTACTTTATAGTAATTATTTACGATTAATTTGTTCTTTTTATGATTATATTATTAGGTACGTCATTCTTTTTCATTGAAGCACTTATATTTTATTGAGGTATTTAAATAATTTAGGATGAATTTTATGTAGACATCAAAGCCCATGCCAAAACTATGGCCCTGGTCGCACTGAAATTACAGTTACACTGGAGCTCCGAACTAAACTGAGGCTTCCTGCAATGGAATGCTCTGTAAAAATTCATGCAACGAGCGCATGAATTACTTAGTAATACAGGGCCTGTTTAGTATAGTGACAACATTCGTTTAAAGATATGCAATTATTTTTTGTTTAATTTATTCTTTTTGCGGTAGGTATTATTAGATGCTGATGATGATTTTACTCAGCTTTGTAACGAGAGAACGGCGCTAGTTCAATCGTACACCTTGCTATTTGTCAGGAATAGCAGATAACATGTCGCGATCGCTGAAAGCACGTGCGTTGGCTGCACGAAACTCTTCCAACATTTTACAGGCAACTCCAGCCGCCACAATGGAGACTATCACTGAGAAACGTATTCTCAAGGCCAAAACACATCTGCGTCCGTTAAGGTCATCCGGATTGAATGGATTCTTCGAACTCACTGACGAAGCGCTAATTGGACATGTCCTTTTCGAAATTAACGATGCCTCTGAGGATATCGGTTTTGCCGGTAAATTCCGGGATATCACTAAAGAGAGAAAGATGCGTGTCGTGACTGCCGACGGCTTTGAGGATGCTTACATCGCCATAGAGAGGCGTTTGGAGACTCCGAGTATCTTCGCCGGCATATTACAGTGTCTCACCTCCGAGGAGGTAGACCGTTACTTTAACGAGAGCCTACTTGTAGGCAACCTTATACGGAAAATGGCTACACAAACGCCTGTGCGTGAGAGGTGGTTACCACGCTTCTCACCATCGCTGGTGCGACTAGAGGAAATTATTAATTCCCGAACGCTTTTTACGACCTACAAAACGTTATTACCTGGGCTAAGATGGAGCTCGTTGGTGCCAATGACACTAGGACAGTGGTTCCTCGGAGCCATAATTCTACGAGTCCGTTCACGCGAAAGCAGTGGACTGTCACTGGACCAGCATTTTTGGAGTGGCTAAGGCACTTCGTGAACACAGTAAGGCCGACTCAAGAAAAAAAAGTGCTTTTAGTGATGGACAACCACGAGTCACATAAATATCTCGCTGCCCTAGAATATGCATCACAAAATCACGTTATTTTTGTATCCCTTGCTCCACACACGACTCATCGAATGCAGCCACTCGATACATGTGTCTACGGGCCATTAAAAACATATTTTGAACAGGCAATATCTGTATTCCAAAGAGCACACGTAGGCCGCATAGTTACCCAATATGAAGTAGCAAGATTATTCGGTGAGGCTTATATGAAAGCAACAAGTACGCAGAACGCTGTTAAAGGATTTTCGTGCACGGGCATATGGCCCACAAATAGACATGTATTTGACGATTCAGATTATATGCCAGCAACATTGACTGATAGACCAGAACCTGCCAATGTCCAAAACGCAGTCAACGATGGTCTGATAATTGAAGAAACTCGGACAAATTTCGCTGAGAATACAATGCCTGAAGAGGTACTAAATTCTGATTCAGACCGCACAGTATCACCATCTGTTCTGGAAGCACTAAACACCTGTAATACCCGTGTAACCCCAACACCGACTACGTCAGCAGATGATCAAACTACCCGACCTGCTCGGTACTCTACAACTACTATTAACGTCTCACCTTTAACTCGAGTGGCATTGACTCCAATGGATATCCGGCCATCACCTAAAATGCCACTAAATAAAATCACTCACAAACGTAAAACACAGAAAGCTGAAATCCTGACTAGCACACCTATAAAGGAACAGCAGAAAGAAAAGGAAGAGAAAAAAATAGATTTAAGAAAAAACTTAATACAGAAACAGCAAGCACAAGCAAACAACGGAAGGCATTAGAACGTATTAAGACTAAACGAGGACCAAAATACAATCGGAAAGAAAAAACGGAGTATCGGTGTCTAGTTTGTGGTGAGCTTTACATAGAACCACCTGCAGAAGACTGGATCCGGTGTGACGATTGTGAGCTATGGTCACATGAGGCTTGCACAGCTTACTCTGGACGAGGATCATATTATTGTGACTTCTGTCACCAATAACTTGTTTAACTTTAATTATATTCGACTGCTAAAGCACTAAGACTGATTATTATTATGGTTGTGAACTAGCAGGTAATTAATAATAAATAGAACCTATAATGCTCATTATTTTCTCTTACTCGTTTTGCCCAGTAGCCTTACCTGATTTAAGCCACCCCTACGGGCAAATCGGGTCAATGGAAAGGTTTTGTTATTCGTATTTTTTTCTTTGTTAAATATAAATAACTTGAGGTTTGTCATATAATTTATAAAGCTTATGAACATGCAAATTGTAAGCATATTTAATAAAAGTTTAAATGATTCTTTAACGTGTTTTATGAGGTCCTTTTCCTTGGCTTACCCGTTCTGGGCCAACCTCCCCTACTGAAGCTAAGTTAGTTTATAAATTTATATTTAATAGTATTAAGAAAATTAGTTTGTAACTAATTGTGTGAATTTATGGGACTGGCATGAACGTTGATTGGTTAAGAGTCCCTAATTAAATAAATTTAAAAAAAATTAAAAAAGTCGCATCGTACTCGTTTCATTCAAAATTGGTGTAAAGGGCAGGTTATTTTATTTGCAGAGGATGTTGTGTAAGCAGCTGAACAGTTACCACTGAAACCACATCAAGCTGGTTTAGTTTTAGTAGTGGAAAGTCTCGAGAACCTTTCATGTTCTAAAGAATTCGTCGTGGATATGCAAAGACTAAATCGAGCATTAATTTGGTTTATTTCCAATACCCATATTTACAAAGATGTTCAAATGCATTTTGAAACGACCTTATAGATACTTCATATAGTCCAAATAACTGACAATTCTATTCCTGAACAGGGTGGTGTTTTTCCTGAAACATCCTCAAAATGTTTGTCACATAATCGTAATTGTAAAGTCTTATTTGCAGGTCTGCCTCCGAAAGTGAATACTCGCACTCCATAGTGGTTGAAGCACCGCAGGCTAAGCAGCTAAAGAAAAAGGTGGCGAAGCGCAAAGCTTCGGATTCACGAGGCACGTACACGTACATCCGACAGAGCTACCACTTCCAAGCCTTCCGAGTCGAAATCAAGGTAGTATTCTAATACTGCTTGTGTATCTAGTTTTATAGTGCTGTGTGTTGTGGTTATTTAAGTGTTATATACATATAAGTCCTCTACTCAGATTTGAAACAGATAACACACCTATAAGATACTCTTTTTGTACAGTACGTTCAGTGAGTAACAACTTTAGATAAAATATACCTACGTAATAAACAGATCTACTGTCAATCAACTTAGTCTATTGCAGTCTACTGTTGAACGACCTCAGCCTAAGCCTTCCGCATCCAGCGTAAACAGCCTCTTTCGTTATAGTAACTTATTATTTTTATATTTACAGTAAAAATAACAACGAAAACAAACGCAGCTCAGATCTCTTCGGCTTAGAAGAGGATGTGGAGCGGCCACTTACTTCGTGCTCTGATCTCAGTTCGTCCCTCGTGAGCCGTGTCGATAACGGGAAGGTGAGAAGGAAAGTGGACTTGTCAGGGGAATTTTACGTAGACATCAAGGTCTACGCTAAGGGTGACGTGGTCTCCATCCCTCGTGAGGATCGGTGGAGAAAGGCGTTAGTCGCGCTAAAATTACAATTAGACCAAGGCTCTGTGCAGTAGAATGTGCTGCAAAAATTCATGCAACGAGCGCATGAATTAATTATTTAATGACGCAGAGCCCACATATTACAGTGACAATATTCATTTTAAATAGGTACTTTATAGTAATTATTTACGATTAATTTGTTCTTTTTATGATTATATTATTAGGTACGTCATTCTTTTTCATTGAAGCACTTATATTTTATTGAGGTATTTAAATAATTTAGGATGAATTTTATGTAGACATCAAAGCCCATGCCAAAACTATGGCCCTGGTCGCACTGAAATTACAGTTACACTGGAGCTCCGAACTACACTGAGGCTTCCTGCAATGGAATGCACTGTAAAAATTCATGCAACGAGCGCATTAATTACTTAGTAACACAGGGCCTGTTTAGTATAGTGACAACATTCGTTTAAATATATGCAATTATTTTTTGTTTAATTTATTCTTTTTGCAGTAGGTATTATTAGATCATTCTTTTTCATTAAAGCACTTTTATTTTATTGAAACATTTGAATCATTTTTATACTGATCCCATTTTCGTACCTCTAAAATGCCTTTCTGTACTATCTGTAATACGTCTTTTCACTTACGCAGCACCACAATCAAAAATATTTCTAATTTCTGCGACGGTGTTGAATTAAAAACATTCTGCGTTTCGAAATCGCATTGCTTCCTATAGAATTGTTAATCAATATGAGAACTATTCTTTGACTTCATTTTTAATTAGCATTCATGAAAAAATTAAGTCATTAATAAACTTGTCCCTTTAACAACATACTTGCGTGAAAATTAACTACTAGTACTGAAGCTAAGTTAGTTTATAAATTTATATTTAATAGTATTAAGAAAATTAGTTTGTAACTATATTGTGTGAATTTATGGGACTGGCATGAACCTTGATTGGTTAAAAGTCCCTAATTAAATAAATTAAAAAAAAATTAAAATAGTCGCATCGTACTCGTTTCATTCAAAATTGGTGTAAAGGGCAGGTTATTTTATTTGCAGAGGATGTTGTGTAAGCAGCTGAACAGTTACCACTGAAACCACATCAAGCTGGTTTAGTTTTAGAAGTGGAAAGTCTCGAGAACCTTTCATGTTCTAAAGAATTCGTCGTGGATATGCAAAGACTGAATCGAGCATTAATTTGGTTTATTTCCAATACCCATATTTACAAAGATGTTCAAATGCATTTTGAAACGACCTTACAGATACATCATATAGTCCAAATAACTGACAATTCTATTCCTGAACAGGGTGGTGTTTTTCCTGAAACATCCTCAAAATGTTTGTCACATAATCGTAATTGTAAAGTCTTATTTGCAGGTCTGCCTCCGAAAGTGAATACTCGCACTCCATAGTGGTTGAAGCACCGCAGGCTAAGCAGCTAAAGAAAAAGGTGGCGAAGCGCAAAGCTTCGGATTCACGAGGCACGTACACGTATATCCGACAGAGCTACCACTTCCAAGCCTTCCGAGTCGAAATCAAGGTAGTATTCTAATACTGCTTGTGTATCTAGTTTTATAGTGCTGTGTGTTGTGGTTATTTAAGTGTTATATACATATAAGTCCTCTACTCAGATTTGAAACAGATAACACACCTATAAGATACTCTTTTTGTACAGTACGTTCAGTGAGTAACAACTTTAGATAAAATATACCTACGTAATAAACAGATCTACTGTCAATCAACTTAGTCTATTGCAGTCTACTGTTGAACGACCTCAGCCTAAGCCTTCCACATCCAGCGTAAACAGCCTCTTTCGTTATAGTAACTTATTATTTTTATATTTACAGTAAAAATAACAACGAAAACAAACGCAGCTCAGATCTCTTCGGCTTAGAAGAGGATGTGGAGCGGCCACTTACTTCGTGCTCTGATCTCAGTTCGTCCCTCGTGAGCCGTGTCGATAACGGGAAGGTGAGAAGGAAAGTGGACTTGTCAGGGGAATTTTACGTAGACATCAAGGTCTACGCTAAGGGTGACGTGGTCTCCATCCCTCGTGAGGATCGGTGGAGAAAGGCGTTGGTCGCGCTAAAATTACAATTAAACCAAGGCTCTGTGCAGTAGAATGTGCTGCAAAAATTCATGCAACGAGCTCATTAATTAATTATTTAATGACGCAGAGCCCACATATTACAGTGACAATATTCATTTTAAATAGGTACTTTATAGTAATTATTTACGATTAATTTGTTCTTTTTATGATTATATTATTAGGTAGGGTAGGGCGGGGCTAAAAGGTCCGCGGGTAAAAAGGTCCACCATTGCTATTTCCAAAAATAATGCTCCGTAAGAGATTTTGAGTACCGGTGTAAAAGGGGCCTGGCGGGGAGAGACGTATCGCACGACGACTAGTGACCTCGGGATCGCCGTTTGGACTGCACGCGTTAGCGGCTCAAAAAATGCACGTAAGTAAAATTTTACGAATGTGTTATTTTTAGTCTGAGAATTACTTTTCTAACATTATAAAGTTAAATGTTACCTATTTATATAGCTTATAATCTAATGTTTTACGTACACCAATTGTTTTTTTAATATATAAATTAGATTTTTGTGCATAACCTCAAACTAAGCTTGTGGCCCGTTGGGGTAAAAAGGGCCATAGGTGGACCTTTTAGCCCCATACAGTCAATTATTTTGTTTTATTTATCATTTCAGAATGCGTAATTACAAACGAAAAACTAATCGAGGTACAAAGTCCATCGAGGTAATGCAGCGTGCGGCTGGTTTAGTCCTGAATGAAAACAAATCGCTGCGTCAAGTTTGTCGTGATTATGAGCTAAGTAGAACATCATTAACAAGATTTATAGCACGTCTAAAAGATAATCCTGAATCACCAAGATTTGGTTATGGGACTCCAAGATTAGTGTTCACAGCAATACAAGAAACATCTCTATGTGATTACCTACTCACACTTGCTCAAATTTTTCACGGTATAGGTCCCAAAGAAGTTCGGCGCCTGGCTTATGATTGCGCAGTGAAATATAATTTAAAAATTCCAGAGACATGGCATGTAACAAAAATGGCTGGGAAAGACTGGATGACTGGATTTTTGGCAAGAAATGACCGTCTCTCTATTAGAAAACCCAAGGCTACTAGTTTGAGCAGAGCTACATCTTTCAACCGAACGAATGTCAATGAGTATTTTGACAAATTAGAGCAAGTTATGGATCGTTACAAATTTAGAGGATCATCTATATGGAATGCCGATGAAACTGGCGTGACAACTGTCACTAAACCTTCAAAAGTAATTGCGGCTAAAGGCAAAAGAAATGTTGGATCTGTAACATCAGGTGAAAGGGGAACCAATGTAACATTGCTTGTAGCTGTTTCAGCAACTGGAGCTTCTGTACCGCCGTTGTTTGTATTTCCAAGAAAGAAATATCAAGATCACTTCGTGCGGGATGGGCCGACAGAATGCATTGGTACCGGTAATGCCAGCGGTTGGATGACTGAAGTGGAGTTCTTGCGCTTTATGGAACATTTCATATTTTATGTTAAACCAACTAAGGAATCGCCAGTTTTGCTCTTGTTAGATAATTACAGTTCCCATCTCTCATTGCCGGTATTGGATTTAGAGAAGAATAATGGGGTAGTAATGCTTTCATATCCACCTCATTGTTCGCATAAGCTACAGCCCCTAGATGTGTCAGTATTTGGGCCCTTTAATAAGTATTTATCGTCAACACAGGATGCATGGATGCGTAATAATCCTGGCAAAACGATGTCAATTTATGATATCCCAGGAATAGTTCGAATCGCTTTACCATTGGCGTTAACTCCCAACAACATTGCAAATGGGTTCAAAAAAACAGGAGCTTTCCCATTCAATCGAGAAGTGTTTATAGACTCGGACTTTGCTCCAAGTTATGTGACAGACAGACCAATTCATGACAATAATCAACCGCCCCATTCTTCTGTATTTACGGAGATGCAACCAGCGGCAATCATCGACTCCCAGCCTTCCGCGACTGTTACATCCCAGCCACTTATCTTACCTGGTTCATCGGGTGTATTAACAGCTGATTCTGTTAATATCAATCAATCAACGGCTGATGAAACTTATTTGTTTACCTCTTCACCTTTGCCATCACTTAATGATCCATTATTATCTGCTTCAGCTAGTGTTGAGACACAACCTCAACCATCAACATCTCGTGTGGTTCCATCTTTGTTTATTGAGCCTCAACCGTCAACTTCCTCAAATGTAACGTTTTCCCCAGAAGTTGTCAGGCCCTTTCCCAAAGCTGGAGCTAGGAAAATTGTCAGCAGAAAGAGACGCAAAACAGCCATATTAACAGATACCCCGGAAAAAGAAGCACTGTCGTTGGAATTACTAAAGAAGAAAGAAAAGAAAGTGGTTTCACGCAAAAAAGCTGTTACCCAAAAAACGAGACAAGTTAAGAAAAAGATTTTAGCAGAAGAAAGTAATGACAGTTCGAATTCTGAAGAAGAATGCTTTTGTTTGATTTGTTGTGAGTCATATTTAGACAGCGTCCCTGGGGAAGGCTGGGTGCAATGCTTTATTTGTAAGGGTTGGGCCCATGACAAGTGCGTTAACCAGTCATTGTCGTCTTTAACATATATATGTAATAATTGTGAATCTGAAGAGGACTAAATTACTCTAATTTCTCTGCTTGTTTTTATTTCTATGTTTTATGACTAAAAGTATATGTTTAAGTCAATTAGGTTAGTAGGTCTTGGACCAAAAATCAAACTAAAGACTTGTTATTAAGACTGAAATACTGTGCCATAGTTTTAAGCTTAGAAAAAAATGTGATTAAATAATCTATACCTGTTATTTTTCTTGATAAATGTCACGTACAGTTGATTTTTCGTAATAAATATAAAGTACCTGTTGATTAAACTGGATATCATTTTATTTATTTTCTTTTATCAACTAAAATCTGCAATTTATTCATACTGGACCTTTTAGCCCTAACACTGGTCTTTTTTGCCCCTAGAGCGGGGCTAAAAGAACCACTAGAACTGCCTTTCTAAATCTTTGATATCTGGCGAATAGTCATAAATTAATCATATTATTTTATAATTATGTTAAAAGGAAGGACTACGCTACTCATTGGTATTTTGATCTTTTCCGAAGTCCTTATAGTTAAATAGTAACGAAGCAATATGGCTAAATTGGACCTTTTAGCCCCGCCCTACCCTACGTCATTCTTTTTCATTGAAGCACTTATATTTTATTGAGGTATTTAAATAATTTAGGATTAATTTTATGTAGACATCAAAGCCCATGCCAAAACTATGGCCCTGGTCGCACTGAAATTACAGTTACACTGGAGCTCCGAACTACACTGAGGCTTCCTGCAATGGAATGCACTGTAAAAATTCATGCAACGAGCGCATGAATTACTTAGTAACACAGGGCCTGTTTAGTATAGTGACAACATTCGTTTAAATATATGCAATTATTTTTTGTTTAATTTATTCTTTTTGCGGTAGGTATTATTAGATCATTCTTTTTCATTAAAGCACTTTTATTTTATTGAAACATTTGAATAATTTTTATACTAATCCCATTTTCGTACCTCTAAAATGCCTTTCTGTACTATCTGTAATACGTCTTTTCACTTACGCAGCACCACAATCAAAAATATTTCTAATTTCTGCGACGGTGTTGAATTAAAAAATTCTGCGTTTCGAAATCGCATTGCTTCCTATAGAATTGTTAATCAATATAAGAACTATTCTTTGACTTCATTTTTAATTAGCATTCATGAAAAAATTAAGTCATTAATAAACTTGTCCCTTTAACAACATACTTGCGTGAAAATTAACTACTAGTACTGAAGCTAAGTTAGTTTATAAATTTATATTTAATAGTATTAAGAAAATTAGTTTGTGTGAATTTATGGGACTGGCATGAACCTAGATTGGTTAAAAGTCCCTAATTAAATAAATTTAAAAAAAAATTAAAAAAGTCGCATCGTACTCGTTTCATTCAAAATTGGTGTAAAGGGCGGGTTATTTTATTTGCAGAGGATGTTGTGTAAGCAGCTGAACAGTTACCACTGAAACCACATCAAGCTGGTTTAGTTTTAGTAGTGGAAAGTCTCGAGAACCTTTCATGTTCTAAAGAATTCGTCGTGGATATGCAAAGACTAAATCGAGCATTAATTTGGTTTATTTCCAATACCCATATTTACAAAGATGTTTAAATGCATTTTGAAACGACCTTACAGATACATCATATAGTCCAAATAACTGACAATTCTATTCCTGAACAGGGTGGTGTTTTTCCTGAAACATCCTCAAAATGTTTGTCACATAATCGTAATTGTAAAGTCTTATTTGCAGGTCTGCCTCCGAAAGTGAATACTCGCACTCCATAGTGGTTGAAGCACCGCAGGCTAAGCAGCTAAAGAAAAAGGTGGCGAAGCGCAAAGCTTCGGATTCACGAGGCACGTACACGTACATCCGACAGAGCTACCACTTCCAAGCCTTCCGAGTCGAAATCAAGGTAGTATTCTAATACTGCTTGTATATCTAGTTTTATGGTGCTGTGTGTTGTGGTTATTTAAGTGTTATAACATGTCGCAGACAGCTCGGCCACCGGACTCAGTGGGCGCGTATTTTCGTCGGATGCCGACATGACGGGTAGCCTCGAGCAATAACAGTCACGAAGAAACGATTTAATAACGTTTATTTAAATCAATTCACAATAAACAAACGCGTCCGAACAAACACGTCCGCTCGGTGCAAACTCCGATTATAGAATGCCCGCCCGCTCCAACGGTCGCGTCCAAACACGACTCGGTAGTGACGTCACGCTTGCGTCCGGAAACGAATCTTGACTCGTCGACACGGCCATCGCTGACGACTCACACGTCCTCGTGTGTGCAATCTGCAAGCACAAAATTAACCCAGCATTTTGTTCGGCTATTCTGACCATATCCCTACCGTACGTACGACTACGTATGTGTATTGAAACTCAAATTATGCATCAGCTTTAATCAGATTTCACAGAACGATACCCATCTTTACAAATTAATCAAACGTTATCATCAAGTTCAATTACAGGAAAATTAACACCAGTACTCATTAGCGCCGCAGAATCGGCTCATCTCATTTTCGCACCAACGAAAACAAGGGTAATCACTAGAGCATGACGTCGCACCAACGACTCATCTCGTTTACGCACCAACGTAAACGAGGATAATATATCATGCCGCCGCACCAACGACTCATCTCGTTTACGCACCAACGCAAACGAGGATAGTGCATCATGCTACCGCACCCACGGCTCATCTCGTTAACGCTTCAACGTAAACGAGGATAACTCAAACAAATTCTCACTAATTCTAATGTACTACAATGCTCATAGGATGGTTAATCACTGCTATGATCACCATTTTCTTCGTCTGCACTTGGTACCACATCAAATTCAACTGGTACCTAATGGTTTGGTATCCTCCGTACTCTATCGTGTGGGTACTTGTATGTTCTCTTGGAATTCAAAGATTTTAAGAGATACCTGTCGTTATCAAAAGCCTCTAATATTTTGAATGGGCCCTTGAACTTGGGATCCAACTTGGTTTGGTTCTTCTCTTCATTTTCTATAAGAACATAGTCACCCGCATGAAAATGGCAAACCTCTGCCTTATTTTTATCAAATCGACCCTTATCATACACAGCAGTTCGCTTAATATTCTGAGCTGCATGTTCCCGTATCGCATCCAGGTCAAATTCACTAACTACATCGTCAGTTACGGTCGGTCATCAACCCCAAAGGTCTAGCTACTTTACCGATCATTAATTCCAACGGGCTGGCTTTAGTAACACGATTCACGGTTGAGTTCATCGCCAACTGAACCTCACCTAACGCATCTTGCCACGGACGGTCTTTACTTGATTCCACCGCTTTTAGCATGCTCTTCAAGGTACTCATCACCCTCTCCACTTGCCCATTAGCTCGACTACCTCCCGTGGCAATGAGGTGCTACTAAATGTTTCTATTCGCACAATAGCCATCAAACTCTCTACTCGCAAAACACCTGCCTTGATCAGTTATCACACGAACAGGGGCACCAAACAAAGCCACGCTGGACTCTAGGGCTCTAATGCTACTCTTACTATCGATGTTAAGAGAGTGAAAAAGTAAGACGAACTTGGTAAAGGCATCTATTAGGACAAAAACTTATTCCTTGACATCATTCTTACCACTCAGCTATCCAGTTGCATCTATGTGCACTGTGTGCCATGGGATACCTACTTTGGGAATTGGATGAAGCTCTACTTGAACTCTACCCGAGCTTGGCTTTGAGGTTTTGCAGGTAATACAATTCTCGACGAACTTGCGTACAAACTTAGACATGCCCTCGAACCAGTAATGCTCGTAAGTCTTTTCGAGAGTTTTCTCCCAACCCAGATACATTATCGACTCGTGAACATTGTTTATTACCGACCACCTAAATGCTCGCGGAACAATAGGTAGGCATCGATTTCTACCATTTCTCTGTACTTTACGATAGATAATTCCTGACCTAACCTCATACGTCTTTCTAATATCCTCAGACAAAATTTCATTTTGAAGATCCGACAGTGTCTTCTGAATTTCAGAATCTCTTTCCTGCACTACTCGAAGCTAGTCATTAAAAAGCTCGGCTATGTTGACATGTTTCTGCTCTACACGTTGCATTGTCTCAGATGGAGATATGGGATTGCGTGAAAGACAATCGACGTGTTTCATCCTAGATCCTTCCCTATAAACAATATCAAAGTCGAAAGCTTGGAGATAAGCCCACCACCTGTGAACTCTCGGTGAGAGTTCGGTCTTATTTTTCGTGGCTTTGACGGAATTGCAGTCGGTAACTACGGTGAACTTACGACCCTGGAGATAATGTCTAAAGTGCTTGACTGCATTAACCACTGCCAAAGTCTCGAGTTCATAGGAATGATACCTAGACTCGGGGGAAGACGTACGACGACTATAGTAAGCAACCGGGTGCTGCTTGTCATTAACCTTCTGAATGAATACAGCCCCATATCCATCCGCGCTGGCATCGGTGTGAATTTCTATCGGCAGACACGGATCAAAAATCATTAACACAGGTTGTGAAGTCAAATGAGTTATAATTTGCTGTCTAATTAGCTCATGAGTGGGTTGCCATTGGATTACACTGCCTTTGCCACTTGTCATCTTAAACAATGGAGCCATGATTTTCGAAAACTGAGGAATAAATTGTCGGAAATAGGAGGCTAAACCCATAAACTGTCTTAGCTGTGTAACTGTACTCGGGGGTGGTAGCCCAGTTAAGGCCTTTATCTTTTTGGGATTTGGCATAACTCTACCATCCTCGACAATAAAACCCAGATATTCAACACGACGTTTTAAAAACGCACACTTGTCTAGATTCAATGAAAATCCTGCCTTGGTTAAAACTTTTAGAACAAAACGAAAGCGTTCTAAAGCTTGCTCTACATCTGACGCTAGAATCAATAAGTCATAGACATAGGCAACAACAAAGCTATAGCCTATCTCTCCCAACGCCTGCATGACCGCTCGCTGATATACCGACGTAGCGTTTTTTAAACCAAACGGCATGGTCAAATATTCCCATTGGCCATCGGGTGTGACAAACGCCGTCTTCTCTATCGATGAGGGGTCAACGGGAATTTGATGATAACCACTTGTAGCATCCAAACAGGTATACCATTTTGCCCCACCTAATCTGGCAACTTGATCCTCGATCAATGGAAGCGGGTATCTGTCAGCCACAGTGTTCTCGTTCAACTCTCGGTAGTCTACGCACATACGATCCGAACCATCATTTTTCTTTACCAACAGTACGGGACTAGAAAAAGGAGAACAACTAGGCCTAATTACCCCTGCCTCTAATAACTTTTTAATCTTGTCACGTACAACCTGCCGTTCATTCGCACCAAGACGATACGGGCGACGCTGTACTGTTTTTGTAGGGTCAATCAAACGAATTTCAAGTCGACCTGTCTTGACGCGAGACGTAGCTACATCACGGGAAAAAAAAAACGAAAATTCCTTTAAAATACCTGTCAACTGAGGTTTGAATTCTGAGGGTATATCGGTATCAATGTAATCAAAATCTAACCTTGCACTCTCGCCAGATTTCTGACACGTCAAAACACTCTTACGGTATGTCAAAATCACACTATCAGATGACATACTAACACTAAAATCCTGTGACAAAACTTCTCTTCCAACTAGAATGTCATCTTTAAGATAGCTATCAGGTACCACATGGAATAAAATTTCTAGGTTAAAATCGCCAATAACTATCCGAGACAAAATTTGCAATGTGCTGTACACGCTATGCTGACCTATTCCCGTTAATTTCACAACATTATTCACTCGCTTGCCAGAAAACTTATTTGCGATACACTCCTTGATAAGGGAACATTCAGCACCAGAATCAAGACAAAACAAATACGACTCACGGTTGTTTAATAGCTTCAATCAGGCTCAGCATGTTACTATTCTGAAGCTCGAACATCATTCTTAACAAGTCTTCGTTACACTGTGGTAATTGCACATTTTCCATTCTTCGTTGTGCTCGAGGTGATCCCACATCTGATGTCGCAGACAGCTCGGCCACCGGACTCAGTGGGCGCGTATTTTCGTCGGATGCCGACATGACGGGTAGCCTCGAGCAATAACAGTCACGAAGAAACGATTTAATAACGTTTATTAAAATAAATTCACAATAAACAAACGCGTCCGAACAAACACGTCCGCTCGGTGCAAACTCCGATTATAGAATGCCCGCCCGCTCCAACGGTCGTGTCCAAACACGACTCGGTAGTGACGTCACGCTTGCGTCCGGAAACGAATCTTGACTCGTCGACATACATATAAGTCCTCTACTCAGATTTGAAACAGATAACACACCTATAAGATACTCTTTTTGTACAGTACGTTCGGTGAGTAACAACTTTAGATAAAATATACCTACGTAATAAACAGATCTACTGTCAATCAACTTAGTCTATTGCAGTCTACTGTTGAACGACCTCAGCCTAAGCCTTCCGCATCCAGCGTAAACAGCCTCTTTCGTTATAGTAACTTATTATTTTTATATTTACAGTAAAAATAACAACGAAAACAAACGCAGCTCAGATCTCTTCGGCTTAGAAGAGGATGTGGAGCGGCCACTTACTTCGTGCTCTGATCTCAGTTCGTCCCTCGTGAGCCGTGTCGATAACGGGAAGGTGAGAAGGAAAGTGGACTTGTCAGGGGAATTTTACGTAGACATCAAGGTCTATGCTAAGGGTGACGTGGTCTCCATCCCTCGTGAGGATCGGTGGAGAAAGGCGTTGGTCGCGCTAAAATTACAATTAGACCAAGGCTCTGTGCAGTAGAATGTGCTGCAAAAATTCATGCAACGAGCTCATTAATTAATTATTTAATGACGCAGAGCCCACATATTACAGTGACAATATTAATTTTAAATAGGTACTTTATAGTAATTATTTACGATTAATTTGTTCTTTTTATGATTATATTATTAGGTACGTCATTCTTTTTCATTGAAGCACTTATATTTTATTGAGGTATTTAAATAATTTAGGATGAATTTTATGTAGACATCAAAGCCCATGCCAAAACTATGGCCCTGGTCGCACTGAAATTACAGTTACACTGGAGCTCCGAACTACACTGAGGCTTCCTGCAATGGAATGCACTGTAAAAATTCATGCAACGAGCGCATGAATTACTTAGTAACACAGGGCCTGTTTAGTATAGTGACAACATTCGTTTAAATATATGCAATTATTTTTTGTTTAATTTATTCTTTTTGCGGTAGGTATTATGAGATCATTATTTTTCATTAAAGCACTTTTATTTTATTGAAACATTTGAATAATTTTTATACTGATCCCATTTTCGTACCTCTAAAATGCCTTTCTGTACTATCTGTAATACGTCTTTTCACTTACGCAGCACCACAATCAAAAATATTTCTAATTTCTGCGACGGTGTTGAATTAAAAACATTCTGCGTTTCGAAATCGCATTGCTTCCTATAGAATTGTTAATCAATATGAGAACTATTCTTTGACTTCATTTTTAATTAGCATTCATGAAAAAACTTAGTCTATTGCAGTCTACTGTTGAACGACCTCAGCCTAAGCCTTCCGCATCCAGCGTAAACAGCCTCTTTCGTTATAGTAACTTATTATTTTTATATTTACAGTAAAAATAACAACGAAAACAAACGCAGCTCAGATCTCTTCGGCTTAGAAGAGGATGTGGAGTGGCCATTTACTTCGTGCTCTGATCTCAGTTCGTCCCTCGTGAGCCGTGTCGATAACGGGAAGGTGAGAAGGAAAGTGGACTTGTCAAGGGAATTTTACGTAGACATCAAGGTCTACGCTAAGGGTGACGAGGTCCCTTCCGTGCACTTTCATAACTAAGTTTTGTTAACTGGTTAAGAAAAACCCTTTTTTATTATTGTTTTCACAACTGGTTTTTAAACAAGAATACGAAGTGTTCATTCATAACTGACAATCACAAATAGTTAAGAAACGAATAATTATGATTATGTTTTTATAACTAGCTACAGTCAGCAATAACATTTTTCCTTTAACCTTAAATCAAAATAAAAACAACAGAGTTAGAGTTTTTATCGAGAGTATTGCATGCGGAAAACGGATGAGGTTCTTATCTCAATAAATTATTATCTATTATTGATATGTAAACTGCAATGGCATGACATTGACATTGTCATTTTAGTATTATTTAGTTTTCTATTGCAATTGAGTGCAATTTATATAAAATATATAGCAACCGAAAACTTAAGTGATAAACTATGTCGCTTTCTAAGCCCACCATGGAGTTCATAACGACAAAAAGGGATCGCGAGAAACTACTATACGACGGCCGTCAGTACCATAAAATTAAAACTTATGTGAACGAAAATGTTTTTTGGAAATGCTACAATAAAACCGGTTGTAAAGGTAATGTGACATTAAGCAATGAAAACCATATAGTTAAAGAGGGCGTGCACGATATTGATTGTTTACCTAATAGTGCAAAATATCTAGTTTTGAAGAAAATGAAAGATTTGAAAACTAAAATAGTAGCTAATGTCGATCCAATACAAAAACAGTTTGAAGAAGTAGTATGCGAACTGGAAGACGATGGCGTGCACTTAGTTGCTGACTTACCAAAATTTGACAATATTAAAAGTGGTCTATACAAAGCAAGAAATAAGGCATTAGGAGTTTCTAAGCTCCATTTTGAATCACCAACTGAAGTAGAAATACCAAAAAAATATAAAAACTTCCTCCTGGCTGACTATAACGACAATGACACAAACAACAGGATTTTAATATTTTCTTCTTCTGATATAAAAACGTATTTGGACAATTTCGAACATTTCTTTCTGGATGGAACTTTTAAGTCTTGCCCTGAACCTTTCACACAAATATATACCATTCATAGACTACATAAAATAACAAAAAAAATGGTACCTTTATTCTTTGGTTTCATTCATAATAAAACTGAAAATACCTACAAACTTATATTTGAAATGATAAAGTCACAAATTCCTGAATGGAACCCCGTAAAATTGACACTGGATTACGAAATCTCAGCAATGAAAGCAATACGTAAAATTTTTCCGAATGCAGTAATGAAAGGATGTTATTATCATTTTTGTGCCAGCCTTTTTAAAAAGGCGAAACGATTAGGGATTAAATCTACAGTACAAAGACGACATATTGCGAGATGTGCTGGCTTAGCCCGATTGCCATTGAGATATGTAATGGCAGGTTACAAGTATACAATGACCAAATCCCCGAAAACTGAAGCAGTGATAAAGTTCAACAATTACCTAAACCGTTACTGGTTCAGCGAGGTAAATTTTATCAATACTTGGTGCTGCTACGGCGAGGAAATTCGGACCACCAACAATCTAGAAGGCTGGCACGCAAGACTTAATAGAATGGTTGGACGCCAAAAAGCGTCGCTAGCAACAATTCTGAATGTTCTTATTAAAGAAACAAAAATTTCAATGTCGTTCAAAACAAACAAAAACACATCGAACAAAAATTACCAATAGATTGACCAAGAAATTGCGGATACTATACATCTTTTAACAAATAAGTCTATCACTGTTGGACATTGTTTAGAAATAATTGCCCCATTTAAATATTAAGTAAAAGTTAATTTACCTAAATTACATTTTGTGTTTGATTTAAGGTTAAAGGAAAAATGTTATTGCTGACTGTAGCTAGTTATAAAAACATAATCATAATTATTCGTTTCTTAACTATTTGTGATTGTCAGTTATGAATGAACACTTCGTATTCTTGTTTAAAAACCAGTTGTGAAAACAATAATAAAAAAGGGTTTTTCTTAACCAGTTAACAAAACTTAGTTATGAAAGTGCACGGAAGGACGAGGTCGCCATCCCTCGTGAGGATCGGTGGAGAAAGGCGTTGGTCGCGCTAAACTTACAATTAGACCGAGGCTCAGTGCAGTGGAATGCGCTGCAAAAAATTATGCAATGAGCGCATGAATTAATTATTTAATGACGCAGAGCCCACATATTACAGTGACAATATTCATTTTAAATAGGTACTTCATAGTAATTATTTACGATTAATTTGTTCTTTTTATGATTATATTATTAGGTACGTCATTCTTTTTCATTGAAGCACTTATATTTTATTGAAGTATTTAAATAATTTAGGATGAATTTTATGTAGACATCAAAGCCCATGCCAAAACTATGGCCCTGGTCGCACTGAAATTACAGTTACACTGGAGCTCCAAACTACACTGAGGCTTCCTGCAATGGAATGCACTGTAAAAATTCATGCAACGAGCGCATGAATTACTTAGTAACACAGGGCCTGTTTAGTATAGTGACAACATTCGTTTAAATATATGCAATTATTTTTTGTTTAATTTATTCTTTTTGCGGTAGGTATTATTAGATCATTCTTTTTCATTAAAGCACTTTTATTTTATTGAAACATTTGAATAATTTTTATACTGATCCCATTTTCGTACCTCTAAAATGCCTTTCTGTACTATCTGTAATGGGTCATTCTATTCTACGGGCAAAAAAGTGTGCATTAAGAATATAAAATAAACGCATTGAATTTAAGATTTCATTTATAGCTCTTTTAACCGTAATCAACCTAAATTATAATCGAATATATAAGATATCTATTACAATACCAAAAATTAAATAAAAATCGTTAATTGAAATAGCTGTCGTCACATCCTGTTATCTGTGTAATTCGTTAGTTGTTGACTTCAGACATCTTAAAAAAATACTATAAGTTGACAATAACTATTTAGCTTTTCTTATATATTTTTTAAATATAGTCTTATTTATGGTACATGAAGTAAATTAAATTCAGTTAAGTCTACTTGACGCTACACTTGATTCTACTTCTGTTACAAAATAATCGTCACATCTGTTAACGAGTATAAATTAGATAGAAATAACTTGCAACATTCGTTTTAGTCCAGTTACTTTTTATAATATTAGAACACTGCTATCTGTCATTCGCATGCCGGCTACAAAATAGAAAAACATCGTGAGACTTTTTTTGTGAAACCTGTTTTGTTCGTTAATATCTTAGTGTCAAAGTTCGTGCATCACACCTGTGCAAACTCTACTAAGGTAAGACATTGCAATTATATCATAATAATACTTGGCATGTACATATTATGATGTCTGTTATACTATTCCATGCAACAGCACGTTTGAACTTGAACACAGAAAAAATATGGCGGCAAATTTGAAAGTTCGTCATTTCTGTGATCATCACTTCTGTTAGCAGTGTGATAACAGATGTGATAGATGATCACCAAAGTGACGATATATTAGTTTGCTCCTACTTTATGGTAACATTTTATATTTTTAAAGTGATTTGAGTACATAAATTTGTAATGTACTATGATTAATTAGTTTACAGTGCTAAACAGGATATCTTATTATAATTTTAAACTATATAGTTGTCTAACATCAATGTTTCAGTCTGACTCATTGGAATTAATTGAACTTTTATTACTTTTAGGTTTGTTTACCTACGACATGGCACCTCATACGCGACAAAAGCCAAAAAAAGATAAAATGATGGAGTTAAAAAAGCTCCAAAAACGCAAGGAACAAGTGAAAATTGCTATGAGACGATATCGGCAGAAATTAACCGAAGAGCAAATAGAAGAAAGAAGAAGGAAAGACAGAGAACGCTACCAGCGAAAAAAGGAACAAGGAGAGGTAAAAACTATTAATCAGTTAACTCCTCGTACTCAAACAATCATCAGAAAGCAGTGGAAAGAAAGGTCTAAAAAATATCGTGATAATAAAAAAGCATTGCAAAGAATCAGTCAACAGACTGCAAATTTTATTGAGACTGATACTCCACCCAGCAGTCCCGTTACTTCCTGTTCTAGATCTAGAGCTGAATCTGGTAGAAATATAAGTAAAAAGAACAGAAGACATTTAAAACTGGAGAACAATCTACTCAAAGACAAATTGCGTCTTTTGGAAAATAGGGTTAAAAAGTATAAAATGCGTTATAATAGAGCTATTGAAAGACAAAAAGTTATTAGTTCCAACTTATGCAAAAAAAAAACATAGAGTAAACGAGGTAAAAGAACAGATCAGACAGTTTTTAGAAAAAGATGAATGTAGCAGGTTGACAGCAGGTAAGAAAGAAACGATTACTAGAAAAAAAATGAAAAAGCAGGTGCGCTTGCTAAACGATTCGTTACTGAATTTATATGCAAAGTTCAAATCTACGATAAATCATAAAATTTCTTATTCACTCTTCTGTCGCTACCGTCCTTTCTGGATAATTTCTCCTAGCGCAAAACAGCGGGATACGTGTCTATGTATTCATCACACAAACATGGAACTAATAGTTGCTGCATTAAAAACGGCTAATGTTATTAATGAAAGTACCCCTGTAGCTCTTGTGAAGACAATCTGTTGTGAAGGAAAATTAAAAGAGGAATGCTTACTCAGAAAATGTAACGAGTGTAGAGATAAAAAAGTTAATTTCAATCCCATTACCAACAATAATCCAATAACGTACTTTAGATGGATTACAAAGAAATTTCCAGTATCTATAAAAGGAACCGAAAAATTGTGTCAGAAGACGATAAAAGAAAAGATGTTTAGTACAAGAAAAGATTTAGCTGATCATTTACTTTCAAAGTTACTAATATTCATGAATCATTTAAACAACATCTACCATCAGTATCAGGCTATAAATCATGCTAAGAGACAAGTCGATCAAGAAACCGCATTACTGCATATAGATTTTACAGAAAATTATATTTGCAAATATGCTGAAGAAGTACAAGCAGTTAATTTTGGGGTCTCCAAGCCTCAAATATCCCTTCATACAGCAGTTTTATACCACTTTGGAGAGTACGACTCAACGATTACTCCGTTTTGCACAATTTTCGAAAATATTAGGCATGATCCTGTTTTTATTTGTAATCATTTAACACCAGTTTTAAAAGTTATTAAATCCTTACATCCTAACTTAAAGACAATCCACTTTGTAAGTGATGGACCCTCTTCGCAATATCGTAACAAGGCCATGTTCTTTTTAATGACCAATTTTCTCGCCATAAATTTAGATGTTCAGAATCTAGTATGGCATTACAATGAAGCTGGACATGGTAAAGGTTCACCAGATGGGATTGGTGCAACGGTTAAGCGAACAGCAGATCAATCAGTAGCTAGAGGACAGGATGTAGCTAACTTCCAACAACTGATTCAGTGTTTGAAAGAAAATTGCAAAGGTATTTAAATTATGCCTATAGATGAAGAAAATGTTGAGATCATAGAAAATTTACTGTCAAGAAGTTTAACGCCGACATTTAAGGGTACTCTCAATATTCACCAAGTAACTTGGAATAAAGACAGTCCGGGTCTTTTGCATGCTCGAAAACTTAGTTGCAATGAATGTCGTCCAAATCAAATCTGTCCACATTACGAAATGGGCGTCATTAATACAGAGTGCAGTCAAATCTTTACTGATGGAAGCAATGTCCTTACTTCTTCTTTTTCACCTCGTAATCCAAGTAACCTACATGACATAGAAGTATACGGGCACCAGGATGAAGATGACCCAACGGAATCTTTTTCTTATACTGGAAATGAATCTCCAACGCGCAGCGTAAATACTAACGATGAAGATGACTTGGTGGTCTCAGTTCCGTCAAAACGTACTCGCAACTTTTATTTTAAATCCGTCTATAATAACTCTTCTTCCGGGGAGAATTCCGATGAAGAAATTAAGAAAAAGCAGTACATTGATCGAATATTCAGTGGAACTTCAGAATTTACCAAAAAACGTCTTAACATTTTTGCATCCGATTCATCATAATCATAATCATAATCATAACTTTATTTGCAAGAATATGGTCAAGTATACAGGATGGTCGTTTTATAAAAATGTACAGCATATTCTGCCACATGTGGCGTGCAAAATACATAATAATATACAATAAATGTTTGTTATATTATTACATGTCTAATATTATATTAAAAAACAAAAAGAAAGAAAATAGCTGGTCCATTAAATGAACAATACATGGAAATGTCAAGTAATGCTTCATGCTTATGCCCATATACCTTGAAAATGTCATTTATTTGATACCAATAAATTGTACTAATTATATAATTATAAAACATGTCATTTAGATTAAATGGATCCAGATAAGAATGTCGTACCTATTGTTAATATTACATACATAAGAAGTGTCACGATAATTGCAATAAATAAGATTAATATAAATTTAAATAAAAATAATGATCGAATTTAAGTAATTGAATTGAATTGAAAAATCTGATGACGATATATTTTGAAATAGTGTAAGTGAGAAATAAGTCTGATTAATTAATATGTACCTGAGCAGTATGTACCTGATTAGTAATGATTATAAGCACAATGCTCTTGTTTTAAATGGATCTCAATCAAGTCACTTACTTGTTAGAGGGTGACGTCACTTCTGTGATCATTTGTTTAAGATTTTTTTTTCTATATCTACTTGTTGATTTCAAATGTAATTATGTTTTGTTCTAGTTAATGACAACTAAAGTTATTTAAATGTCTTCTACGACAGATCTTTGTTTGTTCATAAATAAGAATTATTTAGAATATCGTCATTTCTGTTATGTATAGCATCACATCTGTTATCGGCATTTTCTATTTTTCGACCTTTATTACGTAATTAAAACAAGAATGACCTCTGTTGGTAATTATTTTGTTGACTGGTTTAGCTAATAAATACCATAACGCTATGAGAAATATGAAATTTGATGTTTTATTTTTTTTTAAATATTTTTCCCTATAAGTAGAATGACCCTAATACGTCTTTTCACTTACGCAGCACCACAATCAAAAATATTTCTAATTTCTGCGACGGTGTTGAATTAAAAACATTCTGCGTTTCGAAATCGCATTGCTTCCTATAGAATTGTTAATCAATATGAGAACTATTCTTTGACTTCATTTTTAATTAGCATTCATGAAAAAATTAAGTCATTAATAAACTTGTCCCTTTAACAACATACTTGCGTGAAAATTAACTACTAGTACTGAAGCTAAGTTAGTTTATAAATTTATATTTAATAGTATTAAGAAAATTAGTTTGTAACTATATTGTGTGAATTTATGGGACTGGCATAAACCTTGATTGGTTAAAAGTCCCTAATTAAAAAAATTCAAAAAAAATTAAAAAAGTCGCATCGTACTCGTTTCATTCAAAATTGGTGTAAAGGGCAGGTTATTTTATTTGCAGAGGATGTTGTGTAAGCAGCTGAACAGTTACCACTGAAACCACATCAAGCTGGTTTAGTTTTAGTAGTGGAAAGTCTCGAGAACCTTTCATGTTCTAAAGAATTCGTCGTGGATATGCAAAGACTGAATCGAGCATTAATTTGGTTAATTTCCAATACCCATATTTACAAAGATGTTCAAATGCATTTTGAAACGACCTTACAGATACATCATATAGTCCAAGTAACTGACAATTCTATTCCTGAACAGGGTGGTGTTTTTCCTGAAACATCCTCAAAATGTTTGTCACATAATCGTAATTGTAAAGTCTTATTTGCAGGTCTGCCTCCGAAAGTGAATACTCGCACTCCATAGTGGTTGAAGCACCGCAGGCTAAGCAGCTAAAGAATAAGGTGGCGAAGCGCAAAGCTTCGGATTCACGAGGCACGTACACGTACATCCGACAGATCTACCACTTCCAAGCCTTCCGAGTCGAAATCAAGGTAGTATTCTAATACTGCTTGTATATCTAGTTTTATGGTGCTGTGTGTTGTGGTTATTTAAGTGTTATATACATATAAGTCCTCTACTCAGATTTGAAACAGATAACACACCTATAAGATACTCTTTTTGTACAGTACGTTCAGTGAGTAACAACTTTAGATAAAATATACCTACGTAATAAACAGATCTACTGTCAATCAACTTAGTCTATTGCAGTCTACTGTTGAACGACCTCAGCCTAAGCCTTCCGCATCCAGCGTAAACAGCCTCTTTCGTTATAGTAAGTTATTATTTTTATATTTACAGTAAAAATAACAACGAAAACAAACGCAGCTCAGATCTCTTCGGCTTAGAAGAGGATGTGGAGCGGCCACTTACTTCGTGCTCTGATCTCAGTTCGTCCCTCGTGAGCCGTGTCGATAACGGGAAGGTGAGAAGGAAAGTGGACTTGTCAGGGGAATTTTACGTAGACATCAAGGTCTACTCTAAGGGTGACGTGGTCTCCATCCCTCGTGAGGATCGGTGGAGAAAGGCGTTGGTCGCGCTAAAATTACAATTAGACCAAGGCTCTGTGCAGTAGAATGTGCTGCAAAAATTCATGCAACGAGCTCATGAATTAATTATTTAATGACGCAGAGCCCACATATTACAGTGACAATATTCATTTTAAATAGGTACTTTATAGTAATGATTTACGATTAATTTGTTCTTTTTATGATTATATTATTAGGTACGTCATTCTTTTTCATTGAAGCACTTATATTTTATTGAGGTATTTAAATAATTTAGGATGAATTTTATGTAGACATCAAAGCCCATGCCAAAACTATGGCCCTGGTCGCACTGAAATTACAGTTACACTGGAGCTCCGAACTACACTGAGGCTTCCTGCAATGGAATGCACTGTAAAAATTCATGCAACGAGCGCATGAATTACTTAGTAACACAGGGCCTGTTTAGTATAGTGACAACATTCGTTTAAATATATGCAATTATTTTTTGTTTAATTTATTCTTTTTGCGGTAGGTATTATGAGATCATTCTTTTTCATTAAAGCACTTTTATTTTATTGAAACATTTGAATAATTTTTATACTGATCCCATTTTCGTACCTCTAAAATGCCTTTCTGTACTATCTGTAATACGTCTTTTCACTTACGCAGCACCACAATCAAAAATATTTCTAATTTCTGCGACGGTGTTGAATTAAAAACATTCTGCGTTTCGAAATCGCATTGCTTCCTATAGAATTGTTAATCAATATGAGAACTATTCTTTGACTTCATTTTTAATTAGCATTCATGAAAAAATTAAGTCATTAATAAACTTGTCCCTTTAACAACATACTTGCGTGAAAATTAACTACTAGTACTGAAGCTAAGTTAGTTTATAAATTTATATTTAATAGTATTAAGAAAATTAGTTTGTAACTATGCGCTAGTTCAGACACGGCGGGAACCGCGCGATTTCAGAATCGCATGGAAATCGCGCGGGTCTTATTTGTATGAGTTATAAAGTAATCGTTCAGACATAACCGCGCGGTTAATCAAGCCGCGCGGTTACCGCAACCTAACCGCCAGAAAATAGAATCGCGCTGCTCCCGCGCGTTTCTATTACTATGGAGTCTTTACTTCGCGTTCAGTTGCGTTGCGGATACCGCGCGTGAGCACGTCACTGCTCGTGAGTTCGCCATGGATCGTTTCGACACTGAACTATTTATTGATGAGGTGGAGAAGAGACCTGCAATATGGGACATTCAGTGTGATGATTACTCAAATAAAATTATCAAGAACCGAGCTTGGCAAGAGTTGGTGGAGATATTTGGAAATTGCGAAGACACGGTGGAAAAAAAGAATATTTTAAGTAAGTAGGTTTATTCACCAAAAAATAATTGACAGAATTATGTTATAATTATTGTTATGAAGCGTATATTATACTCTCCGTATACTTTAGGTACTTAAATAAATATAAACAAACTTCGGCTGTTTTATGCAGACATTTCGAGCATTTTTCAAATGAAGGTCACAACGGTATTACCATATTTCGTTTGTTTACATTTAGTTATGTACCTAAACATTACAAGTACGATATGTTAGTTGCAGCTATAGCTATATCTTTGTGTCTTGCCGTGGAACACGCCCATCGTTCACAAAGTAATGAGCGAATTTATCTTTGATATTCAAAGATGACGGTGTCCCTCTTCCCGCATGCAAGGTATTGAGATTAGTCATGGGTGCATTATATAAAGTATCTTTAAATTTTAGACCATCTCTAGTCCGCACATAGTTATGTAGAACACAAGAGGCTTTTATTATGTCTTCGGCAAAATCTATGTTTGCATTTATAGGCCTATGAAACATGCGCCATTTGTTCGCCAAAATACCAAAAGTGCACTCAATATTACGTCGGGCTCTCGATAACCTATAGTTTAAAATCCTTTTTTCATATGGTAAACATTTGCCTGAATATGGGCGCATTAAATTTTCTGCTAAGCCGAAGGCTTCATCTCCAACTATAACATAAGGCATTGGTGTTAGGTCTACATTAGATATTGGTTTAGGTGTTGGTATGTTTAATGATTTTTCTGTCAGGCGTTTATAAAAAACCGAATTTTTAAATATAGCAGAATCACTGCTTTTGCCATAAGCCCCAATATCAACATAAGTAAAGCAATAGTTGGCGTCGCAAAGTGCTAAGAGCACTATGGAAAAGAAATGTTAATAGTTATGATACAAAGAACCCGAATCAACAGGCTTTATAACTCGGATATGCTTGCCGTCTATAGCACCAATGCAATTTGGAAAATTTGCATATCTCTCAAAGTCTCGTGCTATTGTCTTCCAGATATCTTCAGTCGCTTCGGGCATGACTATGTTTACCAACTTATTCCACAATGATTTACATACTTCGCGGACAATTCCAGTAATCGTCGATTTTCCTAGGCGATAATTGTAGCTTAGTTCTCCAAATGAACAACCCGTACCAAGATATCTGAAACAAGAATATTATTAATAATGTTATTATATTTAGATACACAACTCCAAAAAAAATGGAAAAACATATGAGATTGCTACAATAAAGAATACAAAAAAGAAAAAACAACTCCTTCTGGTTCAGGTGCTCGTAAAGGAGCCCGATATATGTATTTTTCAAGATTATCTTTCCTGCAGAATAGTGTAAGTAATAAAGACACTACAACTAATATTGAAGAACAGAATGAAAGGCAAAGTGAGGAGACAAGTCAACTAAACGCCAATGCAACCGAAGCCACTGAAATACGTCCCCCTAAACGTAAGAAAACACAAGTGCCAGAAGAAAAAATAGCTATTTTAATAGAAAAAACTATCGAGTCACGAAAACATTTTCAAAATGAACTTCAAGAAAATAGTATTACCAAGCAAGATGACGACAAAGGCCGGGTTCCCACTACGCCGGACCGGCAGATCTGCCGGAAACCGGACACCGGACAGAGTGTTCACATTACATCGGATCCCGGAAGAAATTCAGACAGTCAAGTACTTACCTCAGTTGAATTTGGACCTGCGCGCACAATGGACGACGAAATTGTTGTGTTGTGGTGCTATCTTAATAGAAGGCAAAATAAAAGAAAACATTGGGTACACCCTATTTTACGGGAAAGATTTTCACTTGGAACATTTGAAACATTAATGGGTGAACTTAGAAGAGACGAATCAAAGTTCTTCAATTATTTTCGAATGACAGCAACCACTTTTGACGATTTACTGGGACGGCTAGACATAAGAGTACGAGATACAAGTTTCAGAGAATGTATTTGCCCAGAACAAAGATTAGCCATATGTCTAAGGTAAGATTATTTTATGCACTAGATTGCGTAATAATAGTTTTGACGTAGTTACCTACTTAAGACTGAATGAATGAATGAATGTTTGCTATGTATGTTTGTTTGATGAATGTGAATATATATAATGTGTGTGTGGGAGGGTGTATGTATTTGATAATCATTATGAATTAAAAATGCAAATAACTTATTTAAGTATTTATTTGTACTCAAACTTAAATCCCTTCAAAATCTAAGTAATCTGAGTCTTGGGAATGTATGGAATGATTACTAGATGCTGATGGCGAAGCTGGAATCGGATTTGATGTCTGAGATGAAGTTGATGGTTGATGAAGTTGATCTTGCGTAGGTGTTGCTTGTTGATTGACGCTATTATGTGTGTAGTATCCAGAATACTGATCTAGTCCGGTCATCTGATTATATGAATCACGCCAATGTCCGTAATTTGGTCTCTCATAATTCCTACTTTTAATTTTTTGCAACATTGTCATGACGCTAGCTTGAAATTCTAAAGTCTCTTCGATAGTTAAAGTGTTCAAGATTGGTATAATGCCTTTGAAGAAAGACAGATGATGGTTTTCCTTTTCTGGGTTTATTCTGGAGTCCAAAAACTTTACCATCCTGTCATTTACCTCTTTATTATCAATTTTTCTTTTATCTTTAATTAAAGGTGAACGAAAATCTGATTCCATGCCTACTTCACTCTCGGTTCTTGCTTTTTTTGAAACTGACTCATGTGGTGGTCGAGGTTCGGAGACTTTTTTTAAAAACATTAATTGCTCGTGATATAAATAATTTCGTGTCTTTTTGGCCGAAGATCCAGATTTAGACTCATCTTTTTGTTTCTTTACTGTCTTAAGCCACGAATCTCGTATATTATTCCATTTAGTTGAAACCTGTTTTCCTGAAATCAATAAAAAAATATCATAAAACAATACAATTTGTTTCTTGGTGACGTATAAAGTAATAATGTATTAACAAAAAATACTTTTTTTTTTCAGATATTTAGCTTCAGGATGTTCATTCAAAGAAATACATTACTCATACAGAGTAGGCGTTGCGACAATAAGTAAACTAATAAAAGAAATGACCCACGTCATTTGGGAAAACCTAAAGACAGATTTCCTTAAGCTGCCGGATACTGAGAGAGAATGGGAGGACATCGCTTCAGGATTCGAAAGAAAAGCCAACTTTCCTCACTGTCTTGGAGCAGTAGATGGCAAACATATCAGAATTTTGAAACCAGCCAAGAGTGGTTCTATGTTCTTTAATTACAAGGAGTATTATTCTTTTGTATTAATGGCAGTTGTCGATTCAGAGTACCGATTTATTTTTATTAGTGTGGGCTCATATGGCAAGGAATGCGATTCTACTATATTAAAGGATAGTACATTTTGGCAAAAGATCAATGATGGTACTTTAAATGTACCAAAGCCTAGACCGCTTCATGAAAACTTGCACGAAGAATTACCGTTTATACTTGTTGGCGATGAAGGCTTTGCTTTAACACCTAATCTCCTACGGCCATATGGAGGTACACATTTGAATACTGATAAAAAGATTTTTAACTATAGACTAAGTCGAGCAAGAAGGTATGTTGAGTGCGCTTTTGGTATTCTGGCAAATAAGTGGCGAATAATCCATCGAGCTATAGATCTGAACGTAGACACAGCAATTCAAGTAATTAAAGCTTGTACAGTCTTACATAATTTTGTAAGAGAAAAAGATGGTATAAATTTTGAAAGTTACCAAAATATAGAACATAGACAAGAACATGAAACGACACCCATGAATCGGAATGTGTCGAGTCGAGGTGGCCCTAATGCCAACGCTATACGGACATCATTTACTAATTATTTTGTTTCGGATATTGGTTCCGTTCCGTGGCAGGCAGCAGCTATAAAATAAAATTTATCAATGCATTTACATTTTATCAATAAAACATTAAAAACTCACCGTACTGTTTTCTTTCTTTTTCGTCTAGTTCATCGAAGTTTGGTTTCAGTATTAAACATACTTCACGCCATGCTGCTAACTTTAAGTTTTTGTCTTTATAGACGTCTTCGGTCTTATCCCACAGAACAGGTCTCTCTTGGACAAGCGTAATTAAAGTTTCTGCTTGAATATCCATGCTAGACGTCTACTTTTACCAGAAAATGCGAGCCGAATGACGTGAGTGGAACACGGGCGGGGCGAGGGGAGCACGAGCGGGGCGAGCGGGGGACAGATACCGGCACAAACTCGTTCACATTACTCCGGGCCCGGTCGTTCTACCGGCAATTCGTAGTGACAAAACGCTCGGTAAAAATGCCGGGCTCGGCAAAAATGCCGGACCCGGGATAATGTGAACAGCTTCATACAAATTGTACAGCCACTAGCCCTTCCGGCAGATTTACCGGCGCGGCAGATCTGCCGGTCCGGCGTAGTGGGAACCCTGCCAAACTCTTTTGTTTGTCGTTATATAAAGAACTCAAAAAAGTACCAGAAAATAGGCGTTTAGCAACCAAAATTGAATTACTTCAAGTGATACAAAAAGGACAAAGCTTACCATCCCCTGTTCGCTACAATACTCAGCAGATCACACCTACATATTGGCAAGGACAACAGTATACAAGCCCGCAAGGATATTTTACTACATCTGGATCATCTCCTCCTGTTCCGGCACCGTCACCGTCAAGGGCCTGATCGACGGACGAGTAAGACCGCGGTTTTATGGCTCGTCGGTAAAGCTCGCCGGTGTATCATTGCAAAACCACGGTTTTAAATACCGCCGAGCCTGGCTCGCGGCTCGTCGTCGTGCTATATTTTTTACTCGGCTCGCCATGCAAAACCGCGTGTCGATCACGGCCGGCGAGCCGAGCCGTCACTTTTCGGCGACAGCGCTAGAGGACGGATGTGCGCCAGAAGAGCTGTGTACCTACCTACTACAAACTTCGTAACGTGCGTGCTCAGTCTGTGTCACAATAATGGATCTACGTACTTGCAGCCACGATTTTATAATACAATTTATAAATGCCTTTCGAGACTGTCCCTGTTTATGGCAAACTAAATCAAGCGAGTATAAAAACAAAGCAAATAGGCTTGCAGCATATAATAAACTCGTGGATATTGCAAAAAAATATGAACCAAACTCGGATATAACCCATATTAAGAAAAAAATTCAGTCACTACGAGCTTCCCACAGGAAAGAACGAAACAAGGTTAAAGCAAGCATGAGAACCGGCTCCGGAGTTGAAGATTTGTATCAGCCAAAGTTGTGGTATTATAGGGAGCTAGAATTTCTCAACGATCCGATCGAAAGTAAGTATATAGGTTATATAGGTGCGTACCTATCAATTTTACTATAAATAAAATAAAAAAAAATTGGTTATTGACAAGTAGGTAACAATTGTGGTATGTAAGTATGTAGTTCTTTATTAACACATAAATTTATTTTTAGGGTGTAACGGTTAAGTGTAGTCATATTTTAAGGACTTGTTCTACTCATAAATACGAACAATTTTTACTATGGGAACAATTTCAAAATCGCAAAAAAAACTGCTGTTTCATACATTGCATCGGGAGGTTATTGAACTTTTCTATGCAACAGCTCATTTTTTTTCGCGATTTCGAAGTTGCCCCCATAGTAAAAGTTATTCGTATTGATGGGTAGAACAAGCCCTTAAAATATGACTACATCTAACCGTTACACCCTGGATATATAAACAAATAACATCAACTAATGAAACAAATATGTAATACAGACAATTATTTTACAGCTACAGCATCAATGTCACCTCTTCGAAGTGACGACGATGAGACTCGTAGTCAAGTATCAACTCAAGAATCTCTGAACGATGTGAGTACCTATTATAATTACGAATTTATCATTCTTTCTTGCCATGGTACAACCCCAGAAGTATTGAAGTATTTCACAAAATCTTCCCTAACTTTTTTTGCATTATTGCTTGAATTTCCAGTACGGGTCACCTGTATGGGCTCTAAAATACCACCCGGGCTTAGACCTTCTTGAATTGTACCAGTAATATGGTTTTCTGTGTCACTGTCACCTGGAGTGATGTAATCCCTTCTGGATTTGCATAAATAATTATGCAGAGTGCAACAAGCCAATACCACAAAAATAATATCTTCGACTGATTGGAAGTTGATAGCACTGTGAAATATTTGAAATCTTGCGGCTAAAATACCGAACGCATTTTCTACTATCCTCCGAGCTCTGCACACTCGATAGTTATAGATTCTCTTGTCATGATCACTCAATTCTCGTTGTGGATATGGCTTCAAGAAATCTGGTCTTAAGGCGAAAGCTTCATCACCAATGTACACAAATGGTAAAGGATCTGAGTCCTGTGTTGGTTTTTCCGGTGGTGGTATATTTAAAGCACCTTCATTCAAACGCTTATAAAATTCTGTCTTTTTTAAAACTCCTCCATCAGAAACGCGGCCGTTAATGCCGACATCAACATATATAAATTGGTAATCTGCGTCGACAATTGCCATGAGAACAATACTATGAAAGCCTTTATAATTAAAGAAATGGGATCCAGCGCCAGGAGGTGGAACTATTTTGACGTGATAACCATCTACTGATCCAAGGCAATTGGGGAACTGCCACTTGTTTTGAAATTGTTTAGCTATCATTTTCATTTCTTCTATATTACCAGGAAACTGAAACAAGACAAGAAGTACTTTAATTATTTGTTTTATTGCAGATAATCAGTCCACCGCCACCATCGCTTAATTCATTGCCTGGACAGTCATCTCAAACTCCATCTCCAACTACAACGCCTGAACCTCCATCATTTACAAGGAAACGAAAAGACGACAATGTAAATCATATGTTTAGTTTGATTAGTCAACGGCTCAGTCAGAAAGATGATGAGTTTGATATTTTTGGGAAAAACGTTGCTATAAAATTAAGGACAGTGACGAAAGAACAGAAAATGTTATCAGAGAAACTAATCAACGATGTAATTTTTTATGGGCAAATGCAACGGCTCTCTGTAAATTCAGAAGTTAACGTGGGACATGGAAATGTAAATTATTTGACTGCAACTGCTCCAGTAAATACTAGGTCTTCCATCGGTACGTCCAGTGCGACAACTCTACCACAATATCAAGTTCTGACACCCACAGATGATCAACTACTATTACGTGCTCCAGCTTCAGTAAATACCTCATCCTCTAATTTTACGTCCACAATCTCAACTCTACCACAGTTTCAAGTTCAGACAGCTACAGATAATCAACAATTTGACTCAGGAAACTCAAACGAGCTGTCATATTTTGTTTCAAATTTTTTACCATAAGTTTTTTTTTTTTTAAATATTGTTGTATTGTTCTCAGTGATTGTTCTGAAGTAGCTACTGTGAAAAATTTTAAGTTCAAATAAATATTATACTTACCTTCATGTATTCGTTTTTCAATGCACCGTAAATAGCTCTGCATGTCTCTGGAATAATTCTTCCCAAAGTTTGCCTAGATATTAAAGTAGGATACTGCAAACTGGTTTGATTTTTCCCTTCTGCCAGGTATCTGATTGTAGCAGACGTTCATGTGGAGAAATAGCTTCTCGCATTACAGTGTCTTGTTTTTGTATTAAAGGTGTCACTAAAGATAACAACTCGTTGTACGATTCTTCAGACATTCTCAGAAAATTTTGGTAATCAAGTGGCTCTGCTGCCAATTCTTGAATTAAATGGGTATGTGACAAAGCTTGCCTTTTTTCAATCCAACTTTTAACCCAAACTTTAGGGCGTTTTCTTTTTTTTTCATAACTGCGTAATATCCTATGGCGAGATAACACAAGGCTTCAGACTCGGAACAAGACATGCTTGCGACTGTTTTGCTTGCTAATCGATCAGCACCAACGAGCCGCGAGCCAGGCTCGGCGGTATTTAAAACCACGGTCTTACTCGCCCGTCGATCACGCGCTTCACCATCGCAATTTAGTTCTGGCTCTCAGTCCTCTACAGTTATAGAAAATATTTATGCTGATTTTGAAGAACAATAAATAAATCTTACCTTAAAGTTATTACGAGTTTCTCTTCCGGTGACACGCTTGGCCTCAAATGCGTTTCAGAGCATGAAATATCTTGCCTGATCAGTTCAATTAGTTCATCAAAAGATTTTATTGACATTCTCAAATAGTCAAAAAATTTGTTATCATACAATCTTAATTTTATAACGTTACGAACTGACCATGTACTAATCGGTCACGTAATATTGGATGCACCCAATACCGTCTTTTTCTTTTCTTTTTTTTTAAGGAGCAACCACAGTAAACACACTTCTTCGTCGACCTCCATTTTGAAACTGACGCTAACCCGCACGAAATCGCATACTAACCGCGCGTGTCTAAATAGCATCACAATTTTGCGGTTTCAAACCGCGCGATGCGTAAACGCACGATTCCCGCATGTCTGAACGCAGGCTATATTGTGTGAATTTATGGGACTGGCATGAACCTTGATTGGTTAAAAGTCCCTAATTAAATAAATTGAAAAAAAATTAAAAAAGTCGCATCGTACTCGTTTCATTCAAAATTGGTGTAAAGGGCAGGTTATTTTATTTGCAGAGGATGTTGTGTAAGCAGCTGAACAGTTACCATTGAAACCACATCAAGCTGGTTTAGTTTTAGTAGTGGAAAGTCTCGAGAACCTTTCATGTTCTAAAGAATTCGTCGTGGATATGCAAAGACTGAATCGAGCATTAATTTGGTTTATTTCCAATACCCATATTTACAAAGATGTTCAAATGCATTTTGAAACGACCTTACACAGACTTCATATAGTCCAAATAACTGACAATTCTATTCCTGAACAGGGTGGTGTTTTTTCCGAAACATCCTCAAAATGTTTGTCACATAATCGTAATTGTAAAGTCTTATTTGCAGGTCTGCCTCCGAAAGTGAATACTCGCACTCCATAGTGGTTGAAGCACCGCAGGCTAAGCAGCTAAAGAAAAAGGTGGCGAAGCGCAAAGCTTCGGATTCACGAGGCACGTACACGTACATCCGACAGAGCTACCACTTCCAAGCCTTCCGAGTCGAAATCAAGGTAGTATTCTAATACTGCTTGTATATCTAGTTTTATAGTGCTGTGTGTTGTGGTTATTTAAGTGTTATATACATATAAGTCCTCTACTCAGATTTGAAACAGATAACACACCCATAAGATACTCTTTTTGTACAGTACGTTCAGTGAGTAACAACTTTAGATAAAATATACCTACGTAATAAACAGATCTACTGTCAATCAACTTAGTCAATTGCAGTCTACTGTTGAACGACCTCAGCCTAAATTTTTATATTTACAGTAAAAATAACAACGAAAACAAACGCAGCTCAGATCTCTTCGGCTTAGAAGAGGATGTGGAGCGGCCACTTACTTCGTGCTCTGATCTCAGTTCGTCCCTCGTGAGCCGTGTCGATAACGGGAAGGTGAGAAGGAAAGTGGACTTGTCAGGGGAATTTTACGTAGACATCAAGGTCTACGCTAAGGGTGACGTGGTCTCCATCCCTCGTGAGGATCGGTGGAGAAAGGCGTTGGTCGCGCTAAAATTACAATTAGACCAAGGCGGAATTTTACGTAGACATCAAGGTCTACGCTAAGGGTGACGAGGTCGCCATCCCTCGTGAGGATCGGTGGAGAAAGGCGTTGGTCGCGCTAAAATTACAATTAGACCAAGGCTCTGTGCAGTAGAATGTGCTGCAAAAATTCATGCAAAGAGCTCATGAATTAATTATTTAATGACGCAGAGCCCACATATTACAGTGACAATATTCATTTTAAATAGGTACTTTATAGTAATTATTTACGATTAATTTGTTCTTTTTATGATTATATTATTAGGTACGTCATTCTTTTTCATTGAAGCACTTATATTTTATGGAGGTATTTAAATAATTTAGGATGAATTTTATGTAGACATCAAAGCCCATGCCAAAACTATGGCCCTGGTCGCACTGAAATTACAGTTACACTGGAGCTCCGAACTACACTGAGGCTTCCTGCAATGGAATGCACTGCAAAAATTCATGCAACGAGCGCATGAATTACTTAGTAACACAGGGCCTGTTTAGTATAGTGACAACATTGGTTTAAATATATCGATACCTTTGGGTAGAAAGGTCGTATAAACCATTTTGGCCAAATAGAGTTATATATACCATTTTTCTCAGATTTTTTTTCTCTATCGATCTGTATATATAAAATGTAGAAATTCGCCCAAAAATGGTTAATACGACCTAGAAATTTTCGGTCATAGCCTCTTAAAAAAGGTAAATTTTCAGTGTACAAGCCGAATAGTTTTTTTTTGTAGTTTTGTTATGATGTAGTGACCATAATAAATATTAACTCAGGGCGTAAAAATAGTCGTTCATTGTAAATGGTTTATACACCCTAACGTGTTAAATGCATTACCTAAACATAGTTTAAATTCGACGTCGTAAATCCAAAGGCAGGTCGCGACGTTGGTGTATAAACCATATTCATTGCAAGAAGCACTTTACGACCAACACACAAGCTCGCATTTCAAAAAACAAAAGCCTTTGGGCGGACAGCGACAAGACGAAGAGCGAGCGGGATGGACATACGAGTACTTACCCGGCGCATTTGTTTACTTTGATGCGAGTTCGCGCACAGAGCGTTTCGTCACAAGTTTCGTTTACAAGTTTTATTGTTATTACAACAAATGAATATAAAGTAGTGACTAAATAATAACGTTATATTCTGTAAAATGGAGGGAGACACTAAAAAAGGAACCCTGGATGCTTTACTTCGACGGAGGCAAGTGCTTAGTGCAATATACGAAAGTCGACGGTTAAAACCTATGAAAACGTGAGTACCTACACACTTAATTTTACACTGTTAGCTTATTTGGTAACAATTATTGCAGATGAATTCGTGTTATGAATAGGTAAATAATGATTACTACTTAGTATAGATTTAAAATGTAAATAACTAATTGATCGTTTACCTCTGCTATGGATACCTATTAAATTATTTATAATGGACATAAGATAATAAAATTATACAACCTAGTACCTATTGATTTAAAAAAGTTTTGATCGTTTGCAGTTTGTTTATACTTCCTTGCGTTCATAATTGTATTTTCTTTCTTTCCTTCAATTTGACATATTGTAACGGATGCTGGATCCGCATAACGACTCAACAATTTTATGGGATGGTTTATACACCCTTCAAGCTATGATACTTTATAATAGACTAGCAAGTACGAAGAAATAAATTATAAACAATGTTCATTATCTTGCAGGAAATGGTTTTTACGACCTTCTTCGCTTAAAATATTTTATTTTATTCCCTCTAACGGTATGCTACTAATATTAGACCTGCATTTACAACTCACGCTTTTTTTAGGGATAGCTTAAAAACCCTTCAAACGCAAAATAAAATAGTGGTCCGAGCACATAATAAAACAACGAGTATGATTATAAAATAAGGTTCATTATTGAATGGCATAACATTTTGGTTCCACGGTGATAATAACGAAAATAATTCAAAATGTAGCCAGATAGATAATTTTAAATTATACAATAAACATTTTTAAGGATTCGACACGAAACATATTTTTGCAGTATGATAATATTTATAGTAGAGTAACCATAACTTTTATCTCGGCCACCGTAGGCGCGGGCTTGCGGACGGCGAGCAATGGGTAGCTCACCGTCCGGTTTTCTGGTAACAGTCCGGACCAAGCCAAGTCGTCGACTGCGCGTTCTTTTCCCGCGCGCCTCAAGGAGATGTCAGCAAATGTAGAGGCCCAACTGCCGGGCTGAAGCCTACTGGGGCTCGGTCCGGCTTCTGAAAGGAAAGTCCGACCCCGGTATGAAGGCAAAGAAGGAAAGGGGTGGGTCGTTTAGTCAGTAAGTCTGACACTGTCTCCCGCTCCGCCCAAGTGCGGAATTTGTCATAAGATGATTTTTCCCACCATAAAAAAAAACCCTTACCTTTTATCTAAGCTATTTCCCTATACCATTGTCGGTGACTTTATTTCTTATTTTCAGCTCAACCCAACAAGAAGAGCCCGCAGTTAATATGCCACACAATATATCACAACATTCACAACAGAGTATTTTATCGGATAGTGACGTTATAGAAGACAGTGACTCTGAACGAACTGCAAAACGTGCCAAGAAATCACAAACAATCGTTATGGATTCAACTACCAGTTATAGTGACAATACTTTTAGCACATCTATGAATACGTCTTCACAATCCCATCCTTATTATGACGACGATGCTATACAGATTATTAGTCCTGTAAAACCTGACACAAATAACAAAATTAACATAATTTCAAACATAATTATTAAAGAGTCAAGTACCAAACGTAACAAAGAAAATGTATTACCATCATCTTCTATAACTATTGTAAACAATTCCCCGGATAAAAATGTCACCTTATTCACGAGTACTGTGAATGAAAACAATGCCCCAGTGGATGTCGATACTGACCTTAATGCCGTTATACCTTCAAAGTACGTTGTCAGCGACACAGAACCAAATACACTAGCTCCAGTAATGGTATATACTGACCATAATGTTGCAACACCTTTGACATACTATGTTGATGCTGCAAACCCAGATTTGTCTACTCCAGCTAATCTCGATACTCACTTGGATACTTCTTTATACAATGTTGATGCTGCAAGTTCAGGCTTATCTCCTACAGTTGACATGAATACTGACCTAAATTTGATGAACAAATCTGATTCTGTTTTACCCGCTCTTGATGCACATAACGTCCTTAACGCTGCAAGTACTTCAGGTTACAATGCAGCTGCAGGACCGGTTTCACCTTCTGCATATTATAATAAACAAACTAATCTGTATACTGATATTTCTTCGATAAAGAACGCTAACGTTGCAAGTCCATGTTTGTCTGCTAAAAAAGCTAAAAAGCGTCCAGTACGTGCCATGCATAAAAATATTTTAGATTTCTTGTCTGATGACGACACTGGTGACTATTCTACAGGGAGTTCAGACGAATGGGTTCATGAAAATACAAGTGAATCAAGCGATGAAGACACTTCTAAGACTACCAAAAGAAAATTGAAGAAATTTAAAAAACAAGAAACAGATTTAATTAAAAGACAAAAAATAATTAAAGTCAACAAGAGAAAGTTAGGAAAAATTAAAAAGGAAAAGGAAAAGAATATGAAACTGATAAAGGAAAGGTTGTAAATGAGAAGAAGATTCAAAGTAACCCTTGTATTCCCGACAAATGCAAAAGAGGTTGCTACAATATAACAGAGGAGAGACGAGCTACTTTATTCAATTTCTACTGGAATTTGGACTCGCAACGGCGAAAGGATTGGTTGGTACGAAGTTCACGCGTTGTGCCTTGTGCACGAAAAAGAACTGATTCAATTTTAAGCAGAAGAACCCTTACTTATGAGTATTACGTAAATAACGGTGATGACCACCAAAAAGTATGCCAAAAATTTCTGATCAGCACCTTAGATATAACTCAAAAGTTTTTATTGTATACACTTAATAACTCTGCGAATGAAGTGGCTGAAAAAGACCGTCGCCAACGGAACACTTCAAATAAGTATTCCGACTTTGCAAAGACGCAAGTTAAACAGTTTATTGAAAAATTGCCTGCCGTCCCATCTCACTATAATAGAAAGAGAACAAATAGAGTTTACCTTCCCCAAGAATTAAAAAACGTATCTAATCTTTATAGACTGTATTTAAAAGAATGTCAAAGTTCAAATATTGAATTTGTAAGTGAATCCCTATTCAGAGGTATATTTCAAAATGAGTATAATATATCGTTCCATGTTCCTAAAAAGGATAAGTGTATACTGTGTGTCAAAGCAGAAAATAACAAAGATCTTAGTGAAAGTGATAAAAATGCTCTTCAGGAACATTTAAACGAAAAACAGGCTACTTATAAAAGATTTGAACAGCATCAAAGGTTGCCATCAATAAAAAATGACACTATAGTATGCACTTTTGATTTACAAAAAGTCTTAAATACTCCTTATGGTGATAGTGTAGTATTGTATTATTCTAGAAAGTACGCACTATTCAATTTTACTTTATACGAAAGTATCACACAAGAAGTATTTTGCTATGTATGGGGGGAGTGCGATGCAAAGCGTGGAGCTAACGAAATCGCTACATGCCTATATTCCTATTTAAAGTCTGTAGATGAAAGAGGCATTAAAAATATTTTATTTTATTGTGACTCTTGTCCGGGTCAGAATAAAAATAAGACTATCTTATCTGTTCTGAACTACTTCTTAATGAAATCAACGCATTTAGAAGTGATACAGATAAATTATCTTTTACCAGGGCACACTTACATGCCTGTGGACTCTGTCCATGCAACAATTGAACGCGAAGTTAAAAAAATTACTGTCTGGAGTCCAACACAATGGCCATCATACATTGAGGCTGCGAGAAAAAGTCCTAGGCCTTATAATGTTAATGTAATGGAGTATTCTGATTTTCTCAATTGGAATGAAATAACAGCTGAGACATTTACAAATGAAACTTCCAAAGCCCTGAAAATGCGAAACATCCGAATTATAACGTTGAAGAAAAAGAATCCAAATGAAATGTACATTAAATATTCAATGAAAGAAGAGACGTCACCTGATAAAGTACTATTATTTAAAAAATCTGGCAATAAAGAAAAAGGTAAGGGTAGAGGTAAAGGAAGATCGAAAAGCCGTGCGATATTACCCGAACAAGGTGTAAGCAATGATACACATAAAAGGGTGATGACTATGTCCCCAACTGTACTTTATAAAAACAAATTGCAAATATCGGATGCAAAATATAAGGATTTAAAACGTCTATGTGATAATGGAATCATACCGAAAAGGTATCACCATGATTATCTTGACTTACCCCATGGAAATGTGACTGACTCTCTTACTCTAACCGACGAAGAAGACGAGAAAGAGCTAATTGAATAATTCAATTACTTATTATTATAAAAATATAAATAATAATAGGTTTTCTTATATACGTAATTTCATATTTTGTTCGTAAGCTAAATTTATTATTCAGTAAAAAACAAGACTTTGTAAAATGATTGTATTCTTTGTCACCTACATTTATTTTTTTGTAATAATAATAATAATATATTTCAAACGAATATATAATTCGTTTTAAAATAATTTACAATAGTAATTACAATAATTTATGGTAACAATTCATTAAAATAATTTTAAACTAATTATGAATACAAATTGAAATTACAAATAAGTAACTTTTTAGTTTATACGCTAGTTAAGTTTAGTGCTTGATAGTTTTTTTTTATTTAGTTGTAATTCAATAAATTACTTAGAAAGTAAGCCTTAGTACAAAGGCTTAATTCAATAATTTATTGAATTACATTTAAGTATGTACAAAAAAGATCGATCAAGTCATAATTTTATAAATAATAAAAATGGCTGATTAGTTTAAATTAGAAGAAGATTGCATAATTTTTGTTTTTTATGACTAAGTAGATTGTTTTATTTCAGTTTTCAGTTTAAGTGGTTATATTCTTTCAATTTAAAAATGTTAAACCTGTAAGGTATGTTGAACAATTATTAAAATATTAGTAAATGTTGATTACAAAGTATACCTAATAAATGTTGATTTCGTATTGCAGGTAGTTTTATTTTATTTGAATCGATCATTATTGGGTAGAAGAATAATAATAATTGAGTTCCTACTAATTCTGAGAGTAACATGGCTGTTTATTATTGAGAATTCAATTAATCTATGATTATAAATGGTTTTTAATACGATAAAAACTACATCTATGGGATTTAAAGCCAGTGAATGCTTACCAAAAATTGATATACGACCTATACATTTTTTTTTAAGTACATTTTCATGGGGTGTATTAACCAACAATTGATGTTTTCTTAGATGTAAATCCAGGCTAACTTTAAAACTAACGAGGATAGACAGGTTTTGATGATTCAACCTTTTTCATTCGCAAATTGTAAGAACTTTTCCCATAGATCATTTTTTTATAACTTCGAAAACAAAAAAGTTATGAATTTTTATGTAAAAAAAAAACGTTTTTCTGCTCTCCTGAAAAGTCGGGTTTTGGTTTATACGACCTTTCTACCCAAAGGTATCGTATGCAATTCTTTTTTGGTTAATTTATTCTTTTTGCGGTAGGTATTATTAGATCATTCTTTTTCATTAAAGCACTTTTATTTTTTACACTTGAATAATTTTTATACTGCTCCCATTTTCGTACCTTTAAAATGCCTTTCTGTGCTGTCTGTAATATGTCTTTTCACTTACGCAGCACCAAAAACAAAAATATTTCTAATTTCTGCGACGGTGTTGAATTAAAAAATTCTGCGTTTCAAAATCGCATTGCTTCCTATAGAATTGTTAATCAATATGAGAACTATTCTTTGACTTCATTTTTAATTAGCATTCATGAAAAAATTAAGTCATTAATAAACATGTCCCTTTAACAACATACTTGCGTGAAAATTAACTACTAGGACTGAAGCTAAGTTAGTTTATAAATTTATATTTAATAGTATTAAGAAAATTAGTTTGTAACTATATTGTGTGAATTTATGGGACTGGCATGAACCTTGATTGGTTAAAAGTCCCTAATTAAATAAATAAAAACAAAATTACAAAAAGTCGCATCGTAGGGGAACTTGGCCCAAATCGGGTAGCCCGCCTAAAGCGGGTAAGCGTTTAAATTTGCGCGCCATTAACGCGATTGAGTATCTGTGTATGTAACACTCTAGCCGCACAACCCGCCAATCACAGGCAGTCACCCCGCTCGTCGCGTGCACGCGGTTTCAAGGTAAGAAATAAACAAAGATTTTGGTCGATTTTACTAAAAAAATATCGATTACAGTACTTACGAATACTCGAAATTATCTGTCAATATGCTATTATTAGTTTTACTTATATTATTTTGTATTATTAAGGATGTTAGTTTGTGTTATTGTGTGTCGACTATTTGTTTCATTTTAGGTTATATGTGCATTATAAATAAAAAAATGCTCGCGGGCAAATCAGGTAAGGGCAAAGCGGGTACTCGTTTTGCCCTTACCCGATTTGCCCGATTTGTTTTACTTATTACATTCAGGATCATATGGATGGTCCTTAGCTGTCGCCGTTATTTTTACCATAAGCGATACCTTCTTATTAGTAGTCATATTTGATAAAATTCTAAATTAATGGTATATAATTGCAGATGGTTAATAAATATGTAAGAAAAACCACAAAATACGCGTCGTGGGATGAAACCGCCATGAAGCTTGCCATAGAAGAAGCTCAAAAAACTTCCGTTAATGCAGCTGCCAAAAGATACGGCATTAATCTTTCTACCCTACAAAGACACATTAAGAAAGGCTGCTCTAAAAAGATATTAGGCAGATTCAAAACTGTATTTACGGTGACTCAAGAGATGGAACTAGCAGAATATCTGTTTCACATGGATACTTTGTTTTTTGGGTTGACAAAAACAGAGTTCTTACAATTAGTATATCAGTACGCAGAACGAAATGGTATTATGCATCCTTTTAAAAATGGATCCGCAGGTAACGATTGGTTTGTAGGTTTTAAGAAGCGACATCCAGATATCACTCTCCGGCGACCTGAACCAACTTCTGTAGCACGCGCCAGGGGCTTCAATAGGCCACAAGTAGAGAGATTTTTCAATATTATTGAAGCCGAAATTGACAAGCATAATATTGATGCGACTCGTATTTACAACGTCGATGAGACAGGGATCCAGACTACCAGTAATAAACCACCGCGAGTATTATGTAAGTCAGGCAAAAAACAGGTTGGAATTATATCAAGCGTCGAACGAGGTAAACTCACTACAGTAATATGCTGTTGTAACGCAGCGGGTTCTTTTATACCTCCATTTTTAATTTTTGGACGGCAGAGAATGGTAGGCAGACTACTCGATGGGGCACCTCCTGGAGCAGTTGCTACTTGTACCGATAACGGTTGGGTAAATGGACCAGCATTTTTGGAGTGGCTAAGGCACTTCGTGAACACAGTAAGGCCGACTCAAGAAAAAAAAGTGCTTTTAGTGATGGACAACCACGAGTCACATAAATATCTCGCTGCCCTAGAATATGCATCACAAAATCACGTTATTTTTGTATCCCTTGCTCCACACACGACTCATCGAATGCAGCCACTCGATACATGTGTCTACGGGCCATTAAAAACATATTTTGAACAGGCAATATCTGTATTCCAAAGAGCACACGTAGGCCGCATAGTTACCCAATATGAAGTAGCAAGATTATTCGGTGAGGCTTATATGAAAGCAGCAAGTACGCAGAACGCTGTTAAAGGATTTTCGTGCACGGGCATATGGCCCACAAATAGACATGTATTTGACGATTCAGATTATATGCCAGCAACATTGACTGATAGACCAGAACCTGCCAATGTCCAAAACGCAGTCAACGATGGTCTGATAATTGAAGAAACTCAGACAAATTTCGCTGAGAATACAATGCCTGAAGAGGTACTAAATTCTGATTCAGACCGCACAGTATCACCATCTGTTCTGGAAGCACTAAACACCTGTAATACCCGTGTAACCCCAACACCGACTACGTCAGCAGATGATCAAACTACCCCACCTGCTCGGTACTCTACAACTACTATTAACGTCTCACCTTTAACTCGAGTGGCATTGACTCCAATGGATATCCGGCCATCACCTAAAATGCCACTAAATAAAATCACTCACAAACGTAAAACACAGAAAGCTGAAATCCTGACTAGCACACCTATAAAGGAACAGCAGAAAGAAAAGGAAGAGAAAAAAAATAGATTTAAGAAAAAACTTAATACAGAAACAGCAAGCACAAGCAAACAACGGAAGGCATTAGAACGTATTAAGACTAAACGAGGACCAAAATACAATCGGAAAGAAAAAACGGAGTATCGGTGTCTAGTTTGTGGTGAGCTTTACATAGAACCACCTGCAGAAGACTGGATCCGGTGTGACGATTGTGAGCTATGGTCACATGAGGCTTGCACAGCTTACTCTGGACGAGGATCATATTATTGTGACTTCTGTCACCAATAACTTGTTTAACTTTAATTATATTCGACTGCTAAAGCACTAAGACTGATTATTTATGTTCGACTGCTAAAGCACTAAGACTGATTATTATTATGGTTGTGAACTAGCAGGTAATTAATAATAAATAGAACCTATAATGCTCATTATTTTCTCTTACTCGTTTTGCCCAGAAGCCTTACCTGATTTAGGCCACCCCTACGGGCAAATCGGGTCAATGGAAAGGTTTTGTTATTCGTATTTTTTTCTTTGTTAAATAAAAATAACTTGAGGTTTGTCATATAATTTATAAAGCTTATGAACATGCAAATTGTAAGCATATTTAATAAAAGTTTAAATGATTCTTTAACGTGTTTTATGAGGTCCTTTTCCTTTGCTTACCCGTTCTGGGCCAACCTCCCCTACTCGTTTCAGTCAAAATTGGTGTAAAGGGCAGGTTATTTTATTTGCAGAGGATGTTGTGTAAGTACCTGAACAGTTACCACTGAAACCACATCAAGCTGGTTTAGTTTTAGTAGTGGAAAGTCTCGAGAACCTTTCATGTTATAAAGAATTCGTCGTGGATATGCAAAGACTGAATCGAGCATTAATTTGGTTTATTTCCAATAACCATATTTACAAAGATGTTCAAATGCATTGCGAAACGACCTTACACATACTTCATATAGTCCAAATAACTGACAATTCTATTCCTGAACAGGGTGGTGTTTTTCCTGAAACATCCTCAAAACATTATGTCACTTTTAATGACAACAAGGCAATATTACGCGGATCATTTAATCAAGGTGATTTACGATTTAATTTATCTCGCGGTAGGATAGCGGCTGTTGCCAGTGCAGCATTTTTTGTATTAGATCCAAACAAGTGGGCCAAAAGTGATATCGATTACATTGTAATCATTGGCTACAATGACTGCATCGCTTGTTGGAAAAAAAAATCAAATATACACCTGCCATGAAAAAATTCTGCCTTACTCTAAATTATCACTCATCTAAAGCCTATGAGTATGTTAGAGCTACATTCAGTACGTGCCTTCCGCACCCCAAAACGTTAGCCATATGGTATAGGCACATAAAAGGAAAGCCCGGATTTACGGAAGAGTCATGCCAATAATTGAAAGCCAAATCCGAAATCAGCAAACATAAACCAATATATTATGCAACTTAGTCTTTAACAAGGTGGCTATCCGACCTCAAAAATTGTGGGATAGACAGAAATATATTGGATTTGTCGGTATGGGAACTGGTTCAGAAGAAACTGCTCCTTTAGCTTCTCAGGCATTAGTGTTTTTGTTAGTAGGGATTAATCACCGTTTTAAAATGCCATTAGGATACTTTCTAATCAACGGTATAACAGGTGAGCAAAAAGCTAATCTTATCAGAATGTGTCTGATAAAGTGTTTTGATGCCGGAGTAGTTGTCGCTTCATTAACGTTCGATGGGCACTCGACAAATTTTACTGCAGTCGAATTACTTGGTTGCGAAATCAAGGATGCAAAGGCATTAAAAACTACTTTTGAACATCCTCATCCAAATGCTCAATACGAAGTAACTTGCTTCGTGGATCCTAGTCACGTTATTAAACTTGTAAGAAATCAGTTCTAAGCAAAAAAAGAATTTCTTGATGAAAATCACAAATTGATCCAATGGCGGTTTTTAGTACAGTTAAATGATTTGCAAAACGAGGAGGAGATCCACCTGGCAAATAAACTTTCAAAAAGACACATACACTTTAAAAATCAAAATATGAAAGTGAAACTAGCCACTCAGCTCCTAAGTACTAGTGTCGCAAACGCTTTAAAAATATGTAGACAGCAGTTAAACCTTCAGTTTTTTCAGGCATCCGAAGCTACCGAATCATTTATTCAACAGTCTAATGATATGTTCAATTCAACTCCAGAACAATGTGGTAATATGATTATAAAAAACCACTATGTGAGGGCAATAATAATCAAATATAAATATTTTTTAATGATTTAAAGAAGTATGTTTTAGAGTTAAAAATTAAAACGGTTACCAAAAAAACAGTTTTACGGGATGGGCGACGTGTCTTTCCGGCTGCGAAAGATTGCCTAAATTCTTTGACCTCACCTTACGCTGGATGCGGAAGGCTTAGGCTGAGGTCGTTCAACGGTAGATTGCAATAGACTAAGTTGATCGACAGTAGATCTGTTTATTACGTATGTAGGTATATTTTATCTAAAGTTGTTACTCACTAAACGTATGTGTCTTATGTGATTCTGGGTTTGAAAATTAACGGTTGTTTGTGATATTGAACTCGTTTTTATTTAAGTGAATGATTGTTAAGATTTGGAATAAATTAGTTTCAGTTGGTTGTAATTCATTTTTTTTTTAAATTTATAACACTTCTGGTTCCTGAAATCAGAAGTGGGATAGGATTTCCCTCACAATAATAATTAACCTTGCAAAAGTAAACAACCGTTCATTTCGCCGAAATGCCACGTGCATCTCGTGAAAGGTTAGTTGAGACGCCGCCTCGCTCTGGGGTTGAACGTAATCGTCATAGTGAATCCCAGCGGCATAGTAGGCGCCGTTCGCGGTCAAATCGTAATAAATCACATATGCGGTCGGATTGTAACGGGACGCGTTCGCGGTCACGTCATGGTAGAACGCGGGCACATTCACGTCGTGATTGGTCGCACTCGCGTTCGCATTCACGTCATGATAATTCACGCTCGCGTCGCGACAGTGCTCGTTCGCGCCGCAGTCGCTCGCGTACTCGTGACAATTTTTATTCACGCGAAAGGCACGTTCAGCTTACTCGCATCATGATAGTGCCATGAAAGACGCGTTAGGTACGATCATGCCGCGATTAACCGCTATAGAGCAAAACACGGCCAGTGACTCGCGTGTCCTGTCGTTTGTTCGTGGTAACACACCCTCGTTAGATAAAAACAATAGTTCTACGACGCAAACGCTCGTCGATGCGTTAGGTATGCTAGTAAAAAATAAGTCCAGTAATTATTACATGTCAAATTTTGATCCAGCCGTAAATAACTTTGAAATGTGGTGCAACGAGGTGGAAAGGGCTGGGCATGCGAACCATTGGGACGATCGCGTATGTTTTTCCCGGATAGCTCATTGCTTGAGAGGTGACTCGAAAACCTGGTTAAATGAGTGGAGCACAAATTATCGTTCTTGGTCTAATTTCATGAAAGAATTTAAATCCTTGTGTCTTCAAAAAATCAACTACGCACAAATTCTCCATGAGGTTATAAATACTACGATAAGTTCTGATAAGTTTATGTCGTACGCAGAATATGCGCGCCATTATTTGTTACGTTTACGCATTATGAAAGGTTTAAGCGACAAAAGTCTGCATTCCTTGTGGAAATTCTATTTTACGAGTACCAAGAACATACCCTGTGTAACATGGTCGTCAAGAAAAGAATATTTTAATGCGATTGGTTCCGCTTTACCTGGTATTTTCAATAAGTTAAAGGCAAACTGAGGTCTCCAGTAGTGACAGGTGCTAATAGCATGAATACTAATACATACAATTTATGTGTGCCTTTTTAGGTCTCCAGACTAGAACGTGTATGTGCTGCCTGTTGGAGCTTAGCAACGAGAGAAGTGTAAAGACGACAACAGAGTGACTTAAATCGCCCAACTCTGGCTGGTGTTGGGTTAAATGCAGATATACATATTCCTGAGCCACCTCCTCTTCCACCATCAAGACCACAAATAGTGTCACAGTCAACACCAACAATTAACTCATCTTTGTATAAACGAGCTGCAAACTCACCTGGTCACTGCGTATTTGTAAATTGTTTTGAGCCTGAACGTTTACTTATACTACCATCTGCTATAAAAGACCTATTACTGTATCACCATAAATTCTATATCCGTCTGGGGCACGTGTATGTCGTCACCACTTAAATCATGGTGCATGGGATGAATTAACTTCCTATTTGGGAGATTTTACTGGTGTACAATTTGATACTATTATGTGTATTATGCAACGAGCAGCCAATTACCAATTAGATTTTTCAAATGTCAGGATGATGCCTAAACGTTTATGCCATTACTAGCTTGGCTTGAACTCAGATCAATTTTATGTATTGCTGAACTGTAGTCCAAATCCAAGTCAACATGTACCAAATGCTGCTATAGCCCTATGCATGTATTTGGTTAAGTTAAGAACCGGTGATAGCAATGAAAGATTAGCTACACTTTTTAATAAACCTCGGTCTACATTGGAACGTTGGATGACAAAGACCAGAAATTGTTTAACAAATGATTTTGTTCCCTTGCAATTAGGATTTAGTCACATGTCTAGACAAGATGCTGCTTCACGCAATAAGATTATTCCAGAAAGACTGTTTAGTAATCCTGATTTGCCGGCAGATATTGCCATCTGTAATGCTACTCTGTATTTATACAGAGTAGTTCAAATGATTTATTCCAAAAACAGACTTATAGCCTACAAAAACTTGACAACTTGATCAAACCATTTTTGATTGTCTGTTATGAAGGGCACATTCTGGAATGTCTCGGCCCATATAAAGCTACTACTAATGATGCAACTATTACTAGTCTAAACATGATGAAGAATCCTTTTGCCGGTCATTTTTCAGGAGAGGTGACATTTTTCTCGTCGACAGAGGTTTTAGAGATGTTATAAATGAACTCCAAGGGCATGGGTTTGTCGCACATATGCCAGAGTCTCTCCTGGAAAATGAACATCTATTAACAACTCAGCAGGCAAACCGGTCTCATTTCGTAACCATGTGTCGCTGGGTTGTTGAAGTAATAAATGAAAGGATGAAAAGGGATTTTCGGTTGTTTCATCACATTTTCAATAACAGAGCTCTTATGCACCCCATGGACGATTTTAGAATTGGTTGTGCCTTGTTAAACAAGTTCCATGTCGCCATAGAGGACCCACCGGAAGCTTTGGTATATATGATTATAGCTAAAAATAGGCTTTCGCTCGAAAACGATTTGGCATGCTATGTAGAAAACGAAAATCTAAACAGACGACGAGCTATCTTCCAGACTATTAATGGCAGCCATCCTCATTTAATTAGATTTCCTCACCATTACAGACCTGAAGCGATTTGATCTAGGAACCTACCAGTTAAGGCAAGCAGGCGTTCTGGAATATATTCCGTCGAAATCAACAATCAAATTAAAGATGATATTCCTCTGATTTTAGGGCTAGATAATTATTTGTTGAGAGGTCGCATCAAAGCTAGACATGTGAACAGACGTACATACTATACTTATTTACTAATAAGTAAAGATAATGGTGTAGCTAACACCTTAGAAGCTATAACTGGTTATTGTTGCAGCTGTCTCGTTGGCAAACGGACAGTTGGCTGTTGTGATCATGACAGTGGGTTGGTATTTGAGTTGGGCTCGATATTGCTGCTACGGCACCTTATTTAGAGGACAAAAAAAGATATTTATTTCGTGGCCATATTGGAGTATTATTTCTATAATACTCCAATATGCTCACGAAATAAATAATTTTTCCTTCGCTGTTGGTTGTGGGGCAAACGATGTATGGACGAGAAACCATCTCCTTTGCATCACAGCAAGTTTTTACAAAAACAGAAGACCCTCCGTACATTTATTTTTCTGCACAAAATATTTCAGGTCAGTCAGCCCCGACCAAAAACTTTTCCTTATAGTCATTGAGACCCAGTGTACAGTTTTCTGTACATATTTTTTAAATGACTTTTGCTCGTTTTGTATTTTCGCGGGCGTCATATTACCTATCCTATTAGTGAATGTTATCTATGGTTTCCATTACTGACAACTGTTTGACATCCTCTGTCAAACCGACACGTGACGATGAGACAAGATGGCGCCGCCGAACCGTGCACGCATTGCATGTGAGTATTAATCTTGATTTATCTTCAAAATCTATGATATTCGATGTGTAATATTATGATTGATGGAGAAAAAGTGGAGCAAGTGAAAGAGTTTGTATATTTGGGTACTTTGTTTACAAGGGATGGTAAACATGACGGAGATATTGAAAGGAGAACGATTGCTGGCAACAAAGTGAATGGAGCTCTACGCGCTTTTATAAACAGTCGAAATGTATCCGAAAAGGCACGTTTGGCTGTTCATAGAGGACTATTAGTGCCCACACTTATGTATGGAAGTGAAAGTTGGGTATGGCAAAAGAAGCATGAGAGCAGAATAAATGCTGTAGAAATGAGAGCGTTGAGAAGCATATGTGATGTAACTCTGAAAGATAGAATAAGAAATAGTGTGATTAGAGAGAGATGCGGCATGAAAGTGGATATAGTCACAAGAATAGAAAAGGGCATGTTAAGCTGGTTTGGACATGTAGAAAGAATGGACGAGGAAAGACTGACTAAGAAAGTATAGGCCCGGCGCCCATTATCGGCATCGATACGACTGAGGATTTTAGGTGGCAAATAGCAATATACTGTAACATAATGGCAATAAAGTAGACATTTCCGTGATATGTGGTCGTAATAACAAAAATACCGCTTCGGTATGCTTGAGGCTGGTGTATCGGCAGCCTTGAGAATGCTTCGGGATGCTTCGGCATCCTTCGGCAACCTTCGGTACGCCGCCGGCGCCGAGGCAACACTCGGGGGATAGTTTGCCCTGCGGGGCGAGGGGAGGCATCCGCCATTTGCATCATTTGACTCACACAACACAATCGAGGTAATCACTGTGTGTACCGGTTGTTTGCTGTCACATCGAATGTCATGGCGGAAGAAAAGCTTATTAATTTAGTTCGTCTACATGTTTATACAATATAAAATCGCGTCACTACAGTGACCAACACATGAAACATAATGCGTGGGAGCAAATCACCAAAGAACTCAATAAAACACGTAAGTAAGCATCTTAAACATTTTATTTTTATTGAGTTATAATAAGTACCATCAATATGATAATGATTAATTACATTGACTTATAGATCGTTAGTATTTTATGATCTATTGACAATATTATTCTGCCAACTAACTGACCCATGTTCAGAGTTAAAATATTGTTTGAATTGATCTCTAACGACCATACCCTCGCACATGATAATATCGTTATCGCCTACTACATTGTTATCCACGGAACCTTCTAAAATATTGCTTTCCTGTAGTGGGTTTGGAAGTTCCGTCGTTGCATTGTTAATGATATAATTATGTAAAGAACAGCAGGCTAAAATGATGTTATCTATATATTTTGCTTGTACTTGCATTCTCCTCTGAAATATTTCAAACCTTGATTGAAGAATGCCAAAACCACTCTCCACGATACGCCTTGCTCGACTTAGTCTGTAATTAAAAACTCTTTTCTCTATATTTGCCAATTGATGCGCAGGGTACGGTCTCATTATATTTTTCGTTAGTGGAAATGCTTCATCAGCAACAAAAACATAGGGTAATTCTTCAGTTATTCCTCGTAAGCTCATATTTTGAGGAATATTTAATGTGTCGTTTTGCAATTTTAAACCCAATTTTGAATGAGATGAATGATGATACCACCGTCGCTATTTCTACCATAAGCACCTACATCGACAATGACAAATCTGTATTTAGCATCTGCTACAGCCAGCAGAACGATACTAAAAAAATTTTTATAATTAAAATACATACTTCCACTATTATTTGGAGCTCGTATCTTGAAGTGCTTGCCATCCATGGCACCAATACAATTTGGAAAATTCCATATTTCATCAAAGTCTTTAGCAATTATCTTCCATTGTGCTGTTGTTGGTTTTGGCAGAACGACACGGCCAAGAATATTCCAGATTACACGGCAGGTTTCATGGACTATACAACGAACTGTACTAAATCCCATTCGGTAATTGAATGCTAAAGTTTTGAAACTGACTCCTGTTATTAAAAACCTGAAAAGAAACATTATATTTTTAAATATAGCTTAGGTACCTATTAATATTATTAAAAATATTTAAATAATACCAATTTTGAAAAATTATTATAATTTTGAAAATTTTTAGAATAAATATACCTAGGCACTTTTGATAATCATATTTTAAATCATACAATACGGATTACGAAACATTATACATAATATCACCTGTGTTGCGGGTGCCGGACACATACGTTTAACTAACAAACCATTCATTTATATGTTTATTATATTATTTTCAGCTCAAGAATGTCTCAAGATGTGGACGAATATCAGAAACAACTATCGAAAAGCGATGAAAAATAGAATAAGCAAAAGTGGTGATTCTGCAAAGCCACAAAGGCCTATAAAACACGAAAGAGAACTCCAATTCTTGAATACATTTTTACAAAATAGAGCGCAGGTATCTAATTTAGATTCTTCTTCCGAGGAGACACAAGATTCTTTCTTGGATTCTCCTCAATCACGGCCACAATCACAAATGTCACATTCAGATTCTCAAAAGTCGCGTCCTCGATCACAAAACATAACCACAGCTGAGATATTAAAAGAATATATAGATTCTAAAAATAACGAAGATGAACATCCTATAGATATATTTTTTAAATCAATGTCTGCTACGGTAAAATCTTTACCGAAAAAGTTGCAACTTCAAGTAAAAAGAGATGTATTGCTTCTTGTTAATAAGGCAGAAATCGAATATTCAGAACTATCAGAAGCACCACAGAATATTGAAACTACAAGATCTATTTATGAACCATCCACATCGAAACAAAAACCTTCTGTGAATCAATCAAACTACACCATGGACGATTTTTCTTATTACACACCCCAGAATATTGAAACCAATGATTACCAGAATTTGTAATTTTTTTTAACATTTTATTTTTTACCTGCAGCAAAGCTAATGTGATTAAAAATAAAGATATGATTCGAATGTCAACAACAATCGCTCCACGACGACAGTCCTATGACCGGCGCAGCAAGAAATATAGATTCAGACGAAATAGTAATGCAGTCTGCGATCTGAAGTCACCATTCGAATCATACCTGTACGAGTATATGTGAATTAAAAAATAATAAATATGATTAAACTTATTAAAGTATTTTTTATTACTCACCTCAAGCACACAGACAATCTTTCTTCAACAGGTATAGGTGAGCGAAACCTTGATTGTTTTTTCTCCATGTAAGGTCGAAGCAAATGAACCAGACTTTCAAAATTTTCATAACTCATTCTATAATAATCATAAAATTTTCGAATGTCATAACGCAATTCATTGAATAAATTGTTGAATTCACCGGACATATATCGTTGCTTCCAAAGGTTGTTCACCCAAAATCTTCTTGATTGATTAGATTTCTCTTCTTCTTCAGCAAGAGTTGCTATAAACACTAGATCCCAGTCCACCATATTAAATACAATTCAGACAACTAGCTTGTAACAACTCTGAGACTGTTATGATGAAAAATACGATATTGAGACGCTTCGGCAAGCTACAGGACGGTGCGGCATCCTTAAGGACGCCTCGTCATCCCTAAGAACGTTGCAGCATGCCAAAGCATAATTGCCGATAGTGTGCGCTTGCATGTAGGATGCCGAAGGATCCTTTTCCTTGCCGATGCCGATAATGGGCGCCGGGCCTTATAAGGCTAGTGTGAATGGAACAGTCGCAAGAGGAAAAACCTAGGCGAACGTTTCTCGATCAGATCGGAGGCGTTCTGGACAAAGACCAGGTTAAGAGCTACTTGAACCAACGGGCGTGTATGAGGAATGTGATGAAAGTGAATGAAGCCAGAGAAGTGTGTCAGGATCGTAGCAAATGGAAATCCGTAGTCTCTGCCTACCCCTCTGGGAAACAGGCGTGAATCTATGTATGTATGTATGTATGTATCTCGATGGGATTTATGCAATACAGAATGAAATTGAATGGGTGACTGAATGTGTTATTCTTTCTCTCTCTCTCTCTCTCTAATTTTTTGCAATTTACCCAGATTTCTAGTTATAACCTTTATTTACTTTGCATGAAATTAATATGTACATTTTTCTGTACTTTCAGATTGAAGACCAAATCTAATTTAAATATTTTTGTACATTTTAATGTACTTTCGGATTGAAGATCAAATCTAATTTAAATATTTTTGTACATTTTTATGTACTTTGGGATTGAAGACAAAATCTGATTCAAATATTTTTGTAATTTTTATGAACATTGGATTAGTTATAGCTAAACCATTTAATTGAGTCCTCGCCTGCGGGGTGCAGCGACGCAAGGGGAAGGACGAGAGGGGGAATGCAGAAGGGTGCGGGCGGCGAGCGAATTTTTCTCAAAACTCAGTTCGGTCGCTACACGATTAGCGATCGCACGTGACGTCTGTTGCCGACGCTTTGTTCGAGATATACAAGAGATTACATTCTAAAGATGAGTCGAAATATCTTCGGACATAAACTTAGTAGTCAGTGCAAGCAAATGGCTTTTAATATATATGAATATTTTAGAAAAAAGAAACTAGATCCTAATTCTGCTGAATATCAAGAAGATATGTCCTTAAACAAAACCGTAGCAAAAGTTGCTGGACTATCGGAAAAGTCTGTATCTAGAATTGTACAGCAAGCAAAATTATTAAAAGACAACGATCGATTTAAATCACCGAAAAAAGTAAAACAGATTCGCAGAAAAAGAGTGTGTGGGGTCTTGCATAGGTGTGTGAATGCTGACGTGTGCGACATGCATTTGTGTGTGTGACATATGAGTGAGCTAAGTTGTAAGTTTTAATAATTCAATAAACAGTTGGCATCTAACATCCGTGCGTTTCACTTGTCTCCAATTTCCCTACATGATACACGTACACATATAGTGACACATAACAAGTGCAAGTAGATGACTTTGCATATGGCGTGGTAAGAAGAAAAGTCACTCAATTATACACCATTTTAAAAAAAATACCAGCTCTCAAATCTTTGAACTCTGTACTTAGAGAAAAAAATGTATTACACTGCGGTAGGGAATATTTAAGACTATTATTACATGATCTAGGTTTTAAATTTAAAAAATGCGGATCTAAAAGAAAACTCCTAATCGAACAGCCAAATATAACATCGTGGCGTTGGAAATACCTAAATGCTATTAAAAAATATCGTAGAGAAGGAAGACATATTTTATACCTTGACGTTTATGTTAATACGGCTCATAATGTTTCAAAATGTTGGCAATCAAAGGATGAACACGGCGTATTACCTCATGTTGGTAAAGGAGACCGTTTGTTTTTTGGTACATTGTGGGGGGCCAAACTGGGTTTATAGACGGAGCACTTTTGATGTTTAAATCCAAAAGTAAAACAGGTGATTATCACGATTCTACGAATTTTACGAATTTCAGTAAATGGATTAATTAAATATTAATACCTAATATACCACCAAATTCAGTTATAGTAATGGATAACGCAGCTTATCATTCGTTTAGAGAAGAAAAAATGCCGACTATGACGTCTAGCAAGCCAGCCATGCAAGATTGGCTACGACGGCATACCATAACTTTTGATAGTAAGCATAGAAAATATGACTTATTTAAATTAATCAAAACCCACTTCACGGAAAATATTTACAAAATTGACCAGTTGTTGAAAAGAAACGGACATGAAGTGTTGCGGTTGCCTCCATAATACCCAGACCTGAACCCAATTGAGTTGGTCTGGGGTGATATTAAAGGACAGTTAGCACAACAAAGTATCGGCAGTAATTTAGAACAAAAAAAACATATATTAAGAGAAGTGGAAACTCTGTATTAACCACGTAATGAAAGTCGAGGACGAGTACTGCAATCATGACGGAGTTTTAGATGATGTTGTAGATTTTAGTATTAATGTTCAGGATAATTCGGATAATTCTGATGAGGACTGGTTCGAAAGTGAAGGATCAAGATTCAGTGATATCGACATAAGTGATTGGTTTTTAATTTGTTTTTTTTCTCTCATAATAAATAGTGTGACAACAACACGAGCGGGCGCAAGAGTGGGCACACTTCGCGAGTACCGCTACCGATGCAACGCACACATTGATACGAACGCCGCCTATATAAGCGCGGCTCTCACGGTCAGACGGCAGTCTGATACGCGTAGTGCTCGCTTCCACATCGGAACGATCACTCAGCTAACAGGCGCCCCTCTGCTTATCTACTTTGTTAAATTATAGTGTGTTTGCGTGTACGGACGGTGCTTTGTTTTACGAACGCCGCCTCGGACCGTGAACTTATAAAGTCAAGTTGTTGTATCTCTCTAAGTACAATATATATACAGAGTTTTGTTACGTTTGCCCGTTTGTTTATTTTATCCTCGCACCCGAATATCGTTGCTACAAAGTGGCGCTCAACGTAAGGGCTCGGAAGAAGGCTAGTCCGAAGCTTACACGACGAAGAAATAAAGTGGAAGAGAGAGACATGGCGGTGAATATGTCTGCGGAACAATTTGAGCACCTGTTGTCAGTTATGGGTTCACGTCGCCGAGAGTCGTTTGCTGCCTCAAATATATCATACAGCGGCGCTAGAAATACAGAAGTCGTTGAAACTTTTTTGACTGCAGCAAGTGTCTACAAATCGGTGGAGCATATCACAGATGAAGAAGCCATCAGGAGTTTGCCACTTATATTAAAAGATGACGCTGCCATATGGTGGAACGGGATCAAAAGTCAAATTATAACCTGGTCCGAGTTTGAATCAAGACTTCGTCACGCATTCGCACCTAAGAAGCCAGCCCATCAGGTATACCAGGAGATATTTTCTGTGAAACAAGACCCCACCGAGCTCACTGAAACTTTTATAGCAAAGAAAAGGGCATTATTCTCACAACTTCCCGCTCCGGGGCATGAGGAATTTCAGCAACTTGATATGATATACGGTCAACTTTGCCTTAAACTTCGAGCAAAAATACCTAGGGAATCAGTTGCAACATACGACGCCCTATTAACAGCAGCCAGGGGAATTGAGCAGCTATTCATTGAGCAACCGGCATCTTCGCAATCCGAACCCAGACAAGGTGGTAGGAAAAGATGCAATTATTGCAGGCTTCCAGGACACACTATTGAAGTATGCCGAAGAAAGGCCAAGGCTGAAGCAAGTGTGCAACCTGGCACTAGTACTGTAGATCATAAAAACCAACCAACAAAACCAACTGTCGCTGTACATAGCACTCAAGCTCCATCACCGTCACAGCCGAAGTTCTCATGCTATGGATGTAGAGCACCTGGAGTGGTCAGGAGTAAAAGTTCAACATGCAGTACAAAGACACCTGTGAAGCGGGAGGATATAAGCTTCTGCTCTATAGGAATAAAAACTGATGTTCGCTCTAGACCTATAATTGGCATCGGCGTAGAAAAGATCACTGGTACGGCGTATATCGATTCCTGTGCGAAAACCAGTGTAGCCTCGTACGAATTATATAGATGCCTTCAAATACTTGGCTATACCTTCAAGGAACAGCAAGTCACGGTAACATTGGCCGATGGAGTGAAAACCCAGCGAAAGGTTCTAGTTGTTAGAGTTCCAGTCACCATTACCAATAGAGTGGTTCCTACAACATTCATTGTGTTTCCTGAAGCCCGCGAGAGTCGAACTCTATTGGGAATTGGTTTCATACAGGATTCTGGAATGGTCGTAAACATTCCCCAAATGACTTGGCATTTTGTGGATGATCCCGACACTACATACGAACTATGGGAAGAGGAATCTTCAGAGACATCCAAAGCTCACGTGGAAACTACACCTCCGCTCTCTAGCCCTGTTAAACGAATTCTGGAAGAAATGCATCATCCGATACTGATATCACCTATGGCAATTACCCCGCCAGACGCGAGTGAGTTGGTCACTGGTTCGTGTTCTAGCCCTGGTGTAACACAAAATATGGAGCCCACTTTACCACAATCCAGTGCTTGTGTTCCAGAAGATTTACGTACTATTGGTAACGCTCGACGAAACTTGGAGCCAGCATTACCGGAGGATAGTGCTTATGATAACGTCGCTTATCACGTGGTACGCATAGACCCGTCAACACCCCCACAGAAGCGGAACCGAACTTTGTTTGACGGATATTCTCCAAGTTTTCTGGATAGCATATACCGCGACGCGCAGATGACTATCCATGGAGCCGAGATTGACTTGTCACCACATTCAAAAGCATTGTTCCCAAGTGATGACGGCAGCGATAGCGTCGAGATTGGATCCATTTTTGTTGACGAGATTGTGACGGACGTATTAGACCAATCTGAAATTATACGATTGAAACAAGTTCTGTATGACAATCGTGAAGCATTTGAAACGCATCCAGAGCCTACTCAATTAACGGAACATTGTATCGATACAAAGGACCACAATCCCATATCTGTGCCTCCTTATCGACTGTCGCCTCCTCGACTAATTCGACTGAAAGAAGAGATAAAGAACATGCTAGACGAGCAAATAATTGAGCCATGTTCTTCACCGTGGGCAGCACCGGTCGTGATGGTACCCAAAAAAGATGGATCCATACGCGTTTGCGTAGATTATCGAAAACTTAATCAGATAACAGTACCTGATGTGTATCCTATACCACGTATAGACGACCTCTTGCATGCTGCTAAGCCGACTCCATTTATGACATCCCTCGATCTGCGCGCAGGATACTGGCAAGTGAAAGTGAAAGAAGAAGACCAGGACAAAACTGCCTTTATTACGCCATTTGGAGTCTTTCGTTTTAAAAGAATGCCATTTGGACTTCGAAATGCTCCGTCTACGTTTCAGCGCTTGATCGACAGAGTAAGAGTTAGCCTGGAAAGAGTCAAAATGTTAGGATATTTGGATGATCTAATTCTGTTCTCTTCTACGTTTGAAGATCACCTGGCTGACCTAGACACCGTCCTCAAAAAGTTAAGAGAAAGCAACCTAACTGTGAACCTAAAGAAATGTAGATTCTGCTGTTCCAAAATCAAGTATCTGGGCCACTTGATTACGCCGGAAGGTTTGAGAGTAGATCCAGACAAAGTCCAAGCAATATTAGAGTATTCAGTCCCAAAGAACCTCAAACATTTGCTGACATTCCTTCAAACCTGTTCATGGTTTAGACGCTTCATTCCAAATTTTGCGAAAATCAGCGAGCCTCTTACACGGTTGACTAAAAAGAAATCAGAATGGATTTGGGCTAAGGAGCAAGATAAGGCTTTCCACGAGCTAAAATCTTACTTGACGTCGGCCCCTATACTCCAACAAGCTGACGAAACGAAGCCTTACGTAGTCAAGACGGATGCGAGCAATTACGCACTTGGAGCAGTTCTGATGCAGGGGGAGGGAGAAAATGAGAATGCTGTTGAATATGCTAGTAGGCTGATGAATGCTGCCGAAAGAAACTATTCCACCACGGAAAAAGAAGCTCTTGCAGTGGTTTGGGCTCTTGAGAAGTTTCGGGGCTATATAGAGGGACTCCCTGTCACAGTTATAACGGATCACCAAGCTCTGAAATGGTTAATGTCACTGCGATCTCCGACTGGTCGATTGGCAAGATGGGCGCTTCAGATTCAAGCCTACAACATCAACATTAAATATATCCCAGGAAGAACAAACGTGGTTGCTGATACACTCTCAAGACCTATGTGTAAGGAACACACAACCAGAGACTGTGGGTTGTGTAGCGCTGTGATAGACATGCCAAAACGTTCGCCTTCTGAAATTAGAACTGAGCAGTTAAAAGATGACCATATACTCAGAATAGTTAATGCACTAGAGGATGCCGAACGCAATGAAAATGCAGTGTATTGGAGTAGTAAAGGTTACGTGATGAACAACGGATTACTCTATAGATATAACCAAATTGACGATGTGGAGGAAGCTCAACTCGTGGTACCCCAGCACGAATGGGCAAATGTCTTAGCAGTATATCACGATGATCCAATGGCGGGTCATTACGGTGCCGACAAAACATATCAGCGTATATCACGTCGATATCATTGGAAGGGAATGAGAAAATATATCGAGGCTTACGTTAAGAACTGTATTCCATGCCAACGGTATAAACCTTCGAATATGAAACCGGCGGGTTTATTGCAGACCACACCAGTGAATCAGCGATTTGAAACGTTAGCGTTCGATTTATTCGGACCTTTACCACCTACAGCCAATGGGAAGATATGGATCTTTATAGCAGAAGATATAGCTACTGGCTGGGTTGAACTTTTTGCCTTGGAGTCTGCTAGTGCTGAAAATTGTGCAAAAGTCTTGGTGAATGAGGTTTTCTTACGATATGGCGTCCCTAGGAGGCTTATAAGCGATAATGGGCCGCAGTTTGTGAGTGCTGTCATGCAACAGGTGACGTACTGTCTCAACATCAAGCATATCTTAACACCTGTATACCACCCAGCAGCAAATCCTGTTGAACGCAAAAACAGGGACCTCAAGACGCAACTAGCCATGCTAGTGGAAGGCGAGCATGGTACTTGGGAAGATAAATTGCCAGCAATTCGCTTCGCCATGAACACTGCACCTAGCCTTGTCACGAGTTATACGCCGGCATATTTAACCTTCGCCCGAGAATTACGAACACCAGATGACAATGCACGTGATTTCCGTCAGATTATATTATCTGAAAACTTTATTCCTGAGATAACTCCCAAATTACTGCAAGTGGCTGAAACCCTTGTTAGAGCTCGTGAAGTACGTGAAAGGAAAGAAGAGTACAGGAAAGAGAATACCGATAGAAATCGCCGTAAAGATCCTGGTTATAGTCCTGGAGATTTAGTTTTAGCAGCCACTCACCCAATAAGCAGCAGCGCCGCCGGAACGAGCGCTAAGTTTGCTCCTCGACGCGATAGCCCATACCTAATTTTAAATCGCCATGGTGCATCTTCTTATATGCTTTCAGATCCCAAAAGGCCTGGTCAGCCGATTGGTGTATATCACACCTCAGCCTTGACTCCTTATCAAGGTAACAAAGAATCGCCGCCGACACCAGTGCGACCGCTGAAAAGAAGAGGGCGGCCACCTAAGCTGCCTTCTGTTCCGGCAAAGTCTTCGCGTGGACGTGGGAGACCTAAGAAGATTACTACCTAGAGTATCATCGTCTGTCTGCTCGTCGGGGCGTCTTCGCATCCAGAGGGGGAGACTGTGACAACAACACGAGCGGGCGCAAGAGTGGGCACACTTCGCGAGTACCGCTACCGATGCAACGCACACATTGATACGAACGCCGCCTATATAAGCGCGGCTCCCACGGTCAGACGGCAGTCTGATACGCGTAGTGCTCGCTTCCGCATCGGAACGATCACTCAGCTAACAGGCGCCCCTCTGCTTATCTACTTTGTTAAATTATAGTGTGTTTGCGTGAACGGACGGTGCTTTGTTTTACGAACGCCGCCTCGGACCGTGAACTTATAAAGTCAAGTTGTTGTATCTCTCTAAGTACAATATATATACAGAGTTTTGTTACGTTTGCCCGTTTGTTTATTTTATCCTCGCACCCGAATATCGTTGCTACAATAGTATATTCGTTTATTTTATTTATTACCTACATATATTATTTTGTTTCGCATAATTTAGCAGTCATTAATTAATATTTTATGTATTACCTACATATTTTGTTTCGCATAATTTGACAGTCATTAATTAAGTTTCAAATGAATGAACCATCACCTGTTCACCGTTACCCACTGTGACGTCACATATCTTAAGATCTATACAATGCACATTTTATCTCATGTATGTCATACTACGAGCGCCCCTCGCCCGCACCCTTCTGTATTCCCGCTCTCGTCCAATCCCCGCGCCCCTGTACCCCGCAGGCGTGGTCTCAGTTAAGCGGTCAGCCTATAGTAATTATAATACATGTTATCATTTTTGTCTACAGGTTGACTCAGTTGTTGTCTCAGTTGATGACATCGGTGATATTTTAAATAATTCTGATTTTGAGGAATATGAAGATACAGATGAAGAATATATTCCATCTTTAAATTGTGAAGAATCGTCGACTTCATCAGATGAAGATGACGATGATAGTATTCCTCTCTCTACACTCTAAATATCTAGACGTGGGCAAGGCGGAGTCTCTAGACGAAGTAGAAGCCGTATTCGTAGACCACCATCAGAGACTGCTGAAAGTGATCACGCAGCAGAATGGCAGTCTTAAACTTTCCAACCTGCAACCTGAACCCAGTTATCAGCCCATAGATAGTGAGAATTTTAGCAGTATCGATTATTTTGAGCAGTACATAGACGATTACGTAATTAAAATGATAACTGAGAAAACAAATCAAACATGCGTGACAAATACTGGTAGGTCTCTTCATCTTACTGAAGCAGAATGCAAGAAGTTTGTTGCAGTCACCATGATAATATCTTGCTTGAATTATCCTTACATAAGAATGTATTGGGAATGTAAATGGCGAGTTCCTTTAGTTTCGACAGCTATGACTAGAGACGGCTTTTTCCAATTGTGTTCGTCATTAAAGATAGTTTTTGATAATGATGTGTCGATAATAGAGAGAGCGAGGGGCAAATTATGGAAGGTGAGGCCTATTATTGATAGAGTTCTACAAGGGTGTCACAAAGAAGTAAGGCAACAACACATTTCTGTAGATGAAATGATAGTGCCGTTTTCAGGAAGTTGTGGCATTAAGCAATATTGCCCAAACAAACCAAACCCTGTGGGCTTAAACATATTCGTGCTCGCTAACCCAGATGGAACTGTTTGCGACTTTGCTGCGTATCAAGGACGTACCACATAGCCTGAAGAAAATGCGGTAAGCTTTGGGCTTGGCGAAAGTGCTGTTATCAGACTGACATGTACTCTCATTTCAGGACATATAATTTATTTTGTTAGATATTTCACGTCATTAAAATTAGTGAAAGAATTAAATACAAGAAGATTCAAGTGTGCTGGAACGCTTATGAAAAATAGAATTCCCACAGCCTTGAAACACACTCTGCCTGACGATGCGGCCATGAAAACACAAGGTAGAGGTACGAGTTCTGTTTTCGTCAACACAGATGGAAGTATAGCGTGCACTAAGTGGTTTGATAACAAGTCCGTTCTTTTGATGCTCACAATATACGGCACCGATCCCCAGGATGAGTGCCGTCGTTAGTGCAGAACTCGGCGAGAGTATATAACAATACAGCGACCTATCGTTATAAAAATGTACAATTCTAACATGGGAGGTGTAGACTTAGCAGACCGCATGCTTGCTGTGTGCCCATCTAGGGACCAGATGAAATGGACAATAAGATTAATTTCACATATGAGTGATATGTCGGTTTCAAATGCATGGATCCAATATAAAAATACGCAATTGAATAAAGGCACGCCACTGAAAAAAATAGGCTCTTTAAGGCAGTTGAAGTTGGCACTTGCGGAATCTACATTGGAAAAAGTCAATAAATTGTAAAAAAGGCCGCTCATCTGTCAATCCAATACCCTCTAAGATGAGTAGGCTTCGTAGGTCATCACATATGCCAATCTTTACTGGTATGATGAACAGATGTCGTAAAGAGAGTTGCAAGAAAAGATCTTCCGCAAAGTGCAGTGGGTGCGATGTTGTGCTCTGTCTGTCGTCCTCTCGTAATTGCTACAAAGAATTTCACGAAGAATAACATAAGAAATTGTTGATAAAAAACCTGATTACAAATTGTAAGAAAATTTTCTTTTGTTTATTTTCGATTTTATTTTATTTATTTTTGATTTTATTTTATTTTGTTTATTTTTGATTTTATTTTATTTATTTTTGATTTTATTTTACTTTGTTTATTTTTGATTTTATTTTGTTTATTTTTGATTTTATTTTGTTTATGTTTGATTTTATTTTGTATATACTTGATTTTATTTTGTTTATTTTTAATTTAATTTTATTTATTTTTAATTTATTTTGTTTATTTTTGATTTTATTCTGTTAGAAATTTTAAAATTTAAGTTTGTATGACGTTAGAAAGTCTGATTATTATGTACCTACTTCAAGTCTGATTCTAAGTTCCTAATACCTACTATTATAAGAATACAATAGTTAATTCTGAGGTTGTTTTTAATATACCTAAACCTGCCCATATGTAGATACTAGGACCCAATGTACATTTTTATGTACAAATTAAATTCGCAACTAAATGCAATAATGGTAATCTAAACATTATGACTTAATCAAAAAAATATTACTTTAAAATAAATAACTCAATAAACACTCAAACGAAACAATTGTATCCTCGGGACTGACAGAGAATATTTAATATGTACATTTTTCTGTACATTGGGCCTCAATAAGCACAAAAATATTTTAGCGCCGGGTCTTAAGACGATAAATAAATATATCTTAGCGTGTTCTAAGATGCACTATGGACTGACATGTATCTGTGGCGGAAGCTTATATTGACATCGCCACTACATGAGCGGAATCGCTTCGCTCATGAAAGTCGGACCACAATAAAAAACATATGATGTTTGAGTGCAGATGACCGAGCGCTTACACGTGCCGCAGGCACGAACTCGCCGCATGATATTTGTTCCTGGCGAACGATAATGTCCTTGACGCGGCGCGCGCGCACCGCAGTCGCCGCAGAGCTCACATACACCGTTTTCAACCTGCTTAATGCTTGTACGCGTCTCGCTATATTATCATTTAGCTAAATTCATTTTATGTTATTTGTGTACCTAAATATATATTTTATCTTAATCATAATATCCTTCATTCTTCGCGTATTACCTTGCTTCTTTCACCTTACCCGCTATTGTGAGCTAAATAGCTATATCGATATTAACACGATGCTGGACAGTACGGTCATAGCCGTCCATAATAAGATACATCGTAAAATGACACACCGGCTATAACCGTAAAATTTTTAAAAGCAATAATTAGACCTACGGGCTTAGCAGTTGTATACGTATAGATTCACCACAAAATACATTTATACTGTCGTATAACAACGCATTACCCAGGCCCTACTGTCATTTTACATCATAAATTTATGCGTATTTAGTTGCTTGTGTGTGTTGCCAAACTTACATACTGTCACAGGGACGCTACGGCTATGACCGTTGACGGTTCATACAAAATCCGTTGCAGTTTGAACTAGTGACGCGCAGACCGCGATCGCGTCTATACGTGTGCACAGCTGTTGCACGATACTTTGTAATTGGCGTTATATCATTATTGTAAGTATATTTTTATGTTCTTTTGATTTGAATACTATAACAGATATATATATTTGCTAAATATAGTAAAGATAACTGGTTATTGTCGTGAATATAGGTATTTTTATTGTATATTTATAAGTTCTCTTTTTTTTTCTAGATGAGTAATTCGAGGAGAGATAATGAAATTGAGCGTCTGCTAGAAGACGTATCTACACCAGAATCGTCTCAAAATGAAGAAGATCCCTTTCAGGACTACGGAGAGTATGATTCCGATGAAAATTATGAGCCGGACTTCGAAAGTCAGTCCAGCTCGAGTGACGAAGAAATATACATTGGCAGGCCACGAGCTTCTCGTCCTACGATGAGTACATTGTCATCATCATTTTCTAACTCAAACGAGGTGGGCGATATTATTCCTAGTAATAGTAACAACACAGAATTTTCACAACCAACTCACGATATAGAGAGACCTGGATCAGTAGTTATGCAATCGACTCCTGGTGCCATATCTGATGAAATAGTTGAGGAATCAACTGAAATTCAATGCCAAACTGATACGATATGGTCCCGTACTGTAGAACCAATTCCAGACTTTCAGTTCGATGCTTCATAAGTCGGAATTCAGGTTAATATGGATCAAAATAGTACTCCTTTAGACGTATTCAAGATTGTAATGTCTGAACAGTTATTTCAGTATATGATTTCACGTACTAATGCTTACGGTGCTAAATTGACTAGTCAAAACAGACCAGCAACTAGGAACAATCGCCGTGCAACGTTTCGTCCCGTAGATTACGAAGAATTGTTGATGTTTTTTGGGTTATGTCTGTTACAAGGACAAGTAAAATTTCCAGAGAGGCGTTAACTGTTTTCTAATGATCCCTTATACTTTCATCCTATCTTCAGTCACGTTATGTCAGGAAGACGGTTTGACCAAATACTAAGATGTCTTAGTGTTGCCGAAGGTAATTCTAAAGGAGAGAAAAAAGTTGTAACATTTATAGACGCCCTTACTGATAATTTTCGCCACATATACAAACCAGAAAAGGAGCTGTCTATTGACGAGTCGCTAATATTATTCAGAGGCCGTCTTTATTTCCGTCAATACATAAAATCAAAAAAAGCAAGGTATGGAATAAAATTCTATGAGCTGACGTCCTCTGACGGTTATGTATTGAGTTTGAAAATGTACTGCGGTAAAGATGATTCAGATTCAACTGCAGTTGGTAAAAAAACTGAAAAAATAGTAATGAACCTATTGCAGCCCTATGTGATGAAGGGACATCATGTATTCATGGACAACTTCTACAATAGCGTAGAACTTTCTAAGTCATTACTTGCGTTGAGAACACATACTAATGGTACTCTAAGAAAAAATAGAAAGGGTAACCCTTGTCTGTTGACCAACAGAAAACTAAAGAAAGGGGATTATTTCTGGCAACGCAACAATAATGTTTATGTATCTGTTTGGCAAGATAAAAGACCTGTTTTTACTATAACAACCAGAAATCACCCAAAACTGACAGAGGTTTCAAATAGGTATGGCAAGTTATCAACAAAACCTGAAGAAGTTGCTTCGTACAATCGGTACATGGGCGGCATTGACAGTGTAGACCAGATGACAAGCTATTATTCATCTCCCAGGAAAACGATAACGTGGTACAAACGCGTTATATTTCATCTTCTAGACCTCACAACATGGAATGCTTTCTACTTGTACAAAAAATATATAAAAACCGGAGAAAGTAAATATCAATTCCTACAATTCCGAGATCATCTCATACGTCAAATGATAAAACTGGAGAGAAATATAAAAGTTACGGATATTGTTAGACAGGAAAGCATATATAGCAGTAGAAGATTTAATAACAGACAAAATATTGTGGATTCTACGAAAGAAAATAAAAATCATTGGCCAGAAATAATTCCTACGCCTGAAAATTATAAAAGGAAATTCAAATTTCTAAATTGCAAGCAATGTTCAAGTAAGAATATAAGGAAAGAAACAAGATATCGATGTTCTGATTGTGAAAACCAACCAAGTCTATGTCCAGAGTGTTTTACTGATTGGCATCTAGTACAGGGTAAATAATAATATTTTCCTTTTTTCTAACAAACGAAATAAGGCTGTTTTGAAACCTAAGTTCCTATATGATCACAAGATTATTTTATTATAATTGTTACTCAAAGTTAATGTTTTGTTTATTTTCCTAATTTTAGAAGTTATTTTGTAATAATTATTGTTTATTTCAGTAATAAATATTACATGTTTCTTTTGAAAATTTTTGTTTTATTTCTTTTATTGAGCAACGGCTGTTACCGTACTGTCATAATATAAACTATTTACCATATATACTACGGCACTACGGTTATGACCGTAATACGGATATAGCCGTGATGACGCATTATCTCAAATCTTACTGGCTGATAATAGCACAACTGCTATAGCCGTAAGATACGAATGTATGAAAAAAAGTACTGTCACCCTGACTAAAAAAATAATTATGTACTGTCCAGCAACGTGTTAAAGTATAAAGTCAGTGCTTCAATACGGGTTCAATTCCCGTACGTGGTTAGTGTAGGCTAGTGCTGGCTTACACTACATATCCAAGTTAAAAAACTTGCGTATGAATTTGCTAAGGCCAATTGTTAAGGCCCTACTTCAATCTTGTTACAATTATTTGTTTATACGCATTTGCTGTTAAATATTCATCAGGAGTTTTGTTTTATGTAATTATTGTCAAGTACCGACATGACTGTTCACTTATTGTAACTTTTTTGCTTGCTCATATTTTTTTTTTTTTTGTCGTTTTCACTTTATGCTCTCGCCACGGAAACAGCTTTTTATTTAATACTCCTGGATCGCATTTCTACATGGTCCTTCGAACCGGATTTTTTTTTCACACATTGTCGGGCTTACTTTTACTTTCTATTACTGATTAACAAGACATCGACAGTAAGAGAGTGAAAATTATTTCTGCTAGCTTACTGTGTGTCATCTGGCTGTTAATAAGTATCAACCCTTCCCTCCAAGAGCAACAGGGAGAGGTAAACGTGGCAATTAGAGTTGAGTGGACAGCAATATCTGACTCCTCAATCCAACACCCTAGAGTAACAAGGGACGATCTAGGCCAAAGCCTTCACAGTGAACTTCTGCGGCATTACTCTAAACTTCCTCCACCTGCTATCGAAACTGTGTTATTGAATCGACTACTAGGAGACGCTAGTGGAGTGGGGGATGTAGATAGATTACAGCAAGCTCTATCTAGAGAGTTCAGGCATGAAACTATAAGGCAATTGTCTGCTAGCAATAAATGGAAGTCCTGTGGGCCACCATTAAAGAAGGAAGGGCCAATCTATTGCATTGCCCTGGCGAGTTAACTGTAATAACTCTGAAATCCATAAATAAATTTAACTGCCAAATGCTAAATGGAATGCAGGAGTTTGGGCCCATTATTCTTAGGTTGATAAGTGTTCCTACATGCGAAGAGTCATTTGTTCAAGGGTACATTAAGGATGGTTGTCACATAATCAGAACTGACTCTAATAAAGAAAGGATAGCATTGACTGTACCTGTACTGTTACAACATGGGATTCTGGTGTTCCTTAGCTCTCTATTCTTCCTGTATAGATTAAACTCCATCAAAAAGAAGTATCATCCAACGATATCAAAGAATGGGTTTTAACTAATTAACTATTCAAGCTTTGATGCGGAACACGGGGAGGTGACCATGAGAGAACTGCCGAGCGATAGTGTGGTGGCTCAGAAAAACATTATAATTTTATACGAGTTTTAACTACGAGAGTCAACTGGTAACTGATAACCATCACTACAAATGTAAAAGCATGCCAATGCGCGCGAATTCTCTGAAATACGCGCGCATTCGTGGAACTTAGCTTTACTTGTGAAGAATTTGACGCTTCGATGCGCTTTGACTCTGCGCTAGTATTAATTGACACTAAAAAATTTCAAGACCTGCATTTCCAAACAAATGAATGAAAATGTAGTAGCAACAGTGGCAGCAACTAAAAGTACCCAAGAAAACATTTTATTCAATTTTGACTCTCGACTCCGACTCCTATATTTCAATGTCAGAAAAAAACCAATGCTCCTCCGATGCACCAATGACTATTGCAGAACTTTTGATATTTTTAGCCAAAATACAGGAAAACAATACATTACTGTTCAAAATGTGAGAAGCCAATATGTATGGAACACGCGATTTTTATGTGTGGAGATTGTTCCGATTTGTGGGTGTAACTTTGGTGCTATATTACATGATGATCTCATAAGAGTTTTCAGTTCCTTTATTAGTTACCTATAATAAGTAGAAAATACTATTGTTATGTTGATTTACCAAAGAAGTTGGAATTTCCTACCTTGACGCTTCCAGCCGACCATAGAGGTCGACTGGATCAGGTTTTTACCGCCGCCTAAGGCTGCGGTTCCATTGAGGCGGAGCGGAGCAGAGCGGAGAAGAGCTGTGCCGCGATTCACCAATCACATGGCTTGAAATCCACATCTCTTCTCCAAGATGTGGATTTCAAGCCATGTGATTGGTGAATCGCGGCACAGCTCTTCTCCGCTCTGCTCCGCTCCGCCTCAATGGAACCGCAGCCTAATACTCGGCGTTAACCTTTTAAGGCTGGTTAGGTCTACCCAGCGAACCCTCCTTCTTTTTCATACGGGCTTGGGACCGTCAAAGGCGAAGTTAAAGGTCAGATACTTTCGAAAACTAGTAATTCGTTAGCAATACCATGTATTTACATAATAATAATATCAGCCCTGTATTAAACTGTCCCAATGTTGGGCATAGGCCTCTTCTCATTGTGAGAATAATCCACCATGGCAATGTGGATGGCTTGCAGCTGCCACTGCACCAATTATTATGGGTTTGATCCTGGATGAACAGTTGTGTAATATACTAACAAATAGTCGTCCTAGGTTAAAAGTTAATTATTGTCCTTTTTCTCAATATTTGTGAAGTTTACTGTGACACAGAGATTGTACTGATTTATAAAAGCCAGAGGAAATCGCAAGTTACTAAATCTACTCCACAATTTAAACCTATGTTGATTTTAAATATAATTTATTTACACTGAAGTGACTATAAAAAAAACTATAGTATGCAGTAAAAGCAATATAAACAATGTGTGTGTGTACCAGAGTACACAGGTAAGAAGTGAAACTTCTTTACGACATATAATTTTTCTACTATTTGCAACTTCACGAAAGAATGAAGATCACTCGCTGCTTGAATTTCATCATTTTTCTTATCTCTGTACTCTCTCGATCGCTCAACTGATGGACTGATTTGTGAACAATTGCGATGATGAACATCTACTTGTACAACTATTTATTGCATTTGGATACTCAATAGAGTTTTCGGACTCTGCCATTATTTACTCTAAAAATTAGTTAATTAGTTAACAAAAATTATTTAACTAACTTTAATATTAATATTTATTTCATAACTTAATAAAAATAATTCAAAGCAGATATTTAATGACTTAATCAATTACACAAGTTATGAATAAATAATTGGAATTATCTTTTCAAAGTAATACAATTATATGATGACAGTTAATCTTGTAGAAATGCAACGATTTTATAAAATTAAAAATGAATAAATAAATCATTAAAAACGAATAATTAAAAAAGATGTACGTATACATATTTTTATTTTCTAATCGTGTTTTGTTTTATTTTTAAATTATTATTTAATTTATATTTTTTATTGTTTTTAGAATTAATAATGTTCACTAGATTTACAGTCATATTTATTAATACTTGCTAATTTTAACAGATTTATATACATTCACTGATACTTACAATCAAAAAGTGAGGTTAACCTCAAATAAATATTAAAATCATGCTCATACGTGTTGAATTTATAAAACGTTAACTAACTAGCAGTTTAATTCATGTTTATGATTACTGCTGGACCAGTGGATTGTTAGGTACTTAATGTTATACATCCAATGTTATTTCTAGACATAGTAGATTCTAACTGGTACTTTAACTTATTAAAACGATTCAGTAGTTTTGAGTATAAAGAAAATAATGATAACCCCAAATATTGCTGGCTATATCAATCTAAAAAGAATAGCAATGATTACTATACTCCATTTCAATTGCCATTAAATTGTCAGTGGTTATCTCAAGTGGTAATCTCGTATTTGTTTAAAGATTTTATTGATTCAAATCCTACACTTCTCGTTCTAAATCACAAAACCAAATGTCAGACCGTTGCTTAAAACCTCCATGCGGTGGAAAATGCAAATTAAAGTGTACTGAAAAAATAAATGATGCTAACAGACTTAAAATATTGGCAATGAGGAGATATGTCTTTACAACGAAATTTTATTCATAAGCACATGAAACCGATCGTTGCCCCGTTTAGATTTACCTGTAAATCTCAACCAAGGAAACTCAACCATAGCTTTTATTTTCAAGTTAACGGAGAAACTATTCGAGTTCGCAAAAAGTTTTTCAGAGCAACATTAGACATTAATGATCGTATTATTAGAACAGTTATTGAAAAGTCTAAAGGTGGTTTTCTTGAACTAGACATGAGGGGCAAGCACGGTAATCATAGAAAAGTTGCGGAATCTGTTCGTCAGAGCGTTAGAGAACATATAAATTCAATACCACGAATGGAATCACATTATATCAGGAAAAACTCATCAAGGGAATATATTGATGGAGGAAAGTCGCTCAGTGATCTTTATAGAGATTATAAAACCCTGTGCGAATCTAATAATGAGCCTCATGCAAATGAAACATTGTATTCAATAATTTTTAACAGTGAATTCAATATCAGTTTTTTCAAGCCAAAAAAAGATGTGAATCTTGTGTACGTCATGAGAATGCTCAAGGTGATACGAAGAAAGACTTAGAAATTCAGTATTTTTAACATATTGAAGAGAAGGAACTGTCCCGAATTGAAAAAGACTTAAAAAAAGCTCCGGGCCAAATAAAATTATTGCAATTTATGATTTACATGCAGTCCTGCAACTTTCGCGTGGCAATACCTCTATTTTTTATTACAAATCCAAACTCAATACCTTAAATTTTGCTGTCTCAAATCGGTGATGATAAAACCGATTGTTTCTATTGGCATGAAGGAGAAGCGAACCGCGGAGCTGATGAAATCGGATTTTGTCTATTCAAATTTATTGAAAATACCGTGGTAAATTATGACGGACCAGGCTTAGATCTAATATTCTTCTCTGACAATTGTTGCGGTCAGAACAAAAATCACTACATAGTATAAAACAAAGTCGCCTTTTCTGTCCCTATATCCCTATGTGCGCTTAAATCTTTAAAACTACGCAACGGATTTTGATGCGGTTTTTTCCAATAGATAGAGTGATTCAAGAGGAAGGTTTATATGTATAATACATGCATCATATACTAAGGCAACATTGCTAATTTTAGAGGTTTCTAACGTGATGTCGTAAATTAACCTATTTTTTTGGGCTTATTTAGCAATTTAGCAAAAACGCTGCCTAAACCCTACGAGTTAGATCAAATTAATGTACTACAGTATTGTACACCATAAAAAGGTCTACAAAAAAGTCCGCGATGGTATATGTTTATCTTTTAGGGATAACCCACATTAACCATTTTTATTGTTTACTTTTTACGTGAAAAAATGGCTTATTTACGAAGCTATTTTAAGCAATACGGCATTAATCCTTATCGAATTAAGTACCTTAAATACAGTGTGCAATTAATATAGATCAATATGGTTCCTTACAGCATGTAAATTAAACGAATATTTTCGGAGATATTACAAATTTAAAATTTGCGTTTGCGGCGGGCGGTACCGGTCGGACGGGGCAGTGCGGGGAGGCATGCCTATAAATAGCGCGTCGGAGGCCGCGGTTCTCCCTATAGCACTTTGAATTTAGCAGCAATCGGACGCGTTTATTATCGGAGCTCTCTAGCGAGGAAAATAACAGTACTTGATAAAAACGTGCTTTTCAGCGCGACAACGTATCAGTTAATAATTTTAAGTTACGATAAATAATAATCAATAAATTTAATAATAAGGAAATTATTTTCAAAAATCTTAAGTAAGTTCAGAAAAAAAACTTATAATAGAATATAGCTATCTTTTGTTCTTGATGATTGTAGATTATCTTTTGTTTTTAGTCACACGCATGGCAAATTATTTTTTAGGTGTTTTTAATTTAATTAAAATCGTATTTTAAGTCGATTTCATTAAAATCGTAGTTTAAGTTATTTCAGTAAAAAAAAAAAAAAGAATAGAATAAATATCTTTTGTTTTTTATGATTGTTGATTATCATTTGTGTCTAAATGGTAAGTATTTAGATGTTTTTTACTGCGGCACATAGGTACCAATAATATGGCAATTTGTTCATAGGTAGGTAATCATACATAAGTCTAGAACTGAGTCAACTTTGTTCAGAAATTATAAAGTCATGTCTGGAAGACGTCGTCGTTCGAACATAGGTCGTAGTTCAGTGAATGCTAGAAGAGTACGTTCACAAAGAGATGAAGAATCGTCAACAGAACGTGAAGCTCGACTCAGTCAGCTTAGGGATAGATATAGAGCTGAGAGAGAGAGAGAATCTTCAATAGAGCGTGAGGTTCGCCGCAGCCGGGATCGAGATAGGCATTTGGTTCAGAGAGATAGAGAATCGTCAGTAGAGCGTGAGACTCGACTCAGTCAGCTTAGGGATAGATATAGAGCTGATAGAGAGAGAGAATCTTCAGTAGAGCGTGAGGTTCGCCGCAGTCGAGATAGGGATAGACATCGAATACAGAGAGCCAGAGAATCATCAGCACGAGTTACTAATTCATGGGTAAATAAAGAAAATTCTGCCATGAATTACGATCCTTCGATTTCTTACAAGGACGATCGTATAGTATCAATAGGTACTATGTCAGTAGTATGTGAATATTGCTTGGCATTGAAATTCAAGGACGAATCAAAAGGCATGTGTTGCTTACAAGGAAAAGTCAAATTAGAAGAAATTCTCCCTCCACCTGAACCACTTCACTCTCTTCTTACGGGTGATCATCAGAAATCCAAACAATTCATGCGCAATATACGCCGTTATAATAACGCATTTCAAATGACCTCTTTTAAGAGTAAGCAAGTCGTTGAGCGTGGGTTCATGCCTACATTTAAAATTCAAGGGCAAGTGTACCACTTAGCTGGGAGCTTGCTACCACTTCGACCCGATGATCACAAATTTCTGCAAATATATTTTATTGCAGATCCAGACACACAAGCATCTACGCGGTGTTCAAGTGTTGCACAACCAATTGATAGAGATTTAATTAGATCTCTGCAAGATATGTTACATTCTCATAATTACTATATACAGTCTTTCAAAACTGCGATTGAGAGTATTCCAGCAGATACTCCTGACTTTAATGTCGTAATCCATGCAAATAAAGTTCCTGTTGGAGAACACAGAGGACGATATAACGCGCCTTCTACGAGTGAGGTAGCAGTGGTGATAGCTGGACAGCAATTTGACAAAAGAGATATTGTATTGCATAGTCGTGATGATAATTTGCAAAAAATTTCAGAGTTACACAGATCTTATGACAGCTTACAATATCCTTTGATGCTATGTCGTGGAGAAAATGGTTATGCCATTAATATTTCTCAAGTTGATCCAATCGGTGGAACACCTCTGCGTAAAACAGTGTCATGTATGAACTACTATTGCTACCGTATAATGACAAGACGTAACAATTTCAACACTTTGCTTAGATATGGAATGTTAACAAACCAATACTTGGTCGATCAATATGCGAAAATTTAATCTGAGAGATTGGCCTACATCCGTAATAATCAAACTAAATTGAGAGCCGAAAATTACGTTCATCTTCAGGATGCGTTACAGGCGAATGAACATGTCAACGGCATTGGTCAGTTAGTTATACTACCTTCATCATTCACAGGTGGACCTCGATATTTACACGAAAAATCGCAAGACGCCATGACTTACGTCAGAAATTACGGCAAACCTGATTTATTTATAACTGCAACATGTAACCCAAATTGGCCGGAAATTAAAGAAAATATTAACACTAATTTAAGTCCACAAGACAGATATTATATAGTTAACAGAGTCTTCCATTTAAAAGTACAGAAACTCCTGCACCTCATTAACAAGTCTCATATATTCGGTCCCCCGCGCTGTCATATGTACACAATAGAATGGCAAAAACGTGGGTTGCCACATGTGCACCTGCTGGTGTGGTTAGTGAACAAAATTAGACCAAACCAAATTGACAAGGTCATTTCAGCTGAGTTGCCGGATAAAGATGAAGATCCTATCCTGTACGAAATCGTAAAGAAAAATATGGTACACGGCCCTTGCGGGACTTTAAATCCGAATTCTCCATGTATGCGAGATTCTAAATGCAGCAAAAAATTTCCGAAGTCATTCCAAACTCAAACAATCACTAGCGATGACGGATATCCCAAATATCGTCGACGATCGCCAGAACAAGGCGGGAAAAGTGCTACCGTCCGAAACCGTGATATTGATAACCGATGGATCGTTCCCTATAATCGGCTCCTTTTGAAAATTTTTGATGCCCACATCAACGTAGAGTTGTGCAATTCGATAAAGTCAATCCAATATGTTACTAAGTACATTAATAAAGGTAGTGATCAAGCCACTTTCAGCATACAATCACCAAATGAAGTGGAAAAATATCAGTCTGGACGTTACATCTGCAGCTCTGAAGCTATATGGAGGATATTATCGTTCGAAGTGCACGACCGGGCTCCCACAATTGTCCACCTTGCAGTTCATTTAGAAAATGGACAAAGGGTATATTTCATGGAGAACAATATACAAGAAGTTGTTAATAATCCGCGGGATACAACATTGACAGCATTTTTCAAGTTATGTGCTCAAGATGATTTCGCGAAAACACTGACATATGACAGAGTTCCAAGTTACTATACATGGAACCAGAGTTCTAAAACTTTTCAACGGCGAAAACAAGGTACTGCGGTTGATGGTTTCCCCGGAGTAAAAAAAACGGATGCTCTTGGCAGAGTCTACACGATTCATCCCAACAACAGTGAATGCTTTTATCTGAGAATGTTACTGCATATTGTAAAAGGCCCGACAACCTTTGCACGCCTAAGAACTGTACAAGGTGTTGTTTACAATACTTATCAAGCAGCATGCAAAACTATGGGGCTCTTGGAAGATGATTCTCACTGGGAAAATACATTATCAGAAGCAGCTGTTTGTAGTTCAGCTACATCATTAAGATATTTATTTGCTGTCATAGTAGCGTTTTGTCAAGTAACTGATTCTGTTAATCTATGGAATAAATTTCAAGAAAACATGGCCAGTGATATTCTGAATCGACGACGGCGAGAGTTAAACTCAGATGATATACAATATGATCAACACATATTTGACGAAGCATTATTTGAATTGAATAAAGTACTGCAATTACTTTCGGGTAAATCGATCAAGGATTTTGGGCTGCCGATGCCAGCTAATACTACTAACTCAGATTTAACTAACAGTGCCGAATACACAAGAGAAATATCATACGATCAAACAAGACTTTTACAAAATATAGCTCAAGATGAGCCACGATTCAGAAAAAAGTATTCACTGCATTACTATCAACAATTGATAACAATGAAGGGAAATTGTTTTTCCTTGATGCCCCAGGAGGTACAGGAAAAACATTTTTAATCAATCTGCTTTTAAAAAAAGTGAGATCTACCGGAAAAATTGCGTTAGCTGTTGCGTCATCCGGCATTGCCGCTACGCTTTTAGAAGGAGGTCGAACCGCACACTCTACATTCAAGCTCTCGCTGAAAATCGCCACCGATGACAATATCAGCGTCTGTAGTGTTTCTAAACAGAGCAATACAGGAAAATTGATGCGTGACTGCTCATTAATAGTCTGGGACGAAGCTACCATGTCAAACAAGTCGTCTGTGGAAGCACTGGATAGGACAATGCGCGATTTGCGCAACAAAAATTCACCTATGGGTGGATGTACAATTCTGTTTTCAGGACATTTTCGACAAATCCTACCAGTTGTGACTCGAGGAACACGTGCTGACGAAATAAATGCTTCCCTAAAAAGATCAAACCTTTGGCCACATGTCAATAAATTAGAGCTTAAAACTAATATGAGGGTTTCGTCATCTTCACGTGAGAACAGGCTATTTCCAGAGATGCTGCTAAAAGTTGGCAATGGAGAATTAACACAAAGTGAGGGAAGGATTAACCTTGAAAACCTTTGTGTTTTGATAGACAACATCCAAGAGTTAGTCAACAAAGTCTATCCTGACATTGATGACATAAGTTACAAGACAATATCTTGGTTTAAAGAAAGAGCGATTCTGTCACCAACTAATGAACAAGTAGATAAGGTAAATAACTTGATTCTTTCAAAGATTGATGCGCCGACGAAAATATACTACTCGGTGGATACAGTTCTCGATTTGGAAGAAGCTGTTCATTTTCCTACAGTTTCTAAACTCTTTGAACCCGTCTGGACTCCCTCCTCACAAAATGGTGTTGAAAGTAGGTTGTCCTGTTATTTTATTAAGAAACCTGAATCCACCTAAACTTTGCAATGGCACGCGTTTGCTGATAAAATCACTGAAAACTTTCATAATAGAGTGCACAATACTCACAGGATGTGGTACCGGAGAAGATGTATTGATTCCCCGAATCCCTCTGATACCATCAGATTTACCCTTCCAATTTAAACGTTTACAGTTTCCGGTAAAGACATCTTTTGCAATGACCATTAATAAATCGCAAGGTCAAACCTTCAACGTTGCAGGCTTAGATTTGAGCGTTGACTGTTTTTCACATGGCCAACTGTATGTCGCTCTTTCAAGAGTAACCTCAAGAGAAAACATGTTTGTATTGTCTAATGACAAGAAAGCTGTGAACGTTGTGTATAAAGACATCCTGTAATATATTAATTGTTGTAAAAATAAAATAAATACCTAGGTAAAAATGTAAAAAGTAAATAAGTAAAAATGTGTAATGTAATAAAAATTGTATGAATTTAGATATTCCAAAGATAGCAGGAAATCTTCATAGTAAGTATAGGGAAAGAGGAATTGTTTTACTCCAAATTTAATGCGTGCAGGCCAAGGGCAGTAATGAATGAATCAAAAATACTGGATCGATTTTAATCATGTTTTCATTGAGTGACATAGGCATATATATTTTATGCCCGTGCAAAGTCGGAGCGGGCCGCTATGTTTTTATATACAACGTTCATAGTTTTTCTGTAGTGTATTTAATTTAGTATCAACATTGCACCCGTGCGAAGCCGGGGCGGGTCGCTAGTAAATTTATAATTTCTATTTATTTGCATTCGCTGCTAAAATTCCCTCAAATAATGTCTATAACACATAAGTACCTGATTACTGGACATACACAGAATGAAGCCGACTCTGTTCATTCAACAATAGAAAAGCAAATCCAAAAAAGTCTAAAATCAGGTCCAATTTATGTAACGAGTCAGTAAGTACATTGAAGCTATTAAATGCGCTAAGAAAAAAGGTAAATCCTATTGCGTGACAGAAATGTCATCGACTGATTTTTATTCATTGAAGCGTCTGTTTGAGGATATTGGGTTAACTGCAGGAAACTCATTTAAAATTTCGTTACTGAAAATGTTCAATCTGTTACAGGACGATCCTACTACGCTGCTGTCTAAAACCTCTTATAAAGAAGATAATTTCTACGAAAGTTTTATCGCGACAAAAAATCACTAGTACCTACAATTAATAATGAAAATAATATTACAAAAAGGGAAATAATACAAAACAAAATAGAACAAAAACTCAAAAACAAATAAATACCATAAACCTTAACTACTGCTGCGTGATAAGTGTTTATGCATGTAAGTGTGAGTGTATGTATGTTTGCGAGAGTGTATGAAAGTGTGTATGCGTGTGGGGTTTCGGTGAATAGTAGTGTGGTGTATGTAGTCAGGTGAGAGTTTGGTACAAGGTATAAGCGTATGAATTTTAATACAGTATGTAGGGGCGTGTCGCGTATAGCTGCGTCCATAGTATTATTTGTAAGACAAGTGCATTTTAGGCATCGGTAATTATAATTTTCTCGGTTTCGTCGTAATTTAACGACTGTAACCATAACTTAAGTTTACTTTTGACCATATGCGATGTAAGTTTATAAATAGAAAGAGCCTTATTGACTTTGTTGTAGATTCAAATAATAAGTTACTATTTAGAATTAAAATAATAAAATACTATAGAACACCCGCCATGTTGACTTCAGTACGGCTGCTGTACTTATGCTATAATTTAGCTGTGGTTTTCTTCTAAAGGAGGTACAGTTTTTTAACCGAGGTACTAAATAGTACAATTTAGGTACATTTTTTTGGTAAATGTTATTACTCGATTCATTAAGGTACACCCGCCATCTTGACTCTCATGAATACAATATGTGATGATAGATTCGCATAGGAAACGATTCACGAGTACGCTTGTTTCCATGTCTGGCGAAAATCTAAGTTCCTTAAATACGTATATTAATTTCCGCACCCGGGAACAGAGATTCTGCGTGTGTTTCCACCAGTCCAATCTCTCATCAATGTGGACTCCCAAATATTTAATATTTGGAACTATTGTGAGGGGAAGACAATTACATGAGGAGGGATTCTGACATGATGGGCTTTGATGGATTTGGAATCTATTGGTGGTTTGGCTGAGAGAGATGGTGTGAATTGGATGATTTTGGTCTTGGCAGTATTTAGTGTTAGTATATTGGTGGATAACCAGTCCATAACCGATCGCAAGGAGAGTTCGGTTGTATGTTTGGCGCACATCCAATCCTTTTCATAAATTAGAAGAGCAGTGTCGTCGGCGTAGGTGAATATACTGCAGTGATTTAGGGGTAGTTGACAGAGATCATTAATATAAATATGAAATAATTAAAATTTATAATTTAAAGGATCTATTAGATTTATTGCAAAATAATCACATTCCCCTCTTTTATTAATCTTTTTATAAATCTCTTAAGTAAATGATTTATCTTTATTTAGTTTTTTAGAACTAACAACTAAAATACTAACCTCACATCTTACAACTAAATCGAGATAAATCTTGTTTTAGTCGTAAGATATAAGATTAGTATTATAGTTGTTAGTGTTAGACAATTAATGTATTTTTTCAAAAACTGACTGCTAATGTTTGTATTGTTAACTGCCAAAGAAATCGATTGTGAGTTCCTGTGAAAATAATTATCATTACCTATAAAGAGGATTGTTTTTGTTATTTTTTTCTCATAAAAATATGTTAAAGAAATATTTACAACTTTGTTATTTTTCATTATTATTCTAAGTTTATTATTAGTTAAGCTTATTCATACTGATGTATGCATAAGCCATATCTTTATGGATAAAATCTCATTTTAGTTGTAAGATAATATTTTAGAGCAGTTAACAACAAAAGTTGATGATGAAGAAAGAACAACTGATTGTTAGAAGTTTTTTTTTGTTGCATTGTTTTTTATTTAAATAACATATTAAGTGAGAATTTTATAACTTGGTTATTTTTCTGTATGTTTAATTAAGTTTGAACACATTTTTATAATAAAAATAGTGATGATTAGTAACTTCAAAGATGTGAATTATTTTTCAAACTAAAGACATTTTATCCGAAAAAAGAGTCACAATATGCACCTAATTAAGAGTTTCTTAATAGTTACTTAGAAAATATTTAATTTTGTTATTAAATATTGAACCCTATGGTAAACATATAGGTAAGCTATTTGCAAATAAAATTTCAGCAATGTAACTATTATAGTTTTTAAATTATTGATATATAAAATATCAAAAAACTATAAATGTTACATTTTCTCGGAATAGCTATTTTTGCATTATGACATGTTTTTTGCCAGGAAGCGATGTTTAGTCATAGTCATAAAGGTGACTTATAAACATCAAAGTTACAATTATTAACCTATCAATTATCTATGTCTAGTCTATGAATAGCCACAGGCCGCTGCAATGCAATAGGTTACTGTAAATTTACATCTACCTGGTTTCATGTTCAGTAATGCAAGGGTATAGAAACTATGAAAGTAAACTCATTGCCACTGTTTTAACTTATCAATTAGCCTGATACCTAAAGCAATTAAACAAGTATTGTGTCAGTCTCAAGGATGTTAGCCAACTCTGATCCCATGGCCCGGACACAATACTTGTATACTAGTACCACTGTATTTAATAGCAGCCTAACGTATATAATAGCTCAACCATTACCTATGTATCATACCCAGAATATTATTATGCTGCTATTGAGAATTACATTACAGAAAAACGAATAACACATGGCCCTCTGAGACTCCATTAACTCATGCCACAAGACTAAGGAACAGAATCTTATGTATTAGATCATCCGTAATACATATATATCCAATTATATACCTGGGAAGGTGTTTACCTTTTCAAAGTAGAGGATGCAACTGATACTATCTATATATTACTATGTGAATTGAAAACTGTAATACCTAATAGAGAATACTGTAAAATAAATAATTTGAAGGTGTTATTCCGAATGACTAGTAGATATATTATAATGTGTTTTCTTCTCGATAAGTTTTATGTATAAAACATGATCTTGTAAAAAAGGCGAATGGAAATTTTTAGGACAGTAAGTGTGTAAGAATATTGAACGAATAATATTTAGGAAACACGTCACAACACTGAAGACATGTTTGACACGGCCCTCAGAGGATGCCAATATTCTCGGAATTATCAAACCCTCGAAATTCGTACCATATATAGACTACTTAATATTAGAACAAGATAAGGAAATTGAATGAGGCATAATTAAAATTTTTCCAAAAACCACAATGCTTTTGATAAACCCGAAGCTTCCAGAAACTTGCTAAATATGTCAAATAGGTACTAAATAAATAACACGCTTCGGACAAAGTTAAAGTAGACTCAGTTGTCAGGAATCCAATGTACAATGGAATCTGAAAACGGACATTATGCGTCCCGTCGTAGTTAGACCTATTCTAGCCACACCGCACACGATGCTTAAATTTGTTACTGTTGCCGCACGACACACTACTCGAAGACTACATTAAAATATACGAGTACTACTTACTTGCGTTTCACTTTGGTTTTAGTTAGTTATATTATATTAGAGGCATAGCCGTAATACATATTAATCTATGAGGTATAGTAAAGACATTAGACATTAGAGACAATTTAATAAAAGTTATGACTTATTATGAGATGCACAGATTGACAGAGTAGAGTAACTATACCTATTACCTGATACCTGATACCCAAAGAGTAAAGTAATACCTACAGGAAACTTACATAAGAATATACTAAACAGGGTTGCCAATGCCAATGTACGTAATTCGCCATAAATCCAAATAAAATTCCCCAAATTTGGGTACAAAAATCTACTGATTCCCCCATTTATATATAAAAACCCTAGATACACAATCCCATACAAAACTTACACTTAAAACTGTCCTCAGTTGCTTAATATATGAACTATATAAAGTTTCATTAATGCAAATTAAACCTTACCGCCTTATTTTTAAGTTGAATATACAAGGCTATCTAAAAAAGGTAATAAAATTTTACGAGCAGAGTTTGCACGAATTAATGGAGTGGAATATTGTTTTTACAAATTCTGTGCAATATTCTGTGCAATATTAATTTGTTCTTTCTTCAACACAACTATAATAAAAAAAATATAATGTAAGTTAATATTATGACGTAATTATGTAGAGTTTATAAAATGCACGTGAATGTGTGTCTTAATATGGCACTTTGAAGAATATAAGCTGACTCCCAAAAATTATGATAAGTGTTGTTGTTGCTATGCTTGCTTGTGATCGTTGCTGTGCTATGAACGATATCCATTTTGCACATCGCACGGGATTTCAAAGAAAGCTGAAATCCAACATAAGTATGTAGATACATTTTATAAATATCCCACTATAAGAATACCGTAAAGATCATTAAGCGAATACTATTATGGTTTGTAATAAAACAAGTCTAGTCTAATATACAATCGCATTATCAATTTAAATCAAATAAAATATATTTATTTTTAAAAAGTAACAGCGTCTCTATTAATATTAGAACAGAGTCAACGTATAACCCGGACTAATCAAGTAGAAATACAATAGTATGATTAATGCGTTTAGTAAGTGTTCATTCAAATGAGCCGTGTTATATGGTCGCTCTTTGTTCCGAAATAAACAGAAAAAAAATATTTTACGTTGATTTCTTGACGCAATAATCAGTATTATAATATAATTATAATAATAACATTATTAGTTACCGAAAATATGAAACACCGTCCTTTTTTAGTGTCCTGGAAGTGTGATTTTACAAGTTTTAAACGACCTCTGCGACATATTTACTCTCGGAGCGATCGAACGGTACTAAATTAAATGAGCACCCAAATGTTCAAGTGGGTGCTCATTTGGTGAGGACGTTTTTTGACGCTGATTGTGTATCTAGGGTTTTTATACATCAATGGATTCCCCACAAATTCCCAATATCATTTTAAAGAATGAAAAACGTTTTAACTATTTTTATTATTATTTTTACGTTTTGTACCGTTACACTTTTCCCATATACATATTTGTTGCAACCATTTTGCTCAGAGTTAAACTTGACACTGTCGCCAAATTTATTATTCCCGTCTCTTGCTGCCATTAAAGATATTACAGTATCTGTATTTTGCCGATAGCGGCTTTAAATTTTTATATTTTTTACAAATTATAATATGTATTAATAAAGAATACGAAGATTTCAAAATCCCGCATTTTCCCTCCATAATGCCAATTTCCCCAAACAACTTGAGATTCCCCGCATCTTAGGGAATTCCCCACAAATTGGCAAACCTGCTATTCAGTATCGTATCAGTATAGTTTCTCTGTCTACGATCAGTATACTGTGTAGTCTATGGTTTTATTAAATAATGTTGCCATCTTCTCAATTTAGTTTTCCCGACTAGTCCGCATAGAAAGAAATGCAAACAACGTTCCCATTTTTCACTGGTATCTATAGATATGGTATTAATTACATTTCTTCGCATTTGGTCGTATTCGCAAATCGTCGGATTATAATTTCGTCGGAATACAGTTATGAAGAAAAACGGTTATCTTGTATCAAAAATTTATTTATTTATGGCAACTCCGCACAGACGACGCAGATCAGCCTACATTTAACAAATGGCGATTCAATCCAAATACAGTTGCACTTCACATGACGTCATACTATTCTGCATCGCACAAGTGGAGTTTACACAGCGGCTAAGTATAAATATACAAGCTCCCGACATCAACCGTCGGGCCGCGGCCCGCCAGGCACGATCAACCAGCCAGGTCGGAGGATCCCCCTTTTGTGTTGGAGGAACATCACACCCTGTTCCTCCACATAATTATATTTTAAAAATACAATTGTTTTACTCGTTTTTTCATTTAGATCACATGCAACTACAATCATTGTGATAATATAGAAAGAAACGCGACCAAAACACCATACGACTTAAGTGTACAAACAAAAGAAATGTTTTTCAAATATTTTAGCTATTGGGTCCAAATTATACTGAAGTTGTATATTGTCCTTATAAAAATACTAGATGTGCCCACGGTTTCACCCGCGTTTATCGTTTCTACACAGCCCCCGTGGGTCGTAGCGTGATGTTATATAGCCTACAGCCTTCATCGATAAATAGGCTATCCAACACTAGAAGAATTTGTCAATTCGAACCATTAGTTCCTGAGATTAGCGCGTTCAACCAAACAAACCAACTCTTCAGCTTTACAACATATTATGCTTCAAACAATAAGGTGATACTGGTACCTTCGAAAATTGTATACGGCGGCGGTGACGTGTTAACGTTGTCCCTTATTTTTATTAAATGAGAAGATTTTTTTGCGAGACACACTACATTTAGCTATTTGCAAATCCGACAAAAATGCAGTATTGCTGTTTTAAAAATACTTAGAAAGGGTTGCTAACATCAAAGATAATTTTATACCGAGCACCGCAATCTTATAGTTACGCACATGGTCGTGACACAAAAACTATATAATAAACTAGATGTTCCCGCTGTTTCACCCGCGTTTATCGTTACTGCGCCGCCCCCGTAGGTCTTAGCGTGATGTTATATAGCCTATAGCCTTCCTAGATAGATAGGCTATCCAACGGTATCGGTGATGAAAATCATTCGTATCAATTATTAAATCGTTAACTATTATGATTTTATGCAACAATTATGCATTCTTAGGCATAATATATAAGTGTTTGTGTTATTTATATTTCTAAAGAATTTATTACAATTTCGATATTTTGTTACTTTACGTATGGCAACTGCTAAAACATAACTACGTTTAGTTTACGATTTTATTACGTTTATTTATTCAAATGTTTTCACCGATATTATTAATTACTCCGAAGTGCTAAAAATCGTAAACTTACGTGAAAATAAATGGCTTTAGTTGCCTAAATAAATGGTACAAATTCTATAGTAAAACAATACAAAAAGTATGCTATACAAAATCTGCCGTTCACCTTTACAATACAACTAAGAAAGTAATTAGAAAGCTAAAATAGCAGAACAGGTACTATTAGTTTTTGTCACGAATAATTATATACACCAGCAGGGTATCACATACCCAAACGTAGTTTGCAAGTGTATAACTCGAGCGCAGGCTGTCGCGACACTGCGATCACACCACTATCCCCTCTCGCACTTCAACACAAAGCACACACAAAGCACAAGTTTAAATATCTACACAAAACAACAACAAGTTTAAATATCACAAACAATAACTACCCACAAATAAGTAACATGGTGGGTATGACATAACCTGCCACACTGTCGCCGGATTAACAATGAAATAAGATTAATTTTACAAAAAAAAATCATGTATGTACTAAGCTTTTTTATACATAAGTTAAATAAGTAAGTTATATAAAATAACTTTTAAAAGTTCTAAATCCTTGTATGTCGCCAATAACTGCTATATTAAATGCAAAATAACTAAGTATGTCTATTATATTTTATTTTACGGTTAAACTGGTTTACTGATTTTGATGAAGTTTGGTGTGATGCACAGACATGAGGTAGGGTGTGATGATAGTTTGTCATAGACAGGCTGGCCAAGTACTATTAATAATTGCAAACTAAACCGCGAATATCAGCTAGTATTACAAACATATTCCTATGACAAGCATTATGTCTTTATGCTTATTATGTTTTTCTATTTGTAAGTATATAACTTCACAGTTAGTATCATCACCGTTAAACGATTAAGTTCTTCATTACTATAGCTGTGTTCCCATAGACACCTGTTATACTATATAGAAAGCATCATTTATCTCATTCAGCTACACTACCTACAGGACCTGCAGCTATTATCAAATTATAATAGTATCTATAATATTTTAAAATTAAGTGCAAATAAGTAATAGTGTCTGTATTTTTTTAGACTTGAAGAACTGATTAGTCTAAAAGTTGTTATAATCGGCTAAAATCAGAAACATTGTCTTTGGATTACTGTCGAATGAGCAACGAGAATAAAATTGAGAACGGACCATTGACCAATGATAAATAAATTGAAAATGGCGTCGTTTAGCCGACCAAATGAATCGAGGAATATATTTTTCAATTAATTCAATCTAGCAATTCAACGTATAACAATAAAACGAGCAGAATAAATCATTTTAACATATTATTGTGTGTTTTAACCTTCGCAAACGAGTTTGGAAGCTATTGAGTTTCCGTGAAACCAGAAATGGTGTTATATGTTTTGTCAGTGTGATAACATTAGTGTTTACATGAATTCGGCGCGGGGCATATTGTTACAATGCTACCCACCGTGGAGGAGACGCGAGGGTACGACTTCCTGGACCCGGAGAACGCGGAAAAATGGCAGGGTATACTTATGACTGCTCTTCGAAAGGTACGCATAAAATCATTGGTATCGTGTCTTATTGTTTGTGAAACACCTTCAAATGTTGGTGACACAGTCTCCAAGCGTGTACGGAACTCTTGAAATTATCATAAAACTGTGTTGATCGAAGGTTTATAGTCAACAATGCGGTCCAGATGTTTATAAACTTTAGTAGTAGTAGTTGCAAGTAGTAATGTTACTATCAAGGTTCCTGATACGTTATCAGACAATACCGATATTTAGTCTTAGCCATAAAGATTGCATTGTCATCTTTTCAACGTTAAATAAGCCAGATGTTGCTGAATAGGCCATAAAAAGCTTCTTAAACTAACCCTAAATTAAATTTCATGTATCATCTAAAAAAACTTTAAATAAGTATGGGTATTCAATTCACATTAAAATCGTTACAAGATTGTAATTAGAAATAATGATGTAAACTATTATTCTTATTAATATTTAGTCTCATTTAGTTTAATTTATGTCTTTAGTATAAACTTTGTTAACATTAAACTTGCATTTTATATATAAAAATATACATTCTGGTGGAGTATTCTTTCGGGTTATTTACAAACATTGACTAATAAACAACAACAACATATTATACTCTTGCTTGATTTTCTTTTGGGCATCCAAGTTATCAAGGTAAGAGACAGGAGTAGTTCAACCTTTTCTAAACCTAACATCATCATTATATGGTTATCTCTTCTTATAGACTTTCTCTATTTCTTTTTCCTTCAATATTTTGTTATTTGAAAGTATTTATAATATTATCAAATATATAATAACTACTGTTAACTTAAAATACTATCAAATGTACAATTTTGGCTTTAATATTCGCTGAACATAGAAGTATTTCGAAGACCCTTAGGAGCTGTATCAATTAGTTAAGATGTTAAAAAAAGCTTGTGAAGAAATTTGTAAAAGAGAATAAATGTTTTTATTTTTAATAAAAATGAAAGGAAATAAAGTTGTATACTATTGACTAGATGTGCCCGCGGTTTCACTCGCGTTTATGATTACTGCGCCGCCCCCGTGGGTCGTAGCATGATGTTATGTAGCCTATAACCTTCCTTGGTAAATAGGCTATCCAACATTAAAAGAATTTTTGAAATCGAATCAGTAGTTCCTGAGATTACAGTGTTCAACTAAACAAACAAACTTTAGCTTTATAATCTATACTAATAATATAAAGCTGAAGAGTTTGTTTGTTTGTTTGTTTGCTTGAACGCGCTAATCTCAGGAACTACTGGTCCGATTTGAAAAATTCTTTCAGTGTTAGATAGCCCATTTATCGAGGAAGTCTATAGGCTATATATCATCACGCTAAGATCAATAGGAGCGGAGCACCAATGAAGAATGTTTCAAAATCGGAGAGTATTTTTTCCTTTTGAGAGCTTCCGCTGCGTGCGCTGCGTAAACAGTTAAAGTTTCGCAAAAATCATGTATGACAGAATTGTTCCCCTTTAAAAGTTCTAAAAAAAAGTCCGCAACAGCATATGTCTATCTTTTAAGGTTGGCTCACTATAACCATTTTTATGCTAACCAAATTTGTTCTAAAATAATGCATTATTTGCGAAGGTATTTTTATAAACATGATATTAATCCTTATCCAAATAAATACGTTATTCATCACAAGTATTTAATTTAAAACGAAATTGCCCTTTACATCATTTGCATTCAATGAATATCTTAGGAGATATCGCAGTTTTAAAATAACATCGCAGCAAAATAATTACCCATTACAGACATAGTACAAACAATGTTTCTCCTGGTTTATTCTGCATGATTACTACTGGTTCGATTTGAAAAATTCTTTTAGTGTTGGATAGCCTATTTATCGAGGAAGGCTATATAACATCACGCTACGACCCACGGGGGCGGCACAGTAACGATAAACACGGGTGAAACCGCGGAAACACCTAGTATTAGTATAGATTAGGTCAGTTTATTAATGAATTAATAAAACAATGTCTAGATGCAATGAAAAAAGGATAGTGGCTGGGCCTTGAAGGCCAAATTTTGATGGCACGATTAAACATCAAATATGGCCTATTTCATATGCAAGTTGCCTAAAACTTTCCTTGTCATTAAAGAAAGTTTTGATATCCAATGACAATATTCAGTATCAAATTTATGTCAATGTCAGCAATTAATATGCAAGTGTCCAGTCAATCAATTGATTTAAGATCCTTGCTCTTATTGGTAGAGCCTCTTCAACATCTCTTTATTCTCTGCCATAACTTTGACCTCTTGGTTTGGTTGGACATTCACTTATTCCTTTACCTGATCTATGTAATTGCTCTCTCTCTTTCTATTGTAATTTCACCTACACCTTCCACTTCTTCTTACTATTATTTATTTTAGGAAGGTTTTTGTAAGTTGTTATGATGTACCAAGTATTCTAGGGCTTAGGGAATATTATCCAAATGTAGTCTTTCACTTAATGTCTAAATTCGATGTTTGCTTTTGCCAACTCACCTTATGTTGTTATTTTCTTTAAACCTCTTGGTAAACTCTCTTGCTCAGTACCTATGGGCCAAATACAATTTTTTCCATAGTGTATTTGATACTAGCTATTGAAGGATTCATAAACATATCTAGTAAAATGTGCATATTATACACTTCTACCTATGCCTTTGGACATATTTAAAGATTTGAGTCTTATTAACAAGAGTATGTTATAGGTTTTTGACTAACCAAAACTTATTCTAAAACTAATATTGTAGTGCCAGTGGAGACAAAATATTCATCAATTATTCATTATATTGTAAACAGAAATATACCTGAAGACACCTCATGAATCACTATTTATAAATTATTTTGTTTATTTCAATGTAATAAAAACATAATGATTCCTTCATCATGTCCTTTCACTTCGTTATTAACTAATGTTGTGAAATACTAGCCATTACTCATACCTTAGTTAGAAATGTAAATAAATAAAGTTCACCTTCAAACTTTATATGAGATGCTAAGAGATAGTTGTCATAAGTTATTTATTTCTTAACAATATAGATTGTGTTGAAAATATTTGTTACAAGAAAATAATAATAAAATCAAAATCAAAAATAAATTTATTCAAGTTAGGTTACAAGGTAACACTTATGAATGTCAAAGTTACATTAAATTATTCTGTGAATTCACATTTCCTGCCACGTTCAGCAAAGCAAGGGTGTAGGGCTCATGAGAAGAACGGGCAAGAAACTCATGGCCACTCTTTTTAATCGCCAAGTTTACAATAATAATATTTAATAAAATTAATAATAATTATAAACTACACAAAATTAAATAATAAACGACAATTTCAATAATAATTAATAATTTAAATTTCAATAACAATTGGCAATATATTTAATTAATATAATTTTAATATAATTAATTAATTTAATGGAAGGATGTCAACAGGTTATTAAATAATATGTTATTATTTGTACTGTTTGTCATTAATAAACTTGTCAACTTGTTTGTTGTATTATAGTAATAGCCTTTCCCCAATAGATACTTTTTAAGTTTATTATTGAATAAGTTGGCACTATAAATAATTTTAATTCTGTGGGTAGCTTATCATATTAATGAAACTGATTCAACTCTTGAGCTATGTTGCACTACATTGAGTTTTGGTTACAACTCAACAATAGTTGAGGGTAGATCTTTTCTACGAGTGCTATCTCTAACCTTTCTTTCTTCGTCAGTTTAAATTTTATTGTGATTTTTAACTAAGTTAGACAATAAAACTAAAATATAAAGACACGAAACTATTAAAATTTTAAGATGTATAAATTGTTCTCTGCATGAATCCGTTAGCTTAAGACGAAGTATTGTTCTCACAGCCCTTTTTTGCATGATAAATGTCGTGCTTATATTATATTTATAGCTATTCTCCCAAAATATAATGCTATATCTATGCTTACATATCGTTAGAGTAGTAGATAGTCGCTGATTTCTGCATGAATTGGCCGGCTCGACCGGGGAAGGATTACCCTCTCACAGAATATCGACATGAAAAAGCAGTATTCTTACTGTTGTGTTTCGTTCGGTGAGTGAGAGTACTGGAGGCCCAATCACCCTCAGTCCCCCTTCCCTCTCCTTCTCACTTTCTTTCTTAAAGGGTCGACAACGCGCAAGTGATCCCTTTGGTGTTGCAGGCGTCCATAGGTGTTACGGTGACCACTTACTATCAGGTGGGCTGTATGCGTGATTGCCAATTCAGTAGAATAAAAAAAAAACATTCAACTAAAGTAAAGTATACCATCCTAAGTTGAGCTACCGTAAGTTCTTCCCTCCCTTTGTTGCTGAAGAAAAGGCATTATGTACAATGTAAGTACATGCTTAGGCTCACTCCTGTATCCACGAAGAGATAGAGATGAATTATGCTCACATTGTACTAGCTATGGTTTTAGTTACCATGTGATAGGGTGGTGATACTATTGCCGTTTTACTGGGCACATTTTCAGGCACCATGCTACTATTGAGAATTACTCAAAATTACAATTTGCCTGACCGGGAAATTAAACCTCATTGTGAGAAGGCTCAGGCGATAGTCCATCACGCTGGCCCAGTGCGGCTTGGCAGACTTCACATATCTTCGAGAACATTATGGAGAAATCTCAGATATGCAGGTTTCCTCACGATGTTACCCTTCACCGTTAAAGCGAGCGATAATGAAGTATTTAATACGCATATAACTTCGAAAAGTCAGAGATGCGCGCCCTGGGATCGAACTCGAGACCTCTGCGTGGCAGTCCAACGGTCTCCCACTAGGCTATCACTGCTAATTATCCTTACTTAATATTATAAATTCGAAAGTAACGCTGTCTGTCTGTTACCTTTTCACGGCTAAACCACTCAACCGAATTCGATGAAATTTGGTACATATATAGTTTAAAACCTGGGCAAGGACATAGGCTACTTTTTATTCAAGTAGATACCACGCGGGCGGAGCCGCACGCAAAAGCTAGTATTTAATATTTTATTATTTTAAATTGAATATCGTACAATTTTTATTCAGAAAGGTCTATAAAACAGGGACAACTACACTAACCGTTGGATCCATAACATTAGGCAACATCAGCACAATGTTCATAGTCAGGTAAACATCTATAAAAAGCCATGTAGATGACAGTTTATGTAGAGTTAGTGAGTACTAAAATTTCTAAATACATGAGAGTTCATGTATTTAGAAATTTTAGCTTAGACTTACAATATGAATCATCTCTAGGTTGTGAGTATCAGGTAGCAGTCCCTCCAAAACAGTTATATGGCACACTCTGGTTACTTTATTCCATTCTTGGAGTTCTTCGATCCTTCTTCAGATCTAATTTTGCATTTCTCCTTCTTTGATTTTTGACAGCAGGTCTGGTACAAAACTAGGTCTCCATATGATGACAGTAATTATTTTGATGTGATTTTCCCCCATATTATATCCTGTATTTGTGGTTAGTATTTTCCCTGAGGAAATGTTCATTCATGTATGCACAATGACAGTCTATTTAATCCAAACAGGTAAACACTTTTTTGTTTTGCACCTTTACTAACTTTTCGAGGGCAAATGGCTGCATGGGTGGTGGCAGGTGGTGTCCACTGCTACAGTTCTCAGATTAAGCAGATACTGTAGGTAGAAATATAACTTGTCTGTACTAGGGTAAACCCCTGCCTCGTCTACGGGCACTACTGGGTGGGTTGCTGACGTAGTTTTAATTCCAGCGACTTTGCCATCACAAGGCAGTTGACACACCGTGGTAGGTTTTGTCGGTAGTACCCGGGACGATCCATCTTTTCCCGGGTATGCCCGACATAACATCTCCGTTCCACTTTTCCGCGGATAGGTATACGTCATAGCATTACACCATGCCAATTTAAAAGGGGTAAACCTGTGCCACAGTCGTTAATTCTTCATTGTTAAGGAACTAAAAGAAGCCACTGTGCAGGCAACATCTGACATCATCATCACAATGTTCCCCTGCTGAAAACTCAGCTCCTCATTTAGAAGGCGTGAGGCCATTGAATTTTTATAACATAGCCTTATTTTCAATGAATTCGCAGGTAGTATCTATTGTATGTATATTGTGATATGATATGTATTGTCACCAGGTCTTGGAACAAGTGCACCCTACGCTGAACGCGGAGGAGAGTGCTCTGCAGTATGTGGAGTCGCTCTGCTTGCGTCTGCTGGCCATGCTGTGTGCCGTGCCCTCGCCTCTCACTGTACAGGTACATCCTTTCTTTTTAAAGGTCATCTCCAGCACTAGGAATAATTTCTGTGTCGTAAGCTATCGAATTTTTGTAACGTGTGCGGATCGAAACCTTATAGATTCAATCCACTCGGTGTAGTAGCAATTGCAAGGCGATTACTTCGCCACCTGTTCAGTTAACGCATACCTTCATAGGTGTGTTGACTGAACAGGTAGATAGACTAGATTGATGTAAATCCTGGTAGGTTCATACCTACCATGGTCTACATCAATCTAAATATTTGGTGAATGAATATCCACTAGCTACGATCCTGGCATATCACTAGGTTCATTCAATCTCATTACGAGAGGATTTCTACAAATATAGTAACATTGCCACTCATAGGTCTCGAGTTCGATCCTAAGACCTTTAACTTCATATTTATATATGTTTTATACGAATTTGACTGCTCGGGTGGCGTAGTAGTTTAAGTAGTCGCCTCGCCACTGCCACCGCACCGAGATTTGTGGGTTCGATCCCCACACGGGACAAAAATTTGTGTAAACCACTTATAGTCCCGAGTTTAAGTGTGGTTGTAACCGTTGTTGAAATGCTTGCAAAATACACCGCAACAAAGGATTTATTCCTACAGCGGGAGAGAACGACTACAAAAAAAAAGTTTGTGGCAGATATATCTAATAGTTGCTTAACTTTAACGGTGAAGGAAAGCATTGTAAGGAAACCTGCATGTCTGAGAGTTCTCCATAACGTTCTCAAAGGTGTTTTAAATCTGCTAACTCGCACTTGGTCAGCGTCGTGGACTATAGCTTTTGACCTTTAAGATTTCTACATAACATTCTCGAATATATATAAAGTCTACCATTCCCACTAGACCAGCGTAATAAACTATAAACCTGCTCATACTGAGAAAAGACCCGTACCTAGAAGCTCCTAGCTCTGCTGATGTAACGATTAATCCCCTCAATCCCCAGGACGTGGAAGAACGCGTGGCGCGCACATTCCCCACACCCCTGGACAAGTGGGCGTTGACAGACGCTAAGGACGCCACTACTCAGAAGAAAAGAAGAGCCCTCTTCCCGCACGACAAAATACATCAGATGCTCACGAAGGTATGTACTCCTTCTCTTCTTTAATGGAAAGAAAAGCGACGCAGTTATTTTGTACGTCTTTAATTTATAACTGTTGCTTATCTGTTCGGTACAAATGTTGCGACTAAGGTTCAAGTACGTAAATAAGATTTTAGTCATTCTTAACCTTCCCCTTCCCTCTTGTCAGTAACGTAAGCATAATATATCATCCAATATAAGCACAACAAAGACCTCGCCATCCTCCACTGGTGCTAACGTAATACCTGAACGCGGAATTCGAAAGTTTCCGATGACCTGATAACGATAATCCCACCTTGAAACTCTTTAAAAGTTTAGGCCATTATAGTCCGTTTCAAATACGAAGTCCCATTTGACAGATGATCGTTGAACAGCAATAGTGTAGAGACCAATTTAATCGACACATCACGAAATCGATTACCAATAAACTTTCCAAACAAACTGTAATCGTGGGTTTAGAATCGAAACAAAAATTATAGAAACAGAAAAACAAAAGGGAGTCAAACCAAGTTTGACATATCGAAAGAATAGTTACATCAAAGTTACATAATTATAACATGTGTACCTACTTGTAAAAAAAAATCTGGGCTTATCCTTGATTAATTATAAGGGTGAAATAAATGTGGTATAATAGATTTTGATTGGCAAGACAGACTGATGGGATATTTAAACTATATGTCCAATATCGCATCTCCAAATCCATTTAGTGGTAAAGAATATTTATTACGTGTTTGCAGAATGAGGTTTAAGGTACGTTGCAACCTAATAATAATTAATACCAAATAAAAATTTACAAAAGTATATCTTTGGATTTTTTACCTCAATTTAGTTCGATTTTAACTCATTCATACTATCGCGTCACTATGACTAAAAGTAAGAAAAATACCCTAGTGGTTAAGACTGCGCCGAGCGTAAGACAGATAATTATAGAACTCGTGCGGCGCATATTCAAATCGGCGCGCGGCCGCCATAGTAAAATTGTATGGAGGATTTGAAGTGCTTTTTTGATAAATAATATCTTTATTGTCAACCAATAACTTAAATATTTGGGACGGACAAATTGTAATACAACTATTTATGTTTCATTTAAGCTGTAAAATAGGATAGATTTCTACTGTTATAATCTAAAAATCACGTAACACGAGCTTAGGTTTTTGCATTTTTCGTGCAAATTTACGTGATTTTGTAGGCCAAAATATTAATTATTTTAAGTTTTTTACACGGAGTAATTTTATATTTGTAATAAACAAAAAGTGTTGCTTTTATTCACTTAACCGTGACCGCCTGTTTTGACACATTACGCTCGGTGCAGTCTTAACCATGGTACTGTAGTAAAATGCTATTTTATTTTGATGTTTAAATTATTTAAGACTAATATCAATAGAAATGATTACTTGATTATGTCTGTGAAACAATTATATCAGGGTTTTTATAGATTCTGATATTTTGAAATAGTCTTTACTATTGTGGCGACTCCGCACAGACGAAAAAGTTCAGCCTACATTTAACAGATGGCGATACAATCGCACTTCACATGACGTCATACTAGTCTGCATCGCACAAGTGGAGTTTACACAGTGACTAAGTATATGTACAAGCTCCCAATATCAACCATCGGGCCGCGGCCCGCCAGGCACGATCAGCCTGGTCGGAGGATCCTACCTTTGTGTTGGAGGAACATCACACCCTGTTCCTCCACAGTACCATAAGTAATCGTTGTTTATTTTAACAATTTATACGAAATGCGCAGACTTACGTGCTATAAAGTGTCAAAAGGGACATCGTATTTGAAACAGACTATAACTGAAATATTATAGGCTTAAACAGCAGAAAATTATAAACTAAACGTATAAAATGTGGTTTCGCATCATATAGTAAATGTAACATCTGTGTAACCTTAACTGAAATAAAAATGCTTATAAAAAATATGCTAGTTAATCATATTACCTATGTATACAAATACGTATGTTTTGCATACATCCAATTATAATGTCCTCCAGACCGAATTTCGGTCACGGCGGCCAGTCTTAACGGAGACTGACCATCTGCGCAGGAGATATTATAGTGCACAAGTGTGTGCGCAAACACAAGTGCACTCTCTGTTCCTTAACACTCATGATCCGATGGGACGGTAATCCGACACGACCGGAGTGAGATCAGGCGCAGGACCAACGGCTTTACGTGCTTTCCGAGGCACGGGGGTTTCTAACACCACCAACTTCCTAACTCCGGGCTGCTATTGAGATGTCTTAACAGAAAAACGCAATAACTTTTTCTTGGCTCGACCCGGGATTCGAACCCGAGACATCATGCACAGCAGTCGCATTCACTACCGCTGCACCACGGAGGCACATCCAAGTATTTTATATACAGAAAAGAAGCAATTTGTGATTCAAACTAATAATTATTCCTTGTGAGATACCAATTCACTACACTCGGCGTAGTTGCATTGGCAAAGCCACCACAGGCCATCCCCGTCCCCACACTCGTTCAATCTCTCTATGTATAATGTATTTATTTTATATGTTAACAGGAGGTCCTTCTCTACAAGATCGATCTCTCAGTGACGACGTTTATGACAGCGATCATCGAATACGTGTCAGCGGATATACTCAAGCTAGCTGGAAACTTCGTCAAGAAGATACCGCAGAAGTCCGGCTTTGAAACCATCACTTGTAGAGATATCAAGACAGCCATGTGTGCTGATAAGGTCAGTTTGATCGTAACTAATATTATAAATGCGAATGTGAGTTTGATATCCTAACATATTGTATTATCGTAGCAAAACATGTGAATGAATGATTATGAATTATGTGACAAACAAAAAAACATGATTTTTTGTTCGTGAGATCTAAGTAAATGTACGTTCCAAAACTTCGTAAACGTGGATGTTTCATAAGTTTATAATAAAAACTAATACATAATTATTATGAATGCGAATTTGAGATTTGTTACGCTTGCACGCCATAACTTCTTGACCGAACATCATGGAATTTTGCTTACACGTTATCAGGGGCACAGAAAAGGACATAGGATACGTTACATCCAGAAAAATCCTGTTCTTGGGGTAGCAATTTATTGACAAATTCTACATTTACGCGAGCGATGTCGTGGGTCGTCTACTAGTTAATAAATCAGTCGACTTCAAAAGCACTGATATTCAAGATTTCTTTTATTTAAGAAAGGCGATTTACACATGCTGATAAGGTCATCCAGATCGAATTGCGGTCACAGTGGCCAATCTTAACGGAGGCTGGCCATCTTCGCTAAAGATAAACAGTGCATTCTCTGTTTCCTCACTCTCATGATCCGATGAGACGGCAATCCGACACGACCGGAGACATATCAGGCTTTACGTGCTTTCCGAGGCACGGGGTATCTAACCCCGACAACTTTCTAACTGCGGACTCTATTGCGAATTTCTAGGTAGGGAGTACCCAATAACTTTTTTTGGCCCGACCCTTAATTCGAAACGCCATCACTAAAATGCTGAGTATATCGTAGCATAACTTTATATTGCACTAGCTTCGCTCGCGTTAATTTAGAATTTGACAATCCATTCGGGTTGTACTCTGCTTGTAATAATTCAATCATAATTCGAAAGACACGTGGCGCCATCTATTATCATACGAACGTTATTATTGTTTCCCTCGGGAACAGTAATTTTTTTCGGGATGAAAGGTAGCCTATGTCCGTTTCTGTACACCTGTCAACGTATAATTTTATTTTAGGATGATCGGTTCAGTGGTTTAGTCGTAAAGGTAACAAACAAACAAACTCATTTTCGCTTTTATAATATTAGTTAGGATTAGGATTTTGTGGGGATTTGAAACCAAGACGTCATATAAAGCAGTCGCTTTCACTACCACCATACCTTGAAGGCAGCCATATCAATAACAAAACGTTTTATTTTTTCTATTAAATAGACGACTAGGCACTAGGAATATATCCTGTGTCGCGGGAGATTTTTCAAACATTCAAACAACGGACACAAAGAACACACAAACTCGGTACAACCATTTGTGGATCACACAAAGTTTTGTCCCGTGTGGGATTCGAACCCACAACAGTCGGCGCAGTGGCAGTAGCGAGACGACGCCATACGCCACTACGCCATTTGTGCAACCAAATTCACTAACATTAATTAACTAAGCTATCTTCAATTCCAGGTTCTCATGGACATGTTCTACCAGGACTCCGAACTGGCTACCTCCGATTCCTCAACTGGCACGGAGCGCCGCGGCCGCCGGGGGTCGCTCTCGTACGCGGAGCTCGTGCGAGACTTGCTCACGGACGAGAAGCACTTCCTGCGGGACCTCAACCTCATCATCAGAGTGTTTAAGGATGAGCTAGAGAAGATCCTGGATAGAGACAGTCGTGTGAGTATCGAGGGTTTCGAAGACTAAGTGCTAGAGTAGTTTAGTAGTTATTATTATTATATTTCTCTTTATATATTTTGCTAACATATTAGAAAAATACCTGGCCCTTGGAGAGGCTTACACGGAGACATGGGTCCTTCGAGAGTTTTAAACGGAGACATGGGTCCAACGCGAAGAAGCCCTTCGAGAGTTTAATTCTAGAGTGGGATGGAACACCTACAGCGGCACTAGCCCAGGCGCAGGACTATTGCTACATTTATGTACTCTAATAAGTCTGGGCTATGGGGATGAGTGTTTGATGGACTGGTGTATTGGTGTCTATGGATGTAAAATGGCGTCTCCTGTGAATACTATAAACCTAAGAATTTCAAATTTGATAAAAATACATTTAATCTTACGTTATGTCTTTGTTTCACTAAATTAAACAAAATATTATAAAAATACTTTCTATAATAAATATATCAGACCAAGCAGTTTTTTGCTCTCCTCTAAAGTTAACATATTCTTCTTACGCCTTTATTCCACTGGAGGTGCGATATGTAAATTTTAAGAGGCAACACAAGGGCCGTTTTTCCATACAAACGTAGTCCCCTGTTTCCTCCCTGGATAATGCCAATAGAGCAATAATTTCTTTTTCAAAAAATGTATGGCCTCTATTGGCATGTCCCTATGTTTTCCTTTTTTTTTCATAAATAAATTATAAAAAGAGATATGAGCCTTCAAAAACCTCAAAAATTGGCTAGATTTGCTGCTGTGTTCAAATATCCAGAAAACAAATTTGACTAGATTATATAAAAAAGGAAAACAAAGGAACACGGCCAAAACCTTTTTAAAATTTTTAATGAAGAATGTCGTTAAATCGGTCAAGTTTTGGAGAAGGAATCAGGGGACTACGAAACGTTGATTTTGTGTACTTTTAATAGGTATTTTCGGTCGAAGCTCCAGCTCTATTGCGCTCGGCGGGCACTGCGCGACAGCAATAGATATTTCAAATACCTATTTTTCAATTCTCTCGCCCTTAGTGTTTCCTCTTAACTGTCTCTGATGAGCGAGCGTTAGTAATGCTTAAGATCTCCGGTTAATTTCTGGGTCTTGCAAAATGTTATTAAGTTTCTGTGTGTAAGTTGAGGCACCCGTGCGGGTTGTGTCCATCGTGTTTAAATCTAACCGCGCAACATAACTTAATTTAATTATTATTATTAACAAATTTCTATCTTAATAATTCTAATTTCATAAATTGTATTTGTATTTATATAATAAAAGAACTTCAATAATAATATAATTCTCCTAGAATAGACTGTAAATGATAAAATTATATAATAAGACCTTTTTGCACACCACTGTTATGGTAGAATGTACAGAACCATGACTGTAATTATTGACATCTGTTGTATGTACTACATTCTGGCAAATAAACGAATCTGAATCTAACCTAACTAGTACATCCTAACTAATATTATAAATGCGAAAATGAGTTTGTTTGTTTGTTACGCTTTCCCGCCTAAACTACTCAACCGATCTACATGAAATTTTGCATACACGTTTTCAGTGGTACAGAATAGGACATAGGGTAACTTTTATCCAGAAAAAATAACTGTTGCAAACCTAACCTACATTCATGCGAGCGAAGCCGCGGGTAAAACTGGTATAATATAATTGGAACATTTCTGTTCGCAGGCTATAGCATTAATATTCGGCAACATCGTGGACATTTACGAGCTGACGGTGACGTTGCTGGGCAACCTTGAGGATGCCATGGAGATGTCCCAGGACTCGCCCACGCCTTACATCGGTAGCTGCTTTGAAGGTACTAATGTATCTTTCACTATTTATCTTATCTAGTGATCTACAAGTGGTCGAAATTCGACCAGTTCTTGAAAATTAGCAATATAACTGGACGTACTTTCTGAAAAACGTTCCAACCCACACTCGGGTCAAAATCGAGTTATTATTAGCAAATTAGTCACGGGGTTACTATTTACTAGAGCAGCGATAGCTCAGTGGGGAGACCAATAGACTGCAATGCAGAGGGTCTCGGGTTCGAACCCTCGTCGCGCACCTCTGATTTTCGGAAGTTATATGACTTTTCGAAATTATGTGCGCATTGATTGACAATTATCGACTGCTCCGTGCCTCGGAGAGCACGTTAAGCCGTCGGTCCCGGCTGCCATGAACATCTATGGCAGTCGTTATTGGGAGAGTGTGGACACAAAAGATCCCACTGGGTCGAAGTGTCGCCGGTCTGCACTGACTGGCCCCCACATAAGATAAGATAGTGGACACAAAAGATCCCACTGGGTCGAAGTGTCGCCGGTCTGCACTGACTGGCCCCCACATAAGATAAGATACTATTTACTAGCTGGAAAAATTTGGTAGCTCTACTATCACTCTAAATATGAAATCATGACTTAATAGCCCAACCCACATGTGTGAAGAAGCACTACGGGATTGAACTTCAATCACGATTATCTCAAAATGTTAACTTTGTGGGTTGGAACGTTTTTCAGAAAGTACGTCCAATTAGGAGAAAAAGGTACTGTACTGTTTTGTCTTTGCCTATCTGTATATAGATGTCTGAGCTACAAAATAACTTTCAGCTTGAAGCATTGCAATTGAGAAATAGTGCTTGAAAAAATAAATCATATATGCAGATGAGTTTCTATGCTAATGGACGTACAAGGCAGTATAAATTAAAAAATAAATAAGGGTAGATACTCTATCAGTTTGGTTATAACATTACATCCAACGTTTTTATATGTATGTGCGTGTCACTGAACTCCTAAACGAATGGACCGATTTTGATTAAATGTTTTTTGTGTATTTAGTAGGTAGGGTCCACTCAAAGATAGGCAAAGCTGCATGTCAGGCAAGCCAACGTTTTAACACTATCAGCAATGAAACAACACATAGCCGTGATAGAAACGAGCGCTCAACTGGATATCAAACTAGCGTTATTTATACAGAGTGTGGCGTAAATAATGGATAACCCTGAAACTGTCGACTGGCCAGATTATCATCTATCACTTACCCCACTTATATTACCATATGCCCATGTATGACAGATACAGGAACATGCCTATATGCGAAAGTTAATTATTATGTATTTTTTATAGTAAAGGAGAAATATTTGTGAATAATGCAATGTTATATGTATGGTGTCCAGAGTTGGCTGAGGTGGAGGAATTCCGTGCGTACGTGCGTTACGCGAACATCGTGACGCGTAAGGAGTCCCGGGATGCGCTGCAAAGCATCGTCGATGACCCCAATGTGAGTATATCGCGCTCACTTACTGTATAATTATGTATAGAGGTTCTGGTAAAACATCTAACGTCTGTGATAAACTTTTCAGATATGATAAATATATAAAAAATCTAGAATTTCGAAAACATTAACATAATATTGTATTAAGTTTACGCAAATGATGTTACATTGAAATTAAACTAATTTATACGGATTTCATCGCGTTGTTTATTTTAAAACACTGTTACATAATATTGAATACATGAAACTTTTCTTTAGCATAATCTAGAAATTTGTTTACTTAACTTTGAAACGATTACATTACTACTATTAGACTTTATTACTATTTAGGCTATTTCTATCCTTAGTAAGACACCACGGTTTTAAAAGGATGGAGCCTCACCCTAGGGTTAAATTTTAAAAAATATACTCGTTACAAATTTCTTCTCTGCCTTTATATTTTCTTTCTGCACTAGTATATAAAATATGTTAAATGTATTGTACCGGGGAGATGGGCCTCGTGAGCATTGGTTTGCAACCTGTCTAGGAGAAGGAAAACTCCGAAGTCAAACCAATTTTCAGGGAGCAGACCCGAGAATAAACCCCGATCCAAGGTGTTAACCGACCCGTGCTGATGGATTCGTGGCCAGAGGGAAAGCTGGTCGTGAACGGAGGGTGCCTGTGTTGGTGGTCACAGGGCACAGGATAGATCCACCTTACCTCTGTAAAGGGCTCTGCGGAGGTGGACAGTATTTTCCCTAACAATCGTGGGAACGCATATGGACTTTGATTTTATTAATAATCCGCATGGCGGTGACGCGGTCCGCCACCCGTCACGTCACGTTTCTCGCGAGGGCGAAAAGTGGCCTACGGAAAGCCGTTTTGCTACATTGAATGTTGGAGGAGGGATGGATGGAAAATTGAATGAAGTATGTCAGATGATGAATGAGAGAAAGATTGATGTTCTGTGCGTGAATGAGACGAAAAGGAAAGGCTGTAACACCACTAGGCATGGACCCTACACGGCGTATTGGTCCGGCGTGCTTAGCAATACCAGAGCCTGTCAGGGAGTTGGTGTTATTCTGTCTGCTAGAATGAATGAGTGTGTAAAAGAATTCGAATATGTGAATGCTAGGTTACTATGGATGAGAATGCAAGTAGGGATTACTCGTGTGTTTATGGTAGGGGTCTATGCACCCGTAAACATAGCAACGGGTATGTCTCAGAGTGCACGGGAAGAAAGAGAAAATTTTTGGGAGTGTTTAAGAGATGTCTTGAGGAAATGCAAGGAACACGAAAGGTTGATAATGTTAGGGGATTTTAATGGTTGGGTGGGAGTAAAGCGTGAAGGATACGAAAGGGTTTTAGGCAAGTATGGGGACGAAAGCGTGAATGAGAATGGAAAAAGGTTGCTTGAGCTATGTTTGGAGTGGAATCTCTGTGTGACAAACACTATGTTTGCCCACAAAAGAATCCACCAGTATACAAGAGAAGCAAAGAATGTAAGAAGTAGTATGATTGACTTTGTTGTAGTGGATGAAAGATTGAGAAAGAATGTCCTAGACACTCGGGTATATAGAGGTATTGGTGTCCATACCGACCATTTTTTGATTATGAGCCGGATACGTGGCCTTTTCAAAGGATGGCGACACCGTATAGCTACCCGAATAAGTGTCCAAGAACGAATAAAAGTAGAAAATTTGCAAGATGAAGTATTGAAAGACGAGTATAAAAATCAATTGAGGAAAAGATTTGAAAGATTTTGTGACACTGATGATATAGAAGAATTATGGCAGTCGTTTAAGCATGAAGTGGTTGTTGTAGCGTCAGAAGTATGCGGTGTGAGCAAGAAGAGGAAAGTTATAAAATCGAAGAATGCGTGGTGGGATAAAGATGTGCAAGGGGTAGTACGTGAGAAGAAGCAGGCATGGTTGGACTGGCTATCTGTCAGAGCCAATGAAAGAATGCAAGAAGCAACGAATGAGGATGTGAATGAAGCTAGGAATAAGTTTATAAGAATGAATAAGGTAGTGAAAGATGTAATTAAAAGGGAAAAAGAGGAATTGAAAGACGAGTTTGATAGAAGATTATCTGAAGATTTCCAGACCAACGCGAAGTTCTTCTGGAAATCCATTCGCTCGGTTCGAGGTAAAACCGTAACCACAGAGCTGAAATCAATCAGAGATAAGAATGTAAGTTTACTGAATGAAGAAAAGAGCGTACTGAAGAGATGGAAGGAATATTTTGAAAGTTTATTTGAAAGAGAGGAATGGCAAGGGCAAAGTTTCGAAATGAATGATAATGATAGTAGTGATGAAAGCCCTATTAGTATGGATGAAATAATGAAAGCATTGAAAAGTATGAAATCAGGAAAGGCTGGTGGGTATGATAGGATTACAGTCGAAATGCTGACAGCTGGACAGGGTCTTATAGCAACTCAGTTGTGCCGCCTTTTTAACTTGTGCTGGAATACCGGCCGTGTACCAAGTGATTGGTGCAAGGCCGTCATAGTACCTTTATACAAGGGAAAAGGCTCACAGCAAGAGTGCAAAAGCTATAGAGGCATTAGCTTGCTCAGCGTCGTCCGTAAATTGTATGCAAAAGTGTTAATTGAAAGGATTGTTAAAGTAACCGACAAGAAAATATGGGATGCACAAACGGGATTTCGAAAGGGTATGGGATGTACGGATCAGGTCTTTTCCTTACGGAGCATAGCCGAAAAAGTTTTGGCCAAAGGTCAAAAGGTCTATTGCGCATTCGTGGATCTGGAAAAGGCTTATGATAAAGTGGTGAGGAATGAACTTTGGTCGGCATTGTCCATGTATGGAGTGAATAGCAACCTCACGCGAGCTCTGAAATCTCTTTATGATGATTCCAGAGCTTGTGTTAGGATAAATGGGACCTACACAGAGTGGTTTAGCATCGATAAAGGTGTTAGACAAGGATGTGTAGCGTCACCTTGGCTGTTTAACCTATACATGGACAATTGTTTGAAAGATTTAAAAGATTGTGAATGGGGATTAAGAATGAATGAGTTAGTTGTCAAATGTCTTCTTTATGCCGATGACCAAGTAATACTTGCGTCATCGGCGGAAGAGTTGCAGGCGATGGTAACTATTATGCATGGTGCTTTTGAGAGTAAAGGAATGAAAATAAATGTAAGCAAGACGAAAGTAATGGTATTTGAAAAGGAAGAGTGCGTGACGATGTGTAATGTTATGATTGATGGAGAAAAAGTGGAGCAAGTGAAAGAGTTTGTATATTTGGGTACTTTGTTTACAAGGGATGGTAAACATGACGGAGATATTGAAAGGAGAACGATTGCTGGCAACAAAGTGAATGGAGCCCTACGCGCTTTTATGAACAGTCGAAATGTATCCGAAAAGGCACGTTTGGCTGTTCATAGAGGACTATTAGTGCCCACACTTATGTATGGAAGTGAAAGTTGGGTATGGCAAAAGAAGCATGAGAGCAGAATAAATGCTGTAGAAATGAGAGCGTTGAGAAGCATATGTGGTGTGACTCTGAAAGATAGAATAAGAAATAGTGTGATTAGAGAGAGATGCGGCATGAAAGTGGATATAGTTACAAGAATAGAAAAGGGTATGTTAAGCTGGTTTGGACATGTAGAAAGAATGGACGAGGAAAGACTGACTAAGAAAGTTTATAAGGCTAGTGTGAATGGAACTGTCGCAAGAGGAAAACCTAGGCGAACGTTTCTCGACCAGATCGGAGGCGTTCTGGACAAAGGCCAGGTTAAGAGCTCCTTGAACCGACGGGCGTGTATGAGGAATGTGATGAAAGTGAATGAAGCCAGAGAAGTGTGTCAGGATCGTAGCAAATGGAAATCCGTAGTCTCTGCCTACCCCTCTGGGAAACAGGCGTGAATCTATGATGTATTGTATTTCTATACTAGCCATAGAAGCGGCTTCAATGCAACTGCCTCCGTGGCGCAGCGGTAGTGAATGCGACTGCTGTGCATGAGGTCTCGGGTTCGAATCCCGGGTCGGGCCAACAAAAAGTTATTGGGTTTTTCTGTTAAAAAATCTCAATAGCAGCGCGGAGTTAGGAAGTTGGCGGTGTTAAACACCCCCGTGCCATGGAAAGCACGTAAAGCCGTTGGTCCTGCGCCTGATCTTTCTCCGGTCGTGTCGGATTACCGTCCCATCGGATCATGAGAGTTAGAGAACAGAGAGTGCACTATAATATCTCCTGCGCAGATGGCTAGTCTCCGTTAAGACTGGCCGCCGTGACCGTAATTCAGTCTGGAGGACATTATTATTCCCTATACTTAAAAATCCTTATTGTACTCCATATCTGTGCAGTTATCAGAGCGGCTCGACACAGCGGGTCATGGGTTCAGACTCGCAGTGAAGTACTACCTACCGAAGCTGCTAATGGCACCAGTGGCGCATGTGTTCCTGTACCACAACTATGTGCTGGCGCTGCTGCAGATAGCACCGGCCAACGAGGACAGGGAGAGCTTTAAACAGGTGATGTTTGTACTAACTATACTCAGTTTTGAAGACAACATATACTTAAGTACTCGGCATTCCTTTGGTGAGCTGTCCCAATATTTTTTTGGGTCTGGTGAGTATATCGCCTATTCTCTATCTCCTTAAGATCTCTGTAGAGGAAGTCCGATTTCAATACTTCTGCTATTGATTTGATTAACAAGAATCGAGCCGAGGCATATCTCAGTCAACTAAGTTTAAACAGATCATCGAGTGCTCAGCCGCGGCTCGCATGTGTATAAGAGCACGACTATTACTTAATGCTAACTCTATCGTTAATGAGCTAGTAAATAGTGTCTATCGGCGCACTTTATCAATTTGACTCGGTCGTGCAGCCAGCAGATCAAAACACGCATTTTCGGTGCGGCACCCACCCACAAACAAATCACAACTAAAAATAGGCACTAGGTCAATTATAATAATAATTTCGAAAAAAGCGTGTACAGTTGATAGTACTAGATATTACTAAAGTTGTCCACAATGTTAATTAAACCCCACATTTGATAACATAATAACACCTGAAGCCTCTGAGATCTTATTTGACGGGACGATGACAAAGCGCTGACTGAATAACTAGTCATTTATTTGATCGAAGAAGAATCCTAATCCTGACTATCCTAACTTCCTAACTAATATTATAAAAGCGAAAATGAGTTTGTTTGTTCGTTACCTTTTCACGCTTAAACCACTGAACCGATCATCCTGAAATTTTGCATATACGTTGACAAGAGTACAGAAACGGACATAGGCTACCTTTCATCCCGAAAAAAATTACTGTTCCCAAGAAAAACAACAATAACGTTCTTATGATAATAGATGGCGCCACGTCTTTCGAATCATGATTGAATTATATTATTACAAGCAGAGTACAACCGAATTGATTGTAAAATTCTAAATTAACGCGAGCGAAGCCGCGGGCAAAAGCTAGCATTAAAATATAACTCTCTTTCAATCTAATGGAATTGTCCCGTCTCGTCATTGCAATCATACATCCAGTATCTACAAATCTACATTAAGCTATGTAGATACTAGATATATGGTTCATCTATATATTAATACGTGAAGCAAAAACTTTGTACCCCTTTTTACGAAAATTGCGCGAACGAAGGAGTATGAAATTTGGCACAGTTAAAGTTTATATTGAGAAGGAGTGACGAATCCTAATATTTATATAAAATATGCATTAGAAATACATTCAATTAATGAAAAAACACTACACGCACACAACCATGCATTTGACACACGTAGTGGAAGCGCGTAACTATGGTTACATATATCAATATATAATGACATACGACATACCTATATCAGCAATATCTTACAGGCAAACTTTGGTCGAATTTCGAGCACTAGGCGACCGCTAGTTATATTAAATTTTCTAACCATGGTTTAAAACAATTATTTTCAGGTGGAATGCAATCTACATCCAATCAAAAAGTTACTAATAAAGGCATTGGGAAATGGACCAAAGATGTAAGTGTTTGTATGCATAAATTTATTTTTCGTGATGGCTTAGTTTAATCTTGGCTCGGTTGAGGAGAAGTTGTCACCGGAGTCGGTGATGGGCTAGACTTGCATTTCAAGCAGTGCCAGATATTTTTCTGTCCCCGTGCTTTCGAAATCCAGCTTCGGTGACTCAGAGCATTGAAAGTCATAATGGCGCTTACAAACACTGCAAACAGGACCCTCCGTATGCTAAGTAGCGCAGCTAGCACAGACGAGCATTGTGCAAAGAAGTTTGAGAACCACTGATATATTTATAAAGAAGTTTGAGAACCACTGATATATTTATAAAGAAGTTTGAGAACCACTGATATTTTTATAAAAAAGTTTGGGAACCACTGATATTTTTATAAAGAAGTTTGAGAACCACTGATATTTTTATAAAACCGGTCAAGCGTGTGTTCACTTGTGATTTCATTATGTTTGGCATTTCAAAACTTGACGGGTTATCCAGTAGTATAATCACGTGTGTCTTGTGTTACAGGGATGCTACTCTAAGAATGGCGACGAGAGCGAGACGGCAGCTGGCGATAGAGAAGTGCAACGAACTGGCACGGATAGTGGACAACTGGGACAATAGGGACATAGGACAATGTTGCAATGAGTTCATTAGAGGTAAGAGCATGATAACACCGTAATAATAGTAATAATAATAATAATATTCTACCACGTACACACAACACCATCTAGCCCAAACTAAGCAGAGCTTGTACTATGGGTACTAGACAATGGACAAACATACATATATAATTTTTTTTTGTAAATACGTACATATTATACATAGAAACACCCAGATCAAGACAAGCATCCATGTTTATGCATACAAATGTTTGATTTGTGCGGGAATCGAACCCGCGACCTCAGGCGTGGCAGTCGGTTATACTAACCACTACGCCTGTATATAAGCTGTCCCACTGCTGGGCACGGGCTTCTTCTCAGTGTGAGAAGTGTTAGGCCATAGTCCACCACGCTGGCCCAGTACGTATTGGCAGACTTCACATATCTTCGGGAACATTACGGAAAACTGTACTAACTTATTTATCTTTGAGGCTACTATTATTTATCTTCGAGAACTCTTAGACATGCACGTTTCCTCACGATGTTTTCGTTCGTAGTTAAAGCAAGCGATAATTAACGAATTAACTTCTTGAACGTCTAGGGGAAATACGTAAAAAATAATTAAAAATTCATTGTGCAAACAATACACAAACGTACAAATGTATGTGCTCTCGACACTTGACTCATTAACGAGTCAAGTGTGCAGCGGACATACATTTGTCGTTTTTTTTTTTGATGACTCATTTGCGGATAGCGTATGTCCGCTCGACAGTTGACGGGATAATACGCATCAAATTTTTGATATGTCCATTGTCCGTAATCAGAGAAAACTGAATAATTTGGGAGCCATAATCCTCTTTTTAGAATCCCCTGACTATAAGAATCCAATACACTAAAACTTAAAACATAAACAATACGGCATTGGACGTATGGTTTAAATATCCGACAGTTTTTAAAGTAGTCGTCTTGAAAATCAAATCGTGTTATACCACATTTATTTCACCCTTTTACTAAGTATGGAGTAAGTATGTGATACTAGAAATTAATTAACGATAAGTCCAGTTTTTTTATACAATTAATCACGTTGTATAACTTTGACGTAACTATTCTTTCGGTATCTCAAACTTAGATGGACTCCTTTTTTGTTTTCCTGTCTATCATTTTTCTTTCGATTCTAAACCCTCGATTATAGTTGGTTTAGAAAGTTAATCGGTAATCGATTTCGTGATGTGTCGATTGAAACGGTCTCTTCGCTATCGCTGTTCAACGATCATATGTCAAAAGGAACTTAGTATTTAAAACGCACTTTAATATAAACTACATTTACGTGAGTGAAGCTGCAGGCAAAATCTAGTCTTTGATATTTCTCTCGTCCGTAAACAGAAAAAACTGAATGTTTCGGGAGCCCGAGTCCCCTTTTTATACCTCTCGACCATAAGAACCCATTAGATTAAAACTTAACACATGAAGAACTTTACCGTTAGGCGAATTTGAACTTAATCTAAGCGTGGTTAGGTTGGACACTTCAAGACACTGGTAATCTATATATGTATATAAAAATCTCGTGTCACGGTGTTTGTAGTCATTCCTCCGAAACGGCTCGACCAATTTTTATGATTTTTATTTTGTAGGTATAATAGGTCGTAAAGTATATTTCATACTGATAGGTGATTAGGGTGTCAACCTAACTTACATTTACGCGAGCGAAGCCTCGGGCAAAAGCTAGTATTATTATAAATCCACCGAAGCCGCTTATATGTCTGTTTCCATATTCGGAGAAGTTCCAGATTTCGGAAATACTCTCGAGACATGCGGCGTGTGCTATATATACATGCGTCTGCGTATACTCATAATATCTTTTACTATTACAGAGGACACACTATCAAAAATGGGACCGGGCAAAAGGATAGCGGAACGCCGCGCGTATTTGTTTGACGGACTATTACTTCTATGCAAGCCCATCACTAGTCTTGTGAGCATGCCATCGGTACGTAATATCACATTTTCACTATAATCTAGGTGCTACACACTACTTGATTAAGTAGTAGAGCCTCGCTGATTTCAGCATGTATGGGCCAGTTTTATTTTTCTTTATTACACATTGGGCTATATTTATACAAAATGCCAGAAATTTGTCCCTACTTTTCCCTTCCATAATTAGGGCAATACTTCCTGCAGTTAATTTTTCTCATAGTTCCTGTCCTAGGTCTAGTCTCTTTGAGGAGAAGACGGGACAATGTAGGATTAGGTGCGGGATAGTTTCGCAGACCTCAGGGTCACAGATGCACGATGGCTCGACCGGGGAAGGACTACCCTCTCACAGAATATCGACGTGAAATACCAGTATTACTACTGTTGTGTTTCGTTCAGTGAGTGAGAGTGCCGGAGGCCCAATCACCCTCTTTCCCCCTTACCGCTCCTTCTTCTCCCCACTTCGCTTTCCTAAAGGGTCGGCAACGCGCAAGTGATGCCTCTGGTGTTGCAGGGGTCCATAGGCTACGGTGACCACCCACTTACCATCAGGTGGGCCGTATGCTTGTTTGCCACCTGAGTTGTATAAAAAAAAAGATAGGATCCGGAAATAGTTGTTCTGAGTCCGGGCACATATGGTTGTTCCGAGTGTGGGTGTTCTTTGTGTCCGTTGCTTGTAAGTTTGTCCCTGGAGATGTACATATAACAAGTGAGAAACGGCCATGAATTGCCGTAAATCTTAGAGTTCGAAAAAATTTTATCACGTGACCTTGAGGTCAGAGGTGAAATGTCATAGTCATTTCGTGGGTATATCGACTATCCTGAGTCGAATGGCCCCGACCGCGAGTTTCTAGTTCTTACGGTTCTTGAGTTGAAAATGGTATCACCTGACTTTGAGGTCAGAGGTCAAAGGTCATAGTTAATTCGGGTGTATATCGAATATGCTGAGTCGAATGGCGCTGACCGCGAGTTTCCAGCTCTTACGGTTTATGAGTTGAAAGATGTTATCACGTGACCTTGAGGTCAGAGGTCAAATGTCATAGTCATTTCGGGGGTATATCGACTATGCTGAGTCGAATGGCGTTGACTGCAAGTCTCTAGCTCTTACGGTTCTTGAGTTAAAAGTTGTATAACAGACATACGAACGGACGGACGGACAAAGCTGTTGTATAAGAGTTTTTAGAACTCTAAAAAGATATAATAACTACCAATATATGTTTCACCCATTTGGCTGTTTAGTCGTTGCAGGTTGGCGTAAACAGCAGCAGTAGTAGCAGCAGTTCTGGCGCCACACAACAGCTGAAGCTTAAAGAGAAATTACACGTCAGGAAACTGGAACTGGTTGATAGACCTGACACTGAAGGTAAGAAACTACTATTATACTGCCTGTTTCTTAGTATAGTAAAAACCTCTCAGGGAGTGATTATACTTGTTTTTATGAACAACTTTTGTTCTGGGACATTGCCGAAATCGAGAAAAAATATCAGCTTTTCCATACATTTTGTCGAGATCAAAGTCCAATTTTGTATGATAAACATATTTTGATGAAAAATTAAATTGTCGTTTTTTTTATAGATTTGGGTAGAGTATCATGGTCTGATTCAACGCCTTCAGTTATTCTACTAATTAAATCGCCTTCCTGTATAGTGTGTATTATAGTGAACTGTTCTTTTCTTTAGTATTTACCAACATTCAGCCGCGGTTTGTTATTTATCAAATTTAACTGGTACAAAATACCATACTCACTATGTAGTGAATACAGTATTGTTTTACCAGTAAATGTTACACATTAACTGCTATGTTATAATTATAATATACTACACCTATATACACGTAACTTGTTTGCGCAAAATATACACCAAATTTGTTTTATAATATAAAGCCATAATGATAACTAGATAACCACTAAAAAATAAAAAATAAAAATTAATACATCGTTAATAATAATTCATGCTAAGTACATACTATTGTCACCGTGTCATAAGCCTTAATAAACATGGGTTTGTATTGTACTAACAAACGTTTACCTGAGTCCCGATGCGCGGTCGCGCTAAAATGAACACTTTTTCTAAATATAAAGAATATCTACATATTATCATTTATTACCAACGATACGATGATCGGCCTGCAACTTTTAGTAATTACATTTGTAATTCTTTATTGTATTTTCTTTGTAAGTGATTGTAAATCTTTTGAGTAAATAAATGTCTTTAATCGTAACTGGTAGTTCAAGAGAACACTGCATTTAAAAAAAAACATATCACGTCTTTCATCATTATGACAGCTGAAAGACCTCTGCTGCTGGACATTGGTGTTTTACCCTTACAATATTAGTATAGACCCGCGATTATCGCATTTCATTCTTCACTACATTTTAACTCGCGGGTTCATTCGCGTGAAATTATTTTTTGTTATTGCTTCGCTTCTTTTAATCGTAGAGTACGCTTCTACAGACGGAACATTACATCAAGTTATATTGTCTTGGGTATCCTCAATTAACCCATTCAATGCGGCGGACGCCGATCGGCGTCTTATTTTTTCATACTCAGATTCGGAGGACGCCGATCGGCGTCATGTATAGTTGTTTTATATTTTACCCAAATTTAAAGATATTATATTAATAAAACAACAAATGTGTTTGGAATTTACTAATGAAATGCCTGATATGAGTAGTTTTTAGATATTTTGTTTTTTTTTATTTCATCAAGTGCTGCTGACGCCGATCGGCGTTTACGTTAAATATGAGCCGATTCTGGCTAGTGAAAGCAAAATTTGTTGCCGCTTTGAATGGGTTAACAGGCATTCTAACTCATTAAATAAACTGTACAAATTATGTACGCAAGTTGTACACTATAAAGATTTACCACCTGCTTAGTTGAAGTGAAAGATAAAAGTTGTCAGTTATCAGCTGGTAATCTATGTGTAGCGAAGCGAGCTCTTTGTTGTTTAATAGAGTAGTTATAAGGAGTAACTGCGTTAAATAGATACTACGTTTTGGTATGTTAAGAGAGATTATTTATTCTAAAGTTAATATTGGTAAAAACACTTATTACTTAACAATTGGTTACTAAATGGTAAATTAATATTAAAAATGGTAAACTTAATGGTTTAATGGTAGTTGAGCTCGGTCGCTGCTCGATTTCGAACTGACTTAGAAAGTCGAATAAAATGATAAAATTAACGCGTCTCAAATGTGCATGCAATGCACAAATGTAAAGCGCTGAGCTGTTCGGAAGCGTAGCTCCGAACACTATGGGATCACCAAAACTTTATGACACATAGTTTTAAGATTATATACATGTAGTTTTGTTTATATTCACTATTTTTACATGTCTCACCATATCGTAGTGAAGTAGTAGTCTGTAATGTTTAGTTTGACATTTAATACATTTTTATTAAAAGCTGTTTTGTTTACCTTTTGATCATATTGAACTAACAACTAATGATATTTCTTTAAAGATAAAGATAATTTTATTTGTTATAACATGAGTATACATACATATTGCATCCAAGTTGTTTTATTACTTCGATCAAATATAGGTACCATAGATGCACATTCTCATACAAAAACCGCGTTAATATGTGGCACTGACCAGTACTACTTACTTATAAGTGTCTGCATTTATTATGCAATCCAGGAAATAAACCGGAATAACCATTGAACGCCCACTGAGAAACATTTTGTAATAGTTTAGTTAAAATGCGTCAATGTAAAGCGTCCTAAGTGTGTTACTCGCGATACGCAAGCGTACTAAGTATATGGTACGGTCTCCACCGTGGCAGTGGTGTCGATTCGCTCTCGCTTACGGGCAGCGCACGCAAGTGTGAGTGGAACAGGTGCATAATATAGCGCATACGACTGATTTATGCACAGTTTTGTTGGGGCCGTTTTTCGAGCGACGATCGTGCATCTATGGTATATTTGATAGATGTTTTATTACTTTTATTTTCTACAATAAATAATGTTATTTCATATCTTTATTTGTGACTTTTTTTGCCCGCTACTACTCTCGCTTAAGAACAGTCCCTTTTTCTGGATGAAAGATACCCTACGCCCTTTTCTATACCTCTGTCAACGTGTATGTGAAATTTGCGTAAAAGCATAACAAACAAACACACATTTGTATCTATAATTTATTTATAGTATTAGTTAAGATATCCCCTCGTCTTATTTTATTCTAAACCGTTTTATTTCTAAATCATGTCCTATTATGGACTAACAACACTTTTCATTTTAGTGTAACAATACGTCGAAAGTTTTCACTGTAGTAACAAATATGTGTCCTATTTGCAGAGGGCCGGCACATGGTGGAGCTTTGCCCACGCGTGGGCCCACCAGTGGTGCTAGCGTGTGCGTCGTGCGCCGAGAAACGGAACTGGATGTGTGACCTCGTGATGTTGAACACCAAACCAATGCTGGACAGAGTTCTTGACAGGTAGACCCATCATATGAATATTTTCTTTCTTTAAAGAGAGTTTCTTTCATGAGAGTTTCTTGCCCGTTCTTCTCATTGGTTCTACGTCCTTGCGTTGCTGAACGTGGCGAGTAAATGGAAATTTATAGTATAGTTTATAGTGCGTTTCAAATATGAAGTCCCATTTGACAGATGATCGTTGAACAGCGATAGTAAAGAGACCGTTTCAATCGACACATCACGAAATCGATTACCGTTTAACTTTCCAAACAAACTGTAATCGTGGATTTAGAATCGAAAATTATAGAAATAGAAAAACAAAAAAGGAGTCCATCTAAGTTTGACATTTCGAAAGAATAGTTACGTCATAGTTATATAATTACGTATAACGCGTTTACTTGTAAAAAAAATCTGTACTTATCCTTGATTAATTCCTAGTATCGCATACTTATTCCATACTTAGTATAAAGGTGAAATAAATGTGGTATAACAGATTTTGATTTTAAAGAAGACTACTCTTTAAAAAAGATGGCATATTTAAACCATACGTTCAATATCGCATATTTAATTTTTTTTTTTGATAAAGGAAATATATTAAAGTTTTGCAGAATGGGATTTAAGGTACGTTGTAACGTAATAATAATTAATACCAAATACAAATTTACAAAAGTATTTCTCGGACAATTGTTTTAACCTCGAATTAGTTCGATTTTATCCGATTCATATTGTCGCGTCACTATGACTGAAAGTAAAAAAATTACCTTAGTGCGTAACCATGGTATTGTGGTAAAATGTTATTTTATTTGGATGTTTAAATTATTTATGACTAATATCAATAGAATTGATTAGTTGATTATATGTTTGTGAAACAATTATAAATAATATAAAACATGTTTTGTATAGATTCTAATTATTTTTAAATAGTCTTTAGTACTATAAGTAATCATTGTTTATTTTAGCAATTTATATTACATGTGCACAGTTACGTACTATGAAGTGTCAAAAGGGACTTAGTATTTGAAACAGACTACAGTTAGTGTTTGTGTGTTTTACGGAACAAATATTTGTGTCATCTATAAATGGTTCTTCCGAATCTAGGAATACAGGATTTATTTTTATTGCGATTAGTAAAAAAAGTTTAAAAACATAATTGAGTCTGTCTCAGTAAACTTAGTAATTTGCTATGGCTGTAAAAGCCCGCTAAGTTTTAAGTAACTATTATAAAATATTTAAGAGTATGTACAGTCACCTGTAATAGTGCATGGATACCTTAAGGTCCAAAACCCTGTGAACACTCGAATTAGAATGAATATGAATGAACTAGACGGCGTTGTTTTATTAATATTGCAACGCGTACTCATTTTTCCATCAAATAGGTGAAGATTATAAGATATTATAATCTCAACCTAAAAGACACTCGAACTATTGTAAATAGAGATAAATTGAGTTATTAGGGTATCTACTTCTTTTTATTTTATAGTAGTGCACCGCCATCTATTACGATATAAATAAACTACTTAACAGTTGTTGTATCGATTCCCGTTAGATGGCGTCAATTATTACCGGCTTATACTATTTTAGTTTTGAAATGGGTATGCATTTTTGCAGTTTTCAAATCAGTGTACAGTGATACACTTAGTTTGCAAATAAATGATTTGAATTTGATTTGAAAATCTGCAGAACAACATGTGACATCAACTGTTTTGTAGATTACTTTATGATTACTACTCAACTAAAGGTTTAACGAAAACTATAGGCGATCATTTATATCACAATGTTATCAGTGCGGTCAAATATTAAAAGTTGATAAAAGTTAAGCAAGTGGAATGCTATCTTTATCTGACTCGGCGAATAAAACAGGGATAGCACGACTGGAGAATCGACCTCAAGACCTTAGGCGTAAATTATATAGTGCCACTCCAAAACATTTCCATACAAACTGTATGGTGTATTATTTATTTGTTTATTAATACTTCTATATGAGACATGTAATCGCAACAAAATCAATCTGTATAATGAGTTAATGACACACCTTGACGTATTTTAATTATAATTTGAATTCCGCCTGTGCCTTATCCGTGTCCTGTCTGCATCGAGTTGTCGCTCTAAAACCTTTTCTGTATAATTAACCCCTTTCTGTATAATGTACGACTTTCCTGTATAATTTACGCCTGTAGGCACATTACAACTATGTCACCTCAATATTAGACGTACTTACAACCTCAATTTAAATGTGACGAATTATCATTCAATGTTTTTACTTGGTAATATAATTTCTGTTTACTTGTGTGTATATGTATATGCGTACACTTGTTATATAAATACTCTCGTTATGATCAAATAAATAAGCATTCTGAACGTAGTTTACACTAAACGCCTTTTCTGTATAATTAACGCCTCTTCCGTGCAATTTATGCCTTTTCTGTATATTTTACACTTTTTCTGTATACTTTAGCCCTTATCTGTATAAATTGCAACTTTTTTGTATATTTGACAATTGTTCTGTATAATTGACACCGTTTCTGTGTAATTTATGCCATATGCACTGCGGTTGACACTTGACTTAATTCAACATCTCTTGTCCCCAGCATACTGCTAGACTTGGAGAGGCGTCACCCTTTAAAGCTACCTCCAGTGGCGTTGTACCGGTTCGCAGTGCCCGACTCGCCTGCTAACATCGTGCTTGAAGACCACTCCGCCACCAGGCATCACGCGTCACAGCCACTCATTAAGGTAAAGGGAGAATTTATATTTATTTCTCTTAGTAGCAGAAGCGTCTTATCAGTTACAGCTATAAGGTTTTACGCTTGAGAGTAATGATACAACCATTACGCTAAGATTATACTTTACTAGCTTTTGTCCGCGGCTTCGCTCGCGTAAAAGTAGATTAAGTTATGTTAGTAACAGTAACTTTAAACATGAAATGATGAAATGATATTAATTTCACATAAAATAGAGTACAATGAGGTGGTCAGATTGGTACACGGTCCTTCTGTTTTGCCACAAGTGGCATGTGGAAGTTTACTACACATTAAATTGTTAGACATCGAAAAGTATAGTCAGGCTATTCAATACATTTTATAAAATGAAACAAAATAAAGAAAATACATAGATTATTAAAAATGTCAAAATTTATAGCCTATGCTCCTCGATGATAATATAGCTTTCTAATGCAGAAAGGTCATACTCAATACAGTACATCATACACCATACAACATGAATATGCCAGCTACCAGAACATAAATAAAAGTGTCATGGCAGCTGTACTTTCATACTACACACAGTTTATTATTGACACCATAGCTAGATACTTATTCAACGAGGCTCAGGCTTCAGCGAGGCTCTACTACTCCATCCATTTATGAGTAGCAGTACTCATAAATGGATGGAGTAGTAGAGCCTCGCTGATTTCAGCACGAATGGGCCGGCTCGACCGTGGAAAGACTACCCTCTGACAGAATATCGACGTGACATAGCAGTTTTCTTACTGTTGTTTCGTTCGGTGAGTGAGAGTGCCGGAGGCCAAATCACTGTCTTTCCCCCTTCCCGCTCCTTCTCCTTCCCACTTCCTTTCCTAAAGGGTCGGCAACGCGCAAGTGATGCCTCTGGTGTTGCAGGCGTCCATAGGCTACGGTGACTACTTACCATTAGGTGGGCCGTATGCTTGTTTGCCACCTTAGTTGTATAAAAAATAAAACTTTTCTGTTAATGAAACAAGATAGCTATTAGCTGTTCTATTTTAGAGTTTATAATAATAATAATATAATATTCTATCACATAAACACAACACCATTTAGCCCAAACTAAACAGAGCTTGTACTATGGGTACTAGACAATGGATAAACATACATATATACTTTTTTTTGTAAATATATACATATTATACATAGAAACACCCAGACCAAGACAAACATCCATGTTCATGCACACAAATGTTTGACTTGTGCGGGAATCGAACCCGCGACCTCAGATGTGGCAGACGGTTACACTGACCACCACACTATCGAGGCCGGCAATTTTTTTTATTGTTTATTTACTACATTAATGTCAAAACCATTGATATGATTATATCTACGTGACTATAGCGACACGGCTTAGTTTTATTAAGTCCCGCCTACTTTTTATAGTTTCGGTCACAGAAATAAATAGTAGTAGAATGGTGAAGAGGGCGTGGCGCGCGTGCCAAGCTATTGCACTATAGTGCATATGCTTCTAAACGCATTCGCATTACGCAACGCGTCTCCCGTTCGCGCGCTCCGGAGGTAAAAAAACATTAAATTCGATACAAATATGGCATATTGTGCAGTTTCCAATTGTAAAAATAAAAGTTATGCAATAAATATGGAAAAAGGAGGCATTTCATATCACCAGTAAGTATTTAAATTGAGTAAAAGTTAAGATTTTGAGATTCAAAATAAGTGTTCTACTTTTACCATGTTTGTCTAATAAGAACATCATCGTTCATTTCTTCGTTATGTTAAATATCCATTGCTTGAATTATGCGATACTTGTTCACATAAATATGAAACCCACACGCAATGTACGTCGAGATAAGCGATATTCACAAGAAGCCAAAAACAATAACAAATCAAAGGCGTCGGGTCAAATAAATAGTTGTGATTGGTCAGCGATTGCGCTAGTGATTGACGTTCGGTTTATGGTGACGTCTTAAATTTATCGATAAATAAAATGAATATTAATTCGAAGGACACTCTTGAATTAATTATTATGTCGATATCAATACGTTTGTTAATATTAATCAACTGTTTCTTTGATCTGTAAGTTTAGTCTAATGGTAGTGTGTATACGATTGCTGATTAAGTCAGGCAGAATAATGTTGTAGAGAATTTTTTCATAATTAACAATTTATTTAAACGAATGTTTGTTAGTACCCTACACCCTTGCTTTGCTAAACGTGGCAGTAAATGTAAATTCACAGACAGAATTTAGTGTAACTTTGACATTCATAAGTGTTACTTTGTAACCTAACTTGAATAAATTTATTTTTGATATAATAATATACATTATATAAAGTATATTCTATAATATAGTCAAAAGTTTTGTAAGGTTTCAATACAGATTTTTAACTAAATAAATACGTTTTATTTAAATAACATTATACTTTAATCAAAGTTTACATAGTACCTAATATGTTATCATCACTATTCATAATAAAACATTTTACATAAAAACAATAACATAATTTCATCTTCCACAGCTCTCAACATATCGATAATAATTCCATAGTGTCCCCTCACTATTTATACGTCACTGTAGGCGGGGCTAGCCGAAATGTGGTACGCGCGAAATGTACGCGAAGACGTGACATTCACCATACTACTACTATTTATTTCTGTGGTTTCGGTGGTGCCATTTTTTGCGGTGAGAATACTTCCAGTTTATTAGGTCTCTAACTAGCAACTAATCAAAAAAGTTTATACGTAAACATTACGCAGCATTGAGTTTTCGTTGAATAATAGTTTAATAACAGCTGCGGACTGTACTATTTAGAAGGCTATTTAGAAGAGAGGTAGCTGAGTATTAGCTAATTTTATCTTTAATTTATACTAATATTATAAAGAGGAAAGATTAGATTTTTTGTTTGTTTGTTTGTAAAGATTTAACTCAAGAACTATTGAACCGATTTAAAAAATTATTTAACCATTAGAATGCTGTATTATCACCGAGTAACATAGGCTAAATGTAGCCTATTTAAAAAAGTACTGTTGCCGACATATCCCTTTTTTATTTTTTTATCGTGGGGGAATGCTTTGACGCATACCTCTCCGCGGAAAAGGGGAGCGGAGAGGTTATGTCGCGCTCACCCGGGACAAGATAGAATGTCCCGGGTACTACCAACTAAACCCACCACGGTGTGCCAGCTCGCTGCCTTGAGTGGTGGGTGGGTCGCTGGAACTGAAACTACATCAGTGACCCACCCAGCAGTGCCCAACGCAGGCAAGGAATGCCTGTGGGCGACGACTCCTGGGTGACGCCCCGGCACAACAGAGGACATCACTTCGACCTAATGGCTGACGGACGGGAGATCCCCGTTCTCCCGCCCGCGGCCTTCACTACGGCGGCATTAGGCGCGCATAGGCGCGCCTGCGATGCCCGGGCCGCCGCCGGCGGCTCGGATCCGCAAGGATGCTTTCCTCACGGATCCGCTCCGCCGTTTCCTTCTGCGAGATAATGTCCTCGCAGAAGGATGCGACCGCTATCCAGTTCCTTTCGCTGTCGACCATGGCTTTAATCACGGTCGGCAGCGAAAGGTCAATACCCACAACGTTGATGAGTTCACGGCGCTGCACCGCCCAGGCAGGACAAGCCTCGAGCGAGTGCTGCGCCGTGTCTTCAATACACCCGCAGTGGTGGCAGATGGGACTCGGTTCCCTCCTTGCGACCGTGTGCAGGTACTTGCCAAAGCAACCGTGCCCTGACAACACCTGCACTAGTCGGAAGGAAAGGGTCCCATGCTGCCGCCCTGCCCACCGCTCCAACACCGGCTGGAGGGCCCCAACGGTTCTGAATCCGGCTAAGGGCACCTCCAGCCGCGCCTTCCATTTATGAAATACGCCCTGGCGGGCTCGGTTCGTTGTGTCAGTTAAGACCTCAGGGAGGGGACGAACACCCGTCTCCTCCCGCACAGCCGAAATCACTTTATATGCCTCGGCGAGCACTTCCGCTTCCAAATCCCACGGGGGAGTTCCGGCCAAAGCGCAGGCTGCATCGGCCGACTCCGTGCAGTATCCGCGTATGACCCTGACCGCCATGACTCTGCGGTCTCCGCGAGAGAGTCCTACACTGGGCGGTCAAGGACTAACCTAACCTACTTTTACGTAAGTGAAGTCGCGGGCAATAGCTAGTTTTTTATAAGTTTAGCTATTGGTTACCTAATTAATTTGAATTGATTTCTGTTTCCAGGGTGCTACACTTCTGAAACTGGTGGAAAGGTTGACTTACCACATCTACGCGGACTTGAACCTAGTGCGCACGTTTCTAACGACGTACCGGTCGTTCTGTTCGCCCGCTGAACTACTGGATCTGCTAATAGAGAGATTCCGTATACCTGAGCCCAGTGATGTGTATGACACGCCCAGAGCCGGTGAGTTTTGTTGTTGCAAAAACGGGGGAAGTTCTCTTATATGAAGCAGACGAAGTTGCGCGGGTCAGCTAGTTGGAATGTTGGGTGTAGGTGACGAAATAAAAAGGTGTTACTTTGGCAGTAAACTATCGTGTAATGCATACTCTTACATAGAATCCTTATATTATATAGTAGGGAAGGCGCGTCACACACTACATAGTAATTGGATAACCTTCGATAACAACGTCAATTTTGGTCACATTTCCATATCTCTATACTAATATTATAATATAAGAGATTTGTATTTATGTTTATAATTAATTAACTTAAAAGCTACAGGTTCAATTTAAATTGTCATTTTATCAATAGAAAGCTACTTTATAAAAAAACATCGTATATATAATATCACGCTTCGGGGAGATTTTTACGACGCTAAAACATGACTATATCTTTATATGACACAATTACTAATACTAACATACATTAATAACTGTTCTACCGTGCCTCGGAGAGCACATTAAGCCATCGGTGCCGTCGCGTCGGCTGCCATGAACATCTATGGCAGTCGTTATTGGGAAGTCAGTGCCCTCTAATATCCTGACACTGGTCTAGCCTTAGGGTATCGTTAGCCTTCGGGTTGCGGAGGTCAGGTGGCAGCCGCTCCGTGTAAAAACTAATATCCAGTCAAATCCGGTTAGACTAGAAAGCCGACCCCAAGTGACTTGGGAATAATAAAGGCTAGAGAGAAGTAAGTAAGTATTAATAACTGTTCTACATAATATATGTATAATATATTGTATATATAAATGTATTGCGCACGCTAGTCATAAGGATCAAGACCCCGAAGAAGGACATCAGTCCCAACTCCTCGCTGTTGGACCTCGAACTAGCTACTTTAGGTAATATACTTGACAGTTTTAGTTGTAAGATACTGTACCTTAATTGGTAACTTGTGGTCTGTGCGTTCGATTCTCAGCCATTGCACTATTAATGTCAACTCTCTCGTAAAACAAGCATTGAACGTTTAATACGTAACATACATATATGTTTTTTATCCTACTCATAACATAACATTCTATCACATACACACAACACCATCTAGCCCAAACTAAGCAGAGCTTGTACTATGCGTACTAGACAAGGGATAAACATACATATTATATACTTTTTTTTTGTAAATAATACATATTATACATAGAAACACCCAGACCAAGACAAACATCCATGTTCATGCACACAATTGTTTGACTTGTGCGGGAATCGAACCCGCGACCTCAGGCGTGGCAGTCGGTTACACTAACCACTACGCCATCAAGGCCGAAGAAGAGAAGAACTCAGAATTATTATTTTTAACATTATGATGCTAGTTTAGTTGTTTTAAAAAATAAATCCTCTTTGGTCATGTAAGACACGTCTATAACGTTGCTGGGTCTATAATATCGATTTGCCATGCTAACCAAATAACTCAGAACGTTCAAGTCTGTGGACTAGATAAAAGTGTGATACCATTTCCACTAGTAAGGAAACTGCCTCGAGAAACGTATATACCCAAGGGAATTACAAGAACTATTATTATTTTTTGAAAGGGCTAAATATGTCGTTCGTTTTTTGTGTTACTCGATTTTCTTTATGTCCGTTATTTGAATTTTTGTGAAGACCCCCGCAATACAGGAATTATTCCTAGAACGGTAAATGACTTATTATTAAAAGAAAAAAAGGTCTCAAGTAAAAGTTGAGCGGATCTGCAATGCAGGGCGTACAGAACTTTCAGAGATTTTTGTCGTTACTTTATAGTAAAAGTATTATAAATAGAAGTCTTTTTACAGCCTTACTTATAAAATATCGCTAGCTGGTACTTAGTTATTAGTCAATTGAATAGCTCCCAAGCTTGATTAATGATTAACATTTGATCAATAGCCCACTGCTGTTAACCTAAGTTATAATTAGTAACTAATAAGAATCTATATACATTACTGAATGTTGAGTTTTAGTATCTAAATATCTAATATTTGAGAATAGTTCATGAGTAAGGGCCACTTGCAAAACAACTCACTAAATACGTTTAGCAATAAATAGATTTAAAACATCGTGGCATCTCAGTCACCTTTACACGGATGACTGCGACAGCACGATGTTTTAAATCTATTTAGTGCTAAACGTATTTAGTGAGTTGTTGTGCAAGTGGCCCTAAGACAACTAACTTAACTTAAAACTTGTAAATTGCACTCACGTCATTATGTGGTAGTACTTAACTATTGGCACATGAGCTTGACTCGAACTTGACCGTTTTTATTTTGTTCTATGCAGGACATAGCTGGAAACCAGGTGATATATTTGTTAAATTATTAAAGGATACTTCTAAACGGGCAATATTTTTACTCTCATATAAATTTTATCTCAACATTTCAATGCATCCAAACATAAATTTCTGGCTATATAACTGGCCCATGAGAAAAGCCACATATTGCACAGCATGGGTGTTATTGCTGGCAACGTTGCACAAAAACAATGCTCGTTTAAAAGCCCTTTAAGCTATATATTTTAAAGATACCATTATATGTATATATAAAATTTGCAACGAATACTAATGTGATCGTACTTTTTTTATGCTTGAGACACGGCGGGTATAACCTGGTTGAAAAGTATCAAACAAGTAAACAAATGCTTGGTCGTGTTAATACCCGTTACGAATTATACATATCCACGCAAGAAAGTATAATTGTTGTATATAAAAAACAGCAGTTGCTGTATCTAAGCAAAACTCTATAAAAATTAACTTTAGAAAGGTTTTGATGATCGTACATAATGAGTTTAAATTCGGCAGATACTCATACTAAATGATTTCAAATGATATATTTCAAAGACTAAGATGTATCTGCCCCTTATTTGTAAGTAACGAATTTTTTAAAATATATCACGTTTCGAGATACATTTATTTGGTTTTAAGCGTCGATATATAACGTCTTGGCCAATTCTTAGAATTAACCACATTAGGATGTGGCCGACTATTTAATGAAATTGCTGAATTTCATGATAAGGCCAATAAAGTAGTTTAAAAGTTGTATTATATTCCAATTAATGTAATTAACTGCGTCCGTGGCGCAGCGGTAGTGAATGTGACTGCTGTGCATGAGCTCTCGGGTTCGAATCCCAGGTCGGGTTTGTCTGTTAAGAAATCTCAATGGCAGCTCGGTGTTAGGAAGTTTGCCGTGTTAGAAACCCCCGTGCCTCGGAAGGCACGTAAAGCCGTTGGTCCTGCGCCTGATCTCTCTCCGGTCGTGTCGAATTATCGTCCCGTCGGATCATGAGAGTTAGGGAACAGAGAGTGCACTTGTGTTTGTGTACACACTTGTGCACTATAATATCTCCTGCGCAGACGGCCAGTCTCCGTTAAGACGTCGTTTCCGAAATTCGGTCTGGAGGACATTATTATATGCCAATATTTTTTAAAATAAAGTATGTATGTACTATAATATTAAATATAAGAGTTGTTTTACAGGGGAGAGTATAGAAAGCGTGGCAAGCAGTGATGCGGAGAAGTTGAGTAAGAACACAGCAAGAGAAGACTGGAAAAGGTATCGAAAAGAATTTCAGCAACCAGTCAAGTTTAGGTGAGTTATATTCGTAAAACTACTTTATATAAAACCTCTGAGGCTGTCTCGTTGATGCCTTTGTATTAGTTTACTGTTCTGTAAGCTCAATCATGAAGTTTCGCGTTAGATTGTCGGGTAGAATAACAATTTCTGGGGTTTTACTGCTAGAACATTTTTACTAGCAGTACCAAATCTGGGCAGTGTCGGCAATAACATAATCTCTTATTTATTTATTAAGGATCTCTTACAAGAAACACAATATGCCAAAAGTCAAACTATAAACAATTATAATAATAATAATAGTAAATTTTTATTCAATAAATGAAAATCTTTACAAGACACATTACAGGCTACTTATTGTATTAAATTCACATTAAAACTATATTTAATCTAAAGGAAAACATTTACAATTTAAATATTGGACCCAAAAAGTCTTGCTTATATAGTCTGTTTTTACATTTTATTACCTGAACTAGGTTAGAGACCTATGTTTCAGGCTGTTTCTAATATTACATATCATAATATTAGATGAAAGAAAGTAAGAAATATTATGAAGATTAACATATACAAGAATTATAAATTAAAAAGGAATGTTCAAAAATATAAAAGCTTCACACTTAATGTTACTATTAAAATGAACTTATACTAAAAAATGATAAAATTGTTTGCGATGTGATTATTGTGTTAAGCTAAAACGTATCTGACTAAATGGTACAGTTTAGTTTTACCAGGTGTTATTCTTGAATCACGGGGAATTTATAAGCATTAAAATCACATCTATACACAGCTTCACACACCGTCACACTTAGACATGACAATATTATGATATAATACAGATTTACATATAGATTTACATGTTTACTCTTGCTTGTAATAATTAGTTTTTTATTGTGTTCTTCGTAATTGGCGTACTGTCTTATTTATAATTTTAGTAATATTGATTGTCAGCTGTGAAGGACCTAAATGAAATAAATAAAATAAAAACAAGACGTGTGGCACTCGGAGACTGCCGCGGTAAAGCTATTGCATAACATTTTTTATCAACTTATGCAATTATAATTATTTATTTATTTTATTGAACAATTTAATTATAAAAGATAATATCAAAAAATTAAAAACGTCGGCTAACTTTAGTATCATTAATTATTTATTTAAAATATATTATGTTTCTAATAAAATAGTTCATTATTTATTATTTAACCTAGTGATAATATTTTTTTATTTAATATTTATTCAAAAATAATGTATACATGAATTAAAAGACAAATATTGTAGTACGAAACTAAATTTTGTTTCCAACAAAATTCCGGAAAATTATTAAACTGGTCTATAATATAAATTTAAAAAAATATGGATAGAATTACTATATTCGATAAACAAAATGATTAAGTCTGTATTAAAAAATTATGAACTCAATAAAAAGATACCTAAATATAATAGGTACTACAATATTTATATTTTAGTTTAAATATTTTAATTCATGAAATTACTATTATTTTTGAAAAAATATTGATTAAAAGAAAATTATTATCAAGTTAAATAAAAACTAAAATATTTAATTGACCATTTTTTAGAATTGATTATTAATATGAATAATATATTTCATATTAAATGGTATTTCTATCGAATTTGAAAATAACAACGTTTCGTTGGATACTTTGCAACTAGCCTGTATATTAGTTAACTTATAGTCATTTAAAAAAATATATACTTTTAATTCTATTCTGTGGTCAACTTCAACATGTAGCATTTGTGTCACAGTGATGCGCGCTTATCTTAAAATTTCACTCTCATCATTTTTTCATAACGCGCCTAAAGAAGTATAACTTCAAAAAGTATCACCGCTGTGCCGGTCGGAGTGGGGGGTGTTAGGTTATTTTCGTTACGGAATTTCTGGATTCGGTCTCCACGCTCAAAGCCCGCGATAGAAGCTATGCAATAGCTTAATAAAAACAATGGATACAAAGACCACCCACACTAATTATTATTAGTAGATCATACAAATGTGTGACTTGTGTAAGAATCGCATCCAGCATACCATTCGTTAGCTGTGGCATGATGATCACCTAATCCACTGCGACATTCTTGTTGCTCTTTACATACTCTATACTTTTCTCTCTCAAACAAATCTTATGTTTATATTATTATATTACAGGGTAATCAACGTTCTTAGACATTGGGTAGACCAGCATTTCTACGACTTCGAGCGCGAGCCGGCTCTGCTCGAAAAACTCAGAGAGTTCCTAGAATCCGTAGACGGGAAACCCATGAGGAAATGGGTTCAGAGTGTTTTGAAGACTTTGCAGAGAAAGGTAATTGAAATTGTATCTTAACTAATATTATAAATGCCAAAGTGAGTTTGTTTGTTTGTTACGCTTTCATGCGTTAGTTACTTGATCGATTGTTAGGAAATTTTACATAAATGTTGTCAGGGGAACAGAAAATGACAAAGATGGTAGGTACTCATCTGTTCCGGAGCGAAGCCGCTAGCAAAAAGCTAGTGTTTTATAAAATCACTATAATAATAATAATATAGACGCCGTTTTATCATCCATAGTTACCAATATACCAGTCCATCAAACACCCATACCCATAGCCCATATATTAGAATCCATACGTAGCGATAGTCCTACGCCTGCTGCGGCTAGTGCCGCTGTAGGTGTTCCATTCCACCTTTGATTAAAACTCTCGAAGGGCCTCTTCACGTTGGACCCATGTCTCCGTGTAAGCCTCCCAAAGGGCCGGGTAATTTCCTAACGTATTAGGAATATACCCGTGAAAGAGAAACATATAATAATAATAATTTATTAATTGATTACAGTGGTAAAACATGAATACAGTCCATAAAGTACTTAAGTTCTCTAAATAAACACCGCGTTTTTTTTTAATAATCCAATTAACTTACTTTATTATTAATAAAAATAAAAAAAATAAACAAAAAAAACGTACTTGGGACCAAAACAACACATGATTCAGTTTTCAAATGTAGAGATTATTAGTGTTTAGTAGGGCAGTTGACTTAAATTTTTTTATTATTAAAGTCGAATAGATACATTACACAAATTATTAAAATTTCGACTGATAAAACATAAGATTTAAGCGTTTCAAATTTGGTATCCCTATGGTAATAGTCAAATGACAGAATAAGGTTGTATAATACAAAGTGTGACGTTATCGCAATTCAAATGTATCTGTCCGAGAGAGATAGCGAGAAGTCCCCACTACACGTTCTTTCTTTCTTATAGTCAAAGTAAAAATATAAATAACTCCCTTATTTTCCAAATAATTTTGATATTGTTTTTAATCTTTTGATTGCAATTTGCGTGTGTAAAATAATGTGCAAAATTAAACATGCATTGGCGGCCTCGATGGCGTAGCGGTTAGCGTAACCGACTGCCACGCCTGAGATCGAGGGTTCGATTTCCGCACAAGTCAAACATTTGTGTGCATGAACATGGATGTTTGTCTTGGTCTGGGTGTTTCTATGTATAATATGTATGTATTTACAAAAACAAAAGTATATATGTATGTTTATCCATTGTCTAGTACCCATAGCACAAGCTGGCTAGATGGTGTTGTGTGTATGTGATAGAATATTATTTGTATATTGTTGTAACTACCCTATTGTATACAATGTCATTTATTGTCACTAGTTATAACTTTCCCATATATAGACATTTTGAGTATTAATTGGACGTACTTTCTAAAAACGTTCCAACCCACACTTGGGTCAAAATCGAGTTATTATTAGCAAACTCAAGAGTCAAGGAGGGCATGGAGTGGGTCTGCAAAAATATTCCAACTAAGAAATAATGTTAACTATTATAATTCTTTACGCTTAGTAGGTAATTAATATTAGATTCCATCACTACGTTTATAATTCTAATGATTGTAATTTATAATGATAATCACCACGAATCAAGGTCGGTATGGAAGAGCGTAGGACCTCCTAACACAGGCATTTAATGCTTAAAAGGAGACTCCACAAACTAACTATAGGAAAATTGTTACAACGAAATAAATAAATAATAAATTAATTAATTTAAATTAGTCACGGGGTTACTATTTACTAGCTGGAAAAATTTGGTAGCTCTACTATCACTCTAAATATGAAATCATGACTTAGTAGCCCAGCCCACATGTATGAAGAAGCACTACGGGATTGAACTTCAATCACGATTATCTCAAAATGTTAACTTTGTGGGTTGGAATGTTTTTCAGAAAGTACGTCCAATTGTAAAAGCCATTTTGGCAAAAATGTGTTATTGATGTAATGTTATTCACTTTTTGAACTGTGTCAACCTGTGTACCTAAAACGATCATATTCACAAAAAAAATGGTTGTACTACCTAGAAAATTCCGTAGCATGCAACTTTCATTTTAGAAATAATGGTTTAAAAATAATACTTTAACTCGCCACAAATGCTATAAAATATATAATTTTATAATAATAGAACATAAAGAGCTAAAACACTATGTTCAGCTAAATAAAAAACAAACAAAATAATACATACATACATAGATTCACGCCTGTTTCCCAGAGGGGTAGGCAGAGACTACGAATTTCCATTTGCTACGATCCTGACACACTTCTCTGGCTTCATTCACTTTCATCACATTCCTCATACACGCCCGTCGGTTCAAGGAGCTCTTAACCTGGCCTTTGTCCAGAACGCCTCCGATCTGATCGAGAAACGTTCGCCTAGGTTTTCCTCTTGCGACTGTTCAATAAAGAGAAATGTAAAACTGAGCTTTTTGGCTCTCTTGGAAAGTAATGTTTTGGTTTTTACTACATGTCATCCTCGAAGGGTCGATATGTGGTATCCGTCGCTAATTCCTTTTGTTATATACTAAATATGGCTGTTTGTTTATAGAGCGGTGTGTCGGCGGAGTGCGAGCTGTCCCTGGGCGTGTCGCACGTGTTCGACAAGGCGCCGCCCGCGATACTGCGACACGTGGCCGAGCCCGAGCGCTGCGGCTGGCATCCACTCTCCCTGCACCCTCTCGAACTGGCGAGACAACTCACACTGCTGGAGTTCCACTTGTACAGACAGGTCAGTGTCACTTTCAGTAGACTGGATATATTATTATTATTTTTTTAGACTATAGGAGGCAAACGAGCAGACGGATCGCCTGATGGTAAGCGATTACCGCCGCCCATGGACACCCGCAACACCAGAGGAGTCACAAGTGCTTTGCCGGCCTTTTAAATTTGCCCCCCTCCCAGGAGGGGAGAAGGTTGGGCCTCCGGTACCCTCACTCACTCGACGAAACACAACGCAAGCGCTATTTCACGCCGGTTTTCTGTGAGGCCGTGGTATCACTCCTATCGAGCCGGCCCATTCGTGCCGAAGCGTGGCTCTCCCACGGTGGGAGACTATATAAATTAGTCGTTACCTATAACGCTCCTAAGCGAAACGGAACCCCTATTACTTGCAACTGGATAGATTGCTAGACTCTGTGCTATTTCTGAGAATTGCTTAGCAGAAAACGTAATGACATATATGCTAATCTGGAAATCGAATCTAAATCTTCAAAAATTATGTTATGAACTAACAGGCTTTTATCTCCTTAGACAATATTGTACAGTGTAGTAAACTGTACACTACTGATAGTTTTTAAGTTACGTAGTTTCGAGTGTGCTGGTAAGAGAAACCTCTACTCGTAGTATAACAAAGTTTATTATTCACCAGTTACGTAAATACAATATAATATGATATAGAGTGATTCTCACATATGTACGTTCGTTAGGTAGTTGAAGTGCACACTGAATCAAATTAATTATGGCGACGGAAAATAATCGACCGATTTGCGAAATCAGCTAAAGTAATTAATCTATACAAATAAATAAAATTGAAGTGTCTGTTTGTAATGTCAAAAATAACAGCTTTTTATCTAATGCATATTAAAGTATATAAGGTAATTATACGAAAACATCTATTTTTTAAATTTTTGTCTGTCTGTCTGTTTGTTTCGGCTAATCTCCGAAACGGCTGAACCGATTTTGATGGGACTTTCACTGGCAGATAGCTGATGTTATAAGGAGTAACTTAGGCTACTTTGATTTTAGAAAAAAAATAGGGTACCGCGGAGACAAAGACTTTTTAATTAAAATCTACGCGGACGAAGTCGCAGGTAACAGCTAGTATTATACCTAAGTGTATGTAAACCGTAAAAATATTTTGTATAAATAACACAAACTGATTCTAGTTTTCTAGTATAATTATTTTTTATCTATCTTCAGGTTAAACCTTCGGAACTAGTAGGTGCAGTGTGGACCAAGAAAGACAAGGAGAAGACCAGTCCCAACTTACTCAGGATAATCAAACATACCACCAATGTAAGTAACAGATCACACTATACTAAATACACAGATGGAATAATAATAATAATATTCTACCACATTCACACAACACCATCTAGCCCAAACTAAGCAGAGCTTGTACTATGGGTACTAGACAATGGATAAACATACATATACTACTTTTTTTTTTGTAAATATATACATATTATACATAGAAACACCCAGACCAAGACAAACATCCATGTTCATGCATACAAATGTTTGACTTGTGCGGGAATCGAACCCGCGACCTCAGGCGTGGCAGTCGGTTACACTAACCACTACGCCATCGAGGCCGACTATAGATAGATAGGCGCGACTCTGTATGTATGTAGCCTATAGGACAAATACTTGTGGTCATATTCAACTGAATATACAAATAGCAAGAACAATACAATTGTTCGTTGATACCATTGATTGAGCCTGTTGTTATTTAATATTTAATAATAATTAATAATAATAACTTGTTATTTCATTATTTCTAATTCATTTTTAATTAATTTTATTAGTAATCTGCTATTTGTAACTTTGTCCAATTTCGCCAACTGTATATGTACGTTTTTACTTTGCATTCTGTGGCCTACTGTAAGTGAGGGTGCACACTTATTCTATTGACCTAACACTTTTGTATTTAGCTTTAAGTTGTGTGTATCTTTGTAGATGGTCCAATAAATAAATAAATTATCGCCACTTGAAGACGAATAAATTGATTTAGTTGACTTCTTTTCCAAAACTAAAAATATATATGTCAGACTTGACGGAACAATGACAGAATGGCTCGACTCGGCAAAAAGCTCGAAGCAAATGTAATGTCCTTTCGCTAAAATGCTCGCTAGAATGCTTGCGAAAACGCTCTTTGTTTATTTTTCTGTAATGTAACATTCGCTAAAATGCTCATTATAAGTGAATGCTCTATCAGCACCTTTACAGAGTAACGTTCTTCCACTCAACCAACTCTTTCTGTTTCCAGTTCACGCGTTGGATAGAGAAATGGATAGTGGAGAGTGAGAATCTGGAAGAGCGCGTGGCAGTTCTGTGTCGGTTCCTGGAGGTGGCGGTGGCGCTGCGAGACCTCAACAACTTCAACGGAGTGCTCGGGGTCGTGGCTGCGTGCGGGAGCGCCTCTGTGCATCGACTGAGGGCCACCTTTCAGGTATAACAGTTTATTTATCTAAACGAGGATTCGCCCAGTCGTCAAAATTCGACCACAAATAATCCTTATATTGAAAACTTTTTGACCGTAGCTTCGCTCGCGTATAAGTAGATTAGGTTTGATTATGTTAATAACAGTACTTGTTTTTTATTGAAATATAGCCCATGATAATCGGTGATAATATAGCTTTCTAACTATTTTTAAAATTGGTTGTGTAGTTTTAAGTTAAATCCTTGCAAAATACTAACAAAATATCAAATCTTTTCTCTTTATAATATGGGATTAAATATAATGACCATCAACAATACTAATTGCACAGCAAATATTGCACAGCATAACGAGTACCTATACGCCTCAAATCACTGCATTCCGTCTCGGAAGGGTTAGGTTATGTTAGGTTCCTTCTTAAACCCTCCCAAAATAGTCGTCCGTCGTCGTCTTAGTTTGATCCGTCTGTCGAATTAGTTGGACTTAGTTAGATCTCTTTAAATATATATTCCTGTGCAATTAAATACTTCCCTTATAATATTAGTATAGATTTGAGGCAAACATTATGTGAATATTCATATATCCAAAAAATATTCTGTTATTTTGCATCATTGGTTGCGGCTTCATAAGCCTGTAGGGTAATTTTATTAATGTGTTACTTGTGTCGTTTGTAAGGTTTATGTAATACTAACACAATGGATCTTAAAATAGTCTGATATGAATTATTATTATTATTTGTATATCTGTAAATATACACTCTTATATGTACACACAGCGACACATCAACCCAGACTGTTTGGACTTTGAACTATTAGAAGTTGAACGCTGCGAATCGTGCGAGAGAGTGCGTTATATTTTTGTTACGCTCTATCCTTACCATTACATCGACACCACTATGCACTGTCCCTCTCCGACAATTCTCTATTTTGTATGTAGCGTAGTTATGCGTATATAGGGTGTCTAACTTGATGTGTAGCCGCGTACTTCGAATACAAAAGAGTTCAGTACCATTATGACAAAGAAAAAAAAGTACTGAACTTTCTTTCACCTATTAATGTAAAAAATGTTATTCATATTTTACTCATTTAATTTTTTTTGTTTGTTTTCGCAGCTGGTTCCACTCCGGCTAGTCCGTGCGCTGGAGGAGTCCCGCGAGCTGAACTCGGACCACTTCCGGCGCTACCAGGAGCGTCTGCGCAGCATCAACCCGCCCTGCGTGCCCTTCTTCGGCATGTACCTCACCAACATACTGCACATCGAGGAGGGGAACCTAGGTACTGTGTCTCATCTACCACTCCACTCATACACTCTAAACTAGGTATAGTGAGCTGCAAAAATGCATACCCATGTCAAGACTAAAATGTAGTGTAATTATAAGCTGGTCATGACGTCATTTAACGGAAATCGATACAATAACTGGACGTACTTTCTGAAAAACGTTCCAACCCACACTCGGGTCAAAATCGAGTTATTATTAGCAAATTAGTCACGGGGTTACTATTTACTAGCTGGAAAAATTTGGTAGCTCTGCTATCACTCTAAATATGAAATCATGACTTAGTAGCCCAACCCACATGTATGAAGAAGCACTACGGGATTGAATTCAATCACGATTAGCTCAAAATGTTAACTTTGTGGGTTGGAACGTTTTTCAGAAAGTACGTCCAACTGTTAAGTAGTTTATTTCTATCGTAATAGATGGTGGTGCACTACTATAAAATATAAAGAAGTACATTTCTTGTATTTAATATTGCATTCTCTTCTAAAGGACCACCGGGCATATTACCAGACTCCACGCTACTACTTCTTTATTTTTAGAATTTTGTTTAATATGGACAGTGATATATGGCATAATAACTGCAACACCTAGTACATAAATGAGTGGTAAAATACTGAAATTATAATTCGATGGCGATTTAAAATAGTGGCTTTGAGCCCAGAATAAATAGTACTAACGTACAGAAGGATCACTTTGCAATCCAATTTATAGAAATAGCAACTCTTACTACTAAGCAACAAAGTGCAATTCAGCTCGCATAAGCACTCAGTGCCTAACGCGATATTCACCTAACCCTTCCCGCTCTTTTCTAACACATAACGCTGTCGCTGTCTGGCGCGGAGTGGCGCGCTAGGGTTGTCGACTTGCCGCTGCTACTATAATATCTATTCATCGTCTATCTACCTACTTGACCACGTAATAATAAATAATTGTCCTATGTTTAATGCGTATGGTTACACGGTAAATTTTAATAAATGAAAACAAACCTAGATATATCCTTGCTTAATCGTTAGTGATATTATTTGTTAACTTACTTCAAGTTGGCTTGACGAATTCTTAGGAAGTATTTTTCGTCTGTTCGCTAGGTATAAATAAGTAATTGCACCTTACTTACTCAGGCTATTGGTAAATTCTTAGTCTAGGTATGTAACTACTTACTTAAGCAATTATAATTTATTTTAAAACTAAGTCTAATTTCAAGGAATCAAATTTTATGAGTGAACAACATGATATACTAAAATATGTACATAATGTCTCCCTTTTTCGACACACAGCCGTCAAATGAGCAATACTTTGCACCAGACTTGTGATGAGACATTTTTGTTGTTCACTATTAAAATTTACGTTATTAGCGAGCTCTGCGCGCGAGCGGGGACAACCGACTGGCGACGCGGCTTGGAAGCCGCGCGAAAGTGTAGGCACTTATCCCTGTAGGTACGGCCGAGTGAAGGAGGCCTGCTTTGAGTTTCTTGCAGATATCTTCTCATAGGCACAACCTTTTGCCTGAACCTTGCAACTAACAACAAACAACAAATGTGAATCCAGTAAATGTAATAAACTCACTGACACCTTTGACGTTCATAAGTGTTACTTTGTGACCTAAATGAATAAATGAATTTTGACTTTGACTTACTGAGAAACTCTTGACAAAAACACCTATGACCAGTTTCACCACTATCAAGTAAGAGTTATCCGAAAGATAGATCGCATGCTGTCTTACTCTTGTTAGGTTAAAGAAGGGAGATGGCGAGACTTTTACCTTATAGGTAAATGGTATTTGGAGATGGTGGGACAGGCCCTTAATAGCACTGCTTGGAAACGAACCCCTCATGCCCAGCAGTCGCATTAAGTACTCCTGTAAAAAATTATTTATACCAAAAATATCGTCGGTTCTTCTCGTACTTTTTTATACTACTAAAGTGGCAAACAAGTATACGGTCCAACTGATGGTAAGTGGTCACCGTAGCCTATGGACGCCTGCGACACCAGAGGCATCACTAGCGCGTTGCCGACCCTGTAAAAACCTTTTAACGCCCTTTTTGAAGAACCCCATACTGTAGTCTTGTGGGAACCTGGGCAGGGAGTTCATTCCACAACCTGAGCGTCCTAAAATTCTCTTGGAACCGCTTGGTGCGGCACCAATTATGTTTTAAGGTGTAAGAATGAAATCTCTGCCGATGGCGAGCGATGCGATGATAACAAGTATCTGATGATATCATCTCAAACAACTCATCAGAACACAATCTATTATAAGCTGTAGAACACACAAAGTATATTGTATTGACTTGTATGTATACAATTTACAGACTACCTACCCGACACGGAGCTTATAAACTTCTCCAAGCGGCGTAAAGTAGCGGAGATCACGGGCGAGATACAGCAATACCAGAACCAGCCTTACTGCCTCAACGTCGAGCCCAGAACCAGGGTACGTTGACCGTTGCCTGTAAACTAACTATTAAGCACTGAGGGAGCGTGGCGGACTATGGCCTTACCCTTGTCAAACTGGATAGAGCCCGTGGCAAGCGTTGGGACAGTTAATATACAGGGCTGATATTAAGCTAATTGCTGACAGATCTTATGAGGCAGTTCGTCTGGGATTGTACTTCACTCTTACAGTAAAGCGGTGTAACAGAACACCTGATAAGTGAGGGTCTCATGCCTTAGTCTGATATTACTTTCTCTTCAATCCATTTTTAATTCCGTTGCTGGTTGACATCAGTTTGGTAAGCATTCTGATTTATTCTGCTTGCATTTCAACTGAATCATTGGTCACATGGCTAAAGTCACTTAGATTAAAGATTATCAGCCGATTTATATCTACGGTAACTAAGTCAGGTAACAAGTAGTACGGTTTCCAGTCTCCTTAACCCACTTTTTACAAATGTAGGCGCTGTGTTGTCAGCTGACTTGCAATTTTTGTCCTAACGCTGACAGGACATGGACTTGTGGCCTGTAATGTATGTATATTGTGTATGTTTATATGTATATGATACTGTAAAAGCTCCAATATGGTGCGATCTTATGTTTTACCAGTGAATCTTAGGATTTACCAACACGAGTTGATATATGTAAGAATTTATAAAAAAAGAACAAATTTGAACTTTCTGAACCCTTGGCGCCCGAACCGGACCCGCCCGAGCCGCCGCTTGATGCGCCTAAACACACATATACATAATAATATATATATATATATATATATAATATCAGCCCTGTATTAAACTGTCCCACTGCTGGGCACGTGCTTCTGCTCGGTATGAGAAGGGTTAGGCTATAACCCACCACGCTGGCCCAGTGCGGGTTTGCAGACTTCACATATCTTCCAGAACTTTATGTAGAACTTTTAAAGATGCAGGTTTCCTCACAATTGTTCCTACACCATAATTAACTATTCAATATGCACTTTGCAAAGTCAGAGGTGTGTGCCTTTAGATCAAACTCGAGAGCTCTGTGTAGCAGTCCATCGGTCGCCCACTCTAGACTATCGCTACTTTTTTAGCATTTAGCAATGATTCCTAATGAATACATTACTTACTGTTATAGAGTTTTCTGGAGTCCCTGGATCCGTTCCCGGGTAAAGATGACAACGAGATAACAAACTACTTGTACGCGAAAAGCTTGGAGATCGAACCCCGACCGCCAGTCAAACAGATGCCTAAGTTTGTGAGTACTAGACACTTTCTACTACTAGAAAATTTCTTAAAAAGGTCTTAATTTTTTAAGAAATTTTTTAGTTGTTCGGCTCGAGAAATTTGAAAATTTAGTAAAACAAATCATAACTCGAAAACTATGAGAAATCGCGGAACATACATGGCGATGATACCGATAGTCCACGATACGAGCAACCTATATTTTTTATTTGTACGTCAATCTTCCGGCCACCCTGTGTATATCGGTTTTGTATAAAATAAATGTGTGTGTGTGTTCCCAGCCCCGGCGGTACCCGGAATTGTCTCTGAAGCAGGTGAAAGCTTCCCGGAGACAGCAGCACACCACCGACACTACCTCGCATCACTCCACCTGCAGCGACGACAACCTTAGTGAGTTATACCTGCCTCACTTGAACTGCAGTCACGCGCATACTTGAAGACATAAACAGATAGATTAGTTGTACTAATACTTTCAAGACCATAATTAGAATACACTACACTGCACGGATAGCATAAGTGGTCGCCTCACCACTGCCGACAACATTCGGCAAGAATAATTTGTGTGATTCACAAATGGTTGTTCCGAATCTAGATGTTTTTTGTGTCCGTTTATTGCACGTTTGTAAAGCAAACAACACAGAAAATGTTCCTACTGTAGTATTTTTAAAAAGAGAATTAAAAGTAAATACGGCCATAGAGCCACACCTGTATCCGCACAACGCAAGCGCGTAACGCTTCCTTATTTTTCTATTCGTACCGTCGTTTTTATATTCCTGAAGAGGTAAGCAACCTGTAACCTTGTAAAAATCATAGTTACAGCCAAACAGGATTTTAGGCCCCACGTGACAGTCTATTGCTATTGCTGTCTACCAGGATACTGGGCATATATTCTAACTATGTGTTACTACTAAGAATATATAATAATAACTAGCTTTTGCCCGCGGGTTCGCTCGCGTTAATTTAGAATTTGACAATCAATTCGGGTTGTACTCTGCTTGTAATAATATAATTCAATCATGATTCGAAAGACACGTGGCGCCATCTATTATCATAAGAACGTTATTGTTATTTTCCTCGGGAACAGTAAATTTTTTCGGGATGAAAGGTAGCCTATATCCGTTTCTGTACACTTGACTATGTATATGCAAAATTTCAGAATTATCGGTTCAATGGTTTAGGCGTGAAAAAGTAACAAACAAACAAACTCATTTTCGCTTTTATAATATTAGTTAGGATTCCCGATCCAGAGTCAACATAGTAGTCGTATTTACTACTCCTAGATCTAAAGTCCAATGTTTTCCTTGTCTTATTTAGTAAACAAATAACGAGCTAAACACAATACATATAGACCCATCTCATAATTGACTGATTTTATAATGACTTGTTTGTTTGTTTGCCAAATATGATAAATAAAGAAAAAGTAACTATATAAATAACAGTTTAAACTGGTTTATTCCGTTATAACTTAAAAAAAAGAATGGACGAGAAAAGACTGACTAAGAAAGTTTATAAGGCTAGTGTGAATGGAACAGACGCAAGAAGAAGACCTAGGCGAACGTTTCTTGATCAGATCGGAGGCGTTCTGGATAAAGGTCAGGTTAAGAGCACCTTAAACCGGCGAGCGTGTATGAGGAATGTGATGAAAGTGAATGAAGCCAGAGAAGTGTGTCAGGATCGTAGCAAATGGAAATCCGTAGTATCTGCCTACCCCTCTGGGAAACAGGCGTGAATCTATGTATGTATGTGTGTGTAACTTAAAAAAGTTCCATAGTTTTCGAAATCATTCACAACACATACTACATATTCCTAAGCATATATAACTGTTTGTTTGCAGGTATATCACAAATATCGCCGACGTCAGCGTGGGACGGCGCCTCTGTACAATCGTTACCTATACATATGCTGCACGACGATCATAGAGGTCAGTACATTATATAGCTCAGGGGTCACCAAGCCACCGGGTATATAATAATAATAATAATTTATTGATTACAGTGTTAAAACATGAATACAGTCCATAAAGTACTTAGTATAGGTAATATAATATGGATGCCTGTACTAGGGTACAACTGTGCCGAGAGCCAGACTGTGGCGCTTGCGGAGCAATGTTAGCCAGCGGGCCGTAGTTTGAACACGCCTGTTGTAAAGTAACGAAGTCTGCAAACAGCTGTAACGCTAATATACAATCTGGACATGTTAGCAGAAGAGTGACTATACAGCTTATTTTGTATATGAATCAGTGGAAAACACATATCATAAAAACATATTATATTTTTCATATTGATAAATAACAAATATAACGCCTTTTATCGCGCATCTTAACAAAATCAACAACATCATGCAACTGTTATTTAATTTTAACAAGGAGTACATTGAACTGCGCATGCGCAGTTTAATTCTTATTTAAAATATGAGAATAAAAACAAATTTAGACCAGTAAGATATTTTTGTTTATAATTATATCTTATCTTATGTGGGGGCCAGTCAGTGCAGACCGGCGACACTTCAACCCAGTGGGATCTTTTGTGTCGACACTCTCCCAATAACGACTGCCATATATGATTATTTTAATTATATATACCCATTATGATTATATATACCCCGTCACTATAGTTTCCCAAAATTTGGACGAGAATGCAGATAAAATCTTTATAGGGTGCAACAGTAAGAAATTGTCTTATTTTCTATTGGTAAGGGTAGCAGTGGCTTATAAAAACTCATGGTAATATAACATCTGTGTTAATTTATATGTTTTTTGCTTGTTACAGGTAGCAAATCAGAAATAGTAAGCCCGCGGCTGGAGCGATGTTCGTTGAGCCAGTTGAGCCAGCTCAGCTTGTTCGATAAGGGGCTCGCGCTCTTCGACAAGAACAAACCGACACACAACAACAAGTCAGTTATTATTTATATTTTATACTTTTTATATGTACTAGGTTTTGCTCGTGCCTTCGTATTCGTGAACCAGCTCGCAGGAAAAGACAGTGAGGTCCAAGCGGGGTCTGACACCACACGGTCTCCTGGATTGTTCCCAACGAGTAACACTATAATGTCACTGTGTGGAAAAATATTATTTTAGGTTATTCTTATGTGTTCTTGTAGATGGTCAAATGAAATGCTTCATGGTGGACATGGGAATATTTTACTAGTACCATAATATTGTCTTCTGTTTACGCGAAAGTTATTCATTGAAATTAAACCACTATATACGGATTTTATCACGTTGTTTATTTGACACTTTATTACAAAATTTTGAAAACTGTTATATTACTATTACTATTAAACTTTACTAATTTTTAAGCTTATTAAATTATTGAAACTATTAAAACTATTTATACTATTACTATACTATTATACTATTTATATTTGTGTTTACACTTTCCCCGACGTTTCGGTTGCTTTTCAGCAGCCATGGTCACGTGGAAACTAAGATGGCAGTTGTCTCAATGTTCCAGTGTAGTTATTTCAAAGCACCCGAACATAATTTAATCATGGGTGTTTCTATTTACGCAGAATGAGCTCAAAGTATCATGAAGTCTAGCTGTGGTTTGCTTCTTCTTGGGTTTGACTATTTGAATTACTGCATCCCAAGCTGGTGGTACATTCCAACCATCTTCTCTATTGAAATTAGGATGTTTTTTAATTTCAATAGCCTCGCTAGGCATCCTTGGTAGTTTTACCAGTTATAAATAATACAAACACGTTGTAAGCTACGAGCTAACTGAGAGGTAGCGGGGAGACTTGTGTCGCGCGGCGCTACTGCATACTTGCGCCTGACTACACAACACTAACGCGTCTGCAGTGTCGCTACAATATCATGCAGTAACGCTGATACGTTGGCACCACTTCTTACTCAATCGGTAACAACGTTAAAATTCATCATTCTTACTAATATTATAAATGCGAAAATGTGTTTGTTTGTTTGTTACACTTTCACGCCTTAACTATTCAACCGGTCAACATGAAATTTTGCATACACGTTGTCAGCGGTACAGAATAGGACATAGGGTACCTTTCATCCAGAAAAACAACTGTTGCAAACCTAACCTACATTTACGCGAGCGAAGCCGCGGGTGAAAACTAGTTTATTCATAATTGTGACTTCATTTAAGATTTGTTTTAATGCAAGGCATATGCAATTCTACGCGAGAAAATCGTCAGATTTTGGTTTTTATTCCTATCATCTTTAATTTATTATGCCATGCTTCGACAGCATTTGTGGCATGGTGTGCAATTTCCAAAACAGACCACACTTTAAAAAAATGTTTCTAAGGTTTAGAAATCTAGTTAGATTTCTAAGATTATATAGTTCAGTAGTTTCTGAAATTTCTTGTTTAGTCGGTGAGTGATTTTGTAATGCTTTTACCGCCGGGATTTGCAGCCGAAACCGAAACCGTAAAATCAGCCTTGAGTTCAGTGTTGGCCGAAATCCAATCTTATTTAGACATCTTAAAATTTCTATTGTATACTGCATATTTAATCTCAAAGTTATATTATTTCTGGCATTGCAACATCCACTGTCAACGAAAACCTAAGCTGGCTACTACGAGGCACGATCTAATCCGAACGAAGCGCAACATTTTACAAACACTAAGTTTTGGTGCAGTCAAGGTTTTAGGGCTGAAACCGAAACTATGGACTACGAATCCAAACCCGAATCTTCGGTCGGTTACACGGCACTAGGTACATACATACATACATTCATAGATTCACGCCTGTTTCCCAGAGGGGTAGGCAGAGACTACGGATTTCCATTTGCTACGATCCTGACACACTTCTCTGGCTTCATTCACTTTCGTCACATTCCTCATACACGCCCGTCGGTTCAAGGAGCTCTTAACCTGGCCTTTGTCCAGAACGCCTCCGATCTGATCGAGAAACGTTCGCCTAGGTTTTCCTCTTGCGACTGTTCCATTTACACTAGCCTTATAAACTTTCTTAGTCAGTCTTTCCTCGTCCATTCTTTCTACATGTCCAAACCAGCTTAACATACCCTTTTCTATTCTTGTAACTATATCCACTTTCATGCCGCATCTCTCTCTAATCACACTATTTCTTATTCTATCTTTCAGAGTCACAACACATATGCTTCTCAACGCTCTCATTTCTACAGCATTTATTCTGCACTAAGTAATGATGATTTATTTACAGATGCGGTACGAAGGACGAGCCACCTTCGCCGCGAGACAGGCATTCGCCGCGACACGACCGCTCCGTCAGTTTGTACGTATCATATTATTTTGTTTATTATATTAGTAGCTAGACTTCCACTAGATGGATAGACAATCTAGGCATAGTATGACGACATTGTAACAGTAAGAGTGAACATTTTAGGGCCTAGAAGAAGAACTGGAAAAACATCACCTTGAGTAATAAATAGTCGGCCTCGATGGCGTAGTGGTTAGTGTAACCGACTGCCACGCCTGAGGTCGCGGGTTCGATTCCCGCACAAGTCAAACATTTGTGTGCATGGACATGGATGTTTGTCTTGGTCTGGGTGTTCCTATGTATAATATGTATGTATTTACAAAAAAAAAAAACAATATATGTATGTTTATCCATTGTCTAGCACCTATAGTACAAGCTCTGCTTAGTTTGGGCTAGATTGTGTTGTGTGAATGTGGTAGAATATTATTATTATTATTATTTACTTCATCTAAAATAGTCTATTTTCTTACAATGATATAAAATTATTATATTAGTTTATCAGATCTGTGTTTCTTTTTTTCAATTTCAATATTACCTATATTGACATTGGTAATTTTGCTAAATTGATTGCTCGAATGCTACAAGAAGATAGTAAATCTTCTTGTAGCATTCCACCTATCAAGTTCGACATATACGTTTTTATTATTATGACAATAGTAGTCGCTGTGCTAAAAATATGTGACAGGCACCTATCTGTTTGGTTTTGTTAGCTTTACTTTCCTCCAGCAGTGGTGCCGTCATATTGCGTCCGCTAAATGACGGCACGGCACGCTATGACTGCTGATGTCACGTGGAACGTGCCGTATTCTGACGGCCGTTATCGGTGGAAAATGGACGATTTAATGTTATTGTTATACTTATAAGATGAGCAACCATTAGAAGACAAAAATAATCTTATTGTGGGAGTGATTTACACAAATCTCATATTACCGAATGTTTTCGGAATTCGGAGCGTTCTGTCTGCACTGTAATGATAAGCAATTGGGTAAAAAATTTCGTCTTACACCAGTAGGACTATCATGAAAATGTCTAACCAAAATTTCGGGCCGAACAAAAATAACTTAGTTTAGTAAGTAAAGTTTCTTCGTATTTCTATATTTCAAAATGACATAACTCCGTGGTTCGGATTACTTCAAAAAAGGGTTTAAGGAATCAAGGGGTTACGTACTCGGAATAAATGTGTTTTACGGTACAAACAGTCAATCTGAAACTTCGACCTTTACATCTTATGGTAGGTCTACAGTTTCATTCGATTATGTATCAAATCACAAAATAAATGAATTATTTAATATTTCTCTTAATTCTTTACATTTTATAATGTTAGCTATTCCTCGGGAACAGTGCTTATCTCTGGATGGCAAGTACGTTATGTCCGAAAAATAATTTCAATGGCCGCTAATGGCGGTACTGCTATTTGTCGTTATGGTGTCATTTAACGCATTAAACGCTTTCTAGGAAATCTCGCCATCATGTTTCCATAACCAAGGTTTTAGCGACGTCATTCGCTGCTATATAGCGACTCTATAACCAAGGTTTTAGGAACGTCACTCCTAGCTATATAGCGACTCTATAAACAAGGTTTTAGTGACGCTATTCGACGCTATATAGCGATTCTACAACCAAGGTTTTAGCGACGTCATTCGACACTATATAGCAATTCTACAACCATGGTTTTAGCGACGTCATTCGACACTATATAGCGATTCTACAACCAAGGTTTTAGCGACGTCATTCGACACTATATAGCGATTCTACAACCAAGGTTTTAGCGACGTCATTCGACACTATATAGCGATTCTACAACCAAGGTTTTAGCGACGTCATTCGACACTATATAGCGATTCTACAACCAAGGTTTTAGCGACGTCATTCGACACTATATAGCGATTCTACAACCAAGGTTTTAGCGACGTCATTCGACACTATATAGCGATTCTACAACCAAGGTTTTAGCGACGTCATTCGACACTATATAGCGATTCTACAACCAAGGTTTTAGCGACGTCATTCGACACTATATAGCGATTCTACAACCAAGGTTTTAGGAACGTCACTCCTAGCTATACAGCCACTCTATAACCAAGGTTTTAGCGACGTCATTCGAAACTATATAGGTAGCGATTCTACAACCAAGGTTTTAGGAACGTCATTGGACGCTATATAGCGATTCTACAACAAAGATTTTAGCGACGTCATTCGCCGCTATATAACGACTCCATAACCAAAATTTTATCGTCATTTGTATATACCGCTATAACCAAGTCTAAATGAATGCTTACGTTATGTTATGGACAAAATAATGCATAAGTCACAATGGGTATGTCTGATAGTTTGTTCTAAGCTCAACGAAATGTAACGCCGTTTTGTGTTTTTATGCGGTCGAGTCAAAACAAGGTGATTAGGGTGCCTAGTGCGAGACGAATAGTTTATACGTTAACACGATCGAAACGTTTACCGCGTTTGGGTCTCTGATTGGTTAAGAGCTTGGAGCGGGCTAATCGGAGTGCCGAACGTCATAAACGTCACAATATAAATAAAACTCGCGTTAGGCACTCAGAATATACATAGATGCTTTATTCTACTTTATCGTTTAATAGTTTTCACCCGCGGCTTCGCTCGCGTAAATGTAGGTTAGGTTAGGTTTGCAACAGTTGGAACATGGGGAGTCCCACACGCCCCGCCGGTGCCGTCCCCTAGCCGGCGGATAGTGCATCAAGCATTTTTCCTGGGTACCAAAAAAAAAAATAAAGGTTTGCAACAGTTATTTTTTCTGGATGAAAGGTACCCTATATCCTATTCTGTACCCCTGACAACGTGTATGCAAAATTTCATGTTGATCGGTTGAGTAGTTAAGGCGTGAAAGCGTAACAAGCAAAAAAACTCATTTTCGCATTTATAATATTAGTTAGGATTACTTGTTATGGGAATCGTGTGTATTTTAAATTTAACAAGCGTCGTGGTCGACTTTTCCTTTGTATGTCTCTACTTGGTGTTCTGCAGACAATCGTCAACGTGCGAGCTGCGCAAGCCGCTGGCGTTATCACCGCGCGGCGCCATCGTGGATGCGGAGCTGTTCTACTCGCGTAGCGTGGAGCACCTCGCCGGGGCGACAAGCGCGCGCAAGCCCGAGCGGGCGGAGCGCGGGGACGAGCGGGTGCCGCCGCTGTTACCGCGCGCCGCCGACGAGCGGCCCGCGCCCGCGCCACCCGCGCCCCCCGCGCCGCCGCGCCGCGCCGCCGAGCCGCCCGCGCCTGACCTGCCGCCCGAGCCGCCCGACCGCCCGCTGCCCAGCCCCAAGCATCACGACTTCTTCAGGTACACACACTACTGCTAACTGTTAGCGCGCGCCCCTCCCGCGCCAGCCCCAAGCATCACGACTTGTTTACATACTACTTTACCAAGTGTTGTCGATTTGAGAATGTGTGTGTATTTTATTTGTCTAGTAATAATAATAATAATAATAATCCATTTATTTGTGAGAATATTGTTTTTACAATGGTGTTACATAATTAGAATGTTCAAAATATTCTGCCGTTTCCAGCGTACAAATCTTAAACGAGATTACAAGATTAATAGCAGGATAATTAAATATTTCAATAAAAAATATATATCATTTGAAATTAACATAAAATGTCTGTAAAATATTACTATGTCATATGAATGCCATGTTACATTTTATTGAGATAAGCTTATGACTACAAGATTAGAAAATAAAATATTACAATAAAAATTATAAATAATTTGTAATTAACATTGAATTTCTGTAAAATATTATTATAATGTCATATGAATGTCATGTTACAATAAAAACTTTGAGTCAAATTTTTCACATAGGAAGTCAGCAGCATAAGTACATTTTCTATTTAGACAAAAGGTATTAGGAGTAAGCCGCGATTACACCCGACGAACCAATCAGAGCGCGGGGCTTAGCTACGTAACATTATGTGACGTCGCCGAGGTTCGAGGACTGCGGTATTGTGGCGGCCGGTTCAGTCAGCCATGTCGCGTATCACCTATGTATGCTAGCTATCACACTACTATACTAGCTTTTGAACTAAAGCGAGCCATTGGCGACAAATATATAAATTACGCATTCGATGATCGCAGATAGAGCCCACACAGAAAGCGGAGGCGGAGTGGTAGCGGTAGCTAATTATTAGACGCAAACGAGCCTTGCGCGACTGAAATATAAATTACACATTCAAAGTTCGCGTATGGCAAACATAAAGCGCGCCACACACGGAAGGCGGACCGGCAGCGGTGCGAAGCCATGGCGGTCACGGTGCGGAAGTCTACACACTTATAGCATACACGCGGTTGCGTCGCGGAAGCGATGCGGAGCTGTCTATGTGTACGTCGCGGTGTTAGCAAGGAACATTGTGAACAGTTTGATTCACTGCATTGTAATTTTATTCCATAGTATATTCTTATAAAGCGTTTACATATCGTCATATAAACAACAATGCAGTTGTAACAAGTTTTTCAGTAAAATCCATTGCAAAAAATACGCAATTATGTAAAAATATACAATTTTAAAACCGCTATTAGCACGCCTCCGCACCTCAATCGCTCTGTGTAAAGTATTTCATACATTAGATAAGAATACAAAGTTTGGGTCCTCATACCTCTGCCGAACGACCAAGGCATGGAATTCTCTGCCAAGGCACGTGTTTCCTTCTTCCTTCAATCCTGGGTTCTTTAAGCGGGGCGTGAAAAAGCATCTTCTCAGGCCGTCAAAGTAGAGACCTCAACATCGCCTCGGCTACTGTGGGGGCGATGTGGAGGTCACTGCTCTTAGACCACACGACTGCTTACCATGAGGTGGAGTGTGGTCATTTTGACGAGCAAAATAAAAAAAAAAATAAAAAAATAAAAAAGTATTACCGGCTCTGCACTACACCGCAGCCACGGTTTGTTTGTACTCTTTGTAGTACCAATACGTATACGCCTCCGCTCCGGATCGTGTGTGTAATGTTTTCTGAATTATATAAATACTATGCTTTGCATCTGCCCAGATGCGAAAATAATTTGTAGTCAGATCTGACACTATGACGCCATAAAAAATTGTTGAAACCCGAAATTAACAAAAAATTTGGAAAAATTTATTTTCCTTGAATACGTATAAAGATGTCCCGTGGAAAATGTCCTCTTAAACTATTTACCTCTGGACTTCGTTTTACCATATTTTTACAATAACCTGTATATTAAAACGATATTACGTATTGGGACTCGCGTCATATCGTGTTGCCATGCGACTCGACGTAGTACTTTACAGTTATGAAGGGACCAGAAGTCGGTCGGTGAACAAACGTTGTCTCGTCACGTGCCGGTAACAGGGCTGCCAATAAAATAAAAACGAATGAACGTCAAAGTTCTAAACTATACTATAAAGTTATTTTAATTGTCACGTTTAGCAAAGCAAGGGCGTAGTATCAATGAGAAGAACGGAAAAGAAACTCGCACAAGCTTCCCTTTTAAAAATTTTATTCTTAGAAATTATATCTGTAAGCAACCATTTATCATTTTAGTTAGAAGTAGTATACATAGACTGCACTTGTTACCTAGAGGGTTAGGCTACACCAGACACACTTGCTACGCTTTACCCACTGAAGTAAGCTCACATATCGAAACGATTAATAATAACGTGATAGAAATTGTATTGAAAGGCAATTAATAAGTAGCAGGCCGGATTCTGAATAACTTGATAGACGTCTGAACCTGAATTTAAACGCAGCTGATGAATTGTGGGTATAACTAACACAGACCCTTTCTGTTCGGAGCTACGCTTCCGAAGAGCTCAGCGCTTTACATTTGTGCATTGCATGCACATTTGAGACGCGTTAATTTTATCATTTTATTAGACTTTCTAAGTCAGTTCGAAATCGAGCAGCGACCGAGCTCAACTACCATTAAACCATTAAGTTTACCATTTTTAATATTAATTTACCATTTAGTAACCAATTGTTAAGTAATAAGTGTTTTTACCAATATTGACTTTAGAATAAATAATATCTCTTAACAAACCAAAAAAAATAAAAAAATAATCATGTGTGGACGAAGAAGTTATATCGAAAGTTCACGACTGAAGCCAGGCTATAATAAAGTTATGCCTACCCTTTCAGGAATATTCAGGCGTAAGTTTCATGAGGATGATGAGTCGGACTGGCAGCCCTATTCAGTAGGTCTTGTTCAGGTGTATACAATGTAGCACCGTGGCCGCTGATAAGAGAAACACATTGCCGTATTGAGTTTCATGTCGAACTGCGATGTTAAATAATTCGTTATCTATTTATGTAATACGACACCGAACATTCGGTATATAGTATATTAAATTGTTGTTTGTCTGTCTATTTGTATGTATGGTACAGTCAGTGAATGTGATTATTTGTGATGTTATCTAGTATCCTGCTTCTCATTTTGACTATTATTGAAAAATATAAATAAACAACCGCATTTAGTCACGGACTGCCTTTGCATAGTCACAAAGTGTAAGTGTATGCGTCATCATGCCATCCTACTGTCTACTTTACATTTATATTGAATTAATTATTATTATTATCTTTTCTTTTTTTAAAGTCTAGTATATGGTATACCGTATAATGGCTGCAACAACTTGTTGATATGACTTATAAAATACTGAAATTATATTTAAATGGCGATTTAAAAGAGTGGCCGTGAGTTTCTTGCAGGTTTCTTCTTATAGACAACTACCCTTTGGCTGAACATAACAATTAACTTCAGTAACTTAGTAAACTCATTAACCTATATATCGCACTCTTAATAACACAGCGACTTAACTCGAATTTTGGAAGTATGGCAATTTGAACTCTAATTGTATTACTATAAATTGTACTATTATGTTTGTCTTAAGTAATGTCAGTAGTGTTTAAATTTGTTTAATCCAAAATACTCAGATAAGTCTCTGTTTTATTTAGAGTGCGATATTTTGACGTTCATAAGTGTTACTTTGTGACCTGAATGAATAAATGATTTTTGACTTTGACCTTAACGGAAATAAAAAATGCCATCACTACATTTACACAAAGTAGGCGGGGCTTATTAAAACTAATGCGTATCGTTATAGATATATCGATGGCGTAGTGGTTAGTGTAGCCGACTGCCACGCCTAAGGTCGCGGGTTCGATTCCCGCACAAATCAAACATTTGTATGCATGAACATGGATGTTTGTCATGGTCTGGATGTTTCTATGTATAATATGTAGGTATGTATTTACAAAAACAGTATATAAGTATGTTTATCCATTGTCTAGTACCCATAGTACAAGCTCTGCTTAGTTTGGACTGGATGGTGTTGTGTGCATGTGATAGAATATTATTAATATTAATAGGTTTGAGTTCGAGACATTAACAGGTATTAAATATACTGTGAAAATCCATTTGCCCAATCACCCTCTTTCCCCCTCCTGCTCCTTCTACTTCCCACTTCCCACACTCCCGAAAAGCAACCGAAACGTCGGGGAAAGTGTAAACATAAATATAAATAGTATAATAGTATAGTAATAGTATAAATAGTTTTAATAGTTTCAATAATTTAATTAGCTTAAAAATTAGTAAAGTTTAATAGTAATAGTAGTGGAACAGTTTTTCAAAATTTTGTAATAAGGTGTCAAATAAACAACGCGATGAAATCCGTATATAGTAGTTTAATTTCAATGAATAACATTCGCGTAAACAGAAGACAAAATTTATAAAACTTTGTTATTTGTATACAAAATTTATGAACTATCTTTCTTTATTATCTTTGATTATAAACTATCTGATCACTGTGAGTAATTAAAGAGCTATTTTATTGCGTAACACTTATTGAACAGCAGTCATCAAATTTTCAGTTTGATCGTAGTTCAAGGTTTGTAAATATTGTTGAACTAATTGCTTAGTGTTAGCATAATTTTTGTCATAAATCGCAGTTATTTTGTTTATATTATTATAAAGAAATGAACCTAAAAATGCGAAAAACCTATTGGTAAATATATACTTAGATTAAAAGCAAAGTCGCACCAAACAGCTAGTTTAATATAAAAAACATATATAATACATACACAATTAAAATCACGCGTGCGAGCCATAATTATAATCAGATAATATCGACCGCGCGCGTATTTTGGTCACTTTGTGTTCGTTACTCGGACAGGTAAGTTTGTGTCACAGATGACATTACTCCATAAATTGTAATATACAATGTGTTTGGTGAGTGGTGTCGGAGATTTTAATAGCATAATATATGGTCATTTATATCTACAATCCATGCTTCAGTATTATTTTTTATGTTTTTTGGGCGAAATGGTGGCCATTTTGTTTATTTTGTTATCTAATCACGGACACACGTGGTAATTTAGCGATATAGTCGCTTGTGATAGTCCAAAAACAAAAAAGGTCTTGTTTTACAGCTCATAGTATAGCTAACATGTTTATGATAAAACATTTTTAGAATCTATCTCAGTTCAATTTAAAAAATATATGATAACAGAAAATTATTTTGCTGTATTTTTTTGTTATTTCACTTTTTCACAAAAAGAAAGTAATATAAAAAATAATACTGAAGCATGGATTGTAGATATAAATGACCATATATTATACCATTAAAATCTCCGACACCACTCACCAAACACATTGTATAATAATGTGTCTGTTTGTTCCCTCTACGCACAAACACAGTCCATACATTGTAATATGCATGTATATCTATGATCGATTAACTTATTTAATCTTATGGTGTGAAAGCATCGATTTTAGATCGATATACACTGGAAAGTTTCGTTTAATTGATCTAAGAAACTGTCTATTCGATTAATCGATTTAATCGTGCATCGATTCATTTGCCCTCAATTCAAATTCATTAAATATATTTTTTTTTGTCAGTACTGACGTTTCTTCTGGTGCAGAGTAGCAAAAGCTGCTAACAGTCGGTTGCTAACATTGAATAGATAATATTATACATTGGTCAACATCGTCTTAGCCATTTGAAGGAAGATACCTAAACAAAGTATAGTAGAAAGATAAAGGATTTTGAAACTTCAACCGACAAGCAACTTGTCCACCTGTGAGTCTGAAGTACTAATATCTAATATTGAATGTTTTATTGTTGCAGAATGCCGGCGGTGTCACCGAAACGTTCGCCAGCGCCTCAGCCGCCCGCCAGCCCTCTCGTACAAGCCGACAGGTAAACTATTAATTGCTTAATTTAATTATTTTGAACCTACAAAACAGTGAATGTTTGAAAAATATTCGCAGTAAAAACTAGACCATAAATAAAGTCGTTGTAAAAGTTTTGTATTAGGTTGTCTATACGTAGACACATTCAATGTCGAATGTTTGTTAAATAACACATTCTTTGAAAAGATAACAGGCATTAGGAAAAAATACCCAGACTTGAGACAACTGTTTGCGCATTAACCTTTTGACCGCTACGGACGTCCATTCACGTCAAATTAAACCGTGCTCACGACGCCACCGACGGCATGGCACGTCGAAAATACGACTATTTTACAGTTCCAAATAAACATAAAAAAATATGTTTGTTGTGTTCCTTTTACCTATTATTTGAAACTACATTAATCATCGCATGGCGTAGGGGGCACGACGCTACTTTAATGCTGTGGCGGTCAAAAGGTTAAGCAAATGTTTGTCTCTTGTGGGATCGAATCATCAACACTCAGCGCAGCGACAGTGGCGAGGCGACTAGTTAAACAGCTACACAAATACATATAAAAATCATACAATCACATAATAATACATAAAGGCGGTATTTCACATGGCTATTTGTATTTGGTATTGGGTGTTTGCTGTACTTGGACGAATATTTGACCAATAGGCAAACATACAGATATTGGCAACTATGACCGTCTACACATGGAGCCAAATAAGGCGTCAAATAACAAATACATACCAAGGATGCTTCGCGAGGCTATTAAAATCAAAAAGCATTCTAATTTCAATAGAGAAGATGGTTGGAATGTACCACCAGCTTGGGATCCAGTAATTCAAATAGTCAAACCCAAGAAGAAGCAAACCACAACTAGACTTCATGATACTTTGAGCTCATTCTGCGTAAATAGAAACACCCATGATTAAATTATGTTCGGGTGCTTTGAAATAACTACACTGGAACATTGAGACAACTGCCATCTTAGTTTCCACGTGACCATGGCTGCTGAAAAGTAACCGAAACGTCGGGGAAAGTGTAAACACAAATATAAATAGTATAGTAATAGTATAAATAGTTAATAGTTTCAATAATTTAATTAGCTTAAAAATTAGTAAAGTTTATTAGTAATAGTAGTGTAACAGTGTTAAAAATTTTGTAATAAAGTGTCAAATAAACAACGCGATAAAATCCGTATATTAGTAGTTTAATTTCAATGAATAACATTCGCGTAAACAGAAAACAATATTATGCTGAATTATTGTTTAATATTTTACTTAGATATTGATAGATATTTCTGTTTACATGTGTGTATATTATGTGTATGCTCACACGTTTTATATTGTAATATAAATACTCTCGTAATGATCAATTAAAGGCACTCTGAACAAGCAATTGTAGATTTCACTACACATGCTTGCTTCTATACAAAGTCGGCATCGCGTGTACAACTATATTCGATTGTCATTCGAATGCAATTAATCGAACAACTAAGTACTAAATTTGTAATGTTAGTGTCAATAGTATTGTTTTATGTGTGTTTGTATTGTAGAGGGACAGCGTTCAAGTTCGAGTAGTTATTCGATTGTCATTCGAATACCTAAGTACTGAATATTTAAGGTTAGTATCAACAGTATTGTAATGTATGTGTGTGTATTGCAGAGGCGTAGCGTTCAAGTTCGAGTGGCGAGGAGCGCCAACACCGTCGCCGCCCGCGCCACCTCCGCTCGCACCACCGCTCACGCCTCATCACCGTATGTATATCATAACTAGATGTGTTCACGGTTTCACCCGCGTTTTGTGATTATTGCGCCGCCCTCATGGGTCGTAGCTTGATGTTATATAAAAATTAAATAAAATAATTTTTCAATTCGAACCAGTAGTTCCTGAGATTAGGGCCTTCAACCAAACGAAACTCTTCAGCTTTATAATATTAGTATAGATAATAATGTCGTCCAGACCGAATTTCGGTCACGGCGGCCAGTCTTAACGAAGACTGGCCGTCTGCGCAGGAGATATAGTGCACAAGTATGTGCCCAAACACAGGACTAACGGCTTTACGTGCTTTCCAAAGCACGGGGGTTTCTAAGCCAACTTTCTAACTCCGGACTCGTATTAAGATTTCTTAACGGAAAAACCCAATAACTTTTGGTTGACCCGATCCGGGATTCAAACCAGAGAACTCATGCACAGCAATCGCATTTACTCCCGCTGCGCCACGGAGGCAGTATATCATAGTATTGTACCATTATCTTTATAGTAATTTTATAAAGAGGAAAGATTTAATTTGTGTTTGTTTATTTGTTTGTAAAGATATAAACTAAAAACCACTCGACCGATTTTAAAAATTCTTCCACTATTAGAAAGCTATACTATAACCGAGTAACATAGGCCATATTTTATTTAATAAAAAAGGCTTCTGGCACAAGCCCAGAGGCACAGAGATATAATAAATATATACTATGACACTATGTTGAGGAATGTGATGAAAGCGAATGAAGCCAGAGAAGGTGTCAGGATCGTAGAAAATGGAAATCCGTAGTCTCTGCCTACCCCTCTAGGAAACAGGCGTGAATCTATGTATGTATGTACTATGAAACTAGTTTTCACCCCGGCTTCGCTCGTGTAGGTTAGGTTATATATAGTCACAGTACTTTTTGCTGGCTGAAAGGACCCTATGGCATTTACTGTTTCCCTGACAACGTGTATGCAAAATTTCATGATGATCGGTCGAGTAGTTAAGGCTTGAAAGCGTAACAAACAAACAAACTCACATTCGAATTTTTAATATTACGTTTAGGATTTGCCCAACTGATATGTACTATCTTATCTTCTTATCTTATGTGGGGGCCAGTCAGTGCAGACCGGCGACACTTTGACCCAGTGGGATCTTTTGTGTCGACACTCTCCCTATAACGACTGCCATAGATGTTCATGGTAGCCGGGACCAACGGCTTAACGTGCTTTCCGAGGCACGGAGCAGGCGATAATTGTCAATCAATACGCACATAATTTTGAAAAGTCATATAACTTCCGAAAGTCAGAGGTGCGCGACGTGGGTTCGAACCCGAGACCCTCTGCATTGCAGTCTGTTGGTCTCTCCACTGAGCTATCGCTGCTCCGATATGTACTATTAGCTGAATAGGTGTTGTAGCAGTTCTGACTCTGTGATTGTTTCAACAGCTGTGTCGTGTGGCACTCCTCCTCCACTACCCCCGCGAAGACGGCGTGACTCAGCCGCGCCGCCCACGCCATTACCTCCCTCCGTAAGTATACTGTATCATTTATGTCAATTTTATTAAAGGTTTAGCTCAAAGATCACGACACACAACATCCAACAGTTCATCCTCGAAGGATCGAAATATTAATTTTCACAGATTATTGTGCTCTTGCGAACTTATAACACTCTAGTGAGTCTAGTGAGTGTGGGCAGCTCTCATTATATGGTGGGCCGCCTCCAGGTGATCGGCTATCTCTTATCTTCACATGGCCCACTGGCTCTTCCCTCCAGGTGGCCCAAAGGTTGTTACTGTCAGGTTGGCCAATGGCTCATGCCTTGCGGTGGTCAGCTGGCTCATCAGAGGGGCAGCTGACTCTTACCATCAGGTAGACCGTTAGCTCTTACCATCAGGCTAGCAGTTGACTCTCACCATTAGCACCGCTGGCACTTACCACCAGGTGGGTCGCTGGCTCTTACCATCAGGTAGACCGCTGGCTCTTACCATCAGGTGGACCGCTGGCTCTTACCATCCGATGGACCGCTGGCTCTTACCATCAGGTGGACCGCTAGCTCTTACCATCAGGTGGGCCGCTGGCTTTTACCATCCTGTAGGCCGCTAGCTTTTATCGTCAGGTAGCCCGCTGGCACTTAACATTACCTCGATCGCAGGTTCTTGCCACCAGGTGGCTCTTAGCATTAGATTGGCCGCTGGCTCTTACCATCGGTTGAGCCAATGACTCTTACCATCAAGTGAACCGCTGGTACTCACCGTGTAACTCATCTTTTACCGTGTTGCAATTACAGACAGCATACGAATAAAAATTGTCTGTCTTGCATTGCAGTCGTCGTCATGCGCCGCTGGCTGTCCAATGACGACAAGCGGCGCATCCCCAGTGTACTCGGGCTCGTGTTGGCGCACCGCCAACATCTCTAACAACACTAACAACGCCAACAACACTAGCGCCAACAACAACTCCTCCACCCCGCCGCCGCTGCCGCCGCGCCCCGCGCCGCCGCCGGAACTGTTGCGTCCCGCGCACTCCACTATACTGCAGCGGAGGCATCACAACAACACGTGAGTATATAGTTATACTAGCGCCAACAACAACTTATACTAGCGTCAACAAGAACTCATACTAGCGTCAACAAGAACTCATACTAGCGCCATTAACAACTCATAGTAGCGCTAACAACAACTCATACTAGCGCTAACAACAACTCATACTAGCGCTAACAACAACTCATAGTAGCGCCAACCACAACTTATACTAGCGTCAACAACAACTCATACTAGCGCCAACCACAACTTATACTAGCGTCAACAACAACTCATACCAGCGCCAACCACAACTTATACTAGCTTCAACATCAACTCATACTAGCGCCAACAACAACTCATACTAGCGTCAACAACAACTCATACTAGCACCAACCACAACTCATACTAGCGTCAACAATAACTCATACTAGCGTCAACATTTTAACTTAATATTAAATTGGTTAAAGTTTGTCACATAAATATATCCAATAACCTTGTTTGCTCTAATACCTTGTGAATTGTAATGCATGCCGTGGCAACTTGTAATTGAAACAGCACTATTGCTTGAGCCACTCAACAAAACTTGTTAAAATCCTTTCCTAAGTGTATGTTTTGTAAGTTGTCCTATTAATAAATAAATAAACATCAACTCATACTGGCGCCAACAACAACTCATACTAGCGCCAACCACAACTCATACTAGCGTCAACAACAACTCATACTAGCGCCAACAACAACTCATACTAGCGTCAACAACAACTCATACTAGCGTCAACAACAACTCATACTAGCGTCAACAACAACTCATACTAGCGTCAACAACAACTCATACTAGCGTCAACAACAACTCATACTAGCGTCAACAACAACTCATACTAGCGCCAACAACAACTCATACTAGCGTCAACAACAACTCATACTAGCGTCAACAACAACTCAAACTAGCGTCAACAACAACTCAAACTAGCGTCAACAACAACTCAAACTAGCGTCAACAACAACTCATACTAGCGCCAACAACAACTCATACTAGCGTCAACAACAACTCATGACATTAAACCCGACAACAACTCATGACATTAAACCCGACAACAACTCATGACATTAAACCCGACAACAACTCATGACATTAAACCCGACAACAACTGTTCCTGCTAGAGCCATTAATAATTCTTGACACTAACAACAATTTATTTATTTAGGGTCTGTTTACAAATGTAACAAGAATACAATCACATAATAAAACATACCATAACAGGCTTTGTAGAAAAAGTTATATCTAATTGTAAGCAAACACTGCATGCACTTAATATTTATACATAGATACATACTTATAATAAGACGAAGTAATTTTGAATACAAAGAAAGTGTTTTATTTATTTATTGTTGGTGGCTGACGACTCCAAACAGCTCGCTTGAGAGCGTCCCATGTGTGCTCAATTGGATTTAAATCCGTAGAGCCGGCAGGCCAGTCCTACCGTGTGATTTCGTACTCCTGGGGAGTAGCGCTCACTCGTTGAGCTCGATGTGCCGGCGTATTATCGTGGACCAACACAAATTTGTTACCATAATTTATCCTGAATGGTCTGATGATGCCATCAATAACAGCTGTCTTGTATAAATTAGCTGTCATAGAGCCTTGGTACGGGACCAAAGGCGTTCGAGCTCCAATCATTATTCCGCTCCAAAAAGATACCGATTTGCCGCCTTGCTGAACGGTCCCAATGGTATTTCTTTGCCTTTCGGAACTCCCAGGCCGTCTCCAAACTCGGAGACCTCGGTTATCAGGGTGCGTACTAATCCGTGTTTCATCAACGAAAAGACAATTACGCCGGACATATTGTTCTTCGTCTTCATCTTTTTGACGCTGCCTGGCCCACTGCAATCTGCAGTCATTCCCGTGTATTTAAATGTGCTCGCCAGGATCTCCTTGATCGTAATCTAAAGTGGTGTACACAATTACGAATGGTCTCAGTGCTTAATATCCAGTCCAGTAGCAGCTCGCAGCTCTAATCTCAGTTTGGTAGCGTTAATTATTGGATCAGGGGCGGCAAGAAGTCTGATGTAACGCTTCTGAACATCACTAAAGACGGCCGGGCGGCTACTGCGAGGTCAATCAGCCAGGTTGCCTATGCTCCAGTACCTCTGCAGGGTAGTAACGACGCAGGTTTGGGAAACGAAACTCTGGTTGCCATTTACCTTGTAGAATATCCTTCTTCACGCAATAACACTATTCTTGCTCGCAAGACTTCAGACAGTCCGCCTGCCAAAACAGCTTTCTGGCAGAAACAAGAATGAGGGTCATTTATCATTGACCTCGTTTTTATATAAAAAACAATAGAACATTTTATGTTTTCTACATTTAAATGATGTATTCTTAAACAAAGAACACAAACTTAAAAATTATTTTTACATATTTTAAGTAATTAAAAAATATTAGACCTTTTTATATGTGTATGTTATCCCTATCTGCAGCGTTGCTACAAAATTCGCAAGCAAATCAGTTTTAATGTATCATGACTTTGTTTATTATGCTTTCACGCCTTAACTACTCGCCCAATCATCATGAAATTTCGCATACACGTTGTCAGGGAAAAAGAAACGGACAAAAGGTATTTTTCAACCAGAAAAACGTACATTTAATTATTTGTATTAAAATTCGCAACCGTTACCTTTTTCGATATGTCAAAGGCATTTGATTTCGTTTCACATAATTTATTATTGATTCAACCGGAAAAGTGTGGTATCCGTGGCTCTGCACTTCAGTGTATTAGAAATTACTTGCAGGATAGAATTCAACGTGTACCACAGCTACATAGTAATCCTAAATTAAAACACTACCTATCAAATTTTACACATAATTGTTCAGGTGTACCACAAGGAAGTATCTTGGGACCTCCTCAATTTTTATCATATATTTTTTTACGTTTATTTATTTTACAAACATAATTATTGGGAAATGAAAAGATAAGGGAATAGTTTAAAGGTGTCAGAGAAAGTTCTATTGACTTACCTCATGCACATTATTATGGAAAGGTAGATGTCATGGAAAATTTAAATATAAATAGTAGTTTTCACTCGTAATATTAAGGATATTAAGGAGTATTGTGTGTTGTTCTAGTGGCGCGGGCGCCAGCTCCGGTGCGGGCGCAGCACCCCGCCTGCCGCCCAAGCCCGCTGCCGCGTCGCCTGCCAGGCCCTAGCGCCTCGCTCGCGGCCGCCGCTCTCCTCGCCCCATCCGCCAGGCCCTAGCGCCTCGCCCGCGGCAGCCGCTCACTGCGCGCCGCTCGCCAGGCTCTTAGCACCTCGCCCGCGGCTACCGATCGCCGGACCCAAACGCCTCGCCCGCGGCTGCCGCTCGCCAGGCCCTAGCGTCTTGCTCGCGGCCGTCACCACCTTGCGCCGCACGCCAGGCCCAAGCACCCCGGCCGCCGCTCACCTCGCGCCTTCTGCCAGGCCCTAGCGCCTCACCCGCGGCCGCCTCGCGCCGCCCGCCGCATGCGAGGCTAACACTGCGCAACTGCCGACACAACAACCACACATACAGTGTGTGTGTGTGTACGTACACTATCAGCACATCACAATCAAACTTATATTACACATTCCATTATTTACTCTACCTCATGTTTTGTATATCTAATGTGTCATCTTATATAATAACGGAATGTATCTAAAACATCAACCGATATATACTTACGGTTTTAAATGCACCGGAAAACTTTAAAAAAGTTACCTGTCTATATTTTCTTTCTTTGCATATAAGAAGGTGATTAACACACATAATACTCGACTTCTAGATATCAAAATGAAACATGCCCCAGATTTAAACTTAGACGTCGCACGGGTATTACAAAACCTTAACTAATTATACACCTAAGCCTTTCTCATGAATAACTCTATCTATTGGTGAAATCCACATGAAAATCCATTCAGTAGTTTTTGAGTCTATCGCGAACAGACAGACAGTCGCGGTGGGGAACTTTGTTTTATAATATGTAATGAAGTAAATGATCATGGATGAATGATATTCCGTTAATATAAGATGGTCGTGTGATATACCGTACACGCTTCAGCTCGAGAGTAAACTATACAATACAGTGCTGTGCGCAGTGCCAACTAATAGCCGAGTGCCTAGTACGAGTTTGTGTTACGTTAACGAGACCGACACGGTTATGATGCGTGATGATTTTTCGGCGCTCCGATTGGCACCAATCTCTTAACCAATCAGAGAGCCAAACGCGGTAAATGTTCAACTCGCCTAGGCCCTCATGTAGATATACTACGGGCCTATACACAGTGTACTAATTATCGACTGCACTAGTGACAGATTCACTGCACTGCTTAGTGGTTTACTTTTCTTGCCTCTAGTGCATTACTTAATCTTGCCTGCTAGGGACTTGCCTCGTCACTGCCGCCGCGCCGAGTGTTGAAGGTTCAATTTCTAAATCGGACAAAAATTTACGTGAACCACAAGTCTGGGTGTTCTTTGTGTCCGTTGTTTGAATGTTTGTAAAGTCAGACACGACAATTTCGGATTGGGTTACCCGGTTCTCCCCTTATACAGAATGTCCCAGAAGTTGATGTCAAGCCGGAATCAGGTAACAGGCTAAGTTATAATAGCTATCAGAAAAATATAAAAATTTAAGTTACGTATTTTAAAAATTATAGGCATTTCAAAGACAATTTTAAAACATTGAATTTTATGACATTTAAAAATAAATTATTCTATTTTCTTTTAAACAAATGTTACTATTCAACGTATGACTTCCTAAATGAAACTTTAAAATCCTATAATTAAATTAATTTATACATTTGACATTTTCTTAATTATCTTAAAAAAGTCTACACCTGTGACGGTCTTTTCACTCCTGTTACTACAGATATTTACTTTTTAATATTATTTTTTTTATGTCATCTCGAATAATCGGTAAAAATCTAAAGCTTAAAGAAGCATTAGCCTCTTACCTGATTCCAGCATGACGTCGAGTTCTGAAACACCCTTTATTGTTTCCGACATGACGTCGATGTCTGTAACAACCTGTATACATCCGCCGATGTTGACTGCACGGATGGCGTAATAATTTAAGTGGTCGCCTCGCCTCGTTGTGGCTTCGAATCCCACATGGGACAAACATTTGTGTGAACCACAAGTAGTTGTTCCAAGTCTGGGTGGTCTTGTTTGAATGTTCGGAACGTCCCCCGCGACGCAGGAATTATTCTTAGTGCGTAGGTGTTTCTTAAAGAAAAAATGCGTGTCAAACAGTTATTACCTTATTACACAGCTGATTCTTGTTTTAACTGACATTTTGTTAAAGTAGAGTACCTGGAATGGAGCAATAGGTTCACCAAATAATCAAGTAGCGACTCGTATAATAGGCATGACGTAAAAAAATGTGTCTGTCTTTTAGATTAGCAAAAAATATTGGACATGTATTTTTTTCTTTTGTCCCATGAACTAATGACAACGAAGATACAACGCGTTTAAATTTCATGTTACGCTATTCGGTACAAATTTTACAAAAGCGTGGCGTCACAAGCCTTAACTCCCGAACTTTAATGCGTTATATCTTAGTAAATTTTTATTATATTGTTAAAACAAAAAATAGATGACCAATATTTTTTGCTAATCTAACAGATGGACTAATTAGAATTACTTATTTTAACCCTGTCATCATGCTTATTGTATTCGAATAATTTTCGAATACAGTAACACGCTGTATACTTTCAGCACAAAAGCTCGGCTTGCCCTATCAAGTAACAAACCTTTGAAACAGATTACAATGAACAATGCTTGCCTCCGTGGCGTAGCGGTAGTGAATGCGACAGCTAACCTAGGGGTTTGCGATTCAATTCCAAAGTCAAGTTATTGAGATATTCTGTTAAAGGTGCTGATAGACTTGTGCATTCATAGTAAAGAATATTCTAACTAATGTAACATAACAGAATACTAAACGGGAGCATTCTAACGAGCGTTCTAGCAAGCATTCTAGCGAGCATACCATTGAAAGGACAGTAAATTTGCTTCGAGCTTTTTGCCGAGCCGAGACGTTCTGTCATCGTTTCGCGACCGAGTCTGACATCGTCGTGAAGGATATTTTTTTGACGAGCATTGTCTAAAGCGTTCGCTAAAATGTTCGTAGCGATGTTTGGCTCTGTTCGTTGTTCAGCTCGACAATTTAAAAACGGTGATAACTCGATGTTTTGTTATAAGTGAATGCTCAATTCTATCAGCACATAAAGGATTACTTATTAGCAGTAAATATTGTGTGTCTGTCACTAATGTAGTTGAGTATCACGTTAGTTTGTAGTTCAGGCGGTACTCCAGCGCTTAGGCCGTAGCTGCAACAAGCTAACAGTACGCTGCTGACTATGTTAAAGTTTGCGGCAGACTTTAGCGTTTAATATCTGCGCTTCTAGTAAGTACAAGTTTGAAAACAGAAACTCTTTATATAGTGAAATTCGAAAGGTATAATTTACTATAGTATTTTTAATATTATTTTACTGCGCCAAGTGTTGTGTGTTCGATCTCCACACTGAATCTGGGTCTTCTCGTTTTAAATGTTTGTAAAGTCCCCCACGACATAGAAATTAGTTCTAGTGCGTGACTTTTTAAAATAAATAAATAGTTTAATTTTAATTCTATTTGAACTGAGCTTACTAGACGCGCAGAGATTATAGTCAGCTAGCAAACTGTTCGCCAAAAGCGTTAACTAACTAAACAAATACAGAATGTGATTATGACAAATCAAATGCATTTAAATGTAAATATTGAATAATAAATGGAGAAGTACTCGTGCAAAGTGTGTGTTGTTCCAACAACTGGTGGGTCGTTGTTAGTGGGTCATACAGGCCATATGGAGCATACCGGCGATAAAGGCCATACTGGCCATACATGGCACATAGGCCATACCGATGATATGTCCTGAACACGATATGTATCTGTTCCTCTTGTTTAGACTGCGGTACGTTGACATACATTTGCGCTTACCGTGTGGTCCCAAATTTGAGACCCGGGTCGTGACAATTCTCAGTTACAGCACAGACTAAAACGCTCGATATTAAGTGGAATGTTAAGTTAGTTGGCAAGATCACTGCCTACCCACTTTTGGAGATATAAAGGAGTGATACTATGATGTGTTATCTGTTTTGTCTATAGACTGACGCCTGTATATCTCAAAAGCGGCAGAAAGAGGTGCATAAGGCCCACATTTCATTAGATATGTTTTTAGGTCTACCACTAGGTAACATCTGTGCTGCTACTGGAAAGTTACTACAGAAAAACTTTGCTGGACCTGAGGATCGAACCTGTGACCTCACAATCGTACGCACGGCTACACATCAAGTTAGACACCCTATATACGCATAACTACGCTACATACAAAATAGAGAATTGTCGGAGAGGGACAGTGCATAGTGGCGTCGATGTAATGGTAAGGATAGAGCATCGCGTCTCGTTCAGCATGAGTGAGACAAAATAACAAAAATATAAAGCACTCTCTCGCACGATTCGCAGCGTTCAACTTCTAATAGTTCAAAGTCCAAACAGTCTAGGTTGATGCGTCGCTGTGTGTACTACGGAAGCAGTAACAAGCGTGTAACTAACAGCCGTGGTCATATATAATTATATTAACTGAGAAATATTCACGTAAGACTTTTTATATATCCCTCCATGGAACTAAATGTCATTGAAACAGGGTATAGTATATACACACATACAGACAAAATGATTATTAGATGTTGCAGATACATATTATAATAGTTCAGTGCGACCACGGCTTTTAGTTACGCGTGCGAGAGATGAGATGTGATGTGCGGCGTGTGTGATGAGAAGTGATATGCGATGTCTGAGAAATGAGATGTGTTGTGCGCCGTGTGAAAGATGAGATGTAATGGGCGACGCATGAGAGATGAGATGTGATGTGCGCCGTGTGATAGATGTGATGTGCGGCGTGTGGCGGTTGTTCATATACAGTAGCTGAACCAAATAATATATACAGTGTTCGTCTGTCTATCGTGACAAATATCTATCGTGTCTGTCTGTCACAACAATTATAATATGAACACACCTCACTGCTACATAATGCACACTCTATATCCAGGAGCCCAAAGCCCAACAGTGGGATAACGATATCCGACACCGGCCCACCAGTTCCCCTACGGCGATAAACATTAAAAATAAATAAATAGTATGAAATGCTCTCAAGTGTACTACTATATTGTTTTCAAGAAAAATGTTTAAAATAAAATAAAAATGCAAAACAAATAATTCCTAATGTGATGCCATAGTAAAATAATATTTGAGGAAATATATATAATTATGTATAAATAAATGTTATTTTTAGTGTGGATATTACGTGAAGTGGCCGGGCAATGCGCGAAACGCGATGTTTCATCTGTTGTATGTTTACAATAGTTTGTCACAGATTAAGCCAACGGAGATGTGCCACTACACACAGACACACTCGCGTACAGTTTACATTTACACGTCGAATACAGTGCTTGTCGTTCGGGCGAGTTGATATTGTTGTACATATCGCACCTTCAGTGGAATAAAGGCGTAAAAAGAATATGCTAACTTTTGAGGCGAGCAAAAAATCTGCTTAGTCTGATGTGAATATTTTATAGAAAGTACTTTTATAATCAGTTGTTTAATTTAGTGAAACAAAGACATAACGTAAGTGTATTTTTATCAAATTTTAAGAAGGTATATTTAGTAGGTTTATAGCCTTTTATGATCGAAAAATATGAAACTCATTACGGTGCGAAAAAACTTTTTTTTTGTATAAGGCCTTTATTTTGTTTCAAACAACCTGAAAAATTAGCTTGTGTTTCTTTACTTGCACTATTCAAATCGACAAAATAAAAAAATCAACATAATTGTACTTACGTCTTTATTGCCCTGACGGTTCAATATACGCGCGGATGTGTGAGTGCGCTTTATTCACAATATTCCTTCTGTATGTCGTGTAGTTTGTGGCCATGGGTACCAGGCGAGCAGTGAGCGCGAGCAGTTGTCACGAACATCGGCTGTTATACGAGATAGCCTAGTCATTTCGCACATTGGCTGGCCGCGGTTGTTATGAAAGAGCAATGAATTATAAATATATATATATATATATGTAAAAGTTTATAGAGTTTATGTAATACGTCGTTGTGTTAGAAAAATATATTAAAGTAACATGTACAGATAGTTTGTAAGTGAAAACAATAAAACCTGTGCAAGCGAATAAATAACAATATATATACGTATATATAGTGTCTGTGTATATAAACTTAATTATCATATGTAAAAGGCAGTTAGTACACTTTAAAAGTCAAGACCTGGTCCTGTTGAAACTACTTTTAAAGTGAGTCGGCTAACCTTGAGAACATGTATCTATAAGAAATGCTTTAGGCATAACAAAAATTATAATAAGTAATTATAGTACAAACGAATATTCAGATATAAGTATAGGAAGACTTAACACGTAACACGACAAGCAAATTTAAGTTGTGATATATTAATATAAAAGTATTTTTATGGCTTATACTGATATTGTTATGGTCAAGGATGTAACATCCTCATCGTCGTCGTTTGTATCACATCCGTAGTCCCAACTGCTATCCATGCGGATGCGATATAAGTATTGTTCGGATTATAGTGTGTAGCCGGCGTTTGATGGCGAAATAAACTGACAATACCAATTTGAACTGTAAGCAAACGTAATAAAGTTGTGTTTCAGTTATAGTTGTGTACGTTTCGAGTACTGCGCCGGCGCCGGCCGTAACCCGTGCTTAAGTATTTTAACTGATCGGCCAAACCCATACAATTTAGATCTTGACATGTAAACATTACTAATTAATTATTAAGAAAGTAATTAACGATTGTATAGATTATAATAAGCTTTATATTTTTTACATCCTCATCCGCAGACATTTACATCCGTAAAATTAAGGATGTAGAAAATGTATAAGACAATGATGCTTTGCCCAATTACTGCCTAATACCTCTTAATGAGAACACAGACACATATATACGCAATAAAATAGATATAGTTGTTGATAAAATGTATTTGAGAATAATATGTACAGAGAGATCGATATATATATACTGAGATATATATTAAAGTGGGGTAAGTAGAACACTCGGCGACACCGAGGTCGGTAATATACGCCTTTAGAGAGAGACCAGTGATATATAGCGTCGTAACTTAGATATAAGGTTTGCATCCGTATTGTATAATATAGAGAAACATATAATTTGTGTTACTTAAACGTGATGTATAAGTCTAAAAGTGCGCTGTGATTGGTGCGTTTGGTAACACGCTTTTGTATCGACCAATCAGAACACTGGTGCTATAGCCCAGTATAATGTCATATGACTTTTCTAAGCTATGTCAGTATCAAACAGTTAATTTTAAAAGTAAATATCGAGAAGTTCGATTTCCACTCAATGAACTGATGCCGTAAATTCACTCCTAACACTAGCAATGACATTAGCTGGACCTCTCTAGCTAATGTCATTGCTAGTGTTAGGAGTGTACTGTTCACGAACGAATCCGCTGGCAAAAACTAGTCTTGCTATGAAATCCTCACAGTTAAATGAAGCGATAATTAACTATTTAATACGAATATAACTTGGAAAAGTCACAAGTTAGTCCTTTGGAATCGAAATCGAGACCTCTACGTGGCAATCCAAAGGTCTCCCACAGTTTATAAACATACACTTTTAGATGTATATATGTACGATAAACATTATTTTGGCATCACATTCGATATAAGCAATAATGTTTGCAGTTTTATATAGAGACCATTAGCTAGATGTGACCGTCGGCGCGCGGTGTGTTCTGCCTACCCCGCGTTGTTCAAAACGACTAGATGTATATAAGAGTGTCGAAGGCCTAAAGAATGCGTGTGCCGGCGTATAAGTTAGATATAAGCGAAGACCACCTGTGTATATTATTGTAAATAAAACATTAAACGGATAGTAATTCATATTATACACTCGACTTGTTTTATTTTGTCTCTCCCCCTCAAAGCTATAACAACAATAATAATGTCCTCCAGACCGAATTTCGGTCAGCGCGGCCAATTTTAACGGAGTCTGGCCATCTGCGCAGAAGATATTATAGTGCACAAGCGTCACTCACATGATCTGATGGGATGGCCATCCGACGCGACCGAAGAATCAGGCGCATGTCCAACGGCCTTTACGTGCTTTCCGAGGCACGGGGTTGTCACCGCCAACAACAACAACACCAACACCGCCAACTTCCTAACTCCGGGCTGCTATTGAGAACTTTTAACGGAAAAACCCAATAACTTTTTGTTGGCCCGACCCGGGATTCGAACCCGAGACCTCATAGACAGCAGTCGCATGCACTACCGCTGCACCACGGAGGCAGTTATAGCTAGATTCCTCAGAGCTGGCCCTACCATAGGACGAGATGAGTGCAAGCTTCAGGAGCCAGTCACCCGTGGCGCCGGCGCCGTGTCGCTGCTCGCACAATGTCGTACAAGAAAATCGACAACAACATTATGAAGGATGTGTATGTATGATTAAATTAGTGTTTTCTTTAGCAAAATGTTAAAATTAGTATTTATACGAATACGGTGTTAATGTTTTCGTATAAGTATTTCTCCATCCAACTAACCGTAATTATACGAACGTGATAAAAAAACGACGCTTTTGGAAATGTCTGATTGACTCACCCTAAATCTTGGTCACCCTTCTTCTAACTTGTGTTTTAAGTTCTGTAAGTCGTGAAGTGCAAACAGGACTTTATTCATACTGTCTACATTTTCTTCGAAATCGTATCAGTGGTTAGTAAAAACAATGGGGCTTCTACTTGTCTCCGTTTAAGAGAACTGCGTGGCCGCGCGGTTCTCCACGCTTCGACCGCGCGGCCATGGTTAAACCTTTACAACTTATTGAATATTGGATCTACGAATTTGCGACTTTCATGGTTAGTGTTTTACAAATTCCTTCGTAATGTTGACGCATTCGTTTTCCTTTTACGACACTATGTCCGAGCAGTCTAAAGGGACGCGTTTCACTTTACTTCGGTTAAAGAAGCGGATGGCAAGACTTTTATCTCATAGATAAATGCTATTCGGAGGTTGTGGGACAGGCCCTTAAAAATCTAAATCAGGTGTAGATATATTAAAAAATAAACATAAACTTCATCATTTATTTAAAAAGTTGTACAATACAGTAAACATTATTGTAAGACTAACAATAATTATATTATTGTTAAAACATACAAAATTAACAACTCAATTATGTAATTATTACACATATAATAAGAGAGGGAAATACATTCCTATGGTAGACACCTATATTCCTTTGACCACAATAATTTATTCTAAAGGGTTATCGAGTTATTTGGGTTACAAAAAGTATCTTTAATCTAACCTAACCCAAGTATTGCTCTTAGCTGAAAGGGTTACAAGGATACTTTTTCGCAACCCAATAGCTCAATCCGAGTTGCGAAAAAGTATCCTTGTAACCCTTTCAGCTAAGAGCAAACTTGGGTTAGGAGGGGATTAACATTGGTAGTTCAAATTATATTACGCTAGTTTAGCTGAATCAATAGATATCTAATTATGTATGTACTACCGGCTTGAGCGACGGTTGACCATTTCAGAAAAATTTTCGCTTGCACATGTTGACCAGTTGAGTTTGTATCGCCTTAGAATCAGTAAACAAATGTAAAGTGTAAAAAAAATCAAACAAAGAAAGGGGCGTGTCACGGGTACGGGTACCAAGTGTTGGCCTGCTATGCGATTTTAACCTTAGGAGTGGTCATCCGTCGCTGGAGTCGATAGTACATATACAGTAATATTAGCCCTCTTAACTGTCTCACTGCTGATCATAGGCCTTCTTGCCCAATAGGAGGCTTAGATGGTGGACAAATACGGCGTAGCAGACTGCATTTAAAAATTTAATTAAAACAACTTTTAATTGTGTACATATACTATATATTTGCTCTGGTAAAACTTTCCCACTGCTAGGCTTGAGTCTTCTTGCCCATTATGAGGCTACCAAGCTGGACAAATGCAAATTGGCAAGATTGCACATTTTATTGACAACATCCAGGTATACAGATTTACTCACGATGTTTTCCTTCACCGTTAAAGCGAGCGATAATGAATTATTACGCTCATAACTTCGAAAAGTCAGCGGTGCGTGCCTTAGTATCGAACTCGAGACCTCTAGGTGGCAGTCTAACGGTCTTCCACTAGGCTATCGCTGTTACCTGCAGTAGTGGGGCAGCTAATGCAATGTATTTGAACTAAAGACTTCCTATCGGCTACTATCTATCTATTAAGATATCACTGCTTTTACTATAGGAAAGAATTAAATCGTAAATTCATATAATAGTATAATTATATATTTCATATACATAATAAATAATATGTACCATAGTCGAGCTTTATGTAATATATATTTCTAGATAATGATACCTACTGACTTCTAATCTGATTAAAAAATTTAAAATAGAGATAACGATACAAAGGTAATAGGAGTAACTATCGATACAGATGGTTGTACCCGAGTTCGGTGCTTGGGTCGGACAATAGAAAAAGAAGAAAGAAAAGAAAAAAGATATGCTGGCAGGCAATTTTGTAGTCATTAGAATGTTGTAATGTCAATACATATTATAAAACAAAGTCCCCCGCCGCGTCTGTCTGTCTGTTCGCGATTAACTCAAAAACTACTGAACGGATTTTCATGCGATTTTCACCAATAGACAGAGTGATTCGTGTGGAAGGTTTAGGTGTATAGTTTGTAAAAGTTTTGTACTTCCCGTGCGAAACCGGGACGGTTGGCTAGAAGAAGATAAAAGATAGATGCCCAAATATCGGTGTGACCTCTGCGACACCCTTGAAAGATATACTGATTACTGGTATTATGTTATTATATAAACATTATATAACAAATGCTGAACCCTTCATCTATACATAAGCCAAAGTTAATGTCACAATCAAATGTCAAATTAATCAGAAATGTTTAAATTCTAACTAATATTATAAATGCGAATGTGAGTTTGTTTGTTACGCTGTCTCTTCGTAACTACTAGACCGATTATTATGAAATTTCGCATGTTACATGTTGTCCGTGCCTCGAAAAGCACGTAAAGCCGTTGGTCCTGCGTCCGATCTCTGTCTTACCGTCCCATCGGATCATGAGAGTGAGGGAACAGAGAGTGTACATGTGTTTGCGCACACACTTGTGCACTATAATATCTCCTGTGCAGATCACCAGTCTCCGTTAATTTTAGCCGCCGTGACCGAAATTCGGACTGGAGGCCATTATATTATTATTATTATAATTATGTAAATAAAATACAAAATTTTAATTTAACTGTTGTTTGTTTAGAAATTCTACATTGAATTTGGCCCAAATATAGCTGAAATTTGAAGTACATTTATTTCCTAAGTTTCATTTTCTTTTTAAAGAATGGATTGATTGGGGACGGTGTTGATGGTTTTAAGTTTGTTTTGCTTGGTTTCTTTGTCCCATCAAAAGGTATATTAGGACTTTGCCTAATACTCTTGTAGTAGTCTACTGGAGCTTGCATAGAGTTGTTTTTTAACATGAACTTCACTTTCTTCGGTGTATCAAAAGAGCTGTTCGGTGACATATCTGATTTCACTGTTTGCTTCTGAAAGTTTTTCACTTTGTTGACTAATACGGTTGGACTTTTGACTGTTTTTGTGCTTTTCTCGATATTATTTTTCTTTTTGTCGGTTTTGGGTGTGTCTGTATGTTTGACTTTGCCATTTAATATTATTTTTTCTGGTGTTTTCTTTCCTTTCTTGTTGTTTTCTTTGCTAGGCAGCTTAATATCATTAACCTTAATATCTACGGTTTTCTTTAGTTTATCCTTAACAACACCGTTTTCCTTGGGTTTAGTTATTTTCACGCTATTACTGCTAATTGTATTAAGTTTATTTTTATTATTTTTACTATTATCTATTTTATTTGCTACTTTTTTACTGTCGGCTTTTAGTCGCTTGTCTGCAACTTCGCCGTTTATTTTGTCTGTCTTGCGTTTCTTCAACAGTCCTGCGTCTTTTGTGTCGCTTTTGCGTTTTTTATTCTCTTTGTTTAATGTGTCTGGTTTTGATTTTTTCGGTTCAGGCTCTGTCGGCTCGACTTGCCACGGGCCTGTCTGTAAATAGATAAAATTATACATTATTCTAGTGGTACAAGTACCTATATTTCCTTATCTTGGTAAAAAAAAAAATTCAATGCAAGCGAAATTCGATGTATATGCATTAGTAATTTGTAAGAATCTTTATATACATACATAGATTCATGCCTGTTTCCCAGAGGGGTAGGCAGAGACTACGGATTTCCATTTCCATTTTTATATACAATCAAATATATATTTTTTATACGGACTACTAGCAATTTGAGTTACAATTTTGTAGTATTCGTAGTAACTCCTCTAGTTAAACTTTGTGTTAGGGGTGGGTTCACGTCGGTAAAGCAAGACACGATAAAATAAATTTTAGGTGTAAAAAAGCCTAATATACATATACAGTAATATTAGCACTATTTACTATGCCTCCTCTACCAATCTGAGGCTAAGAATTCGAACCCGTGACCTCTTGATCGTAAGACCAATGCCTTACCCATCGGGTACCCACCGTTACCCTATTACCACATTTAAGTAGTGCAAAGACTTACGACTAATGAGAAGAACTGAAGAGAAAGTCACTTCTTTTTAATCACCACATTACAAAACTAGAGAGAAAAACCTAGGCGAACGTTTCTCGATCAGATCGGAGGCGTTCTGGACAAAGGCCAGGTTAAGTGCTCCTTGAACCGACGGGCGTGTATGAGGAATGTGATGAAAGTTAATGAAGCCAGAGAAGTGTGTCAGGATCGTAGCAAATGGAAATCAGTAGTCTCTGCCAACCCCTCTAAGAAACAGGCGTGAATCTATGTATGTATGTATATACAAAACTAGCGTATACCACGTTCAAGTACAAATACCACGTTCATCTATACTAATATTATAAAGAGGAAAGATTTGATATTTGTTTGTACGTTTAGAATGATTTAACTCAAAAACTAATTGACCGAATTTTCACCAATAGAAAGCTGTATTATTAACGAGTAACATAGACCCTTCCTGACAATTTAATAAAGCGCCATCTATTGACGTCTTACTGAACTACGTAGCTTATCGCTACGCGAAGAGTAGAGAGAGCGCTGGAACTTTCTCGAATCTTTGTACTGTTACATACTTGATATGGTGTTTATAGAAATCTCCAGAAACGCTTTAACCACGTATAAAAGGCAAGGCCAGCGCTCGCCGAGTCAGTTTTACAATCGTAAGCAGTCAAATATCCATCGGAGCGGACGGAAGCGAAAATACCACAGAGTTTAAAGCAATTAGAGTGAGAAAGTGTACAAGTAGCGTGTGTTGTGTTTTAAATTTAATTGTGTGTTAGAATAAAACGTGTTTTAGTCGGTAATATTGTTTAAATTCTTATCCCTCGAACCCAGCACGTAACAATACTTTCACACGGGCGAAGCCGCGAGCAAAAGCTAATATATTACATGAAGATAAACTTAATAACTTACGGTAGCGTTGCTGATCTTCTGTCTGACAGTCTCCACATCGTCCACGATGCTCATCCCGGAGCGACTCTTAGCGAGGAGCCGCTTTCTGTGCTTACGGCTTAAACCTGGAACCAGTTATGTCATAGTTATATATACTGAAAAGACAGAACAAATCCTGAAGGATTTGTACTGCCAGGAGGACTAGTGTTCTTTGTCCATCACGCTGATACCTAGATACAGCGTGGATACCTTCATTCAAAGGCACAGAAATCAAACAGTTTTTATTAGACAGCCTCAAAGTAAAAAGATACGTAATCTTTATAAAAAATAAACATAGTTTCACCCCAAAGTTGGCATGAGATGTATGCAATTACACTCCCAATATTCGCCAGCCTTAGTTTTACATAGTATAGGTCAAGCCTATTTGCTGGGCCCTGCCGGATTCTGTTCAGTTAGGTACTGCGAAACAAGGGAAGCAGATGTGATAGCATCACTTTTTATTTAGAGTGTTACTGATTGTAATTGTCTAGTAAGAAAAACCAATATCTTTGCTAGTCTGAGTCTGGGATTCAAAACCAGGAGATCTCATGACCCACAGTCGTATACCAGCTATACAATAAAGAAAGATAGTTTTCTCCATCTTCCCTAACCCTATTTTGTACTTAGTATTTTCTCACTATTTATGAGAATATCAATGATTGTAACCATTTGTGAGGCTTATATTAATGTTAGTATCAGAAGGTAGCACTGGCTTTTAAGATACAGGTCCATACCCTAGTTTAGAAGTCAGGGTCTCCAGTTTGTCATGTATTCGTTAAGCCCTAGTTTTGTACTTAGATTAAGTGTTTTTCTTATGAAGTCATAAACATATCTTATATAGTCAATTAAATAGTATGTACAGTCGCCAGTTATAGTGCATGGATACCTTAAGGTCTAAAATCCTGTGAACACTAGAATTAGAATGAATAGAAATGAACTAGATGGCGTTGTTTTATAAATGACGGCTATATTATTTTACCTTCAGGTTTTTATTCATGTAAGAAGCGTTTTCTTTTTTAATAAACTTTTATGAAAAGAGATTCATAAATTTTTTAAAGTAATTTAACAAAATTAAGTTATTAAGAAATCTACTTTTTTATTTTATGGTGATGCACCGCCATCTTTTACGATATAAATAAACTATTTAACAGTTGTTGTTGTTGTGTCGATTTCCGTTAGATGGCGTCAATGACCGGCTTATACCATTTTAATTTTGACATGAGTATGTATGCATTTTTGAGCTGCATTTTTATGTGTTTACCTCTCAACGCAAGTTCATCTGAGGCCGTGACCAGTTTCTTCTCCAATGCGTGTAGCGACTGCGCCAATTGTTTGGGTTTTACTGCGGAAGTCACGTTATCTTCCTCAGCGTGAGTCTTGATCGTCAGGGGATACTCGTCACGAGCCAGCTGTTCGAACCTGGGAACAGTCAAAGTCATCTATTCATTCAGGTCACAAAGTAACCCTTATGAACGTCAAAATATATAAATTTGTGAGTTTACTAAGTTACTAAAACTACATTTAGGCTTGTTGTTAGGTTCAGGGAAAAGGCTGAGCCTATGATACCGAAAACTACGATTACGTGTTCAGAGTGCTTATTTAATTGATGAAATAAATAAATAAATTAAATACTTTAAATACTGCTTTGTCTTTACAAAGCAGTATTTAAAGTATTTACTTACTTACTAACAATCTATGTAACCAACTGACCACTCATCAACTAAGCCATCTGTGCGCTCGCAGTACCGGACTTACCGTTCTAAACATATCCTGACTCGTTTGTGCGCCTTGCTGTTCGCTTTGGTGAGCAAGCCGCGCAGCATGTCGGCCAGCAAGTTGGCCGGCACCGGCAGCAGCGGCAGCTCCACGTTGACACGACCCGCGCGCGGGTCTAACGGCTTCTCTGAACTGAAATAGAAATAAATTTAATACAAATTCATAATGGTGTATGGCGATGGCGTAGTGGTTAGTGTAACCGACTGCCACGCCTGAGGTCGCGGGTTCGATTCCCGCGCAAGTCAAACATTTGTGTGCATGAACATGGATGTTTATCTTGGTCTGGGTGTTTCTATGTATAATATGTATGTATTTACAAAAAAAAATTATATATGTATGTTTATCCATTGTCTCGTACCCATAGTACAAGCTCTGCTTAGTTTGGGCTAGATGGTGTTGTGTATATGTGGTAGAATATTATTATTATTATATTATAATATTGATAAATTAACTAAAGTATTTTTGTTAAATTGTTAAATGATGGAACAACTAAGCATGCCAATCATTTATTTTCTAGTAGAGATGACAAAGAAGAATTCCAAATATAATTTCAAGAATTGTGAAACCAAATATCAGTTATAATAATTTTTATTGTTTCTCATATACCACAAACACTTATTCTGGTATAATATTAATAATAATAATATGTTTTATTTTCTCTTAAAGGTACATACATGTAAATACATTCGTTACAAGTTGAATTTAAACCTTTGAGAGAGCTGGAGTCTGTACTAGGTTCAAGACCTGTATGACAAATCTCCAGGCCCTCTCCCTATTATATAGACATTATTAACAATATTTAATGTGGCTAAGGTTGTATGAACAAAGTAACGATAACTATTGTTAAGAAAACAAATATTTAAGCACCAAAATATAGTAACAAAAAAGGGTTGCATGCAGATGGTGTGTAAGTGTGTATATGAGTGTGTGTGTGTGTGTGTGTGTGTGTGTGTGTGTGTGTGTGTGTGTGTGTGTGTGTGTGTGTGTGTGTTTTGCTTAAGTCTATGTGTGTCAGGGTGTATTATTTTCTTATTTTTATATTCTTATTTTATTTTATTTATAGTGACAATGAGACTTTCAGTCTCCTCATAACTCAAACTATGTAACCAATCTGTAACTACTTTTTTACATTTTGTTTTACACATTGAATATATACACAATATTTTATTTATATTATTGTAGACGTAGGTATACAAGACTTATAAATTTATTTTACCCTTATCATGCTGAGAAGAAGCTCGTACCTAGCACTGGGACAGTTTGATAAAGGTCTAATATTATTATATTATTTTATATGGTGAAATAACCACTGTAAATTCAACGCTCGAAAATAGACGCAAGCCGTACGAAATAAGCAATTTATTAGTGTATATGGCCGAGATCGTGCGAAACTGGGCGGGATACATTTCCTACACGATACTCAATAAAAAAACCTGTTAGGATATATCTGAACTGTATTTATTCAAGTAAACGACAGAACTAATTATCGCTACTCAAATTGGTCTACATACAACAAATAATACACGTCGAGGTGGTTCAAGCCCGGAGAATCGACTTTTAATTATTGACGTCACATGCACAGTTCCATCTAGTGACACCAATCGGTATTACGTCGACACTATGAACTTATAGTTACTTGAACAGTTACAACGAATTTGTTAGAAACGACGTTGTCAGAACCAGTTGATACTGGTTCTGACAACGTCGTGTATATTCTGATGCATTCGTCGCTGTCAATGTAAACACTCGTATAGTAAAGATAGAGTAAGGAGTATCTTTTCTCACGAATTCGTCCGAACTCGCATCCACAGTAACCGTGGACAACGTGCAACACTGAACAGACTTTTATGCCATAGGCAGACAGGTTCGATACACACATTTTTATTTACCTTAACAGTATAATCTCGTAATATATTTCTCGTTTTATTTTTATTACCTTTCATCTGCATCATCTGTGTCTTCATCTCCGTTCTGTTCATCATTTTCATCTTCATCATCTGACACCAGCTCCAAAGCTTCTGGACCACCTTCCGGACAACCCATCTATGAAAATGAGATAAAACTTACTAATCCTCATAAGACATCATCCCTATATCGCAAGGATTTTACAAATACTCAAAAAAATACATAAAAAATACAATCAACTATTTGTGTTGTATTACGTTTTGTACCAATTTGTCTTTTGGCGTTTAAATACATGAAAACCACAGAACATCACGAAGAAATGAATTTCGAAAAATTTTAAAGTGGTTTCTAACCTTTTTAAATAACCTAAAGGAACCACACACAATCATAATGGACAACGCTCCTTATCATTCGGCGCAAAAAAAATGAAGCTCTAACCAATAATCGCAAAAATGAAATTATTTCATGGCTGCAAAACAAAAAGGCCAATGAGTCACTTCTAAAAAAAGAGTTGCTACGATTGGTGAATATTCACAAACATCGCACTCCTGTATACATTGTGGACGAGATTGCAAAAGAAATGGGACAAACAGTTACTCGATTACCACCATACCACTGCCAATATAATGCGATCGAATTAATCTGGGCTCAAGTCAAAGGTTTGTGAATAAATGCTATTTTAAAGATTATATTTTATTTATTTTTTGTGTTATAAAATAATATAGTTAGGTACATACTTAATTTCGATGTAGATGTAGCAAAAATTCATCAAGTCTAGTCTCTAAATTGCTGAAGCAAGGCATATATTTTAAGACGATTTTCTTTTATTTTTAATTTTTGAATGTTATTTTGTTCTTTAAATTAATTAGCTAGTATTCTATTTGATATAAAACTTTTGTCAACATAAGGGGAAGACACTGATACCTGCAACACAGTGTTTCCTAGCGCGGGTGTTAGGGAATTCTATAACATAATTGTATAGATTTTATGTCAATAAAGAATATTATTATTATTATTATATACTAGTACACAGAATCACTATTATTTTTGTGAAATTAGTAAATTTTTATTATCATTGCCAGGCCACGCAGCTAGAAACAACACAACGCCGCCTTTCACTGCAAATAAGATGCTCACATAATTAAATAATGCCTATGAACATGTGACACCGGACGACTGGAAGAATGTTGTGACCAAAACAAAAAAACTATATAAAAGGGTATTGGGAGCGTGATTGCAATTTCGACATAATCTGTGACCAAGAATTCATCATCAAACTACAAGAATGCTCCAGCGACTCGGACTTAAATAGTGCCGATGACCTTGGATGTACTCCTTTATAATAATAAAAGCAGTCAATTAACAGTTTTTGTTTGATTTAAATAAATCCAGTTTGATTTAAATTCAATAAGATTTTCATAGATTGTTTTTCAATTATAATCTAAAATTACAATTTAAAAATAAAGTTTTATCGACAAAAAATACGGACCACGTCGTAAGCGTCACAGCACTAGTGACAATTGTCACAGAGATCAAGCTGCCACATATTTTAGGGACTGTAGTTACTGAGTTGCTGGGAGTACGCTTGTCCAAGACAAAAAAACATACATAATAGAGAATCGAAAATGATTTTGAAAAGCAAAGTAAAGATAAAAATTACATTTCTTTCGCTGAATGAAAATAATAATATTAAAATTAAGTCAGTACGTAGAGGCCTATCTCGTAATATGTTTTACCTTTTTGTCATTTCTATTTATAAGAAAACGAATATAGTCTGAAAGCGGTTACCGAATAATTATACAATGATTACTAGATTATTACTATTATTACTTTATATTTTTGATGGAATAAACATTTATTATTATTTTTAATATTAGACAAGAAAGAAGAAATGTAGTATATATAGTGTACCTTCTGCCAAGCGCGAGCGGCGTCCTGATACTTGATGCCGTGCTCACTCTGTCGCATGAGCGCAGTGAGTGCTCGGCGCGAGGCGGCACACAGCGCCGGCGCCTCGCCCGCACACATGTACGCACACAACGGGCGGACTAACTCCGCCAGCGACGCGCCCGGGATATCGCCGGACGATACCTGGAGGCAAAATTACCATATATGCTAGGTGTTACCAGCGACTTCGCTCGCGTAAAATTAGGTTAAATTATGTTACTATTGGCGAATAGAAGCTATAAAATAGGCTCGATGCCTTTAAAACGAATTGGCAACTCATAACAAGCGATCGAGATAGATGGAAGTCGGAAGGAAAGGCCTTTGCCCAGCAGTGGGACGCCAATTAGGCTTATAATAATAATTAGCAGATTGCCCCGCTTGGGCATCGCAGCGCCGTGAGTTAATCGCGGCAGTCGGTATGGTTGCCCTCTCACTCCCAGCCGTAGTTCAATCTATGGTCCGGAGCGAGAGATCGTGGAACGCCGTCGCCTTCTGCTGTGAGGAAGTAATTTCCATCAAGAAGGCGGCTGAGTGGTAGAGGGAGTCCTTAAACCCTCTCCGCAACCGCAGAACCGGGCGCCTTAGGGCACGAGATGACCTCCAGCAACCCTGAAGTTTGACCTGGGGGGTGGTGGGCTTCGTGGTCCTGCCCGCCACCCGATCACCTCCAGGTTCAAAAGACGGCGTGCATGTTTCCACATGCTATGTTACGTATAAGGTTCAGTCATTTCATACGGCGGATCGAAACCTCGGCGGTGTCGCGATTCGCATGTAAGAACGATTCGCGCGGGCCCACCCTCTGGTAACATCGAGGAACACCGTGGTATGTTTAGTCAGTAGAACCGAGACATGCCCGGGTGAGTCCGACATGATCATGTCGGACTCAATGGTAATGGGGAGGGTCGTGGGGTCGCAAACCTCTGCGACCCCACGACCCCATGGTATGCGTCAAGCATTACCCACGAAAAAAAAATAAGGGATTTTCTGGATAAAATGTTCCTAACATAATAAAGTGGAGGCTTAATTACCTAAATTCCTACAACATGGTTGCAAGCAAATATAATTTCAAACTTATGCCATTGAACCATCACAGCTCTCAGTAGTCTACCTAGAATTTCCAAACAACTCAAGTCCTAAACATGCTGTCTTAACAGTACGAAGCCAAATCTATATTGTTCCCTCTTTTTTGTTTAGTTTCTCTTGCTTGTTAGAAGCTCATAAATCAGAAGGCTTTCTAATGCATTATATACTACTAAATTTTGGCCGCGGTTTCGCTCGCGTTAATGTAGATATTGTGAATCAATTTCTATTCCTCGAGAATAGTACTTTTCCTGGATGAAAGATATGCTATGTCCTACTTCTATACCCCTGATAACATGTAGCGCGAAATTACATGATGATCTTTTGAGTAATTTAAGCGTGCAAGCGTAACAAACAAACTCACATTCGCATTTATAATATTAGTTAGGAAGTTAGGATTTTCTAGCTTACCTTAGCTATTTCTTCCAGGTAGCAGTCAAGTATGTGCAATATCATCGAAGTGGCATTGCGCGCGTACCGAGGTGTCTTCAACGCGAATATGCCTGGACAATATAGAAACAGTTTAATATAAATTTTGCTTAAACAGCTTGTATCATCCATCGATGCTCCTGAGGCCAGAATAAACCTGTGGTGCGAAAAATTCTTACTGCCTGCTTTTATCACACCGGCAGAAAAGTTACCTCCGGGAGCCAAACTGTCTTGGCCAGCCTGAAAGGCACTCAACAGGTAGCGTACCCAGGTTGGCCGATGTAAAGACAATTTGTCAAGGTGGAGATATATAGACACAAGTGCGAATGCATGTGACTGCGGCGTATCACCACAGACAATGGGTCATCTGTTGTCGTGCCCCATGAGCCCAGAATCGTGCACACTGGATGACCTGTACCAGCCTAAACCAAATGCAATCCGCGTTGCCGAAAACTGGTCGAAAATTATATAAAATGTGTTGCCATCGACACGATAAGTAAGTAACAGCTTGTACGATGCTGCGTAGGCTAATTTGGCGCCTGCGTGTGTTATATATTGAGTTCAACATGTAATATTATTTAGTCAACAATAAACACTCAATACATAAACATAATCTATCTTTTTCTACATAACACAACAATACAACAATACAATCCTGGAGTACTGCGATGCCTTACACCCATATTCTAAGAAGTAACCTCAGACCTTCCTCAACCTCGACTGAACCGAGGATTCCTTAAGGATCACCTACAGGAATCCTCGAAATCGGTATTCTTAGTCATGTCTTTCTCTTGACTTGAGGTAATCTTGAGGATCCTCCAATGAGGTTGAGTCGAGGTAAAACGTCATTATATACGAACAAAATCATAGGTTTAACATACTTTTCAATGTTTTTGTCTATGCTCACTTCAAAATTGACAGATGTTTGTTTTTTAACCTTATCTATGTCGCATCGCGTCATTCCGAGTTGTTTATGTTTGATTTGTTTGTTGAGTTGTGATCCAAGTTTTATCCTTTAGCTTTATTTGTTGACAGACATATATGTCTGGAAGACAAATATTCAGTGAGGCAGAGAAGTTGCGTCTCGCAAATAACGCCTTTCAGGATAATCGTATGGATTATCATATAAATAATTCAAAAATCGTTTAAAATCCATTACAAAACACTTTAAAAATCTTCAAATAGAATTATCAGTCGTATTTACAAGCGTAGGTGAATAGGTAACAATGGCGTAGATCTTCCTCGAGTATTCCTTAATGTTGGTCGCGACGTACCTTGAGTTTGACAGTTGTTTCCTCACCTCGAGTGAGGAAAGATGTCGAGGAACGCCGAGTGGAGGAGATTTTTTGCAACTGTGAATACTGATTTCCTCGAGTGAGGTTGAGTGGAGTCGAGGAACGTTTGAGGAAACGTCTTAGAATATGGGTGTTAGTCTCTGTGTATCAGATCGATACGTATGGCGGCGGCGACGTCCACCACTCTTAGTCGTACCAAACGCCAGGACCAACTTACTGGTAAAGTGTCTCATATCCAGGTCTATTAAAGTAATTAATATGATAAGCAAGAATGTTGATATATTTTGCTGTCACATTAGTGAGTTGACAAAATTTACTATTTACACAGTGTCCTATTTATGTTCCTAGTATTGTAAGTAGTTATAAGTTAAAAGTTTATTTGTATTTTTTTACTATAGTTCTATTTTTGTTTCTTTTAGTTACTTAGTTGAGTTTTATGTTTATTTTTTCATGTATATAATTAAGATGTAGCGCACTATCGAATTGGGGTTACCTGTAATGATAGTTGTAAGTTTAAAAATGAATAAATAAAAAAAAAATATTCCATGTTGGGAAGACTACAGCCCCGACACAGCTAATTAATTAAATAAAACAGTTAACCATTGGGATTACATTGCACGACTCGCACACTACTTTTTACATGTTTTTTGTTTGTATTCATTACTACATTGTGATCGTATTATTAGACGACAACACCATTCTGTATTGCTAGCATATATTTTTTACTTATAAGTGGAAGCTTGTAATTAGCAACATGTATATATATTATTCCTCTAACTAACTCTGTATTAGTCTGTAAGCTTTCTTAAAACTAAATAAATAAAATAAATAAATAAATATGTGCAGCATCGAACCCCGATTTATAGGTCAAATAAAAAAATACTAAATTGTATACGCCATGTAGTAACACAAACAAAATATATAATAACTAGATGTTCCCGCGGTTTCACCCGCGTTTATCGTTACTGCGCCGCCCCCGTGGGTCGTAGCGTGATATTATATAGCTTATAGCCTTCCTCAATAAATAGGCTATCCAAAAATAAAAGAATTTTTCAAATCGAACCAGTAGTAATCACGCAGAATAAACCAGGAGAAACATCGTTTGTACTATGTATGTAATGGGTAATTATTTTGCTGCAATGTTATTTTAAAACTGCGATATCTCCTAAGATATTCATTGAAATCAAATGATGTAAAGGGCAATTTTGTTTCAAATTAAATACTTGTGATGAATAACGTATTTATTTGGATAAGGATTAATATCATGTTTATAATAATACCTTCGCAAATAATGCATTATTTTAGAACAAATTTGGTTAGCATAAAAATGGTTATAGTGAGCCAACCTTAAAAGATAGACATATGCTGTCGCGGACTTTTTTTTAGAACTTTTAAAGGGACCAATTCTGTCATACATCATTTTTGCGAAACTTTAACTGTTTACGCAGCACATGCAGTGGAAGCTCTCAAAAGAAAAAAATCCCCTCTGATTTTGAAACATTCTTCATTGGTGCTCAGCTCCTATTGATCTTAGCATGATGATATATAACCTATAGCCTTCCTCGATAAATGGGCTATCTAACACTGAAAGAATTTTTCAAATCGGACCAGTAGTTTCTGAGATTAGCGCGTTCAAGTAAACAAACAAACAAACTCTTCAGCTTTATAATATTAGTATAGATAATAACGTCACCCTGTATACGAACTGTGCCACGGCTGAGCACGGACTTCTTCTCACTGTGAGAACGGTTAGGCCATAGTCCACCACGCTGGCCTAATGCGGGTAGGCAGACTTCACATGACTTCGACAACATTATGGAAAACTCTCAGACATGCAGGTTTTCTCACGATGTTTTTAACATTAAAGCGAGCGATAATTAACTATTTAATCCGCAGATAACTTCGAAAAGTCAGAGGTGCGTGCATTAGTATCGAACTCGAGACCTCTAGGTGGCAGTCTAACGGTCTTCCACTAGGCTATCGCTGCTACCTGCAGCAGTAGAACAGGTGCAATGCATTTGAACTAATGACTTCTTATCTATCCATTAAGATAACACAGATTTTACTATAGGAAAGATTAAATAGTTCATTCATATCTATTCAAGACTTAGTATACTAGTATTATAAAGCTGAAGAGTTTGTTTGTTTAGATGAACGCACTAATCTCGAAAACTACTGGTCCGAATTGAAAAAATATTTTAGTGTTTGTTAAGGCTCCTAACTGAGAGGGGACGCGGGGCGGAGGGAACGCGACATTGCCGCGACCGCTGCGGCCACCCTCACTCACCGATAACCACGGCTGAGAGCGTTTGCGTTTTAACATTTTATATAAACTCATTAATAAATACACCATTTTTGCACAGGAGCTTGGACAGCGTTCTTATTTCATCTCCTTACATTGATCACCAACAGTGTTGGATAGCACATTTATCGAGGAAGGCTATAGGCTATATAACATCACGCTACGACCAATAAGAGCGGCACATCAATGGAAAATGTTGCAAAAATGTGAAACCTTATCTTATATGAAGCAAACGAAGTTGCGCGGGTCAGCTAGTAATAGTATATGTTCATTGGGATCGAACGTGAGAGCTCAGCGTGGCAGTCCAACGATCTCCCACTTACTTTGCTGTTCAAAAATCACCAGTTGCCTTAACCACAGGGCTATCGCCATATCTGGTATCATTATCCAGATATAATGTGAATTCTTACCGTCGCTACCGGAGATCATGTTGGCGTACATCTGACAGCTGGTGAGACTCCATTTACACCTCAGCAGGCACCGAAGACTTGCACGAAGGTAGCGGCGAACCAACTACGGATAACAATAATATCAACCCAGTAAATAAAGTGTCAACATCTTTTAGTAATTTTTATTTAAAAGGTATTTACCACCTGTAATACGCAGTGGCGCAAAGTAACAAAAAAATTACACTGATAAGCTTCGATCAACAATACAACTAGATATCGGGTCACGTACAAAATCAAAGCTAAATGCTGTCCGCGTGACGATACGTATACAGCTACATTTGTTTACTAACAAACGGAGAGAAAAGTTTTAAAACAGTTTTAAGTTCAACCTAATTACAACCATGGCACACATCTCCCGCGACACAGGATTTATTCCTAGTGCCTAGTTGTCTATTTAATAAAAAAAGAACGTTTTGTTATTGATATGGCTGCCTTCAAGGTATGGTGGTAGTGAAAGCGACTGCTTTATATGACGTCTTGGTTTCAAATCCCCACAAAATTCTAATCCTAACTAATATTATAAAAGCGAAAATGAGTTTGTTTGTTTGTTACCTTTTCATGCCTAAACCACTGAACCGATCATTCTGAAATTTTGCATATATGTACGTTGTGAAGTGTACAGAAACGGACATAGGCTACTTTTCATCCCGAAAAAAATTACTGTTCCCGAGGAAAACAACAATAACGTTCTTATGATAATAGATAGCGCCACGTATCTTTCGAATCATGATTGAATTATATTATTACAAGCAGAGTACAACCCGAATTGATTGTCAAATTCTAAATTAACGCGGGCGAAGCCGCGGGCAAAAGCTAGTAAAGTCATAAATCTTCAAAATATTATCTAATACTTGCGATAATTCGTCACCTAGAACAACATTTAGTGTGAAATCAACCTTAAGCCGCAACAAATAAAGTACTTTTCCCGTTATTGCCGTGAGAGCTACAACGTTTTGTTACATTTATTTTTGTTATAAAAGTTTGTGCGTGTGTTGGCATGTGTTGGCGAGCCTTGGCCAAATATTTGTTGCGGTGGTTTAAAATCGATAATTTTGTTAAAAATTTGATATTATTTGTTAGTTCAAAGCTTAAAATGTAACTTATTGTTCATGTACTTACCGAAAGTAAGATACTCCGGCCGTTAAATTGCTTTTTCGGGATTTATTTTTGCAGGTTTTGAATACAAACTGCGGCATTGTGAAACGTGTTTACATTGGCTGTGTTTCAAGCGAACTAAACAAAATAAGAGCTCACATTTCAAGTGAGCTGTTATTTACCGAGACGTATTTTTTGCGCCGACCTGATATTTAGTTATATTGTTGATCGAAGCTAATAAGGAAGTAGTAATGTGGATCACACAGGAGTCCCAATACTATCCAAGCACCATCTCTGTGGCCAATTGACTCCTTCAAGACAACCACAGTCTTGCTCTTCTTTTGGAAATTACTTAGCCCACCACTAGACTACCACTGCTTGTCAGTTCTTATCCTCCATATATCATTTCACTTTACAAGTAGAAACTATAACTTTTGATTACATTCATACTAGGCCAACCTAGTTACGAAAGTACACCTACATTAAGAAAGGCTCCCAGAGTGCTTAAGGAGACAATATAGAGAGCTGGGTTTTGATTTGTGAGCGACACACAAGCAAGTTCTTTGAGTAGTAGAGCCTCGCTGATTTCAGCATGAATGGGCCGGCTCGACCGGGGAAGGACTACTTCTCACAGAATATCGACGTGAAATAGCTGTATTCCTACTGTTGTGTTTCGTTCGGTGAGTGAGAGTGCCGGAGGCCCAATCACCCTCTTTCCCCCTTCCCGCTCCTTCTCCTTCCCACTTCCTTTTTCTCCTAAAGGGTCGGCAACGCGTCAGTGATGCCTCTGGTGTTGCAGGCGTCTATAGGCTACGGTGGCCACTTACCATCAGGTGAGCCGTATGTTTGTTTGCCACCTTAGTTGTATAAAAAAACAATTTAAAAAAAAGCCTTTGTGTATTGCCAACCGTGTGTGTTGTCATAAAGTGGATGTACTTCCTTAACTGGTTTGCCCTAGTATGATTTAAATCCCAAGTCATAGTTTCTACTTTTACTTGAGGTTCGGAAATTTGGCACTGTGTCCAAATCGTTTAATTTTAATGGGATAAGGCTAGGTAAAACTGGCAAACAATCATAGTAAAGAGTGCGACCATTGGACTACCAAGAGATCTGGCTCTTGGTAGCCCAATAGTCTCCCACTTTACTATTTAGGCCATAATGGCGATACTGCGGTTGTCAAGAAGGCACCACTAACATCTAATGTAACCAGCTCTACCAGTATAGTGAAGGAGTGCTTACCATAAGAAACTTATCCATCCTATGATGGTCCACTCCATACCACTCTGTGGCCAGCACTCGGAGGCCTGCCTTGTACATGAGAAGGGCATGCTTCAGCTGCTCCGGAGGGAACAAGTCCAACACTCCTGAGATACTCTCACACAGTTCCTCCTGGAATGTCAATAACACAATATTCAACAGCAGTACTTACATCTTAGCCCAAAAGCCCGGGTTGTTCACCAACATGCTTGATCCAGAACATCTTTATATACAATAGACATTATACATAACATCTTTATATACAAATCTTGTGTGTGTTTGTAATTAAACTCCTCCTATTTTGATGAAATTTTTTGTGTTTTCAAATGGATTCAATTCATGGAGTGGAATCATTTAGATTTGGTTTTTTTAAAACTATTTCATTGCTAGTCACGGGCCTCTTCTCGATGAGAGAAGGTTATTCTTCTTTGTGAGCATAGTGAGCACAACACAGTGATAACATATTAGAGATAGTATTATAGTGCACACATAGTGGCCATAGTGCACACATTAGATCAAACATTAGCATACCTTCTTCTGATTTGAGCTCCTAATATGTAATTGAAAGTGAACAGTAAAGAGGGAACAAGATTACTTTTACTTCATGTACCTACTGATAAAAAACATTTATAGGATTTTAATTGTTTATAGACCACTAATAATTTGACACTGTTATAACCCCAAAATGTCTACTTTGCTGCTCCTTTGGCATAATTTTGCACATGTGCATACATTGTGCATGCTATCATGAAGTCCTGGATTTGATTCACAGGTCGGACAGAGTTATTTTACTTTTATCTGCTAATTAAAAAGAAATTAAGCCATCTGGTTCCAAAGCACTACACATTCTTTTGGTTAGTGGATGGCCATATTGAGGTATTATCTTATGACATTTTCAGTAGCACTCACTGACAATACTAGCCTTCTTGACCTGAATGGACGGAAGGTGTGGTGTTACCAGTGAGCAGAAATTAAATTACAGTGTCAGTTTTTATTGTTCTAGTTTTTTATTGTTGTATTTTTATTTAATTTTTTTTTTATTTTGTTATTTGTATACTTTTTGCTTTTTTTATCTCTTCGTGTTTTGCGTGTGCCCTTGTGTGCCGGAATAAATATTTTTCTTTCTTTTCTTTTAGCAGCTGAAATAGTGCCCAATGGCAATAGGTTTGTTTGTCATTATGTGGGACACAAAACATTGTGGCTAAATGTGGGTATGAAACACTGCTTATAATTTTGAATGTATAGGTGTGATTATATCTTTATATCTAAAGATTAATGTAAAAATATCTTTAGACAATTATTCTCTAGAACATCATATTTTCAATAAACTTAGCACTTACCTGTATAAGAGGTTTATCTGACATCCACACTGCATAGAAGAGACCCTTCCACATGCGCACAAAGTCATCCTCTTTGAACTCTGCAACACACATTTTAACATATCCATTACTTGTTTTTTTTTTTTAATTCGCATACTCTAGGAGTCAAGCCATGTTTTAGATTTACAAACATATAATTAACTGAAACAAAGTATACTACAATAATTTTTGGATCACAAAAATGTTTGTACCATGTGGGATGCAAACCCCCAACACTAAGGCAAGTAAGTGCTTGCTAGCTGTGCCACCCTGGCAGTGGTATAATTAACCTTTTGACCGCCAAAGCATAAAAGTAGCGCCGTGCCCCCTACGCCAGGCGATGATTAATTTAGTTTTAAATAATAGGCAAAAGAAACACATAAATCTATATTTTTTTCTTAAAAACATGTTATTATTTGTCAGCTCATGCCGAATGTGGCATGATGGGCAAATTTTCGTTTGTCGGCTATACCCGACCATGGCGGTCAAAAGGTTAAAGTGTCTGTCTCTGTTATTGAAATAAATATATTTTATTAAAAGTTACCTATTTATAAAAAAATATAATTTATGTATAGATCAATTTCTGACATGGCTTATCAAATCATAGTAAAAGTCTCCATGCAGGTATATGCTTATATGACTATGTAGTATCAATAAAATAACATAATGAATTTTTCCACATCTCATGGACATAACATTAATTTTTCCACATCACATAGCATAAACTAATATTGACTTACTCCTTACTATTGAGTGGCATGAGCATAGCACAGTGATAACATATTAAACATAGTTTTGAAACAGTTCTATGTTCATAAATATTTTCATACAGTAGTTGTTCACTGCTAAACTGTGACACTTTTATTACCAATATTATAACTATATGATTATCGATCCCTATTAATATGATAAGTATGTAAATAATAGTATACTTTTATATCTTATAATGCATTAACTCTGGCAAACACATAAGTTATGAGAGTGTAAGAGAGAAAAGCATTAGTCCTGTTTCTAGCTAATTATAATTAATGAGAAGAAAAGTTGCATTAATCTATCAGCTGGTCTATTCTATACAAGTTCTTATCTCAGACTCAAATATCACATTAACAATGACCTAAGTAATAATCAGAGATCGGAATAGGTCGAGCTGTTTTATGTACTTGCCATAGGTTAGAATAATATGGATATTCCCCGAGTCCCAGGATTTGGTTTTTAAGTAGTAAAATCATAAAAAGCTATTCTCGCCTTCAGGACTAATGAAAGATTACACTTCCTTTCTGACGGGTAAATATAAGAAGGATAGTATAATAAATAGATAAACTTGATTCATTAAACCACATATATTTTTTGACGTAACAATTTCCTATTCAAGAATCAACAATCATTTAAACATTTTTATTCTGAAGTTGTACAAAAACATATTACCATACAAATTATTTGTTCCTCAGAAAATCAAAACATTATCAAATGAACAATATGTATTTACAATAAAATCTTAATTAAAATAATCAATACGCTTCAACAATAATTCACTTATTTAAACAAAAAATGTCATTGGTCTGGTTTGTCTTCAGCTTCACTAGAAGACTGAGTATGACCAGAGTTAAAATAAATCACCATTATTTTTTCTAGATTATCTAATTTTAATCTATTTCTTTTTACATCTAACACCCATTTGTATGTGGAAAACGAGCGTTCGACATCTGTTGATGTTAGTGAAGCGAATTTATATGACAAAATTTCGTCATTCACATCATTTTCAATAATTTTCCTTCATATTCTCTGAGGATGTCAATGTTATAGCGTGTAAGTTTATAGCGTGCTATTAACGTAAAATTTACAACGTCGCTCATGCGCTTACTGGCTTACATAAACCATTTTTATACAACATGACAAATAGAATGAAATTCAATAAAATCCCGTAGTATCAGTCGGAATCCCGTGGAATATCCATATTAACATTAATGTTTGCGGTCAATGAACCTAAATAGCTCTACCTATTCCGATCACTGGTAATAATCTATTATTACATTGTAGAAAACATTCTGAAGTGGCTTTGATAATGAGATATTACAGACAGTACACATAACAACTGCTATATTTATAGCATCGAAAATAAATGTTAGAGGCTGTATTTGATTTGGCTTTTTAATTACTTGACCTACACTCAATCTACCCTAGGGTCTAGACACAAAGCTTTATCAATTATGTCTGGGTTTCTGGCTAATCAATGAGTTGAATATGGAAAATTACACAGAATATGGAAATTATCACCTAAATTAGTCATAGAATGGGACCTGAGTTTTGTGCAGTTGCCAATTAGCACCATACTGAGGGATTTTCTTTGATTATATGTATATATGGTAACATAAATAAATTGTTTTGTAAGAAGAAATGATAATTACTGCCATTACGCAACCGCGATACAAGCCTAGAGCTTAGTGCGGAAGCTGCTGCCAATTATAAAAATGTGTATTGTAGTAAATAGATAAATAAATAAAATAAAATAAAATAAATAAATAAATAAATTACTCGCATTTAAGAACAAGCATATAAAGAGGTTATGTAGATTGTTTCTATTGAAACTCATAGCGAGATTATATACAATGTCACCATAAGGAAAACTATCGTTATCACACCATACATACATACAACATGAGACTTTGAGGTTAAGTATGGACTATGGAAACAACTACGCATTTATAATATTTTAAACCCATTTTCACATATAGTTTTATTAATATAATACTAAATACTAACCATATTTCTTCTCAAAACAATTCAAAAGCCACTTTTTCAGCGTTTTCAGCACTTTATCACGACTTTTTTTCTCATTTCCAGATAACAGCCTCGCGAATTTTATTTCCTGTGCTACTATTAAAACTTGCTCCTTTTTCGGCTTTATCTTCTCTTTTTTCTTAATTTTATCTTTCTTTTCCTTTACTTTATTTGGGATCTTCATTTTGGTCGTATTTTGAAAAACAATCGACCACCATGCGACAATCGCGTTTTGATTGACGTATGATAAGTCAGATGAAAATTGAAGTGTCAGATTGCTATAATAAAAGTTACTACGAATTTTAGTCGATTTTAAAATTACATTTATTTTTAGTTTCACGTTTATACAGGGTGACTGGATATTAGTGAACAGCCTTGTAAGGGAGTATAGTACAGGTCATTTGCAACAAATTTAGTTATGTATATGATTGTGCCAAAGTCAATCATTAATGAGATATTTCAATTTAAACTTTTTTTTTTAAATTAATAAGAGTCATCTTTAGACTTAAATAAAGATAAAACTATCGGTTCTTTCCAAGATTTTTTAATGAATTTCTATTTGTTACATTCCAGTTACTAAATCGACACTAAATAGGGTATAACTATTTGACACATTAAGTTGCAATCGTTCAGACAATTAAAAATAGCATAAAACTTTGCCAATGTTGCTCATAAATACTTAATTTTAACACTGAAAATCACGGTAACTTTAATTGGCATATTATTTTAAAAACATCTAATTTTCATAAGCTTTAAAATGAGGTATTACAATCCGACATAGCAAGCATAACGCCAAATATATTGGTTTGACAATGGAGTCAGGTAAAGAAATAACAATATTAAGGGATGATTGAAAAAAAATGTTTTTGTCTTGACCATTATTTTTATTGTGAATAAAATAATTTACAACTCATTTTCAAAATTACGACCTCGATTTCGTACGCAAAGTCGCATTCTTTTTCTTAAATTAGTTTTTACCACACTTGTAGTAAGATTATTTCTTATTTGCTCGGCTGCGGCTGAAATTCGCCTTTTTAATTCTTCGATATTTGGCACGGGTTGCGCATCAAAATAGACTAAAGTTGTCATGTGTCCCCAAACATAATAGTCCATTGGCGTGAGATCTGGGCTTCGTGCTGGCCAGGGTATTGGACCTCCTCTGCCAATCCATCGTCTAGGATAATTTTCATCAAGCCAATTTCTCACGGACAACATGAAATGCGCAGGACAACCGTCACGTTGGTATACCATGCCACGCCGAGTTTCTAGAGGAACATCTTCCAATAATTCACCAACAGTGTTCGTTAGGAAATCTTCATAATGGGCCCCATTTAAATTATTTGGCAAAAAATGAGGCCCAATTAAATTGTTATCAACGATGCCCATCCATACATTGACGGAAAATTTTCTTTGAGACCCTTTTTGTCGTTTTAAGTGAGGATTGCCTAATTGTTTGTCCTGACAGTAGTGTGTGTTGTGGTAATTTGTCATACCATCTTTGTCGAATTTGGACTCGTCCGTCCATAAAATCTTCTTGAGAAAATCCGGATTCTCTATGTCCGCATTTAAAAGAAATCGGCAAAACTGCAATCTTCTAAGAGGATCTCCCTCTTCAATAGCCTGTACTGGCGTATAGTGGTACGGATGAAATCCAACTCCATGAATTGTGTACCACACTTTCCACTGCGACAAGCCAAAAAGGCGGGCTACCAACCTCGTCGATATAGTGGGATCACGTTGAAAATGATCTAAAATTTCAGCTTCATCATCAGCTTCATACACACGAGGTCTGCCCGAGTCGCCTGAAAATAAAAGCATTTAAATTGTATCATTATTTTAAAAGGTTTAAAATATCTAGGGAACAATTTATTAGCAAAATTGACAGAAAAGTACTAGCAAACCAAATAAGTACGAAAATTGGTTTATTCCTTAACTGATTTTATACTAGTTTTTGTTAAAATCATGTAATATTTAAATAATGTTTGAAGTAGATTGTGAGAACTGTAGGAATGACTGAATATTGAAGTTAATTACCTTGTCGTCTATGAACGCTGCCTGTTTCACAAAGCCGACGATAAATCCGAAAAAAAACCCCAACAGAGGGTATACGCCGATTTGGATAACAATTTTGATATTCACGGCGGGCAGCGCTTGTATCGCCTCGGACAAAACCGTAGACCATGATAATATCGGCATACTCCTGGTTCGTAAATAATCGTCGTCGATTTTCAATTCGAGCCTATGGCCTCCGTATCACAAGATAACACAATAAACAACAATATCCGAATCGTCAGGAGAGAGATCGATCACAAAAACCAAGCCGGGTCGTAAGTAGGAAATCAAAACAGAGTAGCACATCCGAACGCAACGAATCACAAGAGCGGACTGGTAAACAAATAAAAGAAGCCGGCTTGCACACACAATATTTTTCAAAGAACCCAAGAAGCGCGAGCGCCCGGCCCTTTTATTGCCTCTACCTGACCCTATTGTTACACCAATATCTTTGGCGCTATGTTTGCTACGTCGGATTATAATACCTCATTTTAAAGCTAATTAAATTTTGATGTTTTTAAAATAATATGCCAACTAAAGTTACCGTGTTTTTTAGTGTTAAAATTAAGTGTTTATGAGCAAGACTTGCAAAATGTTGTGCTATTTTTATTTGTCTGAAGCACTGCATCTACATAAGGCAAATAAATATACCTTATTTAGTCTCGATTTAGTTACTGGAATATAGCAAATAAAAATTCATTACAAAACTTGTAAAAAAACCGATAGTTTTCATTTTATTTAAGCCTAAAGAGGACTCATAATGATTTTTCAAACAAATAATTAAAATTGAAATATCTCATTAATGATTGACTTTGGCACAATCATATACATAACTAAATTTGTTGCAAATGACCTGTACTATACTCCCTTATAAGGTTGTTCACTAATTTCCAGTCACCCTGTATGCTTCAAGGTGGATTATGAATCGATAATATATTAAAAAATATATATATATATTATCGTAATTATTATACTAATCAGTAGGTTTGCTAATTAGTACACAGACTGATAGCACTTCTGGACTGAAACACAAAAACGCAAACCTTTTAGACATAATTACTGCCAAAACCCATTAAATACGTAGTTATTACTATAAATACAAATCTTCGTAGACCGTGATTTCAGAGATGTAGCAGGTCTTCAAACATATAAATAGATGATATATCTGTGCCCAGGTCCATAAACTTTGACAACTAAAACCTGTGTGATACTCGGTCCGAGACTAAAACATAACAGTACAAAGTAACTTTGTCTTTCATTCATAAACTGTAAGAAAAGCTTTGATGCAATCCAGTCTTCGGTAAAATTACTTAGGAATATAGTCATCAGATTATTAAAGTACATAAATCACATACACGTAGTCGTAGACCGACTACCACATATTAACATTTTACATGCGCGGACACATACCTACTGTTACTTTATCTTGCTTTGTAATACTCTCGCTTTTCTTTTTTTTTTTTTATTAATACATACCAAGTACTATCGACTCCAGCGACGGATGACCACTCCTAAGATTAAAATCGCATAGCAGGCCAACACTTGGTACCCGTACCCGTGACACGCCCCTTTCTTTGTTTGAGTTTTTTTACACTTTACATTTGTTTACTGATTCTAAGGCGATACAAACTCAACTGGTCAACATGTGCAAGCGAAAATTTTTCTGAAATGGTCATCCGTCGCTGGAGCCGATAGTACCTACTTATTTATTGTTAAGATTTTTATTTTAACTTCAATAAACAAGTCTTCTGACACAGGATTTTCTATAAGTATCTACTTACTTAAAAAAGGTCTCAAAAACGGTTGGGTTTATAACCTGTTAATTTCGAAATAAAGTATTTTATTGTTATTATGTAAATAATAACAGGCAGTATACCATAACAACTCGTGCCACCGCTGGACACTCCAGTAGCAAGTCTTCTATTCTGATCGCCTTTTCTTATTAATGCTAGCCTCTTCTACGTACATATGTCATTCTTCTATCCAGACGGAGTATAGTCCTTTTATTGTATGTTATATGTTATTCAGAAAAGTATAGTATTTAAAAAAGAAACCGCTAAAATAAAAATAACGAAAAGTTAGGCTCTCTTGCGTAACTTCATACGGCTGAATATCAGTTTTCTACAGAATGCCAGCCGCCTATCTACTGCAATCCAAATGGAAAACAATATTTATATTAAAAGGTTACTACTAGAGTTGCTTCGAAAGCTTTTAGTAGACCCTCACATATTTGGATATTCGAGGGTAGTGCCCTCGAATATCAACTCTCCATAGGCAACAAATAAGAAAATAATAAACACACGAGTTAAAAGTATAACATTTTATTACATTTCATATAAGAATAATTCCGTAGGCACTTGACAGAGCGATACTTAACATCCATAACAAAGAAATAATACCAACATTTTATTTACATTTCGATTTATATAATTTAAGTAAGTAGTTTTAATTTATAAAAACAATCTAAATTCTTTAATAGGGAATGATACAATATTACGGTCGGAAAGCCTAAAACTAAAAATCGGACTTAAACTCAACGGAGGTAACTTGCAGTGACTGTGAGGTAATCCCGGACAAATGGGATCGAACACTAAAGTCATGGCAATTTATAAAATATTCTCAACGTCAGACAGCAAGCTCTTTTTTATATTACTAAGGGTTCCGTTGTTTTGATTCAATAATATACCATGGCGATTTTTTATTAAATTTATGAAATCTCTTTCTTAGGTTTGATGTGGTGGAAGCTGCTGAAGGTGGTCAACAGTTTTTGTGTGCTGTTCGCCAATTGGCTGTAATCTTCTTTGAGACTACCCAGCGAATCATGGCCTTATATACTAATTTAGACATTTATTTCGCTGGATTAGTAAAATATGTTTGAGAGGCAATACCTCTATGTTTTAATCGTCAACGTTATTGTATGTTTGATGTAAACTTGCATTCGATTGTGCCTACCCCAGAATGTTAAGTCTTATCTCCCAAATTCTAAGATTGTGGGTAGGTGAGCGCAGTTTCGGGGCCAAGCTCCTTCTCGAAAATACCTCTAAATACGCCAACGACTAAGAGTAAGCAGAAATGACAACTTACAGCGGTGACAATCACGGAAATAATTGATATTGTATTAAATTTGAGAATATTCAAAGTCCAGTTTCATCGAATATTATTTCCTTACACATTCACAAGATACGGCGAAATTTATAATAACGGCTCAAGAGGCTGAGAAGCCTGCTACCAAACTGATGCTAAGCGATAACCGCTGCTCTTAGGCATGACTGGAAATCAGCCAAGTCAAATAAAGGAAGGCCCTATTGGCATTAGTTACGGCGGATCTTTATAACCTACCTATATGTGATTACCCTAACCAACGATAATTAAATTTGACTTTCCTTAATCTCTATGAAGCAAATGTCAAATTTCTATTTCCAGTACGGAGAACTTCGGATAGATTGGTTATAGAGGAGAGCTATTAGCTTAACACTCACGACCATAATCTTATATTACTTCCTTACTAAAATAATCACACAAAATTCAAATAAACAATTAATAAAGTAACATTGGAATGCATCGGCGCTCAAAGCTAAAGCATAAATATATATATATATATATAAGGCGCGAATCATAATTGTTCATTTAGTTACACTTATAAACGTCGTGGCGCTAGTGTGACCTGAGACCAATAATATATAAAAAAATAAAAGTGATTGTTACCCTATTTCTTGTATGTTTGAGCAACTCAATTGAAAGTTTTCTTTACAATATTGTTAATAAAAGTGGCTGTAGGTTTATACAATTTAACAATCTCCAAGATCATATCCTTTCGATAGCCTCATTTAAGTGTCCATATTTTCAGACCGCGTTAGTATAAGCTTTTCAATGCTCATTACCAAAGCACTCTACTAAATTCACTTATAATACTCATTAGATTGTTTAAAGACAGGGTCAAATTAGGCGAAGGCAAGAAGCCTTCAGTTGCGGACTTTCACAATAAACGGTTCACTACAGATTTATTTTACTACTTACATTTCTTAGTCGCCCAAGGCCTCCAAGCCGAAGGTCTAAGTATGGCCAAAATATTATGATGTACAGTTATTGTATGTTTTTAACAGGATGTAAAAGCGAGAATGAATACTATTTTAATATTAAAACTAGTAAGTCATTTTGAGAGTTCACTGCTATTTTCTCGAAGATATGTAAAGTCTGCCAACTCATGCGCACGTGCTAGACTATGGCCGAATGCTTCTCACACTGAGAAATGGCCGAGTTTATAAAAACAGAGTTATATTACATATACAATATGTAATACATTATATAATTTAATTATTCTTTAAGTCCATTAGCTTTTTTCTTTTCTTTCTTTGCTAACATAAAAAGAAAGAAAGAACGAAGGAACAACTCTAGTTTTGACATGTAAACATTACATAACAAAATGTTGATGTAATACTTTCATGGCGATATAAATATATATTCACAACAATTTCTGGATGAATCGAAAATGCGGCAGCCTGAAAAATTCCTGGCACATAGATTAATAACCTTTCGAAAGTAGTAAGCAGAGACCGGCTTGCAGTTGCTACAATCTTAACATATCTCTTTCTTGACATAGCATGGTACTGTATGCTCAAGAAGTTTGAATCTGTGTGATGTTTACTTAATAATGTAGGACAAACTTTGTTTAGTGTGGAGCCACTGAATACCGCATATTATTGTAAAGATTACTTGGCAATAAACGATATATAATATATAAAATCAGCCCTGTATTAAACAGTCCCACTGCTAGGTACGGGCCTTTTCTCAGTGTGAGAAGGGTTAGGACATAGTCCACCACGCTGACATAGTGCGGATTGGCAGACTACACACACTTCGAGAACATTATAAAGAACTCTCAAACATGCAAGTTTCCTCACGATGTTTACCTTCACCGTTAAAGATATGATTTTTTTTAATGTCTCCTTAATCTATTTGTCATGTTTGGCACCACTATGGTAGTAATATACTGTCCAGCTGATGGTAAAAGGTTACGTTCGACTAACTTGCAACACCAGAGATATTAATATTCGCATACACACAAAATAAGTCATCCTGCTGCTAACGCAAGGGGAAGACCACCAAGGCCGTGAAAACTGATTTTAATTAAATTTGGTATGAAAATACTATCAATTAATAACTTGCTTGTATTTATCCAAAGCTCATAGGCTTAATGCAAGCTTAGTCACGTTAGATTGTAATATAGTATTAAAGGTCTTAAGTCACAGTAGCGCCACCTATGTTTAACAATTGCACACTAGTCGTCGTCACCGAACATTGAAAGCGGATCTTCGAACACTGCTTGTGTGGGCTTTGCTTGTTCTTTGACGCTTGGGGTCGATCTTTGCGGCTGAGGAGGTGGATCTGTGGATAGAGTAAAGAGAGATGAGTCCCTCGTGTCTTTGTTGTTAAGGTTCTCCTAACCAAAGATATCTGTAGGCTGTATCAACATCATAGTTGTTTGTGCCTACCCCTTCGGATTTATATAGGTTTATTAGAATAAGGAATAGTGTGGTTAGAGAGAGATGCGGCATGAAAGTGGATATAGTGACAAGAATAGGAAAGGGTATGTTAAGCTGGTTTGGACATGTAGAAAGAATGGACGAGGAAAGACTGACTAAGAAAGTTTATAAGGCTAGTGTGAATGGAACAGTCGCAAGAGAAAACCTAGGCGAACGATCAGATCGGAGGCGTTCTGGACAAAGGCTAGGTTAAGAGCTGCTTGAACCGACGGGCGTGTATGAGGAATGTGATGAAACTTAATGAAGCCAGAGAAGTGTGTCAGGATCGTAGCAAATGGAAATCCGTAGTATCTACCTACCCCTCTGGGAAACAGGCGTGAATGTATTAGCAGTATATTTCCGATAAATAGGCAGATGTGTAGTAGAACCACATTTCGCCAACCATGTTATGTGGCGAGCTTATTGTCCTCTGCAAGCACATTTACAGACAAGGTTCGATTGACGGGTAGGCGACAAACTTAAACAACGTTAATCTGATATATATTTATATATTTCATTCGTTTTATTTTTAATAACGCAACTCTCTTACTAGGAATAACTACTGTATCGCGGACTTTACAAACATTCAAACAACGGACACAAAGAACATTCAGAGCCAACAATTTGTAGATCATACAAATAGAGAACTCCAGTGTGGTATTCGAATCCACAACGCTCGGCGCAGTAGTGTAATGATCATTTAACCACTATTAAAAGTTAATTAGACAGGAATACTTACCAGCAGTCTTCTTAGTCTTCACTGCGAACAGATCATCATCGTCATCATCATCATCACCGAACAGCGAACCCTTCACTTCTTTCACCTTTTCCACATTCATCACATTTTCTCTTTTCATCACCTTTTCAACTTTCTTACTACTCCCAAACAACTCTTCTTCACTATCCGAATCAAATATCTTAGATTTAGCTACAGGCTTTTTATTTTTGAATAATTCATTACTATTACACACATCATCACCGAATAGAGATTTAGCAACGTTTTTACTGTCATCACCTTTTGTAGATTTGTAAGTGTTGCCTAAAGTTTTGATACCTAGATTTAAGTCTGCGCTTCGATCAAGAATATCTGTTTGTCTGGTTACAGAAGTGGCTGGATTTGTAGCTAAATTAGGTGTAGCTAGATCATTTGTAGACTCAGGGCTTTCTATAACATTAGTGTTAAAAATATCTTCATCGTTTAATATGTATACAATTTTAGTAGTGCTGTCTGATTTCACAGGCTGTTTTAGAGGCTCAATTTTATCTCGTATATCTACTTTCTCATCCTGTGCTTCAGATTTTGTGAGTGTTACATTAGCCTCTACTTTAGGTGGTTCAATATATTCGATATCTTTATGAGTTGTGTCTTTGTCGTCAACGTTGTTGCTTGTATCTTCAATATTTTTAATTTTAGGTTGAGGTTTAGGAGGATCATCTATGGAGCTAGAATTATCAGTGGAGTCATCCCCAAAATCTATACCAGATTTCCTGACAGCCTCTCTTCTAGCTTTTCGAGTAGATGGTCGCCTCTTAACTTGAATCCTAGGTCTTTCTTTTGACAGTTTGTTGTCTAGAACTTCAGATCCAGGTTTACCGTCAAAGCTCACGGATTTTGCCATTTTTGGGTCATCTTTTGGTGTGTCGGCAATACTTTGTGTTTGTCCATCTGGACTGTCAATAGGCTTGACCTTTTTAGGTGATGCTCCCGGCAATAAAGCATTGACATTTATGTTTAGTCCTACTTTTAACTTTCCAACTTTCTTAATCTCAGATTTCTCTAGTTGTAAATCAGAATTTGTTGAATTTGATCTCTGTAAAGGTAATTTGAAGATGTCTTTGTTGCTCAAGGATGGTTTAGGTATTTCCTTTACGGAGTAGGACTTCTCTATGATCGGTAGTGATTTGAATAGCTCTTCGTCTGATCTGTAATTAATGTCTTGATTCTTATTTATTGTATCTCTTTTCTGTTGAGGTAAATGTACAGGCAACGATTGAAACAATTCTTCATCATCATCTAATATATATTCCTGCTTTTCTGATAAGTTGCTTGTTAGACTTGCAGGTTCCTTGAATATATCATTATTATCATCAAAAATACTACTCGATTCTTTAACTGGTTGAGGTTGTTTAATTTCTGTTCTAGTGGGTAGTTTAAATATATCATCGGTATTTTCTTTTGTTTCCGTCTCAGGTATTTTAGACTCTTCGGTCGAACTTTGTTTTTCTGGTTTGTAAATCGAGGTTACATTTTTTACTTCTTTATTAACTTCAGGGATTGCTATATTATCTGGTACAGCTATATCATCAGGTTTAAGTAGATCATCAGTTATAGGGACGTCACTAGATACAGTCAAATCATCGGGCATAGCAAAATCATTATTGCAATTACTTGTATGATGTACCTTATCTTTAGGAATTTTAGGTTTAGGTAACGAACTAAACAGATCATCATCTAAATCATCATTTATTTTGGTAAAATCCTCATCTGGTGGTTCATCTGTAAATAAATCGAATAGCCTGTCCTGTTTGATGGTAAAATCTTCTGGTTTTTCGTCGGTGATAACGTCTTCTTTCTTGAAGAATAACGCTTCATCATCAGAATCATCATCGAATAAGGCATTGACATTTTTACTCTTTTTAGGCTCTTTCGGTTTTTCGAAAGCTGGCGGTTCAGTTACAATATCAGTGAAAATATCTGATGTAGAAATAATATCTGTTTTATTGTCTATTTTAGTTTCAGAATTTTCTACCTTTTCTGTATTTGTATATTCATTTTTATCTAAATTATTGGGTGATGCAAAAATATCTTCTTCTAATGCGCTGTTATCAAAAATATTGTGTATTGTGTGTGTTTCACTAGTTTTGATATTTGGGATAGCATTGCTGGTGTTATTTTGATTAGGTTTAATCTCTTGTATAGGTTCATCATCGAAATCTTGTTCGCTGAAATCATCTTCTGAAGTTTTGTCGTTGTTATCATCAAGCATTTTTTGAATGGCTGTAGGTTTATTGCTTATATCCAAATGACTTGTAGGCACATTCTCTTTTACTGTTTCAGGACTAGTATCATAATTATTGCTTTCAGAGCTTTTTTCAGTATTAGTTATCTTATCATTAGGTTTATTTGCAAATATTTTCGTTTCTTCTTTGACCGGATCATGTTGCTTAATAATAATATCGTCTCGGTTATTATCAGTTTTTACTGAACTAGAAGTTAAAGTATCAGTTTTGATTATAATCTTTGCTTGACTATTATTTGCTTCAGTTATGCTTGAAGTTACGTCCGAAACTTTTTCAGGACTTGTGTTTATAACATCTACATTATTTTCATGAATATCGACTGATATTTTTACATCAGTTTTATTTGATGTTTCAACTGTATCAACAGTTTCTTTGTTTTGTACAATACTTGAAGATTTTACGGGTTCAGCAAACAAATCACTTTCATCATTATCATCAAAAAGTGATGGACTATTAAATACTTTCTTGGATTTTTCAATATTCTTAGTTAAATTAGATTCAGCTTTATTTATAGTAACGTTTTGTACTTTAGTGACAGCATTTAGTTTACTAGTATTTAGATTACTAAATATATTGTCTTCATCATCGTCGAATATACTAGTAATTTGTTTAGTAACTTTTGTAGTTGCCGTAGGTTTAGTAGTATTTTCAATTACTTTAGTAATAGGTTTAGTTTTATTAATTATATCAGGTTTGTCATTTGTGATCTTTTCAGAAAATAGATCGTCATCACTATCAAACAAACTTTTCTTGTTATCACTACTACTTTTGATATCTTGTTTTAAAGTTTTAGGCTCGGCAATTTCTGAGAAAAGATCGTCATCATCTTCAAAGATAGATTTCTTGTTATCTTTTGAAGATTTGACTATATTAGTTGTGAATATATCGTCAATATCATCAAAAAGATTATCGCTAAACAGATCGACTGCTTTAGGCGCCTCTTTTTTAGTCTTTTCTGCTTTTTTTCTTTGGATCTCATGTTTTATATCTTTGATTATATTATCGCCTTTCGGTTTTACTTTCTTAGCTTCGCTTTTCGCGAATAGATCGTCGAATATATCTTTCTCTTTCTTTGCCTGCAGTTCGTTTACCGACGGTGTTGAATCTGGTGCATCGTTTACGCTTTCGTCACCGGAAGTTGATGATTTGCGTCGGTTCCGTTTCAAAATGGCGGCTCCGATGCTTTCCGCGCCTCTGTTGGAGCCAAAGAGCGAGATTCCTCCGACGGGTTTCTGAAAATACATCGATTTTATTGTAGTCATGAACGTGAAATATAAAATTTTTGAGTATCCTATCTAATAATAATAATATAATAATAATAAACATACATATTTAATAGACATAGCGGTACCCAATACACACAATTTACAGAAAACCATAACAGAAAAAATACATAAATATACAGAATTAAAAGAAGAAATAAGTAGAATATGGAAAATGAACAAAGTATATATTGTGCCCCTGGTGCTCTCCAGCACAGGCGTCATACCCAAACACCTTCTTCACTATTTACGACAGATAGAGCTACCCACCAATCTTTACATCACTATGCAGAAGGCCGCTATACTCAATACTTGCCGTATAGTTCGTAAGTTTTTGCAGGACGAGCCCCTTTTAATAAATAATGCCCCAAATGAACCCCACTTGGCCTAGACCCGTGGTTTTCATTAAATACCGAATTTTATTTCGAGAAAAAACAAGTTAAACCAACCAAAATAATAATAATAATGATTTTACTTTTTACTCTTCCACAAAGGTAACTTAAAATATAATTGAAATACTTAAATAAAAACAAAAGACCCTTGTGGGAGACTGGTATCTGCACTAGGCAACCCTGTCACACAGATTACCAGGCCCCCTAAAACAATGTAAGTATTATTAAAATATTATTTGCAAGGTGGAATATCATATAATTTATCAGTAACTAAATGTAGGCTGTGGAGTGTGCGTGTGTGAGCGAAAGTGTATGTTGTGTGTGTGTGTGTGTGTGTGTGTGTGTGTGTGTGTGTGTGCGTGTTTGTATGTCTGTGAGTGTCTGTGTGAGTGTGTGTGTGTGTGTGTGTGTGTGTGTGTGTGTGTGTGTGTGTGTGAGTGTGTGTGTGAGTGTGTGTGTGTGTGTGAGTGTGTGTGTGTGTGTGAGTGTGTGTGTGTGTGTGTGTGTGTGTGTGTGTGTGTGTGTGTGTGTGTGTGTGTGTGTGTGTGTGTGTGTGTGTGTGTGTGCGCGCGCGAGAGCATGTGAGTGTGTATGTGGAAGTGATGAGGTATGCCAGATTTTTACTTAGGGACGATTAAGAAGTTTTCCATATACTCATAATTATTATGTTTTAAAAGATACGAGGTTAGGGCTTGCTTACACTTCACTTTTGTCAGAGGATAGATGTTCGCAATAGCATTCATTTTATTATATAAATAATTGCTAAGGAAAGAATAGCTCCGATGCGAAAGACTAGTTTTGAACAACTTTGATGAACATACTTTACTTTTATTGCGTTTATGAGAGTATAATTTTGGGTTGTATTGTATGTGGGAATGTTTGCGCAAGATAGTGTAAATCACAAATAGTTGCCGAACTGTAAGCACCTCGCACTTTGTATAAAGTTCAGAAGTCGGATGCAAGAAAGGAAGGCAATGTGCTACCTTAAGGACCGCTCTTTGTGCACGTTCTAATTTAATCATATGTATTTTAGAGGCCCCACCCCATGTAGTGATACAATACGTTAGTAACGACTGACATAAAGAAATGTACATAGTCCTGAGAATTGTCGTATCAGCAACTTGTCGGAGGTTTTTAAATATATAAATAAGCTTTCTTATACGTTTGGTCAGCAGATCGATGTGTATGCTAAAGGACAAGTGTTTGTCAATAATTACACCAAGATACTTAACTGAGTCAGCGCTTTCAATTTTAGGGCATGTGCAAGTAATATATGAGTCATTGTTGCATGAATGGGCTGTAATGTTTAGGGATGAGTCGAGTTCGAGGTGTGTATGTGACAGGGAGAATGTGATGTATTTGGTTTTGCCTGTATTTAATGTGAGTAAGTTGTCGTTGAGCCAACTTTTCACCTGTGTGAGACCAATTTGCGCAAAGTAAAACACTTCCTCCCAAGTATCACCATAGAAAAGAAGTGCTGTATCATCCGCAAATGTGATAATGTTACCATTTGAAAGCTTTAGTTGACAGAGGTCATTAATAAAAATTAAAAAGAGGGTAGGCCCCATAATCTAAGATTATAACTGCTCAATTGAGTTTATTTGTAACGCTTTCACGCCGTAACTACTCGACCGACCATCATGAAATGTCGCATACACGTTACCTTTCGTATAAAAAGTACTGTTCCCGTGCGAGCGAGTTGCTGCGGACGAAAGCGAATATAATTATAAATATAATATATTAAAAATATAATTTCGAAAAGGAATCTTACGCATGTCGTTCAGGGTTTGTCCGAATAGTTTCAAACCAGGTATTCGAAAGGAAAACCATAACTAACACTTCTCCATATTTTCGGAAATATGTCTGCCAGCCTGGCTTGATTATTATTTATTATATATATATAAATAATAATAAAGCCAGGCTGGCAGACATATATAAAAAATATTAAGATTTTCTTAGTATGAGATACCTCATGCTAAGAAAAATCTTACGCTTTTTTATAAAGTACCAGCTACATGCGTAGAAACAGGGTTAATACATATTCATTGTACAGTCAACAACATAAGTTACTTTCACGAATATGGTAATATTCAACTGAAAATGTAACATGTTCGTAAAAGTATTTGGTTAAATATATTCTGTGTCTTCTATCACTTACCTTCACACCTCTATCGTCGTTAGCATCAGTTATATGATTAGGTTCCACAGTTCTAACTGGTTGCTCAACCGGTGTACGAGGTTGTTCTGTTCGTAGCGGTGGCTCAGGTGGCCTGAATACTGATACCGGTTCTGTATAGATCGGCTGTCGATCGAACATGTGGGGTTTGGGTCCCGCGTCGAATAAGGATGTTGGTTTCGTGACATTGGAAGGCTGTGGGAGAAAATTTGTTTTAATAGAATGTTGAAGCAAATTGTGGAACGAGTTACTGTCGATGTTAAAGTACCGCGTACGATTACCGGGTCATGCAAAAAATATAGTTCTATATACACCGGCAATATAATCGATTGTCGACTAGTCTCGCTCCTATCATGTGCGGCCTAAACACAGCTAGCAAAATGAGAGTGCAATACAGTTTCAACCAAAGGAATAATTCCTGTTTCAAACATTCAAACCGATCACAAAAACTTGCACAACTATTTGCGGCACACAAATATTTTTTCCGTGTGGTGATCGAACCCACAACACTTGTTGGCCGTGCAATAAGGTCAACAAATAAAAGACGTGTTTTTAAGTAAGCTATGGTATATTGAACGAAACTTGACACAATGACCGCGGAGCAAGTTTGGTGGAGCCCGTGTCTTTACCCGATACGGTTAGATCGCGAACTGATTAATGACGCGTTAGTAGTGCCGCGCCGCGTTTAAGTTTGCTGACGCTGCTCATTGTACGGGCGGTGCAGCGAACAACACTCGACGTATTAGCAGTGGCGAGGCAACCACTTGAACCATTACGCCATCCGTGCAATCGATGAAATAATGAAATATAAAACAAATATATAAAAATGGCTTTCTATATATTGTCTCTAGTTTCCAGTACGCTATATTTGATTATAAAATTAGATAATCATAGTTACCTGGTTAGCAAAATCGCTGAATATATCGCCTCCCTCGTCATTTTCCGTGTCATCTCCTCCAAACAGCTCATCGGTGACGTACTGTCGCGCATACGGTTGCTTGTAGGGTTGATTGCGGTGCAGGTCCGCGAAGATATCCGACTCCTCCTCGCTCTGGTCTTGAAGAGGTGGGGGCTCGTCAGGGAATATTGTACCTGGATGATGGAAATTGGAATATATTTCCATAAAGACCAGCAAAGAATATACAGCATGTAAGAGTGTGGTCATATTAAAGAATTCTAATGTATATCTGAAAAAGATCGTATTTGCCTTATACCCAGATCAAAACAAATTATTTTAAATTTTACCACCCAGACGATAGATAGATCCATAGATGGAATGTCTACTGGCGACGACTCCTGGACGACGCCCCGGCACGAAAGAGGCCGTCGCTTCCACTCCCCGTTCTCCTGCCCACGGCCTTTACTACGGCGGCATAAGGCGCGCATATGCGCACCGGCGAACCTGACGGGGGCTCGGATCCGCAAGCATACTTTCCTCACGGATCCGGTTTGCCGCCTCCTTCTGCGAGGTCATCTCGACAGCTATCCACTACCTCTCGCTGTCGACCATGGCTTTAATTACAGCTGGTAGCGACAGGTCTTCAGCTACAACTTTAACAAGTTCACGGCGCTGCACCGACCAAGCAGGACATAGCTTGAGCGTGTGATGCGCCGTATTCTCCTCACTCTCGCAGTGGTGGCAGATGGGACTCGGTTCCCTCTAAGCGACCTTGTGCAGGTACTTGCCAAAGCAACCTTGCCCTGATAATACCTGCACCAGGCGGAAGGAAAGGGTTCCATGCTGCCGCCCAGCTCATCGCTCCAACACCGGCTGGAGGGCCCCAACGGTTCTGAAACTGGCCAAGGGCGCTACCAGCCGCACCTTCCAGTTTAAAATCATGCCCTGGTGGCCCCGATCACGCGCGCGTGCTATCACTGCCGGGGGGGGGGGGGGAGGGACAAACCGTCTTTTCCCGCACTTTGTTACTCACTGTGAACACTTCGGCGAGCACTTCAGCCTCCAAATCCCACGGGGGTGTCCCAGCCAATGCGCAATCTGCATCAGCTGACACCGTGCGGTAGCCACGTATGTCCCTGACCGCTATGACTCTCTGCAATCTCCGCAAGATATTCTGCACTGAGCGGTCAGGTAGTCGGCCTACACCGTAAGGCGCCATTGACCGGATAACCCTCGTGTATAGTCGCCGGCAACCGGTACTGGGCCCGCCCAAATTTGGCAATAGCTGCCCAAGGGCGGACGCAGTGCCAAGAAGCTTCGGAGCGAGTTGTCTGAAGTGCTCGTCGAAGCGCCACCTTCCGTCCAGGACCAGATCCCGGTACCTCATGTGAGCCTGGACGGGAACACACGTCGAGCCCACCACCATCGAGGCACTGTTGGGTGGCGACAGCGACGGGGCCCATGAAAGACCAGGGGTTCCGTCTAGCTAACAGCACCCTTAAACGCAGCGCCTCGATGTGCTGGAAGGTATCCGTAAGGGAGAGGAGCTCGCGCACGGAGCCGGCGCCGCGCGGTATTGGCTCCCTCAGGGGTCTTGGTCTAGACACTCCAATATCTCACCTTTCGCCTGTTCTTTAGCGCAGGAGATGGCCAACTGCAGAGCCGCTTTCGCCTCGCGAAACGCATCATGCAGTCGGCCCTCCTCCTGCTCATCGCGGTGGCGACGGCCTCGGTAGCGTGTATACAACCTCCGGGCACGAATACTGGCCACACGGAGTTCCTCCAGCTCGTCGGACCACCAGTCGTTCCAGGTCCTTGGGGTCCGGTGACGCACACCGGGCTTGGCCGCGTGGCAACCAGCTTGGATAACGTTGCGAGCGTGGACAGGTACAACGTCTACCTTCCCAGACGTGGGACAGAGCCAAGCTTGCAGTATGGCTGCCTCTTCCTGTAGTTCCCGGTTCAGCTTCTCCACATCCCACCACGAAAGGCGAGAAGCTCTGGCCATACATGGTCTACCTGTGCCAAGTTTTATTCTCATGTTCGGTTTCTGGGTTCCGAAAAGTGTATTTGGGTTCTTCTGTCAGAGAATTGTCAGTAACAGCACGGAGTCTGGGACTATGCCCCGGTAGACGACATTAGACACGTCAGTATTAAGATTGTCTTAAAATCATTGTAGATGAAATGTGGGTGCAAACACCTCTACTACTCCTTCAGGGATAGAGCCGTAAGAGAATATATTTATGATTCTGGAATTTCTTGTATTAGGGCCGTTCAAGAAAAGACTGATGGATGTATTGCTGGATGGTGTATGTGTCGTCTAGCAGTGGAACTATCAGTCAGTGTATATAAAAATATATAAATTGTATGTAAGGTCTGTCATATGTTATTTTGTTTTTAACTTTAAATAGTTTCCTTTTTTTTTTAAACTATTGTGAGCTGAGTTATTTTGTAATGTATGGTGATAATTTGTACTAGAATTTAAGAGCGTGTCTCGCCGTTAAACTTAACGTTTGGCGAGTATTATGTATAATGTTACTGAAATACCACTATATAGTACTTAAATAAAAAAAATTATATTACGTACGGATGATTTGGCATTCTTAACTCCTCCTCTCATCTCCCCCTTTCCAGCAAAAGTAAGCAGAGAGGTCCCTATCCCCCCTTGGTGCTAAATACTTGAACGACTCCTTACTAGCGGGGAAACCTTACCCTAACTTTTCGAGGAAACTAACGGGAAACTTTTTTTTTTCCAGGTCAATTCAATATGGATTGTGAGAAATAGGTGTGTGCGCCTTCGTAACTTACTCACCGTGTGAAACTCATAAATATTATTGATACTCTCACTCCGGGTGTCTGTGAGATGGTGGTAGATCTCGGACGAGTCAGCTTCTTTTACCATCACCAAATAATAGGTTACAGTTACCAATTATTTGGTGATACTAGACTTTGACCGTGGCTTCGCTCGTGTTAATGTAGATGTATGTTAAGATCAGGCGGTGGTCTCCTTCTGCGAGGCTGTCATGGCGCAAAAGGAGGCCGCGGAGAGGGTCAGGGAGAACAATCCCCTCGCTGACCCTCTCCGGCGCAGACGGACGGGAGCGAGGAGGAGGCGATTTGCCCGCCTTCTCGCACCCGTATAGTGGGGTCACTGGTACAGAGTCGGGGGACTCTGTACCGGCTTGAACGACCCCACACGTCTGGGGGGTGACCTTGGTGAGCAAGGCCACCCCTCCATAGGTGCTGAGGCCCGGTTACCATCAGCCGGGCCAACCGCCGGGGCGGGATGGTGATTGCTAACGCGACCCCATCCCGCCCCACCCCGTCGGCGGAGGGACTGCTCACCCCAGGTTTTTAGTGTGTATACCGACCCCCTTCAGGGGCGGAGAGTCTCACATAACCACCCTCCCCCCCCCGGGGGAGGAGGTATCCATAAAGTATTTTGCGGGGTCAAAAAAAAAAAAGATGTTTGTTAAGATAGATTTTTAGTAACCTATATGTTATTCTGATGTATAAACACTAATACTGTAAAGTTTCATCAAAATCCGTTCAGTAGTTTGTGCGTAAAAGAGTAACAAACATCGATCCATTCATCCATCTTCACAAATTTTCACATATTTTATAATATTAGTATGATAAACTTACTTGCAATAGGTTCCTGAGGTTTGTATATCTTCCTAACTGTGGGTTTCGTTGGCTCATCGTATTCGTGCTCCGGTTCCAACTGAAACAGGATAAAATCTAATGACCTCAAATAAACAGCGTGTAATTATGAGATGTGGTTATAGTTTATGGTCGTGTAGTAGATTCTATTACTAAAGTGAAACTTAAATGTTATTAAAATACCTTAATTTTAAAACAGAAAAATAGTTTGTTAATTAGAATTTGGGCTTGGAAAATGTTGATACACTAAATTTGATTGGAATCGCCTGTAAGTATTGAGTTACTATTAGATACAGTAAGATATTTGTAAAACCTATATATAGTTTGTACATTAAAATTATACGATATATTTAGTTTAGTTTACGATGGAACTGGCATGAACTGTGTTCAAAAGTTCCTAATAAATAAAAGAATAAAAAAAAAAAAAAAAAAAGTATTGAGTTATTTTTGAATAAATTTCAAAAATCCTTTGTATTTTAGAGTTCAGGTAATGTAATTATTTGACTTAAATAATAATAATAAATTATGAGTTAACTATCCTATTGTCCTTCATTTTGCATGCTATTTGCCGTTGCGTATAAAATAACCGCATTATATTCTAATAGAATTTGCTTCGCTTGCATAAAATATGTGGGTTAGGTTAGATTAGTAACAGTCCCTTTTTTGGATGAAAGGTACTCTATGTCCTTTTCTGTTGCACTGACAACTTGTATGCGAAATTTCACATTGATCGGTCGAGTAGTTAAGGCATGAAAGCGTAACAAACAAACTAACATTCGCATTTACGATATTAATTAGGATGAACTACCACTATATGAGGGAAGAAAAGTTGCAGATGTCACATTCTTGGTAAAAATTGCCCAATCTAAAATAGATTCGCTCTACCTCCTTTCTCTGTTACATCTCAGAGTGAGATCGGTTAGAACATCTATTCTCCTCAATGTTCCTCACGGTACCACTAACTATAGAGACAATAAATGTTTTGTAAGGTCAGCAAATGTTATCAACACACTGGGTGACTGCCCTGAACTTGATTTATTTAACACACATCCATCTAAATATATCAAAACGCTTTCCAATCAATGGTTTTAATCGGTGCCTTAAACTTGTCAATTGTAATTCATTTTCCTTAGCATTGTAATTGTTTAATTGTTTAGAAATTTTATATCAATGTTAATTTTGTATAGCACTATAAGTAAAATCTATCAAGCCTTAGATAATCATATGCGAAAACATATAAATGGTTTATAGATAATTTATAAGATTTGTAAATAGTAAGTAATAGAAACTGTTTGTTTTCCGAATAAAATAATAAAAAATTAAATGAAGTAAAATTTAAATTATATTGTGGATAAATTTAGTAATAACTACGACTTTATATGTATCCTAACTAATATTATATATGCGAAAATGAGTTTGTTTGTTTGTTAAGCTTTCACGCCTTAACTACTCAACCGATCATCCTGAAATTTTGCATATACGTTGTCAGGTGTACAGAAACGAACATAGGCTACCTTTCATCCCGAAAAAAATTACTGTTCCCGAGGAAAACAATAAAAACGTTCTTATGATAATAGATGGCGCCACGTTTCTTTCGAATCATGATTGAATTATATTATTACAAGCAGAGTACAACCTGAATTGATTATCAAATTCTAAATTAACGCGAGCGAAACCGCGGGCAAAAGCTAGTATAAAATAAATTGTGTACTAGTTCACATAACGTTATTACATTATATTCGAATGACCTTGTATTCCTGTGGAGAGGGTGTGTTCTTAGCAAGAAAAGGGGAAGGAATGGTAGATTTTAAGACTAGTTGTAGATGTATTACTTCCTTACCTTAGGAGGTGGTAATCCACCACCCAGCCTCCTGGCGATCTCGCTGGCCACATCTGCAGGAGTCGGTTTGGTAGTGGGGGTAGCTTCTGAAGTTAGGTCTGAACTCGTCTCTGACACCTAAAAAACCATTACACATGGGTACTGATCTTTGATATTTTAATGTATATAGTCTACTAGTCTGAATTTAAAGGTCTAGAGGCTCTTGGTAACAAGGAAATGAAGGCCCCAAATAAGTTGTGAACCTGTCAAAAAAGAAACCCGATGTAAATTTTTTTTATCGGCTTATCCTAAGCTACTTATAACTCCTGTGTCGCAGGGGACTTTAAAAACATTCAAACAACAGATATAATTTAATTGCAATGATTTCAGGGCAATCTTTGAAATTAGACTACGGATTTTATCGCGGTTTATTCAAAATATATACATACATACATAGATTCACGCCTGTTTCTCAGAGGGGTAGGCAGAGACTACGGATTTCCATTTGCTACGATCCTGACACACTTCTCTGGCTTCATTCACTTTCATCACATTCCTCATACACGCCCGTCGGTTCAAGGAGCTCTTAACCTGGCCTTTGTCCAGAACGCCTCCGATCTGATCGAGAAACGTTCGCCTAGCTTTTCCTCTTGCGACTGTTCCATTCACACTAGCCTTATAAACTTTCTTAGTCAGTCCTTCCTCGTCCATTCATTCTACATGTCCAAACCAACTTAACTTACCCTTTTCTATTCTTGTCACTATATCCACTTTCATGCCGCATCTCTCTCTAATCACACTATTCCTTATTCTATCTTTCAGGGTCACACCACATATGCTTCTCAACGCTCTCATTTCTACAGCATTTATTCTGACATTCAAAATATATGACATTTACTATTTTAAAACTTTGAAATTTAGGATCAGCGCCGACGGACGGAGTGGCGGTGCAGAGACTAATTCAGTAAAAATTCAACCTATAGTTCTTCAGAATACGACTGTATTTGGTTCAACGAAATAAAATGACGGCGAGCTACTCGAAGCTCTTTGCCGCCGCTCCGTCCGGCGGCGCTGACCCTTATAGTTACATTTTCCCGTCTTTTCGTTTGGTATTGAGCAAACATTATTACGACGAGATTAAGATGGTGGTCGTCTTATTGAGTTAAAGTGTAGTTATTTAAAAGTACCCGAACATCATTTCATTTTTTGAAAGGACTTAGTTTTGATGATAAGACAATATTAAACTAAAGTCTTCAGTCGTCTCCTAAGCTATCATGACTCATTACCATAATGTGAGCTTGTTCGGGTAATGTAACCGAACACCTCATACACTCATACATACCTACATGCTTGTGTGTGCATACACGCAATAAAGAATATTATACTGGGTGTAAGGGACGGTTTACCGAAAACTGAAATAGTAGATTCAGACCATTATTCTGAGTAAAAAATCGTTGGAATTTTTTTCAACAATCACAATTCCTTTTCTGCAATTTTTCATTTTTCTGACTGTCACATTTTTCTACAATACAGCAATGTAATTAAATGGTCGTGATTTAAATAGATCAGCTGTTTTTATGCGCGCGGAAAGCAGAGTTCATTCGTCGAGTGCGATGTATTGGTAGCAATCCATTGCGTACCGCGTAATAATGTTAATCTACATTACATTTAAATCTTGCGTTTTTTTATTAATTGAAGTTTGCGTCGTGATAAGTACTTATAGAAAGACGTCATACTAAAGTTTTCGGTACACCGTCCCTTACACCCAGTATATTGACCTAGAAATTAGGCATAAGTCAGTACATCATTTACATTCGCGTCAACCGGGTTCCGATTGCAACATTTTTGTACTCATCAAACATTTCTTATAACATTAACATTCTATAGTTTAGTAGTTAACATTGTCTTATTTTAAGTGACGTGAAATAAATTCTATTTCTGCACGTTAATCCAACTGATCATTTATAAACCCACTGTAAGCTATACACCGGCACAGGGCTACATGGTCATTAGCCACCCTATACAAAATCCTATCGATCGATCCCCATACTGAATTATTTTTAGTTACAGAAAGCTACTATGTGAATCACATGTATTTTGTGACAAGTGTGGGATTCAAATATTTAACTTTAGTCGTGTTGGCAGTAGCGTGGTGGTCCACTGCGCCATTCGAGTTAAAATTTGAAACTTGAAGGATAATTGACTTACTTTTCTAACATGTTGAGGGACAGGAATAGTATCCTGGACCTTTGGATGTTGCACTTGTTCCAAATCTTCCGGTTCCGACAGCGAGTACTGGTCTGACTCCCGGTCTACCTTGGACGTGGAGCTATCTGTATCGGTGTCTTCTGGCATCAGACCTTAGAGGAAAAGGTGGAGATATAAAAAGAATCTATCAGAACTTATATACATACATAGTCACAAGGCGGCCTCGCTGGTGCAGTGGTTAGTGTAACCGACTGCCACGCCTGAGATCGCGGGTTCGATTGCCGCATAAGTCAAACATTTGTGTGCATGAACATGGATGTTTGTCTTGGTCTGGGTGTTTCTATGTATAATATGTATGTATTTGCAATCTTCTTCTTCGTATCAATGTACGAACACCCCTAAATTTTGTCTGCCCAAAATCTCGCCACAGCCACGGCATCGTCCCTTGCTCTCCACAGATCCTCCACAGTACAGCTGGAGGGGCACATTGGACAAGAGAGCAAATGTGGCATAGTTTGCAGTGGAGCTCCACAGTCACAGCGCGTTTGCGACTGGTCCGTGTAGCCCAAATTTGCCATATTGTTCTTGCAACGACCAACCTGGGTACGCAAGCGATTCAGTGATTTCCAGGTTGGCCATTGCAGTTGATGTCCAGGTGGCAGGTTTTCTGAAGTTGTAATGAAACTTGCCGGGACAGGATGTTTCGCTGCCCACATTTGCTCTCTTGCCCGTTGTGGGGGAATATTGATATTGCAAGATGAGTGAAATCGCAGAAAGCTTCGGCGACTTTTTAAACGCACAGGAGGCGTCTTGTGGTCCAACAGTGGGTGACGAGGATCATTTTCTTGGCTTTGTTTCTCCACTGCACAAGCTATCTTTCGCCGATCCTCTGGAGGAGCAATGCCTGCAAGAGGATACAACATGCTCAACGGGGTAGGTTTGAGGCAGCCCGTTATGATTCTGCATGTCTCGTTTAAGGCAACATTAACCTCCTTAGCGTGCGCGGACCTGTGCCACACTGGGCACGCGTACTCTCCGACAGAAAAGGAGAGCGAGAGTCCAGTGATACGGAGAATATGAGGTGTTGCTCCCCAGAGCGAAGATGTGAGTCGCCGCAACAAGTTATTCCAGGTCCCAACCTTTTGCTTGGTGTTATAGCAATGTCTTCGGTACGTCAACGCTCTGTCAAGAGTTATGCCAAGATAGCGCGGGTTTGGACAATGATCTATACCAACGCCCCGCCACGATAACTTAAGTGTTCTGCCCGCTGATCAGTTGCGAAGATGGAACTCACATGATTGGGTTTTCGATGGATTTGGTCTTAGATCATTTTCGTCATAGTATTTATCGAGTGTGTTCAATGCAACTGTAAGTGACGTTTCAACCTGTTCGAAAGAAGACGCCTGAGCAGCAAGTGCAAGGTCATCAGCATAGGCAAAGCGTTGAGATCCTGGTGTTTTAGGCTGGTCATTTGTATATATGTTAAATAAAGTTGGAGCCAGGACACTGCCTTGTGGAAGTCCGTTTTTTTGAGTTCGCCATCTGCTTTTGGAGCCATTCATGTGAACCTGGAACCGTCGATTATTCAATGTTTCTCTTAAGATGTTGACAAACCCTTTGTCGTTAGTTATTTCGTAGACCTTTGTCAGAAGTCGTGTGATATTCACTGTGTCGAAAGCGCCTGTGAGGTCTACAAATACGACACCTGTCACTTTTTGGGTTTCGAAGCCATCCTCGATATTTTGAACTAGGTTCAGGGTTTGGTTGGTACACGACTTACCGGGTCGAAACCTAGCTTGTTCTGGTATAAGAGATGGTTCTAAAGCAGATGAAAGGCGGTTCAATAGTATCCTCTCAAACAGTTTGAAAGAATGACATAACAGAGAAATCGGGCGGTAGCTCTTTGGATCAGATGGGCATTTTCCGGGCTTAAGAATGGCTACAACCTTAGCTCGTCTCCATGATTTGGGGATCTTTAGATCTTGAAGGCATGAATTAAACATGTCTAAGAGCCAGGACACAGCCATAGGTCCTAGTTGTTTCATCTGTTCGACCGTTATGTCATCCACTCCAGTGGCTTTACCGCATTTCAAAGATTGAATTCCCGACACGACTTCAGTCAAGTTGAAAGTCTTACCAATGACATCTGTATCTTTTTCAGAAACATAAATACATTTGGACTTAGGTAAACGATGTGGAGGCTTCCCGTTTTTTAAAAGTTGGTGGGCAACTTGGTTAGGTGTCACTTGATCAGGATTAGTAGCTACGGGTGGGTAAGTCCTGTAAGTTTTTTAATAGTCGACCAGCCTTCCTGCTGTTGTGCATCATATGTACAGTGGAAATAAGATTTATCCATCTTTGCTTACGGTTTTCTCCGACTAAACGCATAAGCTCCTCACCAGCCTCGAGGGTCTCACTAGAGAATGGATCTGTCTCATACAAAGATTGGTAATGCGATAGCAACTTAGCAGAGTCGTTGTTTAGACCTGGGATGTAAAACCTCCGACAACCTCGAGGGGTGTATTTCCGAGATGCTTCCCAGATTATATTGACAAATAGTTCGTAGTTATTTGCCGTGGGATCTAAAGTTAAGAGCCGTGAATCGATATATTCAGCAAAACACTGCCAGTTTGCTTTGGAAAAATTAAAACGACGTCTAAATGGTACAGTGGTGGGCTTGACGGCTGCTTGGATTAAACAAATGATTGGTCGATGCTGTGTATTTGGAATGGGTGCGCTAACATGCTTTTCACATCGTGAGCTGATGTTATATATGTGCAATAAAAAAAGTATATACATATGTATGTTTATCCATTGTCTAGTACCCATAGTACAAGCTCTGCTTAGTTTGGGCTAGTTGGTGTTGTGTGTATGTGATACAATATTAAAGAATATAGTGCCACGCTTATACCATATTCTGCCAGATATGATTTTAGACTTTAGACAGGACTTATCATAATAGACGGCGAGCCTATTATCGTTTACCGAGCAGAGATCAAGAAACTGTGCTGCTACAAAGTATTTCTTAATAGAAAATACCAATAACACTTTGACTTACCCGGGCATCGAAGTGGTGGTAAATGCGAGTGTTGTGTGACTGCTGGATTGATAATAATTATATTATGTTACTATTTTCAATTATACTCTTTGTAAACGGAACCCTAAAAGCCCTAAACTGTGCCTTAAATTCAAATTATTAAATTATTCTATCTCGCAGATAGCAGACCTATTGCCCGGCCTCTCTCTCTCACCTATTGCTCGTATTTCTATAGGCTCGATCGGAATCGCAAGCGATCGGATCCAATCGCTCCTCGCGTCCCTTACCAGGTCCTCATTCCACCTTGTGGAGGGCCTACCACTACTGCACTCCGCAACCTTTCTGCCCCAATGGCCATCGGTTCTGCGCGCTGTGTCCTGCCCACTGCCAGTTCAGCTTGGCTATTCGGAGAGCTATGTTAGCTTTTTTTTTTATTCTGCTAAGGTGGCAAACAAGCATACGGCCCACCTGATGGTAAATGGTCACCGTAGCCTATGGACGCCTGCAACACCAGAGGCATCACTTGCGCATTGCCGACCCTTTAGGAAAGGAAGTGAAAAGGAGAAGGAACGGGAAGGGGGAAAGGGGGTAATTGGGACACCGGCACTCTCACTCACCGAACGAAACACAACAGTAGGAATACTGGTATTTCACGTCGATATTCTGTGAGAGGGTAGTCCTTCCCCGGTCGAGCCGGCCCATTTATGCTGAAATCAGCGATATGTTTATCCTCTATACGTAAAACCAATATCCACAGCTGGCGAAATGAAGATGTGAAACACCGCTGCCTTTCTGCCTTCAGGGATATAAGTTATGTATGCGTGTCTCATAGTTTCCTGTCAAGATATGGAGTGTCTCACCTGCATGCCATTTGTTCTTCCAAGGCTCAGACCCTATGATATAGGGCAGAGGGCGATCAGCATACAGGTCTTTGGGTTTCATCACCAGTCTAGAACAATGTGTAACTATAAGCCATAGTTATATTATAACAGTTGTAGCGTATTCCTATGGAAAGGTAACCGAGATGAGAGAAAATATCGTTCTCTTGATAAAATAGACTTGACTCAAAATTTGAAAGTTAGGCAATTTGATCTCTAATGAATACACTATTAGAGTTCAAAATGCTTTACATCCAAATTTCGAGTTAAGTCTGTTTTATCAATATAACGATATGTAAACCCTCGATTTTGCCTTCATTAATCTAAATTTTGTCAATAAACTATTCCTTGGGACAGTACTTTTGTTCTGGATGAATGTTTCCGTTTCCTTATATTCTATTCTGTATCCCATCACAACGTATATGTATACGTATGTGTATTATCTATGTAAGCTGTCTTTATTAGTAGTCAACATTTCTCAATGGTAATCTGTGGATAATGCCGTGGGTGGCGTATTTTGTACATTTAGTTACTAAGTACTATCATAGTAATGTTTAATACGCTGCTGTTAGTTATCCCTAAATAAATAAATAAACGTAAATCAAAATTTCATGTTGATCGGTCGAGTAGTTAGGGCGAGAAAGCATAACAAATAAACTCACATTCGCATTTATAATATTAAATTAATTAGGATATTGTCGCTTTTTTATCTTGTTTTTTTTTTTTGGAACTTTTACACACAGCGTGTTTCAGTTCCATCATAACCTAAATATAATGCTAACCACATATCAAACTATTTTAATACATCCGACATGAATTTGAACAGAATTTTCGCGTCAACGCCATAAGGTTCCGATAAAAAATCACGATTTTCATGGCGCAATTTAATACGCATATAACTTCGAAAAGTCAGAGATGCGTACCTTGGTAACAAAGTTAAGACCTCTGCGCGGCACTCCACCGGTCTCTCACTAGGCTATCGCAGTATAAGTCTTCACCATGCTTACCTATCAGGCAGGTCATCATCAGAATCAGATTCTGTATCACTGTCGTGCAGGATGGTGATTACTTCGTGTGTGCTCTCGATCACCGCTATGCTTCGCTTGATGATTGATAGCTCGTCTGCTGGTGATGGCTTGGGTGGTTCCTGGTGATGGAAAATATACCTATGTATATTAATATATCAGCCCTGTATAAAAAACTCAAAATTATGTAATAATAGTGTTTTACAAAAAATAAACAACGCGATAAAATCCGTATAAAGTTTGTTTAATTTCAATGCATAACATTCACGTAAACATAAGACATGATGAAGTAAATGAGGTTGTTATGCATGAAGTCTCCTGTTTGTTTCCAGTTCAGATAGAGTGTAATTGGAATTTTCTTTTCTTTTCTGTAATTGGCGTCTAGAACCTACTAATATTAAAAACAAGAAAGTTTATGAAAGTGTTTGGATATTTTTAGTCAACCACACCTGAACCGTAGAACAATTTGAACTAAGATTTGAGTTTTCATAGTCATGCAGGCGAAGCCGTGGGAAGAAACTACAGGCTTTTGTAGGGACACTGTATGTTAATATGTACGTATGCATCAACATTGTCAGCTTTTTTATGTGGTAGCGCGGGCCGCGGGGATATGCTGGCAGTGCGCACTCCGACGCGGCCATACCCGGTTCTCTGTATATGATTGGGTTGTAAGGAGGTCTGAGGTCGCGGGTTCGATTCCCGCAAAATATGACTTTATAAGCTACCGATTATTCTATGACATGATTAATAATTCCATTATAACGGCCTCGATGGCGTAGTGGTTAGTGTAACCGACTGCCACGCCTGAGGTCGCGGGTTCGATTCCCGCACAAGTCAAACATTTGTGTGCATGAACATAGATGTTTGTCTTGGTCTGGGTGTTTCTATGTATAATATGTATGTATTTACAAAATGAAAAATAGTATATATGTATGTTTATCCATTGTCTAGTACCGATAGTACAAGCTCTGCTTAATTTGGGCTAGATGGTGTTGTGTGTATGTGGTAGAATATTATTATTATTAAACTTTTCACTATATTTTATTTATATATCCAAAGTAGAACATTCCCTAAAAGCTGACCTTGGTTGCTGGTGTGTCGGTCGCTACATCGGCGTCGTCATCATACACTCGGCTCTCGATGAACTGACTGCTGCTCAGCGCCATAAACCTGGTGACAATAACCAACGTTAACATTTAGACAAAGGCCGTAAACCAGTAGCGATACCTATAAGCCCAGAAGTCTGGCTTGTCATACAAATGCGTGATCTGAAAGCCTAACTAGAAAGAAAGAAAAGAAAGAAAGAAAAGAAAGAAAGAAAAGAAAGAAAGAAAAGAAAGCAAGAAAAGAAAGAAAGAAAAGAAATAAATATTTTTTATTTTGGCACACATAAGGGCACACCCAAAACATAAAGAAATAAAAAGCATTTAAAAAAATACTAAATAAAAAGCAGAACAATATGTAACTAAAAAATAATCTAATATTATATGTAAATGCGAATGAGAGTTTGTTTAGTACGGTATCATGCCTTAAGTACTCGACCGATCATTATAAAATATTGCATACACGTTATCAGGGGTACAGCAAAGGAAATAGGGTGGCTTTTATCCAAGAAAAGGTACTGTTTCCGAACTAAGCCACGGGCAAGAACTAGGATATAATAGTTTATGGACTGATCCACAAAATATGGTTATTGCGAGTCTGGATGTCCTTTGTGACTGTTATTTAACCTTTTGACCGCCACAGCATAAAAGTAGCGTCGTGCCCCCTACGCCAGGCGATGATTAATGTAGTTTTAAATAATAGGTAAAAGGAACACAACAAACATATTTTTTTATGTTTATTTTGAACTGTAAAATAGTCGTATTTTCGACGTGCCATGCCGTCGGGGGCGTCGTGAACACGGTTTAATTTGACGTGAATGGACGTCCGTGGCGGTCAAAAGGTTAAATGTTTTAAGGTGTCCCCCGATACAGAAATTATTTACAATAATTATAAAATAATGGAATAATGGAAAAATGGAATAAATCGTTAACGCCAGCGTTAAAGATTTATTCCTTTTTTTAAAAAGACTTAAGAAAGAATACAACGAGAAATTTCCTTTCCTTTCCTAGAGTGGGCAACACGCGAATGATATCTAGAGCTATCCTCTGAATACATATAGTTTTAATAATATCAGCCCTGTATATTAACTGTCCCACTGCTGGGCACGGGCCTTTTCTCAGTGTGAGAACGGTTAGGCCATTGTCCACCACGCTGACCCAGTGCGGATTGGCACACTTCACATATCTTAGAGAACAATATGGAGAACTCTCAGACATGAAGGTTTCCTTACGATATTTTCCTTCACCGTTTAAGCGACCGAAAATTAAGTACTTAAAAGGCACACAACTTTGAAAAGTTAGAGCTTAGAGCTGCGTGCCTTGGAATCAAACTCGAGACCTCATGCACTGCAGACATTTTCAATACTACTACTACTATGTCCTTTCACAACTGCCGCGTATTAAATTACACACAACTTTGAAAAGTGAGTCATGCACAGAAATAAATAGTAGAACTACTATTTATTTATTTCTGTAGAGACGTGCATGTCATAGGATCGAACTCAAGATCTCTGCGTGGCAGTCCTGCTGTCTACTTACTAGGTCTAGATTACTAGCAATTTGGGTTACAAATTACTAGTACTTGTTAGCCCCTCTAACTACGCACGTCTTATGTCGCGGCCACACATTGGTTATATTTGCACCAATGTAGCTTATTGCGGCCAATACTCCAATGTGTGGACCAGTATTTGACACAATGTGAACATTGCGTCCAATCACCGTTATGTGTCCAACACCGACGCGCAATGAGTCGGTTTTTTCAACAAGTTCAAAGGCGAGGGGAATGGAAGAGGAGTGCGCGCGGGCATCTTGGACAGAATGTCGCGCGCGCGCCACACATTGGTCATTTTAATCATCCACTATCGCCTTTACTTTCGTTGTTGTCTTGTACGATGCAAATAATAAGCATATGTGCCTAAACCATATGCGTAAGCCGCTAGTGCAAATAAGTTATCATTCATAGTCCGCTCTGCGTCAACTGAACAACAAGGTCCGCGCTTGTCTATTTCCAGTGTTTGGTGCAAAGTTGGTATTGAAGCCAATGTGGGGTGCAGTAGTTTGGTTTAATATTGGCCATTCCAAATTAGAGCCAAGCTTGGACGCAAAGTTGAATCCAATGTTTGGCCGCGGCATTAGGAGTGAGTTCACGTCGGTGGTGATTGGAAGCCATGGTCTCTCGATCACAAATCGACACCTTATCCATTAGGCTACAGCCACCTATAAAATTATAATCTCAACGGATATCATAAAACTGAATGTGAGTTTATTTGTCTGTTTCTTTGTTACGCTTTCACGCCTTAACTACTCGACCGATCATCATAAAATTTCGAATACACGTTGTCAGGGATACATAAGGACACTAGGTACCTTTCATCTAGAAAAAGTACCGTTACTAAATTAAGCTAACCCACATTTACGCGAGCGAAGCCGCAGAGAAAAACAAGTATGCACATAAATTCGAAATATCAGACGTGCAAGACGTAGACTCGAACTTGAAACCTCTAAGTGGCAAGTCTGTCTTTTTTCTTTTTTTTTTATATTGCCATTTGTGGCAGACGAGCAAGTGGCCCACCTGATGGAAAATGGTAACCATGGCTCATGGACTTCAGCAATGTCAGGACACAGCAAAGCCGCTGCCGACCGTGAAAGAAGAACTCAGAACTGGGCTATTACTTTTGTGTCTAAATTTACGTTTATTTAATTTCAGCGCTATGTTTATTTATAATTCGACTAAGAGAGAGCTCCGAGAATGATGGCCGTCAGATTTTCATGCTCGGTGACTCTTTACATTTTAATGTGTAATTTTAAAATTTCACTTAGCGCCCAATTAATCTTTGCATGGTTGTGTAATTAGTTATATCATTGGCAGTTATTTTATTTGTGTTTTCAAGATTTCTAATGCTCTGTTTCCTAGGAGAGTGGTCCAGGAATGTAGGTTAGTATTGCGTCATCCTTACTAATCCTTACTAATATTATAAATGCGATAGTAACTCTGTCTGTCGGTCTGTCTGTCTGTCTGTCTGTCTGTTACCTTTTCACGCTCAATCCGCTGAACCGATTTAGGTGTAATTTGGAATGAAGATAGGCTGAGACCCTGGAAAGGACATAGGCTATATAACATCACGCTACGGTTCACGGGAGCGGCGCAGTTACCACAAACACCAATGACGCAGGTGAGACCGCGGGCACAGCTAGTTGTAAATATATGTAACAGCGGCAGTCTTGTGGGAGATCGTTGGACTGCCAAGGTCTCGAGTTCGATCCCAAGGCGCGCAAGATATTTCGAAGTTATGTGCGTATTCAATAGTTACTTATCGTTCGCTTTAACGGTGAAGGAAAATATCGTAGGGAAACCTGCATGTCTGAGAGTTCGACATAATGTTCTCGAAGATATGTCAACTATGCCAACCCACACTGATCCAGCGTGGTAGTCTATGGCCTAAATCTTCTGGCACTGAGAAGAGGACCGTGCCCAGCAGTAGAAAAGTTTTATATAGGACTGATAATATTATAATATCCTCCAGACCGAATTTCGGCCACGACGATCAGTCTTAACGGAGACTAGCCAACTACGCAGGAGATATTATAGTGCACAAGTGTGTGCGCAAACACAAGTGCACTCGCTGTTCTCTAACTCTCATGATCCGATGGGACGGTAATCCGACACGACCGGACAGAGATCAGGCGCAGGACCAACGACTTTACATGCTTGCCGAGGCACGGGGGTGTCTTACACCGCCAACTTCCGAACTCCGAGCTGCTATTGAAATTTCTTAACTGAAAAGCCCAATAACTGTTTGTTGGGCCGACCGGGATTCGAATCCGAGACCTCATGCACAGCAGTCGCATTTACTACCGCTGCGCCACGGAGGCATATTTGATAATGGACCTATTGCCTGCACACCGCTACAATTCCGGACTCTGTGCTGCAACTAAAAAGTATCTAACAGAAACACCAATAACATTTAACTTAACTCGGAAATTGAAACCGGATCTCGCAATGAATCACAAACATAACCGAAACCTTATGCCACGGAATCAACGAAGCTATTCCACTACTAAGACTTTTCTGAGGAAAGCCCTACAACACTCTTGATTCAAGAATTGAATAAAGTCATAATAATACAACGTTTGCAGAGCAAATTCAGAACCAACACTGACTTTATTATATTGAGGTCATAGACAATACAAATTGCATCCATAGACAAACTAATATCCACCATCATACCATCTGTATTTTACTATTTACAATAAAAGTAGCAAAAATAAACATACACTTATACTACCAGACTATCAACGCAGTAACTACACTTACTGTCTGTCTGTTTGTCAGTTTATTGTTCTATCGGGTTACGCCAATTTTGATTAAGTTTGCTGTCACCTACTGACCATGATTCTTTGTGATATGGCCTACTTTCACTATAATACATAAGTGTTGACACTAACATTCCTTCATGTACAATCTAACACGCATTTTTGGCAATGTGGTACATACGATGACAAAAAGATGAAAAGATTCCCTCAACGGTGCAGTGCTAGCCAATATGACTCTATTTTGTTCTTTAAATATAGGAATAATTCCTGCGTCGAACATCCAGACACGAAACAACCTTTTTTTTATACAACTAATTTGGCAAACAAGCATACGGCCCACCTGATGATAAGTGGTCACCGTAGCCTATGGAAGCCTGCAGCAGCACAGGCATCACTAGCGCGTTGCCAATCCTTTGGGAAACGAAGTGGGAAGGAGAAGGAGCGGGAAGGGGGAAAGCGTGTGATTAGGCCTCTGGCACTCTCACTCACCGAACGAAACACAACAGTAGGAATACTGCTATTTCCTATTCCTGGTAGTCCTTCCCCGGTCGAGCCGGCCCATTCATGCTGAAAACTGCGGGGCTCTACTACTCAAACTCTCTGATCAACTGTTTACAGATCACATAATTTTATGTTCCGTATGGGAATCGAAGCCTCAACCGCGCGAAGTGGCAATGGCGAGGCCACCACTTAAACTTCTACGCCATATATGCAGTCAAAATTATTAAAAATAATATAAAATCCGTATAAAGCAGTTTAAATTCAACTTGTAAATAATATTGTCTTCTGTTTACGCGAATGTTATTCATTGAAATTAAACTACTATATACGGATTTTATCGCGTTGTTTATTTGACACTTTATTACAAAATTTTGAAAACTGTTACACTACTATTACTATTAAACTTTACTAATTTTTAAGCTAATTAAATTATTGAAACTATTTATACTATTACTATACTATTATACTATTTATATTTGTGTTTACACTTTCCCCGACGTTTCGGTTGCTTTTCAGCAGCCAAGGTCACGGGGAGACTAAGATGGCAGTTGTCTCAATGTTCCAGTGTAGTTATTTCAAAGTACCCGAATATAATTTAATCATGGGTGTCAACTTGTAAAGTCATAATATATTATAAACTAGCTTTTGCCCGCGGCTTCGCTCGCGTTAATTTAGAATTTGACAATCAATTCGGGTTGTACTCTGCTTGTAATAATATAATTCAATCATGATTCGAAAGACACGTGGCGCCACCTATTATCATAAGAACGTTATTATTGTTTTCCTCGGAAACAGTAATTTTTTTCGGGAGGAAAGGTAGCCTATGTCCGTTGCTGTACACCTGACAACGTATATGCAAAATTTCAGGATGATCGGTTCAGTGGTTTAGGCGTGAAAAGGTAACAAACAAACAAACAAACTCATTTTCGCTTTTATAATATTAGTTAGGATTATAGTCCTCCTCATCCAATTCGATGACGGCGACCTCAGACAACAAACAAAAGAAGCATGAATATAAAAAAAACAGCGTAAAGCCTTGTTCAATCGGCTTAGAAGCGCGTGTCTTATCCCCATCATGTGACAATTTCATGAACACATGAGGTTCACTCGATAATCAAATAGATATTAGATATAGATATTTGACTGTCGAATGAACCCAAGTACCAAATCCTTTACACAAACTACAGCATGCCAGACACGATATACATAAGCAAGTAAAAGCAAGACAACTTACTGATTGTTGACGTTTTGCAGTGTGATGCTTGCGTCATCTAGCGCTGAAGCCATTTTTTCAATCTGACAGTTAGCTTCCTGACACTTTACTACTAGCTTCTGTTGAAACAACAATGGCACACGTTTATAATCATTATAAACAATATTACATCATTCTTATGTAATTTTGTTGCGTAATTTGAATATATAAGAACAACTATTGTATACAGATGTGACAGTAAAATGTGGTCATGTATTAGTATTGTAAATGATTGGTGACCAACTGCTAGTCACGGGCGCGCAACATTAATCATAGATATATAAATATTTTTTGGAACAGTCGCAAGAGGAAAACCTAGGCGAACGTTTCTCGATCAGATCGGAGGCGTTCTGGACAAAGGCCAGGTTAAGAGCTCCTTGAACCGACGGGCGTGTATGAGGAATGTGATGAAAGTGAATGAAGCCAGAGAAGTGTGTCAGGATCGTAGCAAATGGAAATCCGTAGTCTCTGCCTACCCCTCTGGGAAACAGGCGTGAATCTATGCATGTATGTATAAAGTTTTTGAAATAATCATATTGAATGTTTCAGCTTTAAAAAAACAACGGGTTGCACTCCGGGAGTGCTGGCAGAAGTGAAAACTTGGATATTAACGTTGCGCATTTTTGATATTTTGGAATGGCTAGGAAATAATTTTGCTCGAATTGCTTTAATTATCAGTATAAAAGTACTATCATTTATGTGGTAAAATACAATATTCATTTATTGCGCTATCGTACGCAAACATCACAATTCTCCCTCCGTCTTACGAATTTTCAATCAGGTCACGTGTCCTGAAGCGAATTTAACATTTTTTACTCATCACAAAAAAGTGCACAACGCCGCTAAAGAAGTTTTCACTTCAAAAAAGTTTATGTCGTACGGTGTTCATAATATCCTCGGGTGGTAAGTGGAAGATTTTGTTCTAATTAGAGGAACACAATCAACACAATGATTTAGTTCTTTAAGTGTGAAAGTATTTCCTCAGTTTGGCCGCACAAATTTGACCGTGGCTTTAAATAAAAGTTAGGAATCCGTTTTGCCTTTCAATATTTATCTATCTATCCTGACGCATAAACTTTTGAATCTATTTCAATTTAACTTGGCACAAATGATAACCATATTCTGGATAAATACGTAGGATACTATTTAACAGTTTGCGTTGCGGAGTATTCCGCTTTCGGCACCAATTTTTTCGGCACCTAAGCTATTCCACTTTCAGCACCAATATGTATTTTATTCCACATTCGACAGTTTCGACACCAAGCAAAAATAACTATTGGTGCTGAAAGTCGAATAGCTTAGGTGCCGAAACGATAGGTGGCGAAAGCGGAATACTCCTGCGTTGCCATGGGATTCACGCCAGCAGAAGCCATTTGGGACTATAAAAACATAAGCGATGTTCTTTTCCACTCTTTTTTTAATAAATATATCAAAATTACACTAGGCTATTCATGAGTATAAAATATTAAAATTGCAATACTTTGAATATAAATAAGTCTGAAGGACAAAAAATAAACATAGATAACAGCATTTATACATGGCTTATCTCAGCATATGATTCAAATAAAGCCAAACAGTCTCCATCAGTAGAGTTATCTGACCAGCACATAATAAGGCATTATAAACAAATGACGGATTTCCATATGCTACGAAATCCGTAATCTCTGCCTACCCATCTGGGAAACAGGCGTGAATCTATGTATATATGTACTATGTATGTATAAACAGATTAGCAAAAAGTATTATTAGCAGTAATTAATTTATCGCGCTTTATTTTAAATATTCTAATTTAATTTTATAAATCGGTCCGTAAACATTACAGATCTTTCTACGTTTAAGAGTACTACACCGTTACCGCGGCTCGTAGAGTGACTTTATATAGCCTATGACCTTCGTTAAGAATCGGGCTATCAAACGCAAAAATCACAATCACAAAAAAGACAAAATCTTCAATTTGTTATTTTAGTAGGGTTCGCCCGCGCCATCGCTTTTCTAAATGTAGTTATTGCACATAATTTTGTCTGAAGCAAAGGTACTATATTTCCTTTTCCATACCGTTGACGTGTAGGTATGCCTATGCTGATCAGTCGAGTAGTTTTGGCGTAAAAGCATAACAAAGAAACACCCACATTCTCATTTATAATATTAGTTAGTATTCGTATAGATTTCTACGTAAATCAGCGTCACTGATGTAGCCGTACGACTGGCAGTACTGCAGTGCTGACGTCATGCGGTTGTCACCGTTCGTGCGTGATCGAGAACGACATTGTTTACTTATAGCGACGTCTCGTCTCAATCGATGAGCTAAGCCCTACGATGATTAGTCCGGTTCTTTCGTAATAGTAGTAGGCAATGAAATCAATTTTAAACTTTATGTTTTCTAAGGCATAGCCTGGTCTACGAATAATTCCTGTTTTGCGGCTTCACAACGGATACAAAGACTGGGAGTAACTATTTGTGTATTCAACAATGTTTTGCCACGTGTACAAAAATTTTAAACGTAACATTCGCGCAATCTTTTAGCTTGGGGTATAAAAAGGAAATACATATACATACGTAGGTGTTGGCATCTCATATAACTATGTACATACAACAAAAATAGTAAATTATACCCTACCGTATATAATGGACTAGCTGCGCCCCGCGGATTCACCCGCATTAGTCCCGATGCCGTGGGTATATTGGGATAAAAAGTAGCCTGTGTGTTAGTCCAGATCTTCAGCTATCTACATACCAAGTTTCATAGCAATCGGTTCAGTAGTTTTTGCGTGAAAGAATAACAAACATTCATCCATCCATCCATCTATCTATCCATCCATCCATCTATCCATCCATCCTCACAAACTTTCATATTTATAATATTAGTAGGATGTGACACAAATTCCACGATCAATTGAACAGGAAATTTCTATTATCACATTATATCAGCTCTATTTGTAACCTGCTCCACTGTTAAGCTTGAACTGGGCACGGGCCTCTGCACAGTACGAGAAGGGATAGGCCATAGTCCACCATGCTGGCCCCGAGTGGGTTAACAGACTTAAGATATCTTCGAGAATATTGTGACGAAATCTCAGATATACAGGTTTCCTCACGATGTGTTAAAAGCGAGCGATAATTAACTATTTAATATGCGCATAACTTCGTAAAGTCAGAGGTTCGCGCCGTGGAATCGAATTTAAAACCTCTAAGTAATTAAACAACGGTGTCCTCTCGGCTATTGCTGGTTGCAAGGACTTTTAATAACGTAAATAAAAAGTTATAAAAGTAATCAGTAATATCAGAAAACTGTTATTTATTCCTAACACAAATTCGATTTATAACTTGAAACTAAATTGCGTAATAAAAACGGATTTAATGGGTTTATAAATGTTGAAATTATTTATATATTGTTATAAACGATTAAATATAAATAATTTTAAAATCGTAAACTAAACAAATCGTCAAACAATAATATATCTTTGAATGTGGATATTCCACGTTCAGGGATATTATTGTTTAACTTTTTTACAGTGATAATATTTGAGTAGTAGAACCTCGCTAATTTCAGCATGAATGGGCCGGCTCGACCAAGAAAGAACTACCCTCTCACAGAATATCGACGTGAAATACCAGTATTCCTACTGTTGTGTTTCGTTGGGTGAGTGAGAGTGCCGGAGGCCCAATCACCCCCTTTCCCCCATTCCCGCTCCTTCTCCTTCCCACTTCCTTTCCTAAAGGGTCGGCAACGCGCAAGTGATGCCTCTGGTGTTGCAGGCGTCTATAGGCTACAGTGACCACTTACCATCAGGTGGGCCGTACGCTTGTTTGCCACTTTAGGTGTATAAAAAAAAAAATTTTCACATACACATTGCCAGGGTGTGGGCTAGTGCTAGTTGTTAAATTATGTTAACGCGATCGAAACGTTTACCGCGTTTGGCTCTCTGATTGGTTAAGAGCTTGGAGCGGGCCAATCGGTGCGCGCAACGTCATAAACGTGTCGATCGCGTTAACGTAAAACAAACTCGTACTAGGCACTCTGGAGAACAGAAAAAGACATAGGTTACCTATCAAACTGCTTTTGTTTTCCACCTTCACGTAAAATATTTAGAAGCGATTTTTAGAATTTGGTAGCTTGGGTAGGGTTTTAAAATCTAAGCCACGTTACATCTAATTTCGTTCAGTCGAACTAGAGTTGTGGTCCCTAGTGTGATCTTGGTTATAGGCTATAGTACATAGTATACTATCTTAGTGGACGAGATCGCAGGCATAATGTACCTAATGAAATAATTATAGTGTTAGTATTAGTATTTGTATTTGTTTTATTTCCTTTTTTAGTTACGTATTGTTTTGCTTTCTATTTTGTATTTTTTTTTAGTTTTATTTCTTCATGTTTTGCGTGTGCTCTTTTGTGTGCTAAAATAAAAAATATTTCTTTCTTTTTAGTATATCATGAAATATATGTATGTACTTACTAGTACCTAACTGCTTGGGGTGTACCCGCGTGATTGCCATGGGGATGCATACCAGGATAAAAAATACTTTGTGTTAATCCAGGACCATCTAACTGTGTGCCAAGCTTCATTTAAATTAATTCACCGTTTTACGCCAGTAAGAAATATCCCACATCCCAAACTTTCTCATCCTAACTAATACCATAAATGTCAATGCGAGTTTGTTTGTTGGTTCCGCTTTCAGAGATACCTCTATCACACAAATCGTAACTAAAATAACAAAATACCAGCTATGCTATTATGAACCATACGTCTATTAATATCTTAATTAAGTAGCATGTCTTAATGTGAAGTATATACTGGGTGTAAGGGACGGCGTACCAAAAACTTTAGCAAGACGTCTTTCTATAAGTACTTATCACGACGCAAACTTCAATTATTAAAAAAACGCAAGATTTAAATGTAATGTAGATTAACATTATTACGCGGTACGCAATGGATTGCTACCAATACATCGCACTCGACGAATGAACTCTGCATTCCGCGCGCATAAAAACAGCTGATCTATTTAAATCACGACCATTTAATTACATTGCTGTATTGTAGAAAAATGTGACAGGCAGAAAAATGAAAAACTGCAGAAAAGCAATTGTGATTGTTGAAAAAAATTCCAACGATTTTTAACTCAGAATAATGGTCTGAATCTACTATTTCAGTTTTCGGTACACCGTCCCTTACACCCAGTATATATGACAATGTTGTGTTAACTCATAATAGGCATGTGCATGAGGTTATATGTACCAATTCTAAAATATTTTATTGTATCATGTATGCATGTGCTGTGAGTACACCTTAATAAATAAATACTCCGTTGACCAACGCGGGCTAGCAGTCGTCACAATCCTTGAAAATCCTAACTTCCTATCTAATATTATAAATGCGTATGTGATAATTTGTTTGTTTTTTTAGCTTACACGCCTTAACTACTCGACCGACCATCACAAAATTTCGCATACAAGTTATCAGGGGTACAGAAAAGGACATAACAGACCCTTCATATAGAAAGAAGTAGATACTGTTCCCAAACGAGCGAAGCCGCGGGCTAAAGTTAGTTTATAATATTACTCGTTTCTACCGCCGACTTCGCCCACGGAAATCTCATGGGAACGCAAACTAGGATAAAAAGTGTTAGTCCAGGACATATTCTATCTGTGTGCTAACTTTAATCCACATCCGGTCAAGAGTTTACGCGTGATCGACTAACAAACATCCTCAGAAACGAAGGATTTTACGGTATCAATTTACCTGGTGTGTGTTCTGTAGTATGGTGAGCAGCCTCTCGTCTCCGGCGAGGGTCCAGCATGGCGCCAGCTGCCTCAGGGTGTCCGTGCTAGGGTCTTCCATCATGCGATGTTATAACTGGTGGAAAATTAAGACACGTTGTTAATGAAGCCAATTTCTAAATAAATTATTTCACGCCCTTATAGTAACTGGGATAGCTAGAGATGTACTCCAGACATATTTCGACAGTTACGCTTTTAAGTCTTAAGTAATATTGACCTGTTTATCGTCTACCGACTCTGGTGCAAATTTAACACATGTTTTAATTGGACCATCATCAGGCTATAATAGTCCACAGCTGGACATAGGCTTCCCCTAAAGATGGGAAATTGAAATTCCCTAATTTGACCAATATCTACCTGATTATATAAATGCGCGCCTGTATACCAGCAGAGATACGTTAAAATGTACTTCTGGCATTTTTTGACAAGTATGCTTTTAAGTCCTAAGTAATATTGAGCTTTCCACCGTCTACCAAACATTTTCAGTCTCCGCGCTGCTACGCAAAATATTCTTATAGAAAATCCAGTTAAACTTTGCTAGACCCGTGTATCGCAACTAAAACTTTACGATTGCGCGCAATCATAACTGTAAACTTATGCTATAGGACTAAATAGGCTTCAAATTAATGGTAATTTGGACTGCAAATCACTAGTAATCTTGATAAACTCTTTAGATGACGGCCTGACGGGTGCTCTCAGTCCTGTAATCGCAATTTTGGATATTCTACATCTCCATTAAGAATTATTGCATCCAGAGATTGATTTGGACTGGATTGCTAGTTGTCTTAAACTTACTAAATTTTTGGGTGACCCAAAGAAGTTGAAGTCTCTTAGTATTAGTAAAGCGCCATTGTAGACCAGTAGATACACGGCTAATTCTTTAAGTCTACTTGTACATTTATGTAGATACGATTTGGTTACGAGGTTTATTTCATAAAAACTTTGTGTCCCAATATGTTTATGTTAATCGATTCAGCTCACGGGAGCGGCGCAGTAACCACAAATACCAATGACGCGGGTGAGACCGCGGGCACAGCTAGTTGTAAATATATGTAACAGCGGCAGTCTTGTGGGAGACCGTTGGACTGCCAAGGTCTCGAGTTCGATCCCAAGGCGCGCAAGATATTTCGAAGTTATGTGCGTATTAAATAGTTACTTATCGTTCGCTTTAACAGTGAAGGAAAATATCGTAGGAAAACCTGCATGTCTGAGAGTTCAACATAATGTTCTCGAAGATATGTGAACTATGCCAACCCACACTGATCCAGCGTGGTGGTCTATGGCCTAAACCTTCTCGCACTGAGAAGAGGCCCGTACCCAGCAGTAGTTTTATATAGGATTGATATTATTATAATATCCTCCAGACCGATTTCGGCTACGGCGGTCAGTCTTAACGGAGACTGGCCAACTACGCAGGAGATATTATAGCGCACAAGTGTGTGCGCAAATACAAGTGCACTCTCTGTTCCCTAACTCTCATGATCCGATAGGACGGTAATCCGACACGATCGGGGAGAGATCTGGCGCAGGATCAACGGCTTTACGTACTTTCCGAGGCACGGGGGTGTCTAACACCGCCAACTTTCTAATTTCGGGCTGCTATTGAAACTTCTTAACTGAAAATCCAATAACTGTTTGTTGGTCCGACCCGGGATTCAAACCCGAGACCTCATGCACAGCAGTCGCGTTAACTACCGCTGCGCCACGGAGGCAAATTAAATATAACTCGTCAGCAGAGAATGATAAATTTATATGACCGTCATCCGTTGTGGCATAATTCACAAATATTTATATAATAATATTATGAATTACAACGCACGTATCTAACAACATAACATCCGATGCCAATTATATGACGACGACGCGACGGCGACGGTGCAAATGAGTCGGCTTCCCGGAAAAGGGGTGGTACTTCGTGGTTTGCAGAAAACTGGAGCAAGAGTTTTACTGCGTTTCACCCGGTGGGTAACAGTACTAGAGGCTTACACAGGCTGTTCCCTTTCTCTCTCTTTGACTCTTTCCCTTTCTCACTCTCTCTTTCTCTTTAAAAAAGACAATTCCCGTGCTAGGAATAATTCCTGTGTCGGTGACGCAAGAAATATTCATACAACAAACACAAATACCATCCAGGATCAGATCAATCATTTTTGAATCACACAATTTTTCTCCCGTATATGATTAAAACCCACAAAACTTGGCGTAATGGTAATGGCGAGGCGACCATTTAAAACCGTTAGTATTTCTAAAATGCCTGAAATAGCTCTTGTTCTTACATTAAGGGCCACTTGCACGACAACTTGCTTAATACGTTTAGCGCTAAACTCATTTACAAGATCGTGCTGTCGTCAGTCATCCGTATGAAGGTGACTGAGGTGCCATGATGTTTTAAATCTATTTAGTGTTGAACGTATTTTGTGAGTTGTCGTGCAAGTGGCCCTAAGGGTTTTAATTTTATTCGTAGTATTTTCATAAACGTATAGAAACACTAACTATGGACATTGCTACTTCACATGGATATTCCTTAAAAGATAAGCACATTTACGGTCAAGCCACGCCGGCTTGACCGTAAATGTGCTTACGTTACATACAGAATTTATACATACAAAAAGCAACAAGGCTCGGCACTGCGGCACTCCACACTCAGAGACTTTGACTATCACTTAAGTGACTCCTAGTCCTAGTAAAGAAAAAGTACTGAATCTTTGCTAAGTTATGATTAAAAATCTCTGAGTCCGGAATAAAGGTGTATTCCCACCGACGCGGGCGTAACGATGCGAAGGTGTGATGGTACGACATTGCAATTTAATGGTAAAATATATCAATTATCTCCTAGCGAATCTCTGAAAATATACGAAGCGAGAATTGAAATAAACATTCATATAAATAATCTGTATTGCTAAACACATCATTTATTTATTAACTCTGCTATTATTGTTTATTATATTATTTTTATTATATTATAGTATTGATAAACACATCATTTATTTATTAACCCTGTTTTAGTAATAATTGCATTCGAATACGATTGTGCACAAAGCTTTACCTACGTCGTGAGGCCTTGGACGCATCATACGGAATAATGTGTAGTATTTATTAATTTACTAGATGTGCCCGCGGTTTCACCCGCGTTTATCGTTGCTACACCGCCCTCGTGGGTTGTAGCGTGATGTTATATAGCCTATAGCCTTCCTCGATAAATAGGCTATCCAACACTAAAATAATTTTGCAATTCGAACCAGTAGTTCCTGAGAATAGCGCGTTCAACCAAACAAACAAACTCTTCAGCTTTATAATATTAGTATAGATTGGAATACAGTTCTGCACATCGCTACCCTATTGATAAAGTTTGCCATTTTAAATACCTACTAATGTCTAAATTGAAATATTAATACGAAACAAATTACCCATCACGATTATTTTAATCCTCGACGTAAAACCGTGAAAAACTAAATGGATGAAAAAAGAAAAATACTTGCTTCACGAATAATCTTTTTCCTCGTTAATGCTAATCCTAAACCTAACTAATATTATAAAAGCGAAAATGAGTTTGTTTATTTGTTACCTTTTCACGCCTAAACCACTGAACCGATCATCCTGAAATTTTGCATATTCGTTGACAGGTGTACAGAAACGGACATAGGCTACCTTTCATACCGAAATAATTACTGTTCTCGAGGAAAACAATAATAACGGTCTTATGATAATAGATGGCGCCACATGTCTTTCGAATCATGATTGAATTATATTATTATATTACAAGCAGAGTACAACCCGAATTGATTGTCAAATTCTAAATTAACGCGAGCGAAGCCGCGGGCAAAAGCTAGTAACTTATATTTAGAGTAGACCTCTATTTTACTTTTTGGCAGATGAATACTTAACAAAATTTAAACAGATTGATCACTGATCTGTCTCCTTACTACAACTACTTAAAGCACAAGCTCGCAATGGCTTGTACGAACAATCAATGTCAAGTTTTGATAAACCTTGGCTATCGAGATTTCAATTCTCGTCTATCCATTTCTCGCCTCGCCACGCCAGTGAGAACGCACCTTAAGATTGATTTAAAAAAACGAGTATAACCCGTTCTTTAAAGTAGTAATGTACCTACTCATAAAAGTCTAAAAAGATCTTATATTTCACTCATTTTACTTAATTCAGTTCTAGTAGCTCGAATGTGTATGAAAATAAATTACTACTAATTATAAACTTAATTAACTAAACTTTTTAAAGAGTACTAATTAGATGTGCACTGTAATTGCATTTTAGGTACGAGTGGTTCGTTGGCATATTAGTATAACTAGTAACTGCATACATAAATTCTTTTAGTGTTGGATAGCTTATTTATCAAGGAAGACTATAGGCTATATAACATCACGCTACGACCCACGGGGGCGGCGCAGTAATCATAAACGCGGGTGAAGCCGCGGGCACATCTAGTATTAGTATAGATTGCCAGAATTTACAGATTAAGAGGATGTACATTATCTTACGCGTGTATCGCCGAAGGCATGCACAGAGGAGTTCAAAACCCCCATTTCACAACGTAAACGGGGCAAGCCTATTTACGTTTACCAGGCATCGTTCCAACCTCCCTATAACTACTGAGATCTTGCCAAAACACTCAATAACACATTGTCCGAACCGAGACCATACATAGCATAAAAACGATATTAAACAAGAAACCACAATGAATTGCCGTAAATCTTAGAGTTCGAAATAATGGTTCAAGTAATATGCAAAAGTCACGTGATACCACGTGACTTTGAGGTCAAAGGTCATAGTAATTTCGGGTGTATATCGACTATGCTGTCGAATGGCGTTGACCGCGAGGCTCTAGCTTTTACGGTTCTTAAGTTGAAAGTTGTATAACAAACAGACGCACGGACGGACAAAGCTGTTGTATAAAGAGTTTTTACGAAAGAAAAGTGCTTCTATTACCGCTAGAAGCAGACGGACACAGCGGCAAGCCTGGTGGTAAATAATAACTGCCTTCCATGCAATATATAACAATGACAGGAGTCTACAATAACCAACCACTGCCAACCATGATAACAGATTGTTTAAAAAAACTAAGAAATGTTTATTACAAAAGACAACTTCCGCACTAGGAATAAATCCTGTGTAGCTGGGTACTTCACAAACATTCACACAAGGGTCACAAAGAACACCGAGACTCCGAACAACCCTTGGTTTGATTCGCATACAGCTGTTTCGAGTCTGGATATACTGTAGTTTGCATAATCCACATATACGTTTTTCCGACTCCAAATTATTATTAACATTCTAATATTTTTTAAAGACAACTCTCACGCATCATAGGTAGGTATAAATCCTGTGTCGCGGGAGACTTTACAAACAATCAAACAAGGGACACAAAGAACACCGAGACTCGGAACAACCATTTGTGGCGGATCACATAATTCTATATTCTATAATATTCTCCCACAAACACACAACACCATCTAGCCCAAACTAAGTAGAGCTTGTACTATGGGTACTAAACAATAAATAAACATACATTATATACGTTTTTTTTGTAAATGCTCACATATTACACATAGAAACACCCAGACCAAGACAAACATCCATGTTCACACACTAATGTTTGTCTTGTGCGGGAATCGAACCCGCGACCTCAGGCGTGGCAGTCGGTTACGCTAACCACTACGCCATCGAGGCCGACAATAATTATTGTCCCGTGTGTGTGTGTGTGTGACTCGAACCCACAATATTCCGCGTGGTGGCAGTGGCGAGACGACCATTTACACCACAACGCTATTCACGCAGTCCATAATACTCTCTTTAAAACTCATTTAAAGAATGACATGTCACAGCTCTCAGTATCGCCGCAGTAATTAGTTCATTTTAAAACCTGCGAATTACTGCAAGGGATGGGCTGTGAAAGCGCACAATACTTTACAGAAACGTTACCTGCCGTGGTAACGAGTGGGACGATGGTACAAGTTATACAGTTCCTCAGAGCATACACCGTGAAAAAGATGGTATTCGCTCACCGTGATATAGAATTCTTCTTTACAATCTTGTTAAAAACTTCGAAAGCTACGAATTTTTAAAGTCTTCTCTCTGTTTTAGTTACTGAGTCGCGGGCGACTTTACAAACATTTAAACAACGGGCACAAAGCGCATCCAGATACAGTACAACTTATTGTGGAGCACACAATTTTTTTAATGAATTGAACCACAGATTTAATTCAAAAGCTATTGACATTAAAGCAATGTGCAATGTACCAGCAGAAGTATTTAAATTTTAAAATCACGACTCCTATACTTGAAATAAATCCTGTGTCCTGAGGATCTGCACACACATCTCATCTTTCAAGAGCACCCAGACTCGGAACAACGACATGTGAATATCGAACTCAAAACACTCGGCCCAGTGGAAATGGCGAGGTGAACACTTAAACCTTTAGAAATGCATTCCAGAAAATCAATTAACATACTTCAAATGTCTTAGAAGTAGCAAAACACAGCTAGGAACACAACTAACACAGTGGAACGAGCTCACTGCATCTACAGACACAATGAGTAGAATGCTGCAAGTTGGAGTACGCCCAGGTCCCACGTCGTGGTTGTCCCAGTATCCAGAGGAGTTCGGTATTGTCAACCTTTTTCTATTGCAATAGTTGAGGTGGGCAATCTGCGGGTGCCTGGCGGGTTCCTCTCTTTCCAATAATTTGATTAGAATCAAAGTTCATAAAACTACTATCAACTGAGCATTTATTTAAGCGCATGATGTTAATATACCTCAAATATTATTCGTTATTTATTTATTATTATGGATTATCAACAGCAAATGTTAACAAATTGACATCAACAATCTTTTAATAATAAAAGAAATAAAGGAAAGTATGGTGGCTGAAACATTTGCCAATTACAGATTAACTAGCATTCATCAATAGTGACAATTGTGACAATATTTATGTAAAGAACTTAAATTACTATAACAAAGTAAGAGAGTTTAAAGAAACTTTATATAGAAACAAAAACAAATGTTTAAGTTATACTTTGATGCAGTCTTATGAGCTTTATCCTTCATACTTTTCCTAGGATGAGACACTGTTCAGATGCTCCTTCATTGTAAAAGAGTAAGCAACCAACTGGCAAAGTTACTAAGCAGTCCAGAAATGATAAAGGAAGCACAATAATGGTCTCCTACTATCTTTCTGGATGGAGATAATGTGGTATGAGGAACTGAACAACTTTTTACATCTATTACTTATACCGATCATAACAGGTTTTAGTTAATATATTTACATTTAAACTTAATTATTTCTTGATTTACATGTAACCTTCAACATACAGTGCTATAAATAATTTAATTTTCATATTTAGAAGCAAATATATAGCCTATCTATTATTTTAAATCACTTGGTATCTGTAATCACTTGTTAATTAAATTTATTCTCAGGATAAATTGATTCTATAGCTCAGGTAGGCAGAAGTAATGGATAACCACCTACCGCAGTATTAAATATCCACAAAGCTTTAGGGTTCTAACTCTTAGCTAATATTTCAGGCAAAATAAGAAATATTGTTTTATAGTAGATGATGTTTGAATAGACTTCAGTAAAAACTATGATTAGAACAAATCTTTCAGGGTAAGAAAATTATTTTATTTTATATTATTTATTGGAATGTGCCCAGCTATTTAACATTATTTTTAATACTATCCATTTGGGGTTTTTATTTTAATCATACTTAATAATATGATTAAAATAACTTTTAAATAAATGAATAAAATACCTTGTAATTGAAACTCAATTGCGACACAAAACAACATTCCTGACAAGAAACTCACCAAAACGGATATTAGGAATGTGTCGAATATCCCATCATTTATATCACAATAACTTATTTATACCACAATTTTTTAATTTAATTAACGTGGGCGGAACATTGAGAGCAAGTGGTGATAAAACATCGGGCGTTCGCGAACTAATAACACATATAAATCTAATAAATTATTGATGACATTGAGCTCATCATGTTGTTTATACACATTTACGCCTCAACTCACCGTGTTCACCTAGTTATGGGTTATCACATCACTGTTACAGAGTTTGTTCGTTAGTTATGTGTTTTAAAACTTTCTACAGTTTATATAAGTATGTTTTCTTAATTAATTTCAACTGAAATAGACCGTCGTCTACTGAGGAATGCGAGTCAACAAAAAATATTATGACAACTGACAATTATTAATTATTGTGACAATGACAGTTGTAGTGTTGCCCGGTTGTGTTTAAGATTAACCGTCATTTTGTTAAGCATTTAAGTAAAATAGTAGAATTTTTATTTTTTAGTGTGTTTTAATTGTTATAACTCTGTTGAATCTTAAGTTTGTTAGTTAATTCGTGTTTGATTGTTTTGAGTAATCCTTATCAATAAATGTTAAGATAAACTATATGATTTTAAAGTTGTAGAGCCTCGCTGATTTCAGCATGAATGGAAGGCCGCTCGCCGGCTCGACCGGGGCGTGACTACTCTCACATATCGACGTGAAACAGTAGTATTCCTACTTGTGTTGCGTTCAGTGAGTGAGAGTGCCGGAGGCCCAATCACCCTTTTCCCCCCTCCTTCCCGCTCCTTCTCCTGCCCACTTCCTTTTCCTCTTCTTCCTTTCTTAAAGGGTTGGCAATGCGCAAGTGATGCCTCTGGTGTTGCAAACGTACATAAGCTATCGTGACCACTTACCATCAAGTGGGCCGTATGCTTGTTTGCCACCTTAGTTACATAAAAAATATTATTGTTACTTTAGCTCTTTTATTTGTAAAATATTATGCACAAGTAAAAGATTCCTAATTTTCTTTTCAATGTTTAGAAGTGAATCTCTACTATTTGATAAGTTATGTATTTCAGTTTCTTTATAGTAAGTATATACTATTTTGACTTATTGTACTGATATTTAATATACCACAAAACAACATTATCTTCATTATTTGCCTCATAGATTTTTCTTCACTGGTCGTCGGCCTTTTTTGCGGTTTCTGTAGGAGCAGCATTTAATAATATATCAGTTCTCCAACATCAACAATAAGTGAAGAACATAAAATTTTACTCATTGGGTAAGAGATCAAACTACACCAAAACTATTTTATGTCTTGTACTTGCCTCAATGGAAACCATGCTAGAAACCATTTAAAAGTTTTTTAAGTATTAAACTATTGTAGTGACTAATAGAGGCTTATGTGATCCGAAAATTTCAAGTTTCAATTATTTGTTCAACATAGAAAGGAAAATGATAACCAAAAAGCCTACCTAGTAAATAAATAATTATTATAATATGCGTTTTATTTGTGAAAGATATTCAATATATTATATTATAGATAAAAATCATTACTTGAGTACATAAAACACCAATTACAGTAATTAATATCATAAGTAGAACTTGGCGAGACTGCATATTTTCAGTATGCAAATATTTTTTTTTATCGCCAATAGACGTCGTCATATTGTATAAATATACTAAGTTCGTGTCAATGGTCAACCTAATTTTACGCTTGGACAGAGAGTAGAGTTTCGAGATCGTAATTATTACTTTCTTATTTGACAATAAATTAAAATCTATTCATATTAGGTCTTTAAGTATGAAATTGCCATTTATATTTTACATCTAGTTTCGTGGCTTCTGTATACAAAATGCAATGGTTATTTTAAAAAATCATTGATATGCCGAGAATATTTATATATTAATAACATGTTATAACAAATATCAATAATCTTTTATACAATTTGAATTAAAAGCAATATCGATTAGTGTTTGTCCGTATTACTTATTTCAATTCACCATATTTTTGTTAATTCAAGATAAATCATCATCCCTAAATACAAGCAACTATATATGAAAAAACATAGAATTAGAATTGGCTATTCAAAAATATTAATGAAATTGTTAATATGAAAACCACAACGTCACTGATTTTCCTCATACAAAACGGCAACTTCATATTACAACCCCTATTATTAAAATATCCAGTAAAGTAGGTAGATTTCTTTTTTAAATTTCTCGGTAGATTTCTTATTAGGATGTAAGGACTTTGAAAACTGGGCTGACAGAAGTAACAAAGCACGTATAACAGGCCATATTTCTCGGATATATAAAATCATTGAAATTAGTTAATTTTATTGCCCTACAAATAAACTGGTACAGCTCATCCGTTTTACTTCAACCCGATAAACATAACAATTTAACTTAACCAATAAACGTTAATTTACTGCAATTAAAACTTTATTTATTAACGCTCGCAACATTGCAATTTACAGTTAAACTTTTTCCACTTTCACGTAAACTCGAGTAAGTATAAATGCATACAGCCAATTATCTTTTATTATCCTCCTTTTGAAATGTATGCGTAAATTTTGATATGATTTCAGCACTCTGAATAATGATGCGCAAATATGTCATTAAAATAATTGCCAATTAACTTCGTGTGTACCTACATGTTTATGCCAGATCATTTTGAAAGTCGTTATTGGTAAGAAGTTATTGTATATACCTACCTACCTATATCTACCGTTGGTTAATCGTTTAATAAATCTATACAGTCGCTTAGTTTCTTTCCCTTCTTTTCTATCTCTAATTACGATTTATATAATTCAAAACGGATATTATCGCCGGATACGTTATACTTTTACGATGTTTTGTAGTTTTATTTGAAACTGTATATTATCAGCTTGTATTGTTTTTAAATAATAATATAATAATCAGCCCTGTGTATAAACAGTGCCACTGCTGGGCACGGGCCTCTTCTCAGTGTGAGAAGGTTTAGGCGATAGTCCACCACGCTGGCCCAGTGAGACTTGGCAGACCTCACATATTATCTTCGAGAACATTATAGAGAACTTTCAGACAAGTAGGTTTTCTCACGATTTTCCTTTACCAATAAAGCGAGCGATTATTAACTATTTATTACAGACATAACTTTAAAAAGTCAAAGCAAATTCAAGCGCACCTTGGGATCCAACTTGAAACCTTGGCGTTTTATTAGTATTGTATATTTATGTATATAGAGTATATGTTACGAATTGGTGAAAGCTATGTCCAACAGCGGACAATACACAGCGCTGATTTAAGGGCATTCCCAGGCTATGGTCCAGGGGGAGAAAGAAGGCAGGCAAGTATCTATACTAATATTATAAAGCTGAAGAGTTTGTTTGTTTGTTTGTTTGTTTGTTTACTTGAACGCGCTAATCTCAGGAACTACTGGCCGGATTTGAAAAATTCTTTCAGTGTTAGATAGCATCACGCTAAGATTAATAGGAGCGGAGCACCAATGAATAATGTTTCAAAATCGGAGAGTATTTTTTCCTTTTGAGAGCTTCCGCTGCGTGCGCTGCGTAAACAGTTAAAGTTTCGCAAAAATCATGTATGACACAATTGTTCCCCTTTAAAAGTTCTAAAATAAAGTCCGCGACAGCATATGTCTATTTTTTAAGGTTGGCTCACTATAACCATTTTTATGCTAACGAAATTTGTTCTAAAATAATGCATTATTTGCGAAGGTATTTTTATAAACATGATATTAATCCTTATCCAAATAAATACGTTATTCATTACAAATATTTAATTTAAAACAAAATTGCCCTTTACATCATTCGATTTCAATGAATATCTTAGGAGATATAGCAGTTTTAAAATAACATCGCAGCAAAATAATTACCCATTCCAGACATAGTACAAACGATGTTTCTCCTGGTTTATTCTGCGTGATTACTACTGGTTCGATTTGAAAAATTATTTTAGTGTTGGATAGCCTATTTATCGAGGAAGGCTATAGGCTATATAACATCACGCTACGACCCACGGGGGCGGCGCAGTAACGATAAACGCGGGTGAAACCGCGGGAACATCTAGTAAAACCATAAAATAAATGGAGGTTGCAGCTACCCTCTCCCTCCCAGCACCCCTCTACCCTAGCGCCGTACATTGGCTGATTGATTAGTAAGTATATACTTATAATATTGATTGATGATTATTGATTATCTACAAAAGTTTGCTCATTTTTGTGGTCGTTCGTAAGGCCCCATCGCGAGTTGGGCAAAGTAACAGGGATTAAAGTATGAAGGTAGTTGTTTTTATTTTCATTTATAGTTGCTTGTAATTAGGCCACTATAGTTTGTCTCAAATTGACAAAAAAAAATTAACCATCATGTAATTATGGCGAATTGAAACTACGAATACGAGCAGATACTAAGCAATATATCTTTTGCCTGAACCGAGGATCGAAAACGAGACTTCATGCGCGACAATCACATTTAAGGTTTTTTTTGTCGGCCTCGATGGCGTAGTGGTTAGTGTAAACGACTGCCACGCCTGAGGTCGCGGGTTCGATTCCCGCAAAAGTCAAACAATTGTGTGCATGAACATGGATGTTTGTCTTGGTCTGGGTGTTTCTATGTATAATATGTATGTATTTACAAAAAAAAAGTATATAAGTATGTTTATCCATTGTCTAGTACCCATAGTACAAGCTCTGCTTAGTTTGGGCTAGATGGTGTTGTGTGCATGTGGTAGAATATATATATTTAAGAGTCCTGTTAGGAAATTCCGATTAGCCACACGGAGTCTGGATTGTATATATCTATAGAAGACAACATGCACGCCTTCTAGTAGGTACATGGTACCTTAAAACATATCTGGCCTAATTTGATACGCTTCTGCTTAATCCTGTGGGAATATAGGCGAGATACATAGTCTTTATTTATGAAAATACTAGATTTTGCCCGCGGCTTCGCTCGCTTAAATTTTATGTTAGTAACAGTACTTTTTCTGGAGAAAAGGTACCCTATGTCCTTTTCTGTTTCCCTGACAAAGTGTATACGAAATTTTATGATGATCGGTCGAGTAGTTAAGGCGTGAAAGCGTAACAAACAAACAAACTCACATTCGGATTTATAATATTAAGTTAGGATTAGGATTTTTAAAAATTACATATTTATTTAACAACCTTCAATTTAAGTAAATATTCACAGCGCGCTTGATTCGGTTTATTACCATCAACTGAACCAATTTTCCAGAATATGTACCTACTACTAGGAATTTTCTAACTGAAAAATATCCATACCCCGTACTTACTTCTAAGAATTTCCTAATACACTACAACAGAAAATGAAGTAACACTACACAAACTGAGCAGCTTCTCAGCAAATCTTCTGGGTCTAAATCAGAGGTTCCCAGACTTTTTTTCTCATAGACCACTTTCAAAATTTAGCTGGTTCCGGTAGACCCCCTGCAGCTAAATAAATTCAACCAAGTAAAAAATTTGATCATATCTCTACGGGCTGACTTTTTTTAGAAATTTTCGGAACTGAACCTACCACGGTAGGTGGGCTGACCTTTATGGAAAATGCAAGTTTTTACAAGTAACAGTCGCCTTGTCGAACAGTCGGTGAAGTCAAGTCAACATTTTACTTCTTCACTATCGCAAGCAAATAAATTTTCGTGGTACCCCGCTTACGAATTGTGCACTCCATTTTTTTGTCACGCCAACGTAGATCCCCGTCGAGTCTCCCGTGGACCCCTGGGGGTCCACCTGGACCACTTTAGGAACTAATGGTCTAAATCATAAACTCAAATAAGCCAAATACGCAGACCGGTAATTTTTAATTGGCCAAAGTTAGCATGGCAACGCTCGGTAATAAGCCGGTGTTGGCTGACAGTGCGTTTCCTGTGTCAACCGTGTTATCTCGTGGTCGAGTGGCCGCCATGACAGGCGCAGCCGATAAATAACTACTTTCTCTCTCACCGCGCACTTATTATTGGAGGTTAGAAGGGAAGAGCGGATGCGGGTGACAAACGTAGGTAACAATAATTCGAATTAAATTGTATATCAAAATAATTTAAATGGCCTAAAATAATAGTAAAGTTAAATAGTAGTAATAAAGTTAAAACACTACCTTTGCATATTTTTGAAACTATTAAAACAATTATTGAGACAACTACCATCTTAGTCTCCCCGTGACCATGGCTGCTGAAAAGCAACCGAAACGTCGGGGAAAGTGTAAAAATAAAAAATTAAATCTAAATAGTATAATAGTATAGTAATAGTATTAATAGTTTTAATAGTTTCAATAATTTAATTACCTTAAAAATTTGTAAAGATTAATAGTGATTATAGTAGGGTAACAGTTTTTCAAAATTTTGTAATAGTGTCAAATAAACAACGCGATAAAATCCGTATATAGTAGTTTAATTTCAATGAATAACATTCGCGTAAACAGAAGACAATATTATATTAAATAGTTTAAAAATCCATATAAAGTAGTTTAATTTCAATGTATGTATAATATCCGCGTAAACGTAAGACAATATTATTAAATAATATTGTCTTAAGTTTACGTGGAATTTGATGTAAGTAATTAAAATATCCGTGTCTAGGGCCAATATTCCAAAATATTTTATTAAATTATTGTCTGATAAAATGCAATTTTATCAAACAATAATGTTTTTTTTTGAGATTTTCATTTCATTTTTTGAGATATGTTTTCGGCTTACCTCCGTTACGTGGGACATCAAAAATTTTTTTATTACTTTCATGCAGATGAGCTAACAGTACAACCTAATTTCAGTAATGTCATAGCCAGTTGCACTCACTGATCGGTAAACGATTAGCGAGGTTAAGCAATGTTGGGTGCGGTCAGTCTATAGATGGTTGACCGCTTAGTGGTATTTCATCTGAGCATCTCCGTGCTTTGGAGGGCACGTAAAAAGTCGGTCCCGGTTATTGTCAAATTGAGAGCAATCGTTAAGCCTTGTCAGAGGCCTACGGGCGGCTTGAACAACTCTTGACAACAGGTTGGCCACTAACCACACGAAAAGAAAAGAAGAAGAGTAATGTCAAGCTGTGTATCATGATTATAGGTAGCATACATCAAATGTATGTGTGCTATCTGTTGCCTTGCCATTAACCGACAAGGCGCAACAAGATTATTGTCGCGACTAAAAGATTTAAAACGAATCGTCTTGAAGACCTGGACCAAGACTCAGACTTTATTTGTAGGTATTCACGAGACTCAAACTCTGAGAATTCTATAGTCACCACTGCTGAACATAGCTACACAGGTGTTACAGTCAGCCACATAAGTCGCTACAAACATACGAGATGTTAAAATCATTTATTTTTCAAAATTATTGTATTATTAGATATGTCTTATAGCTGTAATAGTTAAGATATACTTAGTAGACTTAATCACAAAATAATAAATAGGATTTTTAATTTATAAATCCTCTATCCTTTCTTGCCATAACTATGATTATTATTTTGGTTATAATATAGTTTAAGGCATTAAGTTATTGTACGATATTAAAATTTAATTTCAAGTTGATTTAAGTCCCCTACTCTGTTTTCTTTTAGCCGAAACATTATTATTTATTAAAAAATATAAAAGCACATATTCTTTTACTGTTCAATGTTCAACTACTTATGTTGCTGACTTTCAGTGCAGTGGTGGGAATGCTGTTGGGATTAGTTCCAAATACAACAAGCGTAAAAATACTGCGATGCTCACTCCCTCGGCGTAAACAGGCGTGAACTCACATATATCCGCTTCAGTTTTCATTTTACGCCATCCGCGTAATGTTCGCAAATCGTTCACCTTTGTAAGTGAAGCAAACTTTCGGGCGCAACTTTGTGGGAGACCGGCGCGCGCGCATCGATCAACCAAGATTAGCTCCGTGAGCCGATTTTTAATCTGTGTAGTCATCTTTAAAAAGAAAGTACTTTACTTTAATGTGCGCAATGAATCTGTGCCATGTTGATCTTGTTATGTAAGTTTGCGCTTATGTTTGAAGGCGATCGTTATCTATCGATTGATCAACTTGGGCTCGATTTCATGATCGTGCAAAGTGTTATTAGATTTTTCTGTTAGTGAATTCCCAGTAGAAGTAGAGTATGGAGACTGAAAATATAGTCCTTCAAAATATATCGCTTACCATGGTGGGTACGAATTGAGCCTATTGGCGTTTACCAGGTTTCGTTTCAGGCTCCGTGCTATTAGTAAATATTCTCTAGCAGAAAATCTAATAACACTGCCATAACTGGAATCGTACCTAGTCTCCCATAAACGTATGCAAACTTAAGCGCTATGTAGACCACGGCACCAAAGAAGCAGTAAACATAGAAACCATATTATGTAATAGGTACTAGTTATTGCTCGCAGCTTTGCCCACGACAATCCTACAGGAACGCTTACCAGAATAAAAAATATCCCACGTGTTGATCCAGTTCTTACTCAAGATTCATCCAAAATCGTTCAACACAAACCGTGACAAAAGAGTATTTTTTAGGATATAGTCTATCTGTGCGTCAAAAATCATTTAAATCAAGTCAACGGCTTAGGCGTGATTAAGTAACAACGTAACCATCAACAGCCTAGTGGAAAACTGCTGAACTGTCATGCAGTGAGTGGTCTGGAGTTTGATTTCAAGGCGCGCATCTCTGACTTTTTGAAGTTGTATGCGTATTAAATACTTAGTCGTATTAATCGCTCACTTTAACGGTAAAGGAAAACATCGTAAGGAAACCTGCATGTCTGAGAGTACAACATACCCGTTATGTCCTCGAAGATGCGTGAAGTTTGCCAACCCGCACTGGGCCAGCGTGGTGGACTATGGCCTAACCCTTCTCACACTGAGAAGAGGCTCGTGCTCAGCAGTGGGACAGTTTAATACAGGGTTGACAGAAAGTTTCAGTTATAATATTAGTAGAATTAAAAAGAAATTCATTCCGTTTATCAGAATTATATAATCAGATATCCTTAACCTAATACTAACTCCTAACCAATTATTAAATGCGAATGTGAGTTTGCTTGTTTGCTACGCTTTCACGCCTTAACTACTAAACCGATCAAGAGGAAATTTTGCATACACGTTGTTGGGGATATAGAATAGGTCATAGGGTAACTTTCATCCAGAAAAACCTATGTTACAAACCTAACCTAAACTAGATTTGCGCGAGCGAAACCGCGGGCAAAATCTAGTATGAAATAATAATCCAAGGTAAACAATTGAAAGCTAAAATTCGGTCATAAGTTGAAAGAACTGTGCATAGATAAAAATAGGTTAAGACGTTTATTTAAACAGATGTTGAATGGTTACGGTTACTTTAGCCCCCAGCTTACTCTGTTTGTCTATGGTAACTATTGTAACATCTTACTTAAATAATTGCAGACAGATTGGAATTCTGTTTTGTCATGACTGCACGGATGCACGGAGGTATTTTATAAGTTGCTTTTCCTCTGTCAATATACTAAGTATTATTGGTTCGATACGGAACAAAATTTTGTGTCTTACAAATGGTTGTTCTCGGAGCTTTTGCGCGCGGCTCCGCCCGCGTGGTACCTACATAAAAAAAAGTAGCTTATGTCCTTCCCCAGGTTTTAAACTATATCTGTGCCAAATTTCATCTAAATCGGTTGAGTGGTTTAGCCGTGAAAAGGTAACAGACAGACAGACAGACAGATAGACAGACAGACAGACAGATAGACAGACAGAGTTACTTTCGAATTTATAATATTAGTAAGGATGTATGTATGCAGACGGATTCGCGAAAAAGTTTTAGGTAATAATCTTATTTTATTAATCAAGGAAAATGCACGGGCTACTTCAGAATCATGAGCGATGTCGCTAGTTACGTAAGTACTATTTATTCTGTGGTAATAGCTAATAATACATACTGCCTGTACGGGTCGCGTAGTGGTTTAAGTGGTCGCCTCGCCACTGCCGCCGAGTGTTGTGGGTTCGATCCCCACACGGGACAAACATTTGTGTGATCCACAGATTGTTGTTCCGAATCTGCATGTTTTTTGTGTCCGTTGTATGAATGTTTTTAAAGTCCTCTGTGACAGGAATTAACCATAGCGCAGATGTTGTCTTTTTAAAAAACAAAAACATAATGTTATATAAAAAGTACTTATAATACTAGGTTAATGAATAACTCTAGATCGTGATTATACCTACTGAGAATATCATAAGAATGCAAAAAATAGAATATTACACGCTCTGCACACATATTTACGCTCTTCTGTAGTTTCTGCCTACCCTAATATAAATCGATTTCCTACGGGCGGTGGTATATATTAAATCGATTATCCTAGCAAACTGGTTTTACAGTGGTTTTATAATTTAAAAACTTTTTATCAATTGCTGAATAAACTAGAATTTTGTAGTAACCGTTTTACACTTTGATCGCTTCAAAACATACCAACAAATGCAGGTAGCCATGTTAAAAGAATAGATAGATATTTAAATATCAACAGTTACGTCAAAAAGAACAGTTAATGTGACAGGAAGCGAGAAGATAATGGCGGTGTGGTTTCCCGCCTAATTTAACTGACGTAACTATAGTGACGCGTGACTATACATATTATAATGAACAACTTCAACTATTTGCGACTAACGTCCCGCCCCGGCTTCGCACAGGTAGCACAAGACCCAAATTATACACCTAAACCTTCCTCGAGACTCACTTTGTCTATCGGGGAAAACCGCATGCAATTCCGGTCAGTAGTTTTTGAGTTTATCGCGAAGCGAACAGGCAGTCAGACGCGGTGGGAGACTGTTTTATAATATGTCGTGATTATTCGGACCTATAAAAAGGGAATCCAATACCTTTGCCATTGGCACAGACTTGTAAATCCCCAAAGAGGTAGGCAAAAGAGTTATACATTTCATCAGTTATTATTTTAACCTCCAAGTCTCCTTCGAAGAGTTTAATGAAAACACTATGTGGGTCTATGTGTCTGTCTGTTAGAGACCGGCATAACTCTGGAACCACTGACCGATTGACTTGTAACTTAGTGTGCAGACACCTTGGGGTCATACCTCGGTCGAATTTGAATAAGGGCTCTACGGGTCAAAAGACCCCCGAGATATAGGGGTCATTTCTTTTCATTACTTTTACATTTAAGACGAAGAGGTTGAATCCTGGGTTTTTACACCCATCTCGTTTTCAGTCCCTTGTAAATTGTAATAGGTACATGTACCTAAAACTGACTAGTATAGCAAAATTGCCGACTACCGCGTATATTCCTAGACTCCGCTGCTGAGACTATATATATAATATTTTAACACTAACCCGGTAACAGGGGCGATCCACAAAAGTAACACTATATTTTTCTATCCAATAATCTTCCTTATCTTCCTCTACGCTTACATGAATGTTATACATTGCAATTAAACTTTATTTTAGATTTAGAATTCAGACAACGGTTACAAAGAACCGGTACAATCATTTGTGGATCACGCATTTTTTTATCCCGTGTGGGAATCAAGCCCACAACACTTGGTGTAGAGTTAAATCATTACGGCATCCGTGCTGTAAAACTATTTTAATTTATGTAGGTGGATTATTTTAGCAGCTTTGATAACGGGGAGATTTCTTAATTTTTAATAGCAACACGGAGTTAGTTCTTAGAAATCGAAGTTGCCAAGGTTTACCTTGTCCACGAACGCTGCGTATATACGTCGATTGTATTGGAAAGTGATATCATGGGAAAGAAATACCTAGCATTAATTGTCTGCCGTAATTATCAGCGCGATATGAAAGTGGTCAGTAGAGGAACACGATTAAAAAATATTTATATGAGTGGTCTACACAAGTTATTGGAAAGCATAAGTTTCTACAAAACCTTACCTGTTTCACGAATCTTTCTTACGTTACTGGACTGAACAGATGGCGCAGTGGATTAAGTGGTCGCCTCGCCACTGTCAAGTGCGTCAAGTGTTGTGGGTTCGATGCACGCAAGAGTGAATGGGGCAGGTGCATAATATAGCGCATACGACTGATTTATGCACAGTTTTGTTGGGGCCGTTTTTCGAGCGACGATCGTGCATCTATGGTATATTTGATCGATGCAGACAATCGAATTCGAAACCGAAACCTCATTCACGACTGCTGCGACACAAGTCAACTATAACCATTCTAAGTTAGGTAATAAGTAATAAGGCAAGTCGAAGTCTTAAACTTATATTATTATGAAGATACCGCTGCGCTGTTGAGTCAGCGTTTAAAGACACGAACAGCAAAATATTAAAATTTCTATTTTAATCATCCGCCATTTTCCCTACAGCTGTTTAACTTTTTGACAAGTAGAAAGTTAAGAAAAATGATTGGTCAATTAGCAGTTTGCGGTTGAGATGAAACGCTTTTATAAACGAAGTAATACTTGAGCAACACGTAACAATATTGTGAGTATATCTGATAAACTTGTGGAGCATTTTTTTTTAAGTAACGAGGGTAATGGTTATGCAGACGTGACTTCTGATTGTCTAAGTACTCTCCTCGTGTACATGGCTGCTGGAACCAAAACGTCAGGGAAAGTGTCGTACCTAGACAAAATGGTTTTCCGAACCAATAAAATCTATACTAATAATAATTATAAAGCTGAAGAGTTTGTTTGTTTGGTTGAACGTTCTTTTAGTGATGAATAGCCCATTTATCGAGAAGGCTATATAGGCTATAGGATCCGGTTAAAAGAAAACAATGGAGATAAATAAAATATTATGAAGCGTTTTTATAATCCTTATCCTTACTAATATTATAAATGCGAAAATGAGTTTGTTTCTTTGTTTGTTTGTTACGCTTTCACGCCTTAACTACTCAACCGATCAACATGAAATTTTGCATACACGTTGTTAGGGGTACAGAATAGGACATAGGGTACCTTTCATCCAGAAAAAAAAAACTGTTGCAAGCCTAACCTAACCTAACCTACATTTACGCGAGCGAAGCCGCGGGTGAAAACTAGTAGTTTAATAATTTTAATAGCTTGAAATAATAGTAAAGTATAATAGTTTAATGTTTAGATTTATTTAGTCATAGTGTTTTTAAAATAAACATCGCGATAAAATCCGTACGTATAAAGTACCTAGTTTAATTTCAACGAATAACATCCACGTAAACATAAGACAATATTACGAAATAGTAGAGCCTAGCTGATTTCAGTATGAATGGGCCGGCTCGTCCGGGGAAGAACTACCCTCTCACAGAATCTTCTTCTCCCTACCCTTTATTATTCCCAAGTCACTTGGGATCGGCTTTCTAGTCTAACCGGATTTGACTGGATATCAGTTTTTACACGGAGCGACTGCCATCTGACCTCCGCAACCCAAAGGCTAACGATACCCTAAGGCTAGACCAGTGTCAGGATATTAGAGGGCACTAACTTCTCAATAACGACCGCCATATACGTTCATGGCAGCCGGGACCGACGATATAACGTGCTCTCCGAGGCACGGAGCAGGCGATAATTGTCAATCAATACGCACATCATTTCGAAAAGTCATATAACTTCCGAAAGTCAGAGGTGCGCGACGTGGGCTCGAACCCGAGACCCTCTGCATTGCAGTCTGTTGGTCTCCCCATTGAGCTATCGCTATACCCTCTCATAGAATATCGACGTGAAATAGCAGTATTCCTGCTGTTGTGTTTCGTTCGGTGAGTGAGAGTACCGGAGGCTCAATCACCCCTTACTCCCTTCGCGCTCCTTCTCCTTCCCACTTCCTTTCCTAAAGGGTCGGCAACGCGCTAGTGATGCCTCTGATGTTGCAAGCGTCCATAGGCTACGGTGACCACTTACGATCAGGTATGCTTGTTTGCCACCTAAGTTGTATAAAAAAATAAAGAAAAATATGTTCTATTTATCTTACTTACTGTTCGGTTCCCGTAATTTTATGTAGGTATCTATCAACAAGGAATGTTTTTAACATAGTTATAGGTATGTATCAATATAAAAAATCTACCTCAGTGGCGGCAGCGGTGGTTCCTGTGCTCAAGGTCTTGGATTTGACGTCCTTTTATTTCATCAAGAGAAAGTACTGATATTAACCTAATTTAACGTAACCTACATTTACTCGAGCCAAGCAACGAGCAAAATCTAGTGTATCTAGAACACACATAATTAAGACAAATAAGTATAAAGAACCGCAAAGTTTACCCGGAACGACCAAAATAGCGATCGAAACATTTAAAACTCAAGTTTTCCTTATAAACTAACTGATTCCATCAAGAAAAACTCATCAATTTTATTGGAAGCCATTGTCAACGTTTGCCAAAAAATAAAAACAAACAGCAACAGCGTCATTAAAACTTGTTGTATTAGAAAAGTAGTTCAATCGTGCTGATTGTTATTATAGAAAATATCGTCCGCAATGGTCACTTGTATATTTCTAAGAAGGCATCTTCTTGTTTAGCAATTATTCCTGTGTCGCGGGCGACTTCACAAACATTCAAACAACGGTCACAAAGAACACCGAGACTCGGAACAACCATTTGTTTGATTCGCATACAGCTGTTTCGAGTCTGGATATACTGTAGTTTGCATAATCCACATATACGTTTTTCCGACTCCAAATTATTATTAACATTCTAATATTTTTTAAAGACAACTCTCACGCATCATAGGTAGGTATAACTCCTGTGTCGCGGGGACTTACAAACATTCAAACAACGGACACAAAGAGCACTCAGACTCGGAACAGGTTTTTTTTATTTTTTACTACTAAGGTGGCAAACAAGCATACGGCCCACCTGATGGTAAGTGGTCACCGTAGCCTATGGACGCCTGCAACACAAGAGGCATTACTTGCGCGTTGCCGACCCTTTAGGAAATGAAGTGGGAAGGAGAAGGAGTGGGAAGGGGAAAAAGGGGGTGATTGGGCCTCCAGCAATCTCACTCATCGAACGAAACACAACAGTAGGAATACTGCTATTTCACGTTGATATTCTGTGAGCAGTAGTCCTCCCCGGTCGAGCTGGCCCATTCATGTTGAAATGAGCGAGGCTCTACTACTTTAAAAAGTACTCCACAAGTATTTGTGGATCACACAAAATTTGGACCGTGTGGGATTCGAACCTACAACACAAGCGTAGTTGTTTAAGTGGTTGCTTCGCCACTGCCATAGAGAGGAGACCATTTAAACCACTACGCCATTTCTGTTATTTTAAAGTTATCAAGTTCCCCAGAGCAGCGATAGCTCAGTCGGGAGACCATCAGACTGCAATGCAGAGGGTCTCGGTGTCGAACCCACGTCGCGCACCTCTGACTTTCGGAAGTTATATGACTCTTCGAAATTATGTGCGTATTGATTGACAATTATCGCCTGCGCCGTGCCTCGGAGAGCACGTTAAGCCGTCGTTCCCGGCTGCCATGAACAGCTATGGCAGTCGTTATTGGGAGAGTGTCGACACAAAAGATCCCACTGGGTCGAAGTGTCGCCGGTCTGCACTGACTGGCCCCCACATAAGATAAGATAAGATATCAAGTTCCCCGCTATTTAGAAATTATTAACCTCTGAGTCTTCTTCGAAGAGGTTAATGAAAACACTATGTAGGTCTGTCTGTCTGTCTGTGTGACAGGCATAACTCCGGAACCACTGAACCGATTGACTTGTCACTTATTATGCAGACATCTTGGGGTCATACCTCAGTGAAGTTTGAATAATATGGGCCCTGTGGGTCAAAAGACCCCCGAGATATAGGGATCATTTCTTTTCATTACTTTTACATTTAAGACGAAGAGGTTGAATCCTGGGTTTTTACACCCCTCTCGTTCCTTCTACAGGTAATGTTTTTAAAAGCAATGAATGCCGCGATAAAACGCCTAGTAAATATGCTTAATACATAAAAGTGTATTAATTAAATACATGATGATATCTCCAAGCCGCTGGGAATGTTTTTGTGGCACGTACCAACTAAACTAGACAAGACAGCAGTGAGGTGTGGCCGTTTGTGTTTCATGAATAAATTATATAGAAGTACTTATTATCACGTGTGTTTCTCCCTGGAGGGGTAAGCAGGGGTGTAACCTAGAAAATATCATACCCAGAATTTTATATTTATATTAGTTGCTAGGTTCAGGCAAAAGGTTGGCCTTTGAGAAGATACCTGCAAGAAACTCACTAACTAAAAAATAAATAATCTTTTTATATGCCAAAAATTTAACTAAAAGCAGTATTTTGATTCATTTCATTCAGTAAAGGCAAGAGGCAAGCTTTTTAAAGAAAGGGTTATTTTATCTTTGTCTTAAATGGTACAAAAAACAAAGATAGCATGTCAATTGCTTGAAAAATCTTGCTTCTAGTAAATAAGTATTTAGGATACAATTTTACAGCTAGATCTTAGACCGCTATTATTTTATACCATAAGGCCGGGACTCCACCAAAGCGAAGACGAGACGAGCGGAGAGGAGATATTTTTTAAACAACCAATAGAATTGTGTTATTGACACATCTCCTCTCCGCTCAGCTTCAGTGGAGATCGCTGTGCGGAGATGTGTAATATTTGTATGGCGCGATGGAAGCGGAGATGTAAGCTGTACGCGGACGACGCGCAGTGGAGACGAGAGATGTGAGCGGCGTGCAGTGAGCGATGTCACCCTCCCCCCTCTCGCCCGCCAGCAACCCGCAGAGCACCGCGCGCGCGCCGGCCGAGCCGGCCCGAGCAGAAAAACATCTCTTCTCGCACAGCACACAGCACACCGCACACATCTCCGCTTTGGTGGAGTCCCCCGAGCTGAAAAACATCTCTTCTCGCACAGCACACAGCACAGCTATCAGCCTAAGGCTTGTCTCTAAGAAGTTAAACCATAGATGTAAATAATAATATCAGCCCTGTATTAAACTGTCCCACTGCTGGGCACGGGTATATTCTCAGTATGAGACGGGTTAGGTCATAGTCCACCACGCTGGCCCAGTGCGGGTGGGCAGACTTCACACATCTTTAAGAAAATTATGGAAAACTCTCAGACATGCAGGTTTCCTCACGATGTTTTCTTTCACCGTTAAAGCGAGCGATAATTAATTATTTAATACACACATACCTTCGTAAAGTCAGAGATGCATCCCTTATTAGGATAGAACTCGAGACCTCCACGTGGCAGTCCAACGGTCTTCCACTAGGATATCGCTTATCCAATAAACCATAGGCCATAGATATAATCTATACTAATATTATAAAGCTGAAGAGTTTGTTTGTTTGTTTGTTTGAACGCGCTAATCTCAGGAACTACTGGTCTGAATTAAAAAAATATTTTAGTGTTGGATAGCTCATTTATCGAGGAAGGCTATAGGCTATATAATATCACGCTACGACCCAAGAGGGCAGCGCAGTAATCATATCTTATCTTATTTTATGTGGGGGCCAGTCAGTGCAGACCGGCGACACTTCGACCCAGTGGGATCTTTTGTGTCGACACTCTCCCAATAACGACTGCCATAGATGTTCATGGCAGCCGGGACCAACGGCTTAACGTGCTTTCCGAGGCACGGAGCAGGCGATAATTGTCAATCATTACGCACATAATTTCGAAAAGTCATATAACTTCCGAAGGTCCGAGGTGCGCCACGTGGGTTCGAACCCGAGACCCTCTGCATTGCAGTCTGTTGGTCTCCCCACTGAGCTGCTGCTATCGCTGCTCTCGCAGTAATCATAAACGCGGGTGAAACCGCGGGCACATCTAGTCATAGATAAAAAAGCTGTCCTCCCTTCCAAATATCTTCGGATTAAACCTAGTTCAGTATTCAGATTCAATCGATACTTTTAATTCAGATTCAGTCTATGCTCATGTGTGTAGGCCTAGTACAAGGCGAGGCAAAGCTATTGTTGTCTACCGAGCTTATTTTACATACTTATAAGTACAGCAATCCTCTCAGTACATACCCAACTTCCTACCGCTAACCTTCCTAAGTACTGAGAATTGAAAACACAAAAACTAATAAGGAGGTACTTGTATCCTTTGAGTACCTAATATCATTGAGTAATTTTATACTTCTAGAAGATTCTGCCCGTGGTTACGCTCGCGTTAATGTAGATTTATGTTAAGATAGATTTTAGTAGTCTACATGTTGTTCTGATTTATCTATAGTATAGATATATCAGAATGCGTAACGGTAGGTTAGGTAAATCTTTCCAAAATAAACAAAATTTTAACAAATAAGAAAACCGACTTCATAAAAGAATATTTTATAACTTAAAATGCACTAAAAGTTAATAAATAATTGCTTATTCTTGTGAATAATTAAGTTATTGTTATTTTTGGAGTCGGTGTCAACCGCCCGCGCCGCGTGCTGCGTCTTGTGCATGCCAATGTTATGTTATGATTGTAGTAAGACATCTCATGTTTAATTAGTAATAAACCTACCTTGGCTGACACCGACTCCAGTAATAACAATAATTTAATTATTCACAAGAATATGCAATTATTTATTAACTTTTTAGTGCATTTTAAGTTTTAGAATATTCTTTCATGAAGTCGGTTTTCTTTTTTGTTAAAATTTTGTTTATTTCTCGGTTTTTAGTGAACCTTGCCAAATATGAGAACATCATCAATGTAGCCAAGTACGCATTATTAAGGATAACTCGAAAACGAATGGTCAAATCTTGATCAAAATTAAATGGGACCACACGGGAAGCACCAGCTTTCAAATAAAAAAAGAATCATCATAGTCGGTTCACCCAGTCGAAAGTAAAGAGGCAAGAAATATAAAAAAAAATAAAAAAAACTGACGAATTGAGTACCTCCTCCTTTTTTTGAAGTCGGTTAAAAAGGTTAAATCGTCCCAAACAAACAAATAAAAATTAAATCTTTCCTCTTTATAATATTAGTATAGATTCTAGAGGCGCTCATAGCCAGTTGTACTCATTGATCGGTAAACGATTAGCTAGGTTAAGCAACGTTGGGTGCGGTCAGTCGATAGATGGGTGACCGCTTTGTGGTATTTCATCTGACCGTCTCCGTGCTTCGGAGGGCACGTAAAAAGTCGGTGCCGGTTGTTGTCAAATTGACAGCAGTCGTTAAGCCATGTCAGAGGCCTACGGGCGGCTTGAACAACTCTTGACAACAGGTTGGCCAATAACCACACGAAAAGAAAGAAAAAGAAAGAGTATTCTATACTAATATTATAAAGAGGAAATATTTGATCAATCTAGTAAACAATAATACTGTAGTTTCATCAAAATCCGTTCAGTAGTTTTTGCGTGAAAGAGTAACAAACATCCATACATCCATCCTCACAAACAATCGCATTTATAATATTAGTAGGAATCAGGATATACTACAGGAGACATTTCGCGACTGTCTCTCTAGCTCTCATAGCCGATTATTACAGTTGTGGGTAGTTCGTTAAGTTAAATATTAAGTACTCAATGTCTAATATACTATACTGTTTGGTTGTTTATAAGGGTTTAACTCAAAAACTACTGCACCGATTTTAAAAATTATTTTACCATTATAAAGCTATATTATCACCGAATAACATAGGCTACTTTTATGCGAGCAAAGCCGCGGGCGAAGCTAGTGTTTAATAAATACAACGACATGTATGAGTGCAAAATTTTAATATTAAAAACATGTAATCATGTATTGTGTATACTGCTGCTACTGCTTATTTAATATTGCACTCAAACGTATCGTTCTAAAAAGCACCTGGATAAGTGAGTTAGAGAGAGCATGCACTCTGTCGTGTCAAAAAATAAATTACTTGAGATATTTCGTCCAGTACGTAGTAGGTACATAGTAATTTAATGGATAATATGTATGTACTATTTAAGCAATATAATATTTAAACTTAGTGTAAGTAAGTATCTTGCATTATTTAATTTTAAGTATTTTATGAGTGGTTGTCACTCCCACGCTAGGAATAATCTGTATCGCGGCAAGTTTTATAATCGTTTCTATATCGAATATCATTAGGTACCTACGTGTCCTTTTTTGTTCAAAAGATTACCAACGTACCTACAATAATAACCATATTTTTTATAGTTTGACCAAATTATGAACAACTGAGGCAGGATTCGGCAGGAATATGGTATCCGTGCCTCATTTATTTACATATTTAAATTATAAATTCGATTTTCAAAATCATCCAAAGACAAAAAATATTGGGTTCAAGGATCATCAAAGTACCTATCTATCGAAATGAAACATTCGAAATAGTTCCAAAGAATGTGTATCGTAAGTTACCTGCGATCTAAAATCGTATAAAGGAAGAGTTATCTACTAACAAAAAAAAATACTAAAATACTTTTATTTTCTTTTGTAAAACTGACCGTTGGAGCCGTGAACCGTGAAGCCGAACTCGACCGAACTTTGCCGAAGGTGGCCGAATGCACGATGAAAGTTGAATTCTGGGGTTGTCAGCGTATATAATTTTGGGCGGTGTTCCTTTTTAGCATTGTAGGAATTCAAACTGGTTGCGGTTATCATTTTTGTCTATCGATTATAAGACTTTATTTTTATCGCTTTGAAATATTAAAATAAGTGAAAGATTTATTTATATTTATGAATTAATATGTATTTCCTTTTTTTGAAACTATATTTTCGGATCAACTTTTAAACATAAGTATGTGATAATTATTTTCAATTAAAAAACATATTTAAGTAATACTTCAAACATTCTTATATCTATATAGATATAATTATTTTATCTTCAAGGATTACAACAATAAAATTAAATGCCCGAAGATATATTTATTTTATTTCCATCCATCACATTTTTACTATGAAGCTTCACCCTGAATAATTCATAAAGTATAATTTAATAGTGCAATACTTATTATCCTAATCGTAACTATAATATTATAAATGCGAATGTTAGTTTGTTTATTTGTTTGGTACGCTTTCACGCCTTAACTACTCGACCAATCATCATGAAATTTCGGATATACACTGCCAGGGATACAAAAAAAAGACATAAAGCACATATCATCCAAAAAAAAGTACTGTTACTTACTAACATAACCTACATTTACGCGAGCAAAGCCACGGGCAAAATCTAGTACTTTATAATTGTTTCGTCGTTGTCTATTGTCCACGACTTAATATTAGGCAAATGCGTTTAATATAATGACAAACGACAATAATAAACAAGTACGTAACAGTCCTTTATATGAATTTATAACTAGCTTTAAACTGATAAAAATACCTGATTATAATAGAATTTATTAATTATTTATTAGTGAATAAAGTAAAACATCATACGTTTAGTAGTAATTTAAAAACACGATCTAATTACATTCAAAACAATAATAGCGTAATTAGGATATCAAATAAGTGCAATAATTTAAAAAGTCAAGGATTCAGATAAAGTAAACACGACACTTCTCATTAACTTCCTTTTAAAACGATAAGTGCATGTTTATTCAATATGCATAATTTCCCAACGTCCTTTTTCGTAATACTGCGCTGGCAACATCACGTTACTTTTTTTTTCGACAGCCAGTTCCTCTGTGACGGTCGTAGAGTGTGTCTGTGTCGCTCGGCGCTCGCGAGTCGTGATTACTTTTACGTGGTTACATACAAAACCGGTTGGAAAGTGCCAGAGGTGTGGCGTGGGCGCACAGTGCGTCGTTCAACCATAAAATACTCTCGTTACAGTTCTTAAACTACTTATTTTGTGTTTAAATTTTACTTTTACAGTGTTTAGTGAGTAATCGGATCCCTGCGCTATCAATTCAGGTAATCAAAATACAGATAATAACTCTTTTGTTATCATTCCGTTTCTTAGTAACGAACTACTTTTCACCGAACGTGCCTACTCAGGTGTCAAAAAGCCGGGCGAACGTTACCTGTTCTTTTTTTAAATAAAAAAATAGACAAATTTCAAGATGGCAACGTATTTTCGTCGGTTGATTGACTGTTTTGTTTTACGTTATATTTAAACTTTACTCATTCGAATGGAACGTCTTTGTCCAATAGCTTGGTTTATTTAATTTTACGTGATATTTGCGCATATATTATTATCTACTATGTCTAAGTGTGCATTACATCATGTTTTCTTATTGCCTAGGTGGGTAGGTTGTTGATACTAAGATTGCAAAACATTACGGAGCTAAATGGCTAGGCAGGAAGATTCTTGTTATAGCGAGAAGTGAACTTTCGTGTTCTTTGCGCACGTCCTATTTTAAAAACTTTTAGGGCGTGTCATGAGTCATGACCATGTTATTTTTCTTTAATTTATGTTCAAATTTCGAATAAACTCAAAATAAAGTCATGAAGTTGCAAGCCTCGTGTTAGGCAATCCTAAGTGACTGCTGTAACTATCTTTGCAAAATACAAAGGCTTTCGGACAGTCGACATTACCGTCGATGTAAAACGTGGTTAGCCATTATTCACATGTTACGACTACTTATTAGCCGGCGTAAACTTAACTTTAGTAATCGTTACAAACCTCGCGAAGTACACTGCAGTTATAAAATTGGTGAAAGTCCATAGAAATGTTGTGCTAGTCTCAATACCGCTACTTTCTCTAGTACTAGCTCACAAAGTACGTTTAAAGGCTTACATAGGAGATGGGTACTTATTAAAAACGTCTACCGCCTTATCTTGTAAGTTATCTAAATTGCCGCTCAAACATTCTCTTTTATATCAAATTGGCTGATAAACTTATTCGCTTATTTTACGGTATTGGAGCATGTAAACGGAATAGGTACATTTTTGAACATTACTAGGTATTTATAAAAAAAATATTTATTATAAAATAGGTACTGGTCTAGTCCCACAAATGGATTAATCAAGACAACGAAAGATATAAAATAATATTCAATAGTAAAAAAAGGATTTATTAGAATTTAAAAATGGATATTTATAAAATATTAAACCTTTCGATATATGTAACGAACACGTTGTCTATGGCATCATATTAAGCATTTGAAAATAAAAGCACTTCAGAACCGTACGTTACGTGCCACCACTATATTTTATAAGTTTTATTGTAATCTTACTTTTGGAACGAGACAGATCGATACAGTATTGTATATAGCTCTTGTCTAGTGCTGTTTATGAGAGGTCATAGTACTCATAGTACTGTCGCAGGACGTTCTAATCTCAATTTTTAAAGATTGATCGTGAGGTCTTCAATGTTATTATTTTAAATTTACGTCATGCGTTTTGAGCTTACTCAGTACCTATCTGTACCTATTTTAATTATTAATTTTGACATTTAATTTTACCCTTGTCTTAATAGGATTGTGTTATTGCTTTAGTGACAAAGTAGGTAGGTATATAATAACCTTTGAAGATATACTCGTACTTACCTAACATGTAAAGCGATTTATATATTACATCTTGTCGCTAAATATTAATTTTCATTCAAAATTAGGTAGGTACCTAGAAATTAGAAAATTGATGAACGTTAGAAAATATTGTATAAACGCTTTTTATTTAAAGTTAGATTCACTCGCGTGTATATGCCCTAAGGGCTAGGCGGAGTTGGGAAACATACATTTCGCCAGCTTAGATAACGAGCCAATTACCTACCGAGCACGATTCCTGACTAAGAACTTTTTAATTATTGATATATTTTAACAGAAAAACCAATATCACTACTTGGCCTGGGAATTGAATCCATCATGGAGTGTCTACAACAAATGCGCAAACTTAAAATATAAAGCTTAAAAATAATAATAGGTACCTAAATCAGTAATTAAAATATGTAAAAGGCTTCTTTGTATTACTAAGCAGATATTTAAAAAAGAAATCTTAAACTGTCAAGTCTTAATATACTATACAATTAAAAATCTATTGTATCTGAGCACCGGTTAAAACTATTACAATATAAGTCAAAATTAAGTACCTATATAAAGAATGAAATTATTTAAACATTTAAAATGGTCGAGGCCCGCAATCTTGTCATGTTACCTATTCGTCAAAAACTCAACGGCCGGCGCTGCGCGGCGCGGCGGACAGCAAATATAACGTTTTTAATTTAAACTTTAGCAAGAAACTAGTTTGAGTTCGCCTTATAGTCTATGGGCGGGCCGCCATGCGAACTATTTTATTATTAAGTGATTGGGTTGTAAGTTGTAACTTGTTGCTGTTAGGTATATTAAGTTACGCGCTCAACTAAAGTTTCTCGTATATTAGAGACTGGCCAGAATTAATGTAAACTGAAACCTTTCATTGATTCATGTTTATAATAGGTGTGTTTACTTGGGCTTGTTTTAAAGTAAATACCTACTAAATAGCTGATTGGATATCATTGTGGGTGTAAAAATTTGAATTTTCGAACGGGAATTGTAGAGGTTTGTTTGGTAAAGGACAAAATGCATACGTACGTTGTCTATGTCTTTGCCTTTGCTCAGGTTTAATGTGTACATAGATGTAGTTATGTTTAGATACAATAAAAAAGCAGTGTGTCCGGGCACAGTAGGCCGAAAGTCGATAGAGCCATTGAACTAAAACATCTTTATTCCAAATTGCATAAACTTAGGTTCAGGGGTTTGATGTAAAAGAGAATTAATATACTTACAGAGGAACAGTTGTATGGAATTAATATTGACTAGTTACGTACGTACGACATTACTCGCATTTATAGGTTCTTACCTATATTATTCCTGAGAAGCTAAACTTTAAATTACCTCCACACCAAATTGCATCCAAATCAGTTAAGTCGGTTCAACCGTAAAAATCAGACGGCTTACTTATCTTCTTTCTCTTATAATCTGTCAAGTTTTGGAATGGCAGACATAATTAAAAACCTATTGTTTCTGGTCGCCAGTGTCCCGCTGCGACTTAAAAGGCAAATATAAGTATGGATAAGATGGATAAGAAACCAATAACGAGTTAAGGACAAAAAATATTATTTTGAAACTAAAATGTCTAACCTACTTGACCGAGTATGTTTGTTGTATGCCAAACACAAATAACCTCAAATCAAAGTACATTTTATCGTGTTTGCCTTTCTTTGATACTAAACAAACTTAAATATCGACTAACCAACAGAACTAATCGATAAGACACTAAAACAACTCTACTAGACACAGATAAAATACACTATTTATTATAATAAGCAACAGGAAAACAGCATAATCTGTAGAATTAATATTTAAAAAAATCGAATTCACTATAATTAAATGTGCGATTCTAAATTTGAATCTGACTATTTTCTTTGTTTCTATTGTTTTTGTTTGTGCGAAGTTCACGCTAATACTATGGAATGGAAATTTATGCAGTTTTAATAGTTTGAAACTTGAAAATTACTTTAAATCTTAACCACGTTTTATTTAATTCCGTTCAGTAGGTACAAGCAAAGTTATAGTAAATAGTATTACCCTTGTAAATGAAGTCGCAAGTGAATTTGTAGGCATTGAATCGCAGCGGTACACCGGAGGCTTTCACATGATAGGATTTCAATTAGGTATGTCTAGCACACCAACAACGACGATTTAACCATACAAATTCTACTATAACGTAAAAAAGTAAACAGTATATTTTCAAAGCCTTCTCGAATGTTCACCGTAAAATGATATGGGAGGCAAAGGTAGCAATGGCATCATACAGCTTATTTTACCTGTTCCAATATTCTGGTACAATATGCTTTGTTTTTTTTATTATAAATATATAGCGGTATTTTAGTCTGCTAGTTGTATTTTAGCGAAAATATTGGACGAATTATATTTTCGACGTGGCTGTATAGACGTTATTTTAAATTATGCTATATTATGAATCTACCTTGTACAATATTTTATGCAATATTTTTTTGTAACAGGTATATTCGGTTTGTGTTGATTATTTTCTATACAAATAAATAAAATTGAAGTGTCTGTTTGTAATGTCAAAATAACAGCTTTTTACTAAATGCATATAAAAGTATATATACGGTACATATCACAAAATGTGTAACTGTCTGTCTGTTTATTCTGGCTTATCTCTAAAACGGCTAGACTGATTTTGACGGGACTTACACTGACAGATAGCTGATGTAATGATGAACAAAATCTTTTTTGTTAAATTCCACACGGACGAAGTCTCAAGTAATTGTTTGTTTTGAATAATATCTGACATTTATTGTTGTATCTCGGTTTATTCACGGTTCGCATGGCATGTTATTTTAAAAAATTGGAGTTAATAACTTATGAATTAATTAAGTACGTGCTAATTCATACTCTGACGATAACTTGTGAATCATTAGGTAGGTACCTACTCATTTTATAACCAGTGTTTTCTTACAACACCTGGCTACTTATCTATGATACATATGTTTATGGCCAGTAATCTCAAGAATTCGAATTATATTAAAAATAAACTAGTTTATACAAGAAACTTGCTGTAGAATGCCCGCTTTAGTTTAGAATTCATAGACAATGAACGTATTACTCGCAATCAATCGATGTTTAAATTTGCTCTTTAGAATGAATATCTATGGTGTGTAGGGAAATTTTTTAACTTTTATGTTGTTTCTGTGGAGATAGGGTTTTCTTGGGTTAAAAAAGTTACCTGTGGCGCCAATAGTGTTTTTTTCTTATATTGTATTATTGGTCTTTTCGAACGAATTGTGTGAGGACACTTTATAATATAATAATACTTTTTGGTTGTCGACTCAAAAAGACAACTCTCGCATCAGGAATAAGTGTTTTATCACAGGATATTCTAAAACAACGGTCACAAAGTACACCCAAAGGAACAACTATTTGTGGACACACATAGGTATTTTTGTTTTGTGTGGGGATCGAACAAACAATACTCTACTTACTGACAGCGACGGGATGACCAACTGAAACACTAACTTTTGCCCGTGGCTTCGCTCGTGTAAAAGTACTTTAGTATCAGTACTTTTTTTAATAAAAATATTTCCTATGTTACTTACTGATAATAAACCTTTCCAATGGCGAAAGAATGTTTAAAATCGTTTCAGTAATATTTGAGTTAAACCGTTACAAACGAAAAACAAATATTTCCTCTTTATAATACCTATTAGTATAGATGATGTAAGGTTTTTATTCATGTTTCGATAGTAAGCATAAACCGGCCATGTTTGAAGATGGTTACACTTTGATGGAGTGGTTACGTAAACCAGAGGTTTACGGAGTAACCGAGTGGTTTTCGTTGTTAAAGATTTGTTTTGAAACGATCGTGTACTGTGTACTGTTCTCTTGTCTCTTTATAGTAATCGAGGAATGGTAATGACGGTATAGTTATATATAGATTTGTTTATTTATTTTAAACTAGCTGTTACCTGAGACTTTGTCCGCGTAGATTTTAACTAAAGTGTTTGTCTCCGCGGAACCCTATTTTTTTCTAAAGTCAATGTAGCCTAAGTTACTCCTTATAACATTAGCTATCTGCCAGTGAAAGTTCCGTCAAAATCGGTTCAGTCGTTTCGGAGATTACCCGGAACAAACAGAAAGAAAGACAAACATTTTAAAAATATCTATTTACGTATAGGTACCTACCTTATATACTTTCATATGCATTAGATAAAAAGCTGTTATTTTGACATTACAAACAGACACTTCAATTTTATTTATTTGTATAGATTTGTTTATTTATTTTACTTAAATTGTTTTAGACAGCGGCTTTTTTAGATATGAGATGTTTGTATCTGTGTAGATACAGATATTTTAGATAGTTATGTTTTTATCTTGTATCGTACTATTATTAATCCTATCCTAACTAAATATTATATTTATAAAACTGAAAATGAGTTTGTTTGTTTGTTACCTTTTCACACCTAAACCACTGAACCGATCATCCTGAAATTTTGCATATACGTTGTCAGGTGTACAGAAACGTACATAGGCTACCTTTCATCCCGAAAAAAATACTGTTCCCGAGGAAAACTACAATAACGTTCTTATGATAATAGATGACGCCACGTGTCTTTCGAATCATGATCGAATTATATTATTACAAGCAGAGTACAACCCGAATTGATTGTCAAATTCTAAATTAACGCGAGCGAAGCCGCGGGCAAAAGCTAGTTTATTATAAATGTGAATGTTGGTGAATATGTTTGCATGTTTGTTAGTCAATCACGATTAAACCGTTGAACGTGGTTGCATGAAATTTGCCCAAAGATAGATCATAGGTTAACAACGATACTGGTTTTTTTATAACCCAACCTCCGCTCTAAGAATTCCTGTGTCGCGGGGGTTTTCCAAACATTCAAACAACGGACACAAAGAACACCAAGACATGAAACAACCATTTGTGGATCCCATAATTTTTTGTCCCGTGTGGGTTTCGAACCCGCAACACTCGGCGAAGTGGCAGCGGCGGCGCGACCACGCCATCCGTGCAGTCAGTAATGACTGGAAGATAATATTTATTTCTAAATTAATTCGGATAAAAAACATACTTATATTAACTTCATTGAGTAACATAACACAATGACAAAAGCGGGTGTATGTATTATAGGCTCCGGACTCCAAACGATATAACCGACCATATTATTTTAACAACACTCAGTTCTCAAATATTACGAATAGATGGCGCCAATAATGACAACATTTTTACATACGGGCAAAGCCGCGGCCATAAACCTTGTGCTATTAAAATAGTAACGGGTCTGGGTTTGTTCATAAAAGCAATATTTAAAATACTAATTGAAGATTCAAAACTATATCTATCCTTTTTCTTTCGACATTACGCAAAATCTTCTAAACAGATTTTGATGTAGTTCTTGTAAAAACTACATCCAAATCTGAAGTGAACTGTAATGCATCACTTAGTAAATTATAAATTATTCTCGAGCACTTCGTATTCTTCAGTAAAACTAATTGTATCGTTTCCAATGCCGAAACGGCTATAACTTAATTGATTGAACTTTCTATCAATGTTGGTATGATAACCACATCAAGTGGGGCTTACATTGGCCCGTAAACATTACAAAGAAGGGCTATTTAAACACTCTTTCATCTTCAATCGACTATTAAGCCAATAAATGTTATAAAATAGTCGATGTAAAGCCGTCTGTACACTTGCGGCTTGTGGGATATTTTTATATGGTCTTTATTAACTAGTCTTTACTTTACAAAGCCGCCTGCACGAGTGTTGCAGACTGACTTAAAATATTTATTTAATTTCTTTTGTTTTCTTATAATGACAACTAATTACTAGCTTAGTGCGGGATTTTAATTTTCGTGACGATTACTTTACAAATATTTCAAACAATAGGCACAAAATACACCTAGGCTCCGCTCAACTATGTAATTGTAATTATTTCATAAGAATGTGGTAGAAATAGAAATATTTTTCTCTCTTTCTTTCTTTAACCATCTTATCTTATGTGGGGGCCAGTCAGTGCAGACCGGCGACACTTCGATCCAGTGGGATCTTTTGTGTCACGACTGCCATAGATGTTCATGGCAGCCGGGACCAACGGCTTAACGTGCTCTCCGAGGCACGGAGCAGGCGATAATAATTGTCAATCAATACGCACATAATTTCGAAAAGTCATATAACTTCCGAAAGTCAGAGGTGCGCGACGTGGGTTCGAACCCGAGACCCTCTGCATTGCAGTCTGTTGGTCTCCGCACTGAGCTATCGCTGCTTTAACTATATAGTGGGTGACATATATTTTCGTCCCATCTCCCAGACAAACATTTCGAACCCACAACTGGGCGTAGTGGTAATGGCAAGGCAACCACTTAAGCAACTGGATTTGTTCCCTAGCCTTTTTCCTACTAATACTTTAAATGCGAATGTCTTTAGTTAGTTAATTTTTTAGTTAAGTTACAATACAATTTGGCATTATGATAGACTACATAAACCTAAAAAAGTCTTACCCTACTTGAGAAATGCAAGCGAAGGCGCAGCTCTAGCTAATCTATGCTAATATTATAAAGAGGAAGAATTTGATGTTTGATTGTTTGTAAGAATTTAACTGAAAAACTATCTTACTCTACTCTCCTAACTTTCTTCATTAGAAAGCTAGTAATCACCGAGTATTATATATTTTATTGTTAAAAAAGTACTGTTACTAATATAACCTAACGTAGCCTACTTTTACGCGAGCGAAGCCGCGGTCCACACTAATACAACACTGTATAATCTTCTATCACGTCTCTACTTAGTCTCAAAAATAAAACCCATCTATAATAATACCCCTTCACAAACGTGTACGGTTCTTAATCTCAGCATAGTCCGGCGTGTAAAAGAGACAGAACTATACGCAAGAGGGAGATATCACATGTTCTAGGATTTAAAAATAAAACCGGAAACTTGGAGTTGTATAGAAACGAGATTGCCCGATAGAAAAGTAACGTAGCCTTGTGTTGCTAACGGTCAAAAAAGTTATCTTTGTGGATAAGAGTTGTATTCTGAACGCCCGTGGTTTTAGTCACGTTTTTGAGTACTGCGCCGCCCCTTTGGGTTGTAGCGTCGTGTTTTGTAGCCTATATATAACCTTCCTTAAAAATTTGGCTATCGAATTAAAAATATATAAAATCGGATTGGTAGTTCCAGAGATTAGAGCGTTCAAACAAAAAACAGACTATTCAACTTTTTTATATTAAGTTCTAGCTTTTGTCTGCGGCTTCCCTCGCATAAAAGTAGGTTTATAAGGCTTTGTTACTCTGTGATAATATAGCTTTCTAAAAGAGAAAGAATTTTTAAAATCGTTTGATTAGCTTTTGATGTAAGCTATTACAAAGTACCAAAAAGTCAAATCTTTCCTCTTTATAATATTACTAGTTTTCACCCGCGGCTTCGCTCGCGTAAATGTAGGTTACGTTAGGTTAGGTTTGCAACAGTTATTTTTTCTAGATGAAAAGTACCCTATGTCCTATTCTGTACCCCTGACAACGTGTATACAAAATTTCATGTTGATCGATTGAGTAGTTAAGGTGTGAAAGCGTAACAAACAAACAAACTCATTTTCACATTTATAATATTAGTTAGGATTATAGATTTAGAGACTAACTCGTGTTATTAACGGTCAAAAAGTTAACTTTGTGGGTAAGAGTTCTTCTGAGCTGTCCCCCACTGTTTTACTCACATGTCTAAGTACGGCTACGATCCTTTAGGTTGTAGCGTGATATTATATTAAGAGAGTAGAATCTTTCTTAAAAAATCTCAAGAATACTATCAAACGCGAAAATATTTTTATTCAAGTTTGACTGGTATTGCCAGAGTTTAGCGTTAAAACAAACAGTTCAATTTTATTATATTACTAGCTGTTACCTGCGACTTCGTCCGCGTAGATTTTAACTAAAAAGTGTTTGTGTCCGCGGAACTCTATTTTTTTTTCTAAAATCATAGTAGCCTAAGTTACTCCTTATAACATCAGCTATCTGCCAGTGAAAGTCCCGTCAAAATCGGTTAGCCGTTTCGGAGATTACCCGGAACAAACAGACAGACAAAAATTTAAAAAATATATTTTTTCGTATATGTACGTACCTTATATACTTACATATGCATTAGATAAAAAGCTGTTATTTTGTCATTACAAACAGACACTTCAATTTTATTTATTTGTATAGATTAAATACTTACTGTCCCCTGCGGTTTCACCTTCGTTTATGATTACTGCGCCTCTCCCTTGGCTTGTACCGTGATGTTATATAGCCTAAAAACCACTGCATGAACTGGGATATCAAATGGAAACAGCAGTTTTCCAATCCGTCCGGTATTTCCAGAGATTAGCGCGTTGAAACAAAAAACAAACTATGTGTAGATATGTCATTGAACTCCTAAACGACTGGGCCAATTTTGATGACACTTTGTGTATAGTAGGGAGTGCTGCGGTTTGTACAAGCAGGACAATGTCAGTCCCCTAGTATTAGTATAATTTTATTATATCTTATGAATATAATAAACGAGATGTTCTCGCAAACATGTTAGCGCGGATCTTTGGTACATAAATATTACACTTTATTACTCAAATTGTGTAATAAATGTAAAGTTTTATTCTAACGCGGCTATGGAGGATTATGCATATCAAATTGAAACAGAATTTGTGTAGTAGTTTTTGTGTTAAGGTTGTACATATATGCAGATATTCGGACATCTTTGAATATTTGAAATTAAACCATTTTAAACCGATTTCAAAAAAGTAGGAGGTTCTCAATTCTATTGTATTTATTTTTACACGAATTCTTTATGCGGATCGCTTGGTTTCATTTAAATGTATAAACATATCAAGTTTATTATTCTGAACTGCCCCTTTGACGCCACGGTAATAAATGCGACTGGCACGCATAAAGTCTTGAGATCGATTTCCAGTCAAAATAATTTTGGAATATTCTTTCAAGATTTTTTTTGTAGCAGCTTGAATTCTAGAACTATGTTCTATTATGTGGGACCTAGGTCCCATATTAGGAGCTATATTAGACAAAGTGTGAAAGATAATAGTTTTTTAAACTAAAAAACACGCTTTAAAAAGTAGAAAATAATTGAATAATTTTAATGTAAAAAAGCGTGGGGTGCTTTCTAAGATATTTTACCCCACGCTTTTTTACATTAAAATTATTAAATGACTAGTTTTCACCCCCGGCTTCGCTCGCGTAAATGTAGGTTAGGTTTGTCCTATTCTGTACTCCTGACAACGTGTATGCAAAATTTCATGTTGATCGGTTGAGTAGTTAAGGCGTGAAAGCGTAACAAAGAAACAAACTCATTTTCGCATTTATAATATTAGTTAGGATTTTCTACTTTTTAAAGCGTGATTTTTTAGTTTTTAAAGCTATTATTTATTTTAACATTTTTTAAATATTTTTTTTCTAAATTGTTCTCTTAACATTGGTTCTCGATAAGTGTGCCAAGTTTCAAATCAATCCGACGGTTTGAAAGGGGTGAAAATCGCGTTCAAAGATTCCGTTACAAAAATTCATAGATACATAGAGACCTCAACATCGCCTCGGCTGCTATGAGGGCGGTGTGGAGGCCACTGCTCATAGACCACACGACTGCTTACCACCAGGTGGAGTGTGGTCATTTTGATGAGCAAAATAAAAAAAAAATAAAAAAAACATAGTATCTAGTACCAAGCTAATCAAAGCGTGTTAAAAAGCACCTCTATCTATCCCTTCAGGAATACAGCCATGAGACTATATTATGTATGTAATCTAAATTTCTGAATACATACCATACTGGCGCCAAGAAAAATACTTGCAAGTCTCGCTGCCGCTCCGTTGGCCATAGGATCATTTCCCGGGAGACTCGTAAAACATACAGATTATATAATAGATGTACAACAGAATGATAAATTACCCTCACATTTATCCTTCTTACGGTACATTACATATTTCTAGTTATATCTTACTAGACTTTGCCTGCGGCTTCGCTCGCGTAAATGTAAGTTAGTACAGTACCTTGATGGATATAAGTTACCCTATGTACTTTTTTGTTGCCCTGACAACGTGTATACGAAATTTCATGATGAATTATCGAGTAATTAAGGAGTGAAAGAGTAACAAACAAACCTATATTCGCATTTATAATATTAGTAAGGATTAAACATAACTTCTTCATCAAGAATAGTTTGAAGTCCTTAGCGACGGAATTAAATCATCGAAACTTGAGTGACGCAGCTAAAATATTATATAATCTAGTAAATATAGGTATTAAGCGTAGATTGTTAAGATTATAAACTGGTTAAGTTCCTATGAGGGTGACATGTTCAGTGAATGAACAAACCCTCGCTCAAATAAATGAAAAAAATAAATAAATTATAAATCATTCAAACAACAAAGAACAACTATTATTCGATCGAATCCACAAGACTTCTCGCAGGACATAGGGGTACCTTTCATCCCGAAAGAAAGTACTGTTACTGTTCCCGGGATATCCCTCGGGAACCGTATTTTGACTTTGCAAATTGACATAACCTACATTTGCGAGGGAAGCCGCGGGCCTTCCTTCTTAAAATCTAGTTTGCAATAATAAAACACCTCTCTTACCTATAAAGTACTCTCAAACTTGAGAGGTAATGTCGTCCAGACCGAATTTCGGTCACGGAGACTGGCCATCTGCGCAGGATATATTATAGTGCACAAGTGTGTGCGCAAACACAAATGCACTCTCTGTTCCCTAACTCACATGATCCGATGGGATGGTTATCCGATACGACCGGAGAGGCTTTACGTGCTTTCCGAGGGACGGGGGTGTCGAACACCGCCAACTTCCTAACTTCGTGCTGCTACTAAATTTTTTAACTGAAAAGCCCAATAACTGTTTGTTGGGCCGACCCGGGATTCGAACCTGAGACCTCATGCACAGCAGTCATTCAGCATTCTATACAGCTACGCCACGGAGGCAGTTAAAAGGTTTTAGTACGAGTGTCTATTCGAGGAAAACACATTCATACAAACACACAAATAATAATAATTTAATTGATTAACGGCTTACCATGATCAATTAAATTATTTAACTTGAGAAAAGTGCATGTGTTTTCTTGATTAGGCACTAATACTACTAATACTTAATTACCTCTTAATATTTGAGAGTGGTTTCTATGTAAGCCTGTAATTTTCTATAACTAAAGGTTTTTTGTATCTATGGTGTATTTGTTAAATAAAATAATACATAGCGGCCTTATATCACTATTAGACCATAGACCGTAACGCGTGTGTGACATAATTGAAGGTTACGTTATTACAACGTAACAATATTATGTTGTATTGTTACGTTATGTTGTTATCGGTCACACAAACGTACAAACAACTATGATGACGGATGGCAACTGTCTGATGGTAAGCTTTTACCGTTGCTTATGACCGCTTGTGATATGATATTTTCCTGGTGGCGCAGCAGTAGTGTGTTCGACTGCTGTATTTGAAGCCTTGGGTCGATTCCCGGGTCGAGCAGTGTTATTGGAATTTTCTGTCTAGAAATTCTCTACCAACATGGAAAGTGGAGCTTAAACGGAGGCACGCCTTTTATTACGTGTCACTTTAAATCAGTCAAATTTGGGTGTAATACACTACTGTTTACCTCTATGGAGGTGGAGCCGTTAGGCTATGTATGGAGATGAGACAAAAACAATGGTAGAGACGATGAGATATGAACATCCAGAACACTCTAATCAGGTGAATCGCAAGCTTGGTTATTTTCTTCTTGAGGCAGCCTGCTTTCGCTAACAGTCCTTTAAACCGTGTTGCCACGGAAAATTTCTTGACAGATATTCCAAACTCACCTTACTCGGGCAACGAACTCAAAACGACATGCAGAGCAATCACATTCACTACCACCGCACAACAAAGGCAGTCTCTTCAAAAACCCCAATAAAATAACGCCAAGCCATCGTAATATCATCTTAAAAGGTTTTATTTCAAACTAATGGCATCGATTGATGTGCCCTTCCCTTTGCCACGATAAAAACTTATAAACTTTGTCTATGTCTGCTCGCCTTCGGCTCATGTCAATGTCACGAAGAATATTAGTTTTTGGTTTTCTGCTTTTAGCTTTTCTTATAGTTGAGTTAACCACGGCATAATGAAACATATGGACATGATATAACATTTATTTTGCACGCGGCTTCGCTCGCTTAAATGTAGATTATGTATATTTTTTATCTCTCGGGAACAGTCTTTTTTTCTGGAAGACAAGACCTTTACGTCCTTTTCTGTACCCCTGACAACGAGTATGCGAAGTTTCATGATTAGTTGAGTAGTTAAGGTGTGAAAGCGTAACAAACAAACTCACATTGACAATATTAGTTGGATAGATCATCGATCAAATATACCATAGATGCACGATCGTCGCTCGAAAAACGGCTCCAACAAAACTGTGCATAAATCAGTCGTATGCGCTATATTATGCACCTGTCCCACTCACTCTTGTGTGCGCTACCCTTAAGCGAGAGCGAACCGACACCACTACTACGGTGGAGACCGTACCATATACTTAGTACGCTTGCGTATCGCGAGTAACACACTTAAGACGCTTTACATTGACGCGTTTTAACTAAACTATTACAAAATGTTTCTTAGTGGGCGTTCAATGGTTATTCCGGTTTATTTCCTGGATTGCATAATAAATGCAGACACTTATAAGTAAGTAGTACTGGTCAGTGCCACATATTGACGCGTTTTGTTATGAGAATGTGCATCTATGGTATATTTGATCGAAGAGATTAATAATATCAGCCTTGTATATAAACAGTTCCACTGCTGGGCACGGATCTCTTCTCAGTGTTAGAAGAGTTAGGTTATCCACCACGCTGGCCCAGTGCGGGTTGGCAGCCTTCACATATCTTCGAGAACATTATGGCGAACTCTCAGACATGCAGGTTTCCCCACGATGTTTCGCTTCACCGTTAATGCGAGCGATAATTAACTATTTAATACGCACATAACTTTGGTAAGTCATGCTTGGGATCGAACTTGAGACCTCTGCGTGGCAGTCCAACGGTCTTTCACTAGGCTATCACTGCTTATAGGTAGACAAAGCTTAATGGTATTAATTAGCGCAAACGCTGTGCGAATAGAAAATATATCTCATTAATCCAATTTCCAGCGTTTATCTAAAAGTGTGGAGTCGGATTTCGAGTTTAATGAGGTCCGTCTTCCACGAAGAATCTAATCTGGCCTTAGTAATACAAAGGGAAAAGGATATTCTAATGTCAATACTGTAACGTAGATTATATAGCTATATAATTATAATACAAAGAAAAGATTTAAATGATATATAACCCCTGCCATACTTAGTTTTATAAAAAGTGTCCACACAAAAAAGAGTGAGCTCACTCATTGCATTTATATGATAGAAAACGATAGTGTATATCAATATAAGTGAGTGTGATACTATAAGTATTTATTATTTAAATATCATGTTGGCATAATTGAATACGCCCTCCGACCAGGTGGGATGACGATCTGCGAAAGACTGCAGGCAGATGCTGGATGCGGCAAGCTGAAGACAGGGCGCTATGGCGCTCTTTGGGGGAGGACTATGTCCAGCAGTGGACTATTATAGCCTGATGATACGGATAGGGTAGTGTTTGGAATGGTCGCCTCGTCGCTGACCCTTCGCCAGGTGTTGTGGGTTGTTTCCTGTGTCTCCCGCGACAAAGGAATTATTCCTAGCGCGGAAGTTGCATTTTAAAAGAATAAAGAATAGATTATGTTGCTTATATTGACATATTTACTGTAAAAATCTAAGCTTTGCCAAAATGGGGTGAGAGATGAGATTTTGTCCTATATAAAATTAATCGACATTTCTATTGGGTTCTTTACTATTCCTTGATGTATAACGTTTTGACCATAAGAAGTAGATTTTATCATTTATGAATTACCGTAACTCGTGATGTTAGAAGAAAGTTTAATATTACTGTAACTATCTGTATTGTTATCCTCTTTTATAACAAAAAGTTTGTACTTCGTCATGACACAGAATACTTAAGTACAGATTGCCGATAGCTAGGATGGAATAATATTGCTTTTTTATAAAATCAAGTATGCCTCTTGTTCCCCGAAACATAAGTTAAGGCTTATGTTTGTATTCGGAGGCCTAGAGTTCATATATTTATAACTAGATGTTCCCGCGGTTTCACCCGCGTTTATCGTTACTGCGCCGCCCCCGTGGGTCGTAGCGTGAAGTTATATAGCCTATAGCCTTCCTCGATAAATAGGCTATCCAACACTAAAATAATTTTTCAAATCGAACCAGTAGTAATCACGCAGAATAAACCAGGAGAAACATCGTTTGTACTATGTCTGTAATGGGTAATTATTTTGCTGCGATGTTATTTTAAAACTGCTATATCTCCTAAGATATTAATTGAAATCGAATGATGTAAAGGGCAATTTTGTTTTAAATTAAATACTTGTGATGAATAACGTATTTATTTAGATAAGGATTAATATCATGTTTATAAAAATACCTTCGCAAATAATGCATTATTTTAGAACAAATTTCGTTAGCATAAAAATGATTATAGTGAGCCAACCTTAAAAGATAGACATATGCTGTCGCGGACTTTTTTTTAGAACTTTTAAAGGGGAACAATTCTGTCATACATGATTTTTGCGAAACTTTAACTGTTTTCGCAGCGCACGCAGCGGAAGCTCTCAAAAGGAAAAAATACTCTCCGATTTTGAAACATTCTTCATTGGTGCTCCGCTCCTATTGATCTTAGCGTGATGATATATAGCCTATAGCCTTCCTCGATAAATGGGCTATCTAACATTGAAAGAATTTTTCAAATCGGGCCTGTAGTTCCTGAGATTAGCGCGTTCAAGTAAACAAACAAACAAACAAACAATCAAACAAACAAACTCTTCAGCTTTATAATATTAGTATAGATAATTATACTAATAATAATACAGAACCAAAGTCCATAAACATAAAATCGTCAACTGTCGAGCGGACATACGCTGTCCGCAAAAACGAGTCATAAAAAAGAAAAAAACGACAAGTCCGCTGCACACTTGACTCGTTAATGAGTCAAGTCTCGAGCGCACATACATTTGTCCGTTTGTATATTGTTTCCACAATGAATTTTTAATTATTTTTTACGTATTTCCCCTAGACGTTCAAGAAGTAAGATACACAGCATCGTATTATGTCATTGCAGCAAAGTTTCACAAAACGTCTGCTACATTATTTATTATACTCTTTTTTTGGAGCCATTACTTTTCAAACAGATCGCACTACTGTCATATTTGTTAATACTTTGTATTTATAATGTAATTTATTATGCTCATTAAGTAGACTGTATGTTCTTTTGAGTTAATAAAGATCTTTAAACATGACTAGCACTAGTATACTAAGTTCATTATTGAGACCACCACGACTTATTATATTGCATCTAGCACTGGCTGACTGACTGGTGTCCAGTAGTGAGCTGACCACGATATATAGGTGACATTGTAGAATATAGAATTAACAGGATGGATTTCAGTTCATTTGCTGTTCAAGAACATATTATCTGGTTTGCTAGTCTCAAACCCACGCTATTGTCGTGAGGTTATGTAATTAAAACAAAAATATACCAAAAACAATACTAAAATAATCAATAATAACATAACGCTTTTCATATTCAAATTCAAACTCTCTTTTCGCATTCGCCATTTCGAACACGCAAATCATTGAGCGACAACTTGACACAAGCCAGACCTTTCCCGCTCTATTTAAAAAGTCATAACACCAAAAAGCCTTGTCGTGGCGTTAGAAAAAAAAAGCTGTGTATTATTCTTACCCTCTTGTTATCTCTGGCTACCGGCCACTCGTAAAAAAAAAGGTTCAAGTGAAAATGGCGCCAAGACTGTTCTCGAATTGCTTTTGGAGTCTGTATGTGATATAATTTAAAAAAGTTATTTGAATCCGTTGTTTCAATGTTGCTTTGCTGCCTCCATTTACTTAGGAATTTACGGAAACCATATTGTGCAATGTACACTCATTTAGTTGTATAATGTACACACATTTAGTATATCAAAATATCCTGTTTTGTTAAGCATTAACAAATCGATTGTTTGCTGTTCTCATCTCAGATAATGATTTATTAAATATTCCATTAAGTTGTTGTTGTGACCTTTGAATATGTACAGTATCACCTGTTGATTGTGAGATCCTGTTGTGTGATCCTGTTAATTGTGAGAGCATATATAAAGCATCCTCTAACCCCATCAAAACAGAGTCGTGTCCGATTAGTCGAGCGAGTACCATCTCGGTTCAGTCTAAAATATATTGTTAAATACGTAATCGCTGCTTTATTATTTGACTAGATGTTCCCGCGGTTTCACCCGCGTTTATCGTTACTGCGACGCCCCCGTGGGTCGTAGCGTGATGTTATATAGCCTATAGCCTTCCTCGATAAATAGGCTATCCAACACTAAAATAATTTTTCAAATCGAACCAGTAGTAATTACGCAGAATAAACCAGGAGAAACATCGTTTGTACTATGTCTGTAATGGGTAATTATTTTGCTGCAATGTTATTTTAAAACTGCGATATCTCCTAAGATATTCATTGAAATCGAATGATGTAAAGGGCAATTTTGTTTAAAAATTAAATACTTGTGATGAATAACGTATTTATTTGGATAAGGATTAATATCATGTTTATAAAAATACCTTGGCAAATAATGCATTATTTTAGAACAAATTTCGTTAGCATAAAAATGGTTCTAGTGAGCCAACCTTAAAAGATAGACATATGCTGTCGCGGACTTTTTTTTAGAACTTTTAAAGGGGAACAATTCTGTCATACATTATTTTTGCGAAACTTTAACTGTTTACGCAGCGCACGCAGCCGAAGCTCTCAAAAGGAAAAAATAACCTCCGATTTTGAAACATTCTTCATTGGTGCTCCGCTCCAATTGATCTTAGCGTGATGATATATAGCCTATAGCCTTCCTCGATAAATGGGCTATCTAACACTGAAAGAATTTTTCAAATCGGACCAGTAGTTCCTGAGATTAGCGCGTTCAAGTAAACAAACAAACTCTTCAGCTTTATAATATTAGTATAGATAAAGACCACTTTCGACCACCCGAATATTACACTTTCACGCCTTCACTACTCGACCGATCACCATAGGGTACCTTTTATCGACAAAAAAGCACTGTTACTTACATAACCTAACCTACATTTACGCGAGCGAAGCCGCGGGCAATATCTAGTAAGGCAGCAGACGAAAGGTGAATTTAATACCCTCTGCTTATCTACAAAATCCTAACGTGATATTATGTTAATTTCAACATAACTCAATCTTATTGTAAACTAAACCATTAAAACGATGAAAGATGTTGAAAAACTAATTTGACATGACATTTACGAGCGTTTAAATTTCATGCTAGATAAAGACAGCAATACTGACATGTGACGTATGAGGTTTAATAGCCATTATAACAATCATGTATGTTAAGCTTATAATGCGTTATATAGCTGTTCATTATTTTAGTAATGATAATTTATTTACATAGATACTAGCTTTTGCCCGCGGCTTCAGTCGTTTGGGAAAAGTACTGTTTTTTGGATGAAATGTACCCTATGTCTTTTTCTGTATCCCTGATAGCGTGTATGCGGAATTTCACGATGATCAGCCGAGTAGTTAAGGCGTGAAAGCGTAACAAATAAACAAACAAACTCACATTTGCTATTAGTTAGGATGTTACTTTCATAGTAATGCACGTTTACAATATTGATATTAATAACTTACATAAAAGAGATAACGGTTAAGTGTTTTTACAAGAGGTTTTGTTGAACCGATTTTGTTTTGAGACCAATAGAAAAACGGCTCAATGCGAACCTCCTTAGTCTTCACTTTACTTGCGCTAGTAACAAATCTGCTTCTTTTGTGCATTTAAAATACTAGCGAGCCGCCGCGGCTTTACACGGGTAGTACAACACCTTAACAAATTATACACCTAAACCTGCCTCATGAATCAATCTATTAGTGAAAACCACATGAAAATCTGTTCAGTAGTTTTAAAGTTTATCGCGTACAGTAGCGGCTTTTATAATATGTAGTGATTATTGGTTGTTAGTCTATCACCTAATCGTGAGGCTCGGCTCCCGGGTTTAAGGGTAAATGAAATTCTCAATAGTAACGTAGTCTGAAATTGCCCGGACGATAGTTGGCGGTAATAAGCTCACGCCTTGTTCTGAGAATAAAGCGGGAAAATGTCAATAACGTTGTCTTTGATGATTGCTCTCTAGAGGATATTCTAAATTCAAATTTTCGAATTATCGGTTATATTTTTTTTGTTATGTTCTTGCTAACCTACCAACATTTTAAAATATTTTTATAATCTTTTTAAATATTTGTGTGAAAATACTTAAATATTATTCACATCGTGATCACGTGTGCGTTACATGTGTGTGCGTGTAGTTCTCGCTCGGTTTACTTTTTAGTAAAAACAGGTGCGGTAAAATTTACCTATTAGAAATATAAAATTAATTTATTTTCTTCAAAATAATAAATGCTACATTCATTTATTATAAGATTTATAAGCTATACCACAGATCATTACTTCTCTATATGTATACTGTAGCAATGAGTAAACATTTGAATTCGGAAATTGAAAAATGAAACCCAGTTTTCGCATAGTTAAAATATTCAGAACTAGGGTTTGCCCGCGGCTTCGCTCACCTTAATGCGGTTTTTATCAATAAATTTATATCTCTTGGTAGGTAACGATACTTGTTTTCTGGACGAAAGATACCCTATGTCCTTTTCTGTACCCCTGACAACGTGAAGGTACACAAAATTTCATGATCGTCGATAATTGCAGTTAAGACGTGAAATCGTAACAAACAAACAAACTCACATTCGCATTTATAATATAGTTAGCATGACTACTTCGAACCAAAAAAGCAAAATACCATTACCCTACGCGAAATCCAGAACACTTCTAAAAAGTCGGCATAACTTGGCAATGTTATTAACCAGTATTATATGTCTTTCCTTCCTTTCTTAAAAGATCCTAACTAACTTTTTTCAGCGCGGAAATAAAATAAGAACTTGTCGAATAAATCATTCTCAACCCTCAAATGTATTCCCTGGCGTACACAACGGAACCCTGAAAAAAGTTTTTGCATAAAAAGCTCACTTGGCAGCAACAGGTTGACTTATAACGGTATTTTACGTTAAAAAAATATACGTTGGATGAAAAAAATTTGCTTTAACTTGACTCAGTCTCGGGGGATATTGCCATATTTAATTTTCCATTTTCGGCAAGAACTTTTGAGGGTAGTTAATTGTATAAGTGTTCGTTGATTGAATGTTGCCATGGCGGGGTTAGGTTACCGTTACGCCAACACCGGTAATAAGGCAGTTGGGAGTGACCCAAAAATCCAAAGACAAGTCTAAGGCTGAGGCTACAGTAGACAGCGATTCGCGATGCGACTGTGAAAGCGAAACGATATAAACATGAAATGGCTACATTATAAGCGAAAATTATTAATGAATTCGCTTCAATTTCGCTGACAAGTTGATGTAGCCGATGCCGTGATTACACTAATGTTGTTTCTATCGCATAAACAAATCAAAGATTAATAGCGATATATGGCGTACGGTGTAGCCATAAACGTGAATATGAACTATTTGTTTTTATCGCTTACGTATCGCAGGTCGTGTCGCGGACTAATGTAGCATTAGCCTAATAGTTAAGTCAAAGAGCAGCGATAGCTCAGTGGGGAGAACAACAGACTGCAATGCAGAGGGTCTCGGGTACGAACCCACGTCGCGCACCTCTGACTTTCGAAAGTTATACGACTTTTCGAAATTATGTGCGTATTGATTGACAATTATCGCCTGCTCCGTGCCTCGGAGAGCACGTTAAGCCGTCGGTCCCGGCTGCCATGAAAATCTGTGGTAGTCGTTATTGGGAGAGTGTCGACACAAAAGATCCCACTGGGTCGAAGTTTCGCTGGTCTGCACTGACTGGCCCCCACATAAGATAATATAAGATAAGTCAAAGATCTTGTTTAATATTTTTTGTACACGTACTTTTGTAATAAAATTAGCTTTGTCCGCGATTTCTTACACGTGGAATTTAGGAGTAGGTACCTACCGACATCATTTTTCTATGCATTTAAGAAGAAACAGATCTACCCACATAATCTTCGTATTCTAGGCGGCGATTAGACCTCTAAGATTGCAACTGTGTTATCCACCTTAAATTGGTGCAGTAGTATTCACGTAAAGAGCGTACAAACGTACAGACAGACAGATAGACAAAAATTCTAAAATAATTGTTTTCGCATATTTTTTAACTATATCCTATCCTATGTACTGAAAAAAGTACTGTACCCAAATAAGCGAAGGCAATATCTAGTAGTACATATTGACCCAATATGTATAAACTTATGAATCACATTAATAGCCTAGACTAGCCCAATACCTCAAGAGAGCTATCAAAGTTACCATTATGTACTATCCTAACTAATATTATAAAAGCGAAAATGAATTTGTTTGTTTCACGCGTAAACTACTGAACCGATCATCCTGAAATTTTGCATATACGTTGTCAGGTGTACAGAAACGGACATAAGCTACCTTTCATCCCGAAAAAAATTACTGTTCCCGAGGAAAACAATAATAACGTTCGTAGATGGCGCCACGTGTCTTTCGAATCATGATTGAATTATATTATTACAAGCAGAGTACAACCCGAATTGATTGTCAAATTCTAAATTAACGCGTGCGAAGCCGCGGGCAAAAGCTAGTATATAATATGTATAACTTCGGGACATCAGACATCGGTCGATCCAACAGGCAACATCTCCCCTGTCCCCTCTCTCCTTAACCTTCCTCCACATCACTCCTTTTTTGAAGCAGAAAGAGTAGCCCATATATACAATAAGACGTAATAAATTATTAGTGGTTTTAACCGAGCGTGCATAAGAAATGTGAAGAGAGGGTAGTATTGAAAAGAGATATGCTTGAGTCTTAGTAGTAGTAAATCCGTAATTTAGTTCTACCCACTTTGGTAAATAGGTGTTATTTATGTAGGTATATTAATTAGATTGAGACAAGCATCAGAAAATTATTAGACCGGGACTCCACCAAAGCGGAGACGAGACGAGCGGAGAGGAGATGTCTTTTAAACAACCAATAGAATTGTGTTATTGACACATCTCCTCTCCGCTCAGCTTCAGTGGAGATCGCTGTGCGGAGATGTGTAATATTTGTATGGCGCGATGGAAGCGGAGATGTGAGCTGTGCGCGGACGACGCGCAGTGGAGACGAGAGATGTGAGCGGCGTGCAGTGAGCGATGTCACCCTCCCCCCTCTCGCCCGCTAGCAACCCGCAGAGCCCCGCGCGCGCGCCGGCCGAGCTGGCCCGAGCTGAAAAACATCTCTTCTCGCACAGCACACAGCACACCGCACACATCTCCGCTTTGGTGGAGCCCCGGCCTTAATAAACTGGCTTTTGCTCGCGGCTTCTCTCGCTCAGGAATATTACTTTTGAAAAGCGTTATTTTAAGCATAAAATTGACAATTTCTTCTAAAACTATATATTTTAATATAGTTTGTTTTATGTAAGTGTATATTAAATAAACTGAAAAATAGATAGCGCGCATTCAAGTACAATCTGTTACTATATATATATGTAGCTGCATAACGCTATAAACATGAATTGAATTGTCTATTTACTAACTCTTGGAAAACCCTCTGGCTTTCTCCAAGACGTCTTGATTTGGTCAAAGAACATTTAACTAGGTCTACCTACTGTCCCATTCACAAATACCTTATATTTATTTGTTATTGAGGTAACGAACAATGACACAATACATGGTTTTCAATAATATGTAGTAAGTAAGTAAATATAGCATAAATGTGATACCAGTGCCATTTTCCACATATTATATGCTATTTACTAGTAGTAATAATCAAAGTTAATAAGTATATGTAAAAATGATCAGTATTAAAAACGTTCTGTGTAAAGCAATAAATAATTGATGTATACGAATACTACAATTTCCATTCCCGCCAATAAACAGTGTTGCCAGAACAATACAGCTTCCCACGTTGGGCGGGTAAAATAAAAAATGCATGCGACATGGAAAGTGATTGTCTATGCCCCAGACGAGTGTCGTTCCGCGCTATTGTACTTTGTGTAATAACTTTATGTAATTATACGTATTTTTTTTCACGTAAGATTTTTATCTTTACGCTGAGTGGTTTTTGAGGTGGAATAGTAAAGTGTACTTTTAGTTTCGTAGGTCCATGAATAATATATGTTGGGTTGACCCTTGGTAAGTGGGTTTATGAGAATAATTAATTTTACCTTTTACTTGGCAAGATTAGACTCGGTCTTAAGGTTTCAGGTGTTCTTGATTATATAACGTTAGTGCGTGTAGTTTTATTATACGTGTGTGTTTCGCAAAACAAATAAGGAGAGAAACGTTGCGCGATTTTGATGTTTACGAATATGTGGCGACGACAAATTTTTGTACTAAAGACAATTCAAAAATCTTTTAAATTGATTCCATAAAGTAACAATTATGAACGTCAAATGGTTTAGTGAGATTACTGAAGTTATAGACGTAGTGAATATGCAGACATGACGCTTAATGGAAGCGGTAACCATGCTTCGCTTAACAAAAGGCAAAGGCCAGCTATCTTCTGATAACAGCATAGGCAGCGCAGTAAAAAATCTGTTGTCTAGTAAAATTTATACATAAAACCCTAACGTTCAAACTTAATATTTAAATCAATTATGGTCGAATTTCGACCACTGGGCGACCGCTAGTATAGATAAATTCAAGTCTGCCAGAATTTCTCAAGCAGCCGTTGTTTTCTTTACTATTGAGTCAAGATTTCCCTGTGGAATTGTCCTGATGATGGTTTGCCATTTTCCTGTTGTTTTTTTGTGTTGAGGACTACTTTGTGCAATGATGTTTTCAACAATTAGTGTATCGTCAGCCGTGTATCTTTCTTCTTTGTAAAACTCTACGCTATTTATGCAATAGTGTAAAAATATATCTAATTATTCTAGATACTGAGAATTGTCTACCAAAACCATACATAAGTTCTAACGGATTCCAGAAACGAATACAGCAAGTCACTAAAACCGTAAAGCATACTGACACATGACACACCCTCACATACACATAACACGAAATGTTGATTCCGTATTTTCTTTATTGTTTTTCATCCATTTTCTTTTATATATTAAGTATTAAATTGTAATTTATTTTATTTTGTATCTTTTGTTTTATATAATACACTCTCCTACATATTGTTATACTAGTTAAGAAGAGCGGGGCCTCCTAGCACAGGTATTTTCAATACTTAAGAGGAGACCCCTACGTAAGATATACTGTAGAAGTTGTATAATGTTTCTGAAATAAACCTTTTTATTTATTTAAACTTATACATCTAGATCATTACCACCAATATAAGAAATTATTAAAGCATAGTTACTAGAACTAGTTTTTTAATAACACGATATTGAAGCCCGGTATTCTCTTAATAGTATAAGATAAGATTGTGAGCAAAGGCAAGGTTGAGTTTTCCACTGACTAACTCCGTAAAGCGTACCTTCAATGTACTGACAAAGTTTCGGAGTAATTAGTGAGACAGGACGCCTGTCGTTTTGTAAAGAGACTGTAGGGCTGCCGCCATCTTACAATATGGCCGATTTAATATCAACTAATATTATGAAGACACGAGTGTTTTTGTTTGTTATACGAAACTCATAAACTACTGGACCGATTTTAATAATTCTTGCACAGTTAGAAAGGTACTTTATCTAGAATTAATATAGGCTATATTTCATAACGCTATGAGCTACCGCAATGGATCATTACTCAAAAACGTGGGTGAAACGTGACAGATATCTATACTTTACTAATATTATAAAGCTGAAGAGTTAGTTTGGTTGAACGTGCTAATCTCAGGAACTACTAGTTCGAATTGAAAAATTATTTTAGTGTAGGATAGCCCAATTATCGAGGAAGGCTATATAACATCACGCTACGACCAATAGGAGCAGAGCATCAATTAAAAATATAGCAAAAACGGGGCAATTCTCTTATCTAAAGCAGACGAAGTTGCGCGGGTCAGCTAGTATCAAATAATTTTATTTACATAACTGATATCGTTTGCATGGTTAAAGTTAGTTTAAGACTTCGTTGAAGTAGTTCACTCTATACACTAAAACCTTCTCAATTCTATTTAATTATAGGTTAATCAATGACGTGTCAAAATCAAGCTCATGTCAATTGATTTGATTGGCTGTTGCTAATTTAGTCAGCTAATCACAGCAATTAACAGCGTTTGACCGTCTGTTATAATTTTTTGTGATGAGCGTTTCAGAAACTGGAGACATTTCACATTACAGAAACAAGTATTACTAAAGAGTTAGCGTATATGTGTAAGTGAACACACAGATGTAAATTCAGAGTCATACACACTTTTTTGTGATTGATAATCATATTCTCATATTTCCTTTTCCCTGCATCTGACAGTATGTAAAAACGTGTAGTTCTATCGCGAATGTTTTGCTTTTTAACTTTTTGAGATGCAGCGGTCTGCGACGGCCAGACATAATTGTTTTTATCTTGGCAGCAGATGACAAATTAAATCGAATCAAATTATTTATTACTAGCTATCTCTCGGAAAGAATACTTTTTTCTGGATGAAAGGTATCGTATGTCCTTTTCTGTACCTCTTACAGCGTGTATGCGAAATTTTATGATGATCAATCAAATCTGTGAAAGCGTAACTAACAAACAAACTCACATTCCCATTTATAATATTAGTTAGGAATTTTCAGAAAGTACTGTTACAATGATCTTATCAATTTAGTTAGGGCGTATATGTAAAAGTAGACGACTAGCGACTGTATCGCTTTTATATCGCTTCTATATCGCTCCCGTGTTGCTGCAAAAAGTAGATGTGTATAACAGCGTTTAGGGTTCAACGGTTTTCTCACATAATAACGTAAGTTCTATATAGTACACCTGGCTTTTGCTTGATATTTATAAAAATATTGGTTTCTACTCGTAAAGTGAGGAATGCTTTGCTCCAGATCATCACACACCACATCGATGTAAAACACACTTCATTTCCTTGCAGTGTTTCTCAAATTTTGGGAGTCACACTACACACCGGTCTCGAAAATAATAATTATAATTACCAGAAGCGGGCTCCCTTATAGTGAATAGTTTTACACATATCATAAACCTTTACCAGCGTTGCGGGACTGGTGTATTTATTACGCCTTTCTGCTTATTATTAATCGCTTGAGCACAGCTTGGCCCAGACACAGTCCTTATTTCGTTGTCTGGTTAATTGTTAACATAAAAATAAAACTTATCTATTGAGTCGCAGCGGCACACCGGTGGCCAGGTACATTATGTCTGGTATTCTAAGACTTGACAGATTACGAAACTTGTTGCAAACACTTCCTTCCATAAGTCTCAAAACCAAAGGACATATATATTAACCACAAAGGACATTCTCGTAAATTAAACGCAACGCACGTCAGTGTATCTTATTTTCGATTATTTTATCTTTAAAAGCATCTCATTGCAAGCAAAGGTACAGGACTTACTTTACCTTGACGTTCTCTATACCGGGTGGTGGTGTGGGGTCCATATATAACAAAGTTTGAGAACCACACCAAACATATCATCGAACGTCAACCCGCGATACTGCAAAAAAGTCGAGGGAAACTTTTTTTGCCGCTTGACATGTTTTGTGTTTTAGCACGTGTGATTTTGGTATTATTTTTTCTATTCGGTATGTCTATCAAGAGGCAACTCAAGGGATAAGACGATGATTGAAAAATTGCGAGTTTGGTTGAAGCTTTAGATTAATACAGTAGCAGGCCTCGAGATAAGATAAAGGCAAGTCGATATAATATGTATGTCTTTTACAGTAAATTACGGCCTCGATGGCAGCGCTAATGATTATAACTGCTCTGCTTGAGTGCGTGCTTGGTCTGGGTTTTTGGTTACTGAATTGGACAGTGTTATTGAGATTTATTGTCAAGTAAAACAGTAGCAGCACAGAGTCTAGTATTGTGCCAAGTTGACAGCAAAACGTTGAACCTCTATGACTTGGGACCTAAAATCATGATTCGCGAAATGTTGGTGTAATGGACCTCTCCTTACTTCCATAAGGGCAAAAACTTGAGACAATGTATGTATGTACAGTAAATGAAGTAAAATTCATCTTGAATTTTCCTTATTCTTTAAATTCCCTTGCCAGTGCTAAACTGAAAATAATAAACTGTTAAGTATATATTCTGGAAGAGCATTTTATTAGGCGAACCGAGCTTTTAGGTGTAAGAAGATATTGCTACTGAATTATTAACGTGACTTTACACTTAGTACAATCATTTTATCCTTTATACCTACACCACAGACATGAGTCTGGTCTGTGAAAGAAACTTTCAAGATTAAAACTATGTTGTTTTAATTGTCTGTAATAGGCGGAAGTGATAGTAGTTGAAATGCTCACAAGAATGGAAGAAAATATACGCCTATGACTCATGATCATGAAGCCTCAAGTTTTTATCTCGATTCTAATGTAGTAATTTAGTAAAAAATCTAAACATGTTAAAAAATCTAAACATGTTAAAAAATCTAAACATGTTTACCAAAAAATCTAAACATGTTTACTAAGAGAGAAGACACCCAATGTAGGTACGCACTACGCCATAGGGAAAGGCTTAAACTGCCCACCTCACGTTTAAAACAACACACAGACAGCACATATGTGATGTCTATAAAAATTTATAATAAACTGTCGGATGAAATTAAAAACGAACCTAAATTTAACCCATTTATAAATAAATTAAAAACACTACTATTAAACAAATGTTATTACAATTTAAATGATTACTTGACTGACAAATTACAATAATATAAATAATAATAATACCTGCAAAAATAATAATAAAATCACTGACATAACTGACAAATTACATTAATATTAGCAATATAAATAAAGATAAACATATAATTATTGACATAACTCGCAAATTATATTAATATAATAAAAGTATCTTTAAAAATAGTATTAAAACTACAAACATAACCAATAAGTTGCAGACATATTATATACATCATCATCAAATTATGTAATATCAATATATAAAATTAATATTATATCCACTATACCTACAAATACACATAGAATAATTATATATAAAGGAATGTTCATTATAATAAAATGAAAAGATGTTAAAAATTAATTAAAATACAGTATATATGCATTGCTATAAGTAATACAACTGTCATGTTATATTAGAAATAATGCAAAATTAATATAATTATAATTAACATGAAACAGAATAAATCTAGAACAATGCAGCTAAAGCCCTCTTCCTCCCTTCTACATTTGCTGTGCCTGACAGGGTCCATGATGATACCATGTATTATTTTTATAACACCAAATTAACATTGTGGAATGCAAATAAAGTATTGAGTATCGAGTATTGAGTATTAATGAGTTGTACCTATTACTTTATTAACATAAGTTAGTAATTAGTAGAGTAGTAGTAAGCTTTGTTCTTCCCAGATATTCTATGCTATTATTAAATGTTATTTCAGTAGTTTGTTACTACTGAAATAGCATCTAAGCAGACGCATACCTGATCAAATGTGTTTATGTATGCAAATCTAATTTGTCGAAGTAAGTAGTAGCAGTAGAAATAAAGAAATAATTTAGGCACAGACATATTAAACAAAAATATATAAATACCTAAACAAAGCAACAAGAATAAAAACACAATTGAAAGTGTGTCCAAAGGTAATTGCTCAGTCTGTACTGCACAATCCGTTAGAATAGTCGCGTCGAGCATTACTTACCCTCGCTGAATCATAAATGCAATCACTAAAGCCAGTGATAAAAACTACATTTTATAATATCAATTTATATCTATTACCCCCGTGCCTCGGAGAGCACGTTACAGCGTCGGTCCCGGCTGCCATGAACATCTATGGCAGTCGTTATTGGAAAGTCAGTGTCCTCTAATATCCTGTCACTGGTCTAGCCTTAGGGTATCGTTAGCCTTCGGATTGCGGTGGTCAGATGTAAGTCGCTCCGTGTAAAAATTTATATCCCGTCAAATCCGGTTAGACTAGGAAGCCGACCCTAATTGACTTGGGAATAATAAAAGCTAGGGAGAAGAAAGAAGAATTTATATCTATTATACCGGGACGCCCCCCGGCCAGGTGGACCGATGATCTGAAAAAGGTAGCTGGGTCAGACTGGATGCGGAAGGCGGAAGACCGGATGTTGTGGCGTAAAATGGGAGAGTCCAGCAGTGGACTGCGGTGGGCTGATTGATTGATTGATACCACCTTCTGAACCCGCATTAATCGCACGGTAGCCAATATCGACATAAAAAAATGAATTAGTCCAGGACATAGTCTATTTGTGTGCAAAGTTTCATCCCAATCAGTTCAACGGTTTTCACGTAATTGAGTCACAAACATTGCAATCTTTTCAAACTTTCACATTTACAATATCAGTAGACCGATACAAAAACTCTTTCACAAACATTAATCATCGTTTGTTTATCTCTTAACCTCGTCCAAAAAGTTAAAAAAAATGTTTCTCGTTCGGAAACTGTAGACCACCAGGTTTCGTATAAAAACTAATCTTGGGAGTTGCAAAAACTTTGGAGTGGCAACCCTGCTGTGATGAATGACGCTTCGCAAACTATTCCCGCCTTTTATTACTTTACAAGCTACCGCTGCGGATTTGTCTGTAATGTTGGTATAAACAAACGGTTTTATATCTTAATATTACGTGAAGTGTTCTCTCTTCACGTAATATTAATATATTTGCACCCCATTTTATGCATAATACGCTCACGGAGGAGTTTAATATTTGGTGTAGGTAATTAAAGTTTATATGGAGGAGGATTGCAGAAATGTATCATTAAAAAATATAATCGAATTTTTATTACTGGATGACAACTAGTACCTACATATAATAATATCTCAATTACTGAACTTAAAACAAAGGTATAATATTTTTTTCTGTATCACGTAAAAGTCACTGAACGAATTTCTTAAGATTTTGATTTGAGGCTGCATTTAATAGACCCCGTCTCACCTAATATGTGTGTAGTAGAACCAAAAATTTGATGCATGGTTTCATAATGATCTACGTAACTATGTCACAGGCATATTGTGATTCACGCAAACCAACCACCATCGGGCTGATATGTCTAGATCAGACAAGTTTTTGTAGGATACCTACTCGAAATCAAAATTAGTTATCCTTGTCTTATATTAAACTATGTATAATATGTATGCATTTACAAAAATAAAAAAATAAAAGTATATATGTATGTTTATCCATTGTCTAGTACCCATAGTACCAGCTCTGCTTAGTTTGGGCTAGATGGTGTTATGTGTATGTGGTAGAATATTATTATTAAGAAACTAGATTTTGCTCGCGTAAATCTAGGTTAGGTAAGTAACAGTACCTACTTTTTTCTGGACGAAAGGTATGCTATGTCCTTTTCTGCTCCCTGGACAACGTGTATGCGAAATTGCAAGATGATCGATCGAGTAGCTAAGTCGTGAAAACAAACAAACTCACATTCGCATTTATAATATTAGTTATGATTTCGCAATTTTTATAACAGTTCTATTAAAATTATAATTCATTATTTGTTCTAGCCGCAAACAAGCTCACCGTATAGGCAAATTTAAACTCCATATTTCCTTGACGAAAGCTCTGAATTTTGATGATGTGATTACTAAAGGCAAATCCTTGCTTTATTCATAAACTATACGACCCATAAATATGACCTCGCCTAAATATTACACGATGTATAATCCCGCCTTTATTATTAATCTTTACTCTATGGCGCTAGTGAGGTGAAATGATTTGCATAATCGACTAATTACTAAACGATAATTGCGGACTATGTTGTATCTGTGCGAATAGTTTTGGCGGGCTTTGTACTAATCTAGTTTTGGGTTAGTTCATTATGAATGTAATGTAGCAGAAATAATTTATCGGTGAACTTTTGCTATTAGTAATGGATTTAGGTTTCTAGGCGTAAAGGCGGCATACAAATATTCTTTTTATCTAGAAGTTATATTAATTAGAATAGGCACTAGATAAGTTAATGTTTTGTGCTAACTATTTAACTAATATACACCATGCCAATACTGTTTGAATCCTAATCCTAATCCTAACTAATATTATAAATGCGAAAATGAGTTTGTTTGTTTGTTACGGTTTCACGCCTTAACTACTCAACCGATCAACATGAAATTTTGCATACACGTTATCAGGGGTACAGAATAGGACATAGGCTACCTTTCATCCAGAAAAAAGAACTGTCACATACCTAACCTTACCTAACCTACATTTACGCGTGCGAAGCCGCGAGTGAAAACTAGTATAATAATAAAATAATATCAGTCCTGTATATTTAAACTGTCTTACTGCTGAACATGGGCCTCTTCTTAGAGTAGAAATGGTTAGACCAGTGCGCGTTGGCAGATTTCACATATCTTGAAAAACATTATGGAGAAGTCTCAGCTATGCAGGTATTCGCATAAAATTTTCTTCACCGTTAAAGCAAGCGATACTTTCCTATTAAATACGAACATAAGTTTGAAAAGACGTTTTCATTTTTGCGTAATGTTTAAGTAAACAATGTATGCATACTCGGTAGTTTGAAAGTAAGGCCATTTTAATTTTCGTTTTTTGCAACTGTTATAATTACTGACTATTATTACTATTAGGTATGATTAGGTATTACTTAAATGATTTAGTCTATGATATATTTGTCAGACTGAATTTTAAATAGGTTATAATTAATAAAATGACTGGTTTAGGTAGAGTCGTGAAATTCCTCAACATCGCTATCTTCTGGAGCAGAAGACACGCAACGTTGAATGGCAATTCCTGTTTATTTTGTTTTACTTACAAGTTAGAATTGTTAATATTAGTTTAATTGTATGCAATGATTTGCCTTTGTACGTTATTATTAGTATTATATGTCTATCACCTTTTTATGCAATGATTTACCTTTGTACGTTATTATTAGTATTATATGTCTATCACCTTTTTATGCAATGATTTGCCTTTGTACGTTATTATTAGTACTAGCTTTTGCCCGCGGCTTTGCTTGCGTTAATTTAGAATTTGACAATCAATTCGGGTTGTACTCTGCTTGTAATAATATAATTATAATTTATAACATATTTCCATACTTTTGAAGTGAGAAAATTTCCATACAAACTTTACCTCCCCATTTTACCTTTCTAGGGGGAGTTTTGTTCATTTTACCTACACAGGTCATTTTCAATTATAATCAATAACTTGTATACCTATTTTTATACTTATAAGTCCAGAAATGAGCAAATTCCATATAAACTTCACCCCCCTATTTTACCCCCTTAGGAGTGGAATTTCAAAAAATCCTTTCCTAGTACACCCCTACAAACTTAAACACACATGCTCTCCAAATTTCAAGTTCCTACGACCAGCGGTTTAGGCTGTGCGTTGTCTCTAAGTCAGTCAGTCAGGACATCTTCCATTATATATATAGATTATATGTCTCACTTTCAAACTAAAGTAATATTACATTTCCGGAACAGTTAAACAGCTTTGACTCTTACTATTACGAAATTCTCAGTAGTAATGCTGTAATTTTAATGTTCCCGGTAGATGACAAAAGGTTCGCTCCTATTTCGTGGGACCTGGAAACATATTTGGGGAAATAAGGTTGTAAATATTAATATCCTCTGTTATTTTCGGAGAAAGCCAGCTAGGTGAGTTAATGTTATAAAAATAAATGTTATAAGTAAGGATTGTCTGAATCCATTTTTTTACATAAAGCCGTTGGCAGTAAATATAAATATTTTTCTGAAAATAGGGTAGATGACTAACATTTTTTATTATTTAAGTCAAATAGTTACATTACCCACACTCTGAAAAACAAATATTTTTTGAAATCTACCCAATAATAAATAAGGTACAAAGGTATCAAAACTGGTAGTAGGACTGATATTCTATGTCAGAAAAGGATGCACGATACAAACTATGACGTCACTGTTGTTTAACCGCAGCTGTTCGAAGGAGATAGCGAGCCATCCACACAAGAAACCCACATTTAACCCAAATTTAAAATATTAATTACTACCTAATTTTGTTACTAATTTCAATACTGTTTCACAAAAAGATTTCTTTTGATTACTATTTGCTTTTCTGTGTAAAATAATGTAAAAATCAAACATAGGTAACTATAACATAAGCCTCAATAAATAAAGCGCGTAAAAATATATTTGTACATAAATATGTTTTAGGTATACATAAGATTGTATGAAAGTATAGGTACATTTACTTGGCTCAAGTCTGGATAACTTAGTAATTGACATTCTACTGACTTGATTCAATAACGTTGTACTCTTATGATCTACTAGCTTCAATCCGCAGCTTTGATTGCGTTAATCTATTTATAAAGCTGAGGAGTTTGTTTGTTTGGTTGAACGCGCTAATCACAGGAACTACTGGTTCGAATTGAAAAATCTTATTTTGTTGGATAGCTTATTTATTAAGAAAGGTTATAGGCTTATAACATCACGCTACGACCCACGGTGGCGGCGCAGTAATCATAAACGCAGGTGAAACCGCGGGCACATCTAGTCCTATATACATATATCGGTATATAAAGTAACCTATATATGTAAGACATAGTTTATCTGTGAGCCAATTTTAATACAAATATGTTTTACTCGGTTTACCCGTAATAAAGTAAAACACTTCTAAACATCCATAAGTATATAATCTCCACAAACTTTCTCATATATAAAATGTACCTACCAATCAGTTCATTATATTGTCTTACGTTTACGCGAATATTAAACACACTATCACGGGACGACTATGGTCGCTGTAAAGCGACCGAAACTTCGGGGTATGTGTAAATGGAAATATGTATTTAAAAAAAACCGGTCAAGTGCGAGTCGGACTCGCGCACGACGGGTTCCGTACCATTATCTATAAAAACGGCAAAAAAACATGTCTGTTGTATATTTAAGGGGGTGCTCCCCTTAAATATTTGTTTCATTTTAATTTAATTATTTATTTTTAAAGTAAATATATATACCTAAATATTCTGTGAATACTTCAAGCGTCTACCTGTTGCCGTTATCAATGTCGAGCAAAAACGAGCAAAAAAAATCACGTTTGTTGTATGGAAGCTCCTTTAAATATTTATTCTATTCTGTTTTTTAGTATTTGTTGTTATAGCGGCAACAGAAATACATCATCTGTGAAAATTTCAACTGTCTAACTATCACGGTTCATGAGATACAGCCTGGTGACAGACGGACAGCGGAGTCTTAGTAATAGGGTCTCGATTTACCCTTTGGGTTGAACCCTAAAAAGCTTAAAATATATCTCATAGTTGTATTTTCGAATATATAATCTCGGACCCGAAGTTAAACTGTCTTACTGCTGGGCACGGTCTTCTCAGTTTGAGACGGATTAGGTCGCAATCTACCAGGCTTGCCCTTGGTAAAATTAACATATCTTCGAGAACATTATAGCGAATTCTAAGATATGCCGGTTTCAGTTGCATGCACTACCTACTCATAAATAAATGGCTGTACCATATAAATGACTATTTCAATGATAAAAATATGACTTTATAAGCTACCGATTATTCTATGACATGATTAATAATTCCATTATTAAATTCTTATTTTATGACATACCATTTTAAATAAGTACAAATACAGCTACAAAAATAATACTGTTTGTTGTTACCAATTTAGTAGATTAAGATATTATAATTTAGAAGACTAATAATTATTATTGTAGATGTTATTCGTGCTTTTATCTCTTACATTAAATAATAACATTGATAACTTATAACATGCATATTAATAAAATAATCTTTTTTTAATAATTGTTAAATTGTAAAGACGTGTAACAATTATATTCCCGTCCATTTAATTTTATTTTTATTATATTACGAATATTTGTACACTGTTTATTCAGTAGAATATTATATGCTATATAATATAACTCCAACCAATCTGAAAATATTCTGACAAATAAATGTTATTATTATTATATTCCTCACGAAGTGTTGCTTCATGCTTAAAGCAAGCGATAATTATCTGATTAAGAGGATACACTCAAAAAATGCACTAACTTTCATCGAACAGTATAGGACTATGAGAAGACCAATTAATCTAGAATTTTGATATAGGTAAATTGATGTCTTTAACTAGAATTTCCTAGCTCAAACACACGATATTGTGATTTTGGCTCGATCATAATTATTTTCGAAAACACCTCTGAAATATTACAATTTTGAAATTACAAGGAAATTACACTATCATTATGCTTAGGAATTACTCAAATATATTCGTAACATCAATATTAGTAATTTGCCAGCTCATTATTTCCATAACTAAAACCAATCATTTTTAAATAATATTTTAAGATTTTAACAAACAATTTCTAAGCGCTGTCGATCATTGCGGGCGCTCAACCGCTCTTTAACGATTGATACACAATGGGTGTCGATGAGTACGGGCGTCGCGTTTCGCGGTGTCCCCTTAATACGCACATAACTTTGGAAAGTCAGAGATGCGTATCTCGGGATCAAACTCGGCACCTCTGCGTGGCAGTCCAACGGTCTCCCGCTAGGCTGTCGCTGCTGTACAAAAGCTGGTTTATTATATAAGTAGCATTAATTCGGCCATCTGTACTTAATTAAGCTGTGGTAACAATGGAGTCCTTTTCGTATATCTTAAGTTTAACACCGCCTCCACTCCGGTCGCTCGTAACTCGAGCCGGCTATACTCATTAACTTTTAATTTCTTCCTTCCACAAATGGACCTTTAAGGTATCGGCTTTCATGAATACTATACCTCTCTCTCAGAGGCATGCCTAAGGTTTCAGTGTAGGCAGAACAATATAATTATTTGCTTTAAATAAAATTAAATGGGTTGTCCATCTTTTCGCGCGCAGTTTCACTCATGTTTATGATTACTGCTCCGCTCCCGTGGGTCGTAGCGTGATGTTATATAGCCTATGTTACTTCTGAATAAAGTACTTTACTAATCTATACTAATATTATAAAGCTGAAGAGTTTGTTTGTTTGTTTGAACGCGCTAATCTCAGTAACTACTGGTTCGATTTGAAAATTATTTTAGTGTTGAATAGCCTATTTATCGAGGAAGGCTATAGGCTATATAACATCACGCTACGACCCACGGGGTGGCGCAGTAACGATAGACGCGAGTGAAACCGCGGGAATATCTAGTAGCGAAATAAATTTGAAAATCGGTGCTGTAGGATTTGAGCGTCATTCGTTACAAACTTAAAAACGACTTATTGTTCGCATTCAAGCCTGATAAAATATACTCGACCGACCAAAATAATACAAGTTGTCAGGGGTACAGAAAAGGACACAACAGTACTTTTCCTGGATGAAGAGTGCCCTACCTTTCATCCAGGAAATGTACTGCTCCCGAGGGATAGAAAATAGACAAAACCTACATTTACGCGAACGAAGTTACGGACAAAGTCTAGTTTAGAAATAAAGGTTTAGTATTGAGAGCTACAGAAAATCTTTCAACAAAAATGTCTTATGTTACAATCGAACCTAAAACTCCACGATCAGCCGTCACCTTAAAAGCAACACACCATGGGACCTACTCGGACTCCATGTGTCTTTTTTCACTGATTACGAGTACACAGACCCTCATAATAAGATAAGAAAACATAAGATAAAAGATACAAAATACCTTCCCTTGATAAGCTGGCAACATTAAATTCATTACATCCCTCAATTAACTTAATTACTGTTTTACCTTTTTACCTTTTTTCTTTTACAAAGAGTCTTTGTCCGTAAAGCAATTAGTGTTTCGATGATAATGAAATTGGATAGTTTTTCAACAGTGCTTCTCACAGGATATGAACTGAACGAATAATAAAAGATTGTTGAATTCCATCGCTTTCTTTGTCTATATTGTTTTACGGAGTCTATACATTCTACTACTTTTGCTCGCGGCTTCGCTCGCGTAAATGTAATAATAATAATGTAGTCCAGACCGAATTTCGGTCACGGCGGCCAATTTTAACGGAGACTAGCCATCTGCACAGGAGATATTATAGTGCACAAGTGTGTGCGCAAACACAAGTGCACTCTCTGTTCCCTAACTCTCATGATCCGATGGGACGGTAAACCGACACGACCGGAGAGAGATCGGGCGTAGGGCCAACGGCTTTACGTGCTTTTCGAGGCACGGGGGTGTCTAACACCGCCAACTTCCTACCTCCGGGCTGCTATTGAAATTTCTTAACAGAAAACCCAATAACAGTTTGTTGGCCGACGCGGGATTCGAACCCGAGACCTCATGCACAGTAGTCACATTTACTACCGCTGCGCCACTGGATGTAAGGTACCCTATACCTTTCATCTAGAGATAAAAGTACTGTTTCTAACCTAACCTAGATTTATGCAAACGAACCCGCGGCCAAAATCTAGTTGAATATAAGAACCGGCTCTAATCCCTAGCGACAAAGGAATTAAATAATATTCCTAGTAACCTTTTATAATAAAAAAATACAATCCATTTTCTGTAACTAAAGGTTTCTTAGTATTTGGTAGGTAGTAGATAGAGCCTGGCTGATTTCAGCATGAATGGGCCGGCTCGACCGGGGAAGGACTACCCTCTCACAGAATATCGACGTGAAATAGCAGTATTCCTACTGTTGTGTTTCGTTCTGTGAGTAAGAGTGTCGGAGGCCTCATCACCCTCTTTCGCCTTTCTCGCTCTTTTTCCTTCCCACTTCCTTTCCTAAAGGGTCGGCAACGCGCAAGTGATGCCTCTGGTGTTGCAGGCGTCTATAGGCTACGGTGACCACTTACCATCAGGTGGGTCGTATGCTTGTTTGCCACCTTAGCCTCACAAAAAAGAAATACTTTATATATAGTATATTTGTTAGACAAATAATAGTCCTTTTCTGTAACCCTCACTGACTAAAAGATTTTTCAATTCGGACCAGTAATTCCTGATATTAGCGCGTTCAATCAAATAAACAAACTCTTCAGATTTATAATATTAGTATAGATACAAAGGCAGCTCATATAATTTCTATAAAAGCACCCATCTACACGTGCGTTACATCTTACACGATATTAAACATTAATTAACATGTATAATTGTAAGCTAGTTATAAATAACTCAGTCGCGATTTATAGTTTATAGATATTCCCGCGGTTTCACCCGCGTTTATTGTTACTGCGCCGCCCCCATGGGTCGTAGCATGATGTTATATAGCCTATAGCCTTCCTCAATAAATAGGCTATCCAACACTAAAATATTTTTTGAAATCGAACCAGTAGTTTCTGAGATTAGCGCGTTCAAATAAACAAACAAACAAACTCTTCAGCTTTATAATATTAGTATAGATTACATTGTAATCTATACATATAAAATCGTAGGAAAGTCAAAACTGCACATTGAATTTATTTTTTAAAGAATACTTGGGGCGTGATCTACTATCGATATCGAAGCCAAAAATATAGTTTTTAGAATTTTTGTCTGTTTGTCTGTATGTATGTCCGGGCTAAACTCAAAAAGTACTGCATGGATTTACTTCAAATTTTGCATGAATATTACTAACAGGTCGGGTCAACATATAGGCTACATATTATCACGCTATCACCTACGGGGAGGAGCTGTGAATCTTTATTTTTCTTACGCATTCTGTGACAGCGTGTAATCTAACGACGCATATTTAAATGTTGTTTTTGAGTAAGCCATGCTATTACCTAGCTTTACACTATAAAAACTAAGCCATTTAAGTAACTTGAGCAGAGAAATATGTTCCGCGGCGACAAACACTTTTTAGTTAAAATCTACGCGGACGAAGTCGCAGGTAACAGCTAGTTCTATATAAGAATGTTTTATATACTCTTCTATCTCGATGTTACCAGGGGAACGGGAACTTAAAATATCAGACTGCGATACAGCGAAGCGTGGCTGGGTTTAGCTAGTTTTATAATACTAGATAGAGGTAAATAAAAAAGCAGCGATAGCCTAGAGGGAGACCTTTGAACTGCCTCGCAGAGGTCTCGAGGTGACCCAAAGGCGCACATCTCTGACTTTTTGAAGTTAAAAGCATATTAAATAGTTAATTAGCGCTTGCTTTATCAGTGAAGGAAACATCGTGAGGGCATCCCTGAGAGTTCTACATAATGTTCTCAAAAATATGTCTAGTCTGCTAACTCAGCCAGCCAGCGTGGTAGGCTACGGCCTAACCTTTCTCACATTGGGATAAGGCCCGTGCCCAGCAGTGGGACAGTTTAATTGGTATTATATCGAGAAATTGCCGAAGAGGAGTCACAGGCTTAGCTAGTATATTAAAATTAAGAGTCTAATTAAGCACTTTGAAGGTAGTAAATCTTTAATATTATATTAAAACACGTTACAGAGCTTCAACATATTAATTTCGTAATATTAGAAGGCTTTGTGAAATCGTGAATATCTTTGACGTATTTGCCTTATTGTACCGTGGCAGAAATACGGCTTGATCGTAACGTCCCGGGTTCTAAAGCCAAGTGGTGCAGTGTTAGGATTTTCTATTACAATGAAGCAGCGCGGACAGGAAATATGCTCGGCAGATAACAATAGGTTCATTCTCTATTCCATAGAGCCAATACCTAAAAGAAATAATCAAAGAATGTAATTCACTTAGTCGAAGACACAGACCAACATTGAAAAAACACATTAAATAAATAAGAAAGAAGAAAGAAATTTTGTTTATTTCGTACAGAGCACACACAATTAATTAAAACAAAATAAACAAAAATATTATACATATTAAAAACAAAATGTGTATGCCCTCGCCGAAAAGGGTCACCACCTCAGCATTAGTTTGGCACCCAAATTGAGTGCACCAGCGCTGGTTTTCAGTTGGTCACCCGATACAGTGGTGCCCGGACGGAGGCAAATGCTTAACATTACAACAAAAATACAATAAATGGCAATTTGTGGGCGTAATTTATTTTTATACAAGCAAAGTTGCACACAAGTATATGTATGACCGTCCTGATAGCAAGCTGATACCGTAGCCTAAGGATGCTTAACACGTTCCCTGTCCGATGAACCACATATTATGGTACATAACAATTGATTTTCTATTGTGTCTATCACGGGACTGTGAATGGGTTAAAGGTTAAACACTAGGGCTTTCACTCCCGCGCTGACCCTTCAAAAAAGGAATCGCTATGCTGCCCGCTCAAAGGGACAAATATTACTCTGGCCTCTTTATTGAAAGCACACCGTTTTCTTAAGAAGCTTAGAAACTTTACTCACTGTTGGTACTCAATAAAAGGTTGGCCGTGAATTTTTTTACAGTGAAGGTACGTACTTCCCCAATTTGAGTGGAGTTTCCATCTCTCGACACCTTTCCTTACCCTTTCGGCAATACATGAGCGTAAAACGTTGCGCATTGTATAAAGTCTCTACATATTTGCCCGACCCATCTCTTTGTTTCCGCCTTTAGCATGACCAGGCCTCAGTTCCACTGCGTATAATTCATCTGTACCGTACAAAATATTTAACTCCGAACATTTATTCATAAAACAAACAGCTACACGCCTCGGGCATCATAAAATTATGCACATTATACATCTTATAACTTCATAAAGACTTCACAGAATATCATCCCTAATCTCCTCCCATTGACGTCACAACGCTGACGGCATGGGCATAACGAATTAATTACACGACATTTCACATTAATTACAAACGCAAATGAATGACAAAATGTGGAAAATAAAAACAGAAAAATGTATAGCCGTCCTTATTAAAAAAGAAAACAAGGCTCAACGCGGACAGTTGTCGCTCGATTTAAAATTAAAAATAGAATTTGAATAGAGTTGCCAGTGGTAAAAATAATGAGGCGGATGTGTAGTGTTTCTGTCTGCGTGTTCAGATGGCGGGAAAAAAATTTATAATTTTTGTTTTGTTTATTATTCTGGTGGTTTGGTTTTTAATAAGCTGGTTCTACTTGTATTGTATTAAAATTGTTTTAATATAATATTTCGTTGTAATTAGAAAGGCTTTGTTCCTTTGATGTGTTATATTAAATAACCGTAAACGTAAGAGTAAGGATTGCGTGTTACTTTAAAAATGTGTGTATGTTTTGGACACGTTTGAAGATATTATACTGCTTCTAATTCGGAAGGCGTAGTACTCTTTGTCCTATATTTACTAAAGAATTTACACGCCATGTCTTTAAATTCGGATATTTTGCCATGTCTTTAAATTCGGATATTTTGTTAAAATACTTAAATGTTTGTATGCTAATATGGAGGTAACTTTGCTTCTTTCATATACATACATACATGAGTAAGTTTAACAACTGATTGTAATCTATACTAATATTATAAAGCTGAAGAGTTTGTTTGTTTGTTTGAACGCGCTAATCTCAAGAACTACTGGTTCGATTTGAAAAATTCTTTTAGTATTGGATAGCCTATTTATCGAGGAAGGCTATAGGCTTTATAACGTCACGCTATGACCCACTGGAGCGGCGCAGTAACTATAAATCTAGTGATACATTATGGAAATAACTTGAACCATGGGGCTTACTGAATCTCCATTAACCGATTTTTATAAAACAGATGCAGAGGTATATTAAAATGATGATAACCGACTGCCTCGAAGAACTGCAGCAGCAAAGAATAGTCTCGAGTACGATGCCCGGATCACAGTATTATTGAGATTTTCTGTCTAGAAACTCGTAGTCCTGAGCTGTAGACAGCAATAGGCTAGCCCCTTATTATGTGCAACCTTATAAACATATCCAGCAAAATATTGCTGTAATACGCTTCTAACTTTTTCCTCTCTTTAGGAATATAGGCGTGATACAATGATTTTCATTTTCAAAATATGAGACACCTTCTGCTCTAGGTATGCCTATGGTAACATAAATGGCCTCTTTGTTCAGATAATAGACGTTCTGGAAAAAAGGTCAGATAATTCACAAAATGTACTACCAATACAATGGCAGAGAAGACAGTAGACTCTGCCTACCCCTCCAGGAAACAGACGTGACTGTATGTAAAAAGACAGATCAAAAAAGTCTTACGACAATGATTTATTATTACTGTTTAAAGAAACTGAAGGCTCATCTCATTCCGAGTTTTGATGTGGGAAGCAGGCTGCTGTGGTTTTTGTGGCCGCTCGGAGCTTGTCACTGCTAATGTGTAACTGTAATCTTTAGATAGCATATTGGTACTGCGTTTTACAAGTGTACATAGGATGAAAGTATTTGTGAATAAAACCTTTTATTGTGCATACATATCATTCCCAAAATCCTAACTAGTATTATAAAAGCGAATGAATGTGTGCTTGTTTGTTTGTTACGCTTTCACGCCTTAACTACTCCACTGGTCATTACTGTCACGTTGTCAGGGATACAGCAAAAGGACTTCGGGTACCTTTCATCCAGAAAAAAATACCTTCTGTTGCCGAGCGAACGAAGCCTCGGGCAAAAGCTAGTCGTAAAGAAACTAGGTTTTACTAAAAATTACCTTAGGAAGTATTACCTAGCTATATTTTTCTTTCTAAATACTTGCCTTCTAGACGACGTATCAAGGTAATATTATTATTATTATTATTATTTTCAGCCTGTATTGTCCCACTGCAGGGCAAAGGCCTCCCTCTCGCTTTTCCACATATCCCTATTATGCGCTAGTTTGCACCAGTCCCTCCTGTAGTTAATTAATTCGTCTTGCCATCGACGTTTTGGTCTACCACGTTGGCGTTTAGCACCGTCTGGGATCCAATCTGTGCTGATTTTAGCCCAAAGCTCCTGCGGCATACGGCAAACGTGTCCAGCCCAATCCCATTTCAGTTTGGCGGCTTTCTGGGTGACGTCTGTGATTTGTGTTTTGGAGCGTAGTGTAGAGTTTGTAGGTAATATGTGCTCCAGAAATTAAATTGTTAGTAATGTCGTGTGCAGTAGTTTCTGCGTGATGCGCGTACAAACATACAGACAAACAAAAATAGATAGGAATTTGTTTTAGCTTCTATAACTGATTGCCATTAATTATTCTTAAATCTATACTAATATAATAAAGCTGAAGAGTTTGTTTGTTTGTTTGTTTATTTGAACGCGCTAATCTCAAGAACTACTGGTTCGATTTGAAAATTCTTTTAGTGTTGGATAGCCTATTTATCGAGGAAGGCTATAGGCTATATAACATCACGCTACGACCCACGGGGGCGGCGCAGTGACGATAAACGCGGGTGAAACCGCGAGAACATCTAGCATCTCTTATGTAATTAGTCGATGTCTGTCATCGACTAATTACAATTTTATTATTATGTATAGATTACGCGCAGTATGGTTTACATATTACTAGTATGCTTGTTACCGCATCCAACTAATCCAATGCTTGTGTTAGAAGTGGGTTCACGTCGGTAGTAACTGAACGGTGTCCGGCAATGAATGTTTCCATGTTCGGGTCCGATAATCAAACTGAAAAGCATTTTTTTATTAGGATATTTTCACGTGATACTTAAATATATTTGTTAAATCACGACCGCAAATCGAATATCTTATCAATTAGTATACCGCTGGCTGGATTATCACTTTCTACGATTTTGACTAATGAAACAAGAGAACTTGTCTTTCATTTACTCTTGATTCGGTCGGTGCAGGGTATTAAGTAAATGAAACGAGAGTTATAGTCACTGCTTACTTCTCCGGGAAACAGGCGTCAATATATCTATGTATTTCTATTTAGCCTATATTCTTACAGACTATGGTTCTGACACATAATTAATTCTCAACGGGCACAAAACGAGTATTAACTAATTTACCCCGATATTTGGAAAACAACACGTCTGTAACACGCAATAAATCGTTGAATATTTATTAATGGCAACACTGCGGGCGGCCATTTTCGACGCATCTGTCAATGACACGCGGGCAACTCTCTCAGGATTCGTTTTTTAAATTCCTTCCTGTTCGGTTGTGTTCGTTCGGGCGGCAACGTCGCTGGGCAACAGCTGGTTCACTATCCGTGGACCTTTGGAGATTATATATTAATTTGAAGAAAATATTTCAAAAGGCTTGTCCGGTTTCCATGTTTGAAAATGGAATAACTTTTTTTACGTACCAGCTATATATACATATAATAAATACGTAACGGGTAAATTAACGCCATCATGCATAATGTTTACCTTCTTATGCTTGACGTTTGGACCAGGTTACACCGGCCGTGGTCACAAGGATGGCGTAGTGGTTAGTGTAACCGCCTGCCACGCCTGAGGTCGCGACCTCAGGCGTAGCAGTCGGTTACAGTTACCACTACGCGCGGTTCGATTCCCGCACAAGTCAAACATTTGTGTGCATGGACATGGATGTTTGTCTTGGTCTGGATGTTTCTATTTATAATATGTATGAATTTATAAAAAAACAGTATATAAGTATGTTTATCCATTGTCTAGTACCTATAGTACAAGCTCTGCTTAGTTTGGGTTAGACGGCTATTAAAAAAAAATTGGATATCTTAAAAAAAATGAATGAATACGGTAAAGTCGTTCTCGAGTTATGACGTGACCAAGGGAAACAGGGATTCATTTTTATATATACTAGCTGACCTGGCAAACGTTGTTCTGCCATAAAAAATATTTCTTCATCATCATCATCATCATCATCAGGCTATAATAGTTCACTGCTGGACATAGCCCTCCCCCAAAGAGCGCCATAGCGCTCTGTCTTCAGCTTGCCGCATCCAGCATCTGCTTGCAGTCTTTCGCAGATCGTCATCCCACAAAAATTATTTCTTAACGGTATGAAATATATTTTGCGACCTTTTCTCATACCTATCAAATATACATAAAAAATTCATAAAAATCGGTCGAGCCGTCTCGGAGGAATGCGACCACAAACACCCCGTGACATGATATTGTTAATATATGCAGATATAGACAAGATATGTCTAAAAATACATGAAAGGAAATAATAAGCTCAGGATCATGAGACTGCTATCTGTTGTCAAGAAAAGCTTTCAACTTAAGTAGCAATTACTTATCGGAGATCACTTAATAAATAATTATCTGAACAGTTTTAATTAATCATGTCGTGTCTGTCAATCCCCCCTCCCACCCCCACTTAATTAAAAATCGATAAAATGGCCGTTCTGTCGTTAAGATAAGCCGCTTTTGGCGGAAACGAAACTTTTAGCGAGGTACCGATGGTCGCTTATCGTAAAGGTTAAAATTTATAACCTACTAGCTTTACCCCGCTGCTTCGCTCGCGTAAATGTAGGCTAGGCTAGGTTAGTAACAGTACTTTTTTTCTGGGTAAAATACCATAATATGTCGTTTTCTGATCTCCTGACAACGTGTTTGCGAAACTCTATGATGGTCTGCTGAGTAGTTATATGAAAGCGTATTATGTAAACAAACTCACATTAATTGCATTTGTAATATTAATTAGTATTAAATTTGACTTTGTTTGAAATTATACCATTTGTCGTAGTTTTATAGAAACTGTTATTGAGTGGAGAGTGGTTGAAGAGGTCGTTGTGAATTTCATACCAGTATGATGAAAAATAGGTGATTGACTTGCAGAACCGTTGTTTCAAATCTGTATGACATGTCTGTAGTTAATTAGATGAAATAATTATAAAAACGCGTATAGTTCCGTCTTTTCCGTGAACCAAAAACCGTTCTTTAGCATGACGCAACTGATTTTGCGTGTCATAATGTTCAGTTTTGATAAAATTGTATTGTTTGTAGACACCTGGTGACCGTCTCAACTACAATTACAGCTCAATCATCACGCTACTTGGTCGAGCATGATTCCTTACCGAGCATGACAAACACAAAAATTTATTTCTTTTTCGATGATATCTTTCCCTTAATTTTTTTTTAATCGCGCTCCATTTTTCTCTTACGCCGTTACAATCATGATTAATTATAAATACTCTTTAAAAGGCAACTCTTTTGTCTTTAAATAAGAAACCTTAGCTTAACATTATTTATGGTTCTTTAATACTCCGGAATTTCGTATTCAACCATTTTAATTAAAAACGAAATACGAATTGTCTTATATTCGTCAATGCTATGATTAGGGTCATAGCATAACAACTAAATATCCCCAAAGGGGTGAACAAAGATGTCTGTCACATTTTACCTCTGATATAGGGCTTTTGTAGTGAGCTTTTACACTGATTATTTTAGCTGTCCAACCGTAATATTCTTTATTTCTTTGTTGGCAACCCTAATAACATCGTAATTAAAAGTATAGTATTATCACGCTCACTCTTATTAAAAATTGTACACTATCTTACTGCATCTAATAAGTGAGCTCACTCTTTTTAGTATAGACAAATTTACGTGCAATCTATCAAGATTAAGATCTTTGTCGGCCTCGATGGCGTAGTAGTCAGTATAACCGACTGCCACGCCTGAGGTCGCGGTTTTGATTCCCGCACAAGTCAAACATTTGTGTGCATATGAACATGGATGTTTGTGTTGGTCTGAGTGTTTCTATGTATAATATGTATGTATTTATAAAAATAGTATAAGTATATGTATGTTTATCCATTGTCTTGTACCCATAGTACAAGCTCTGCTTAGTTTGGCTCGATGGTGTTGTGTGCTTGTGATAGAATATTATTATTGTTATCTTCAGTTTAAATCTTTGCTGGCTATGCTAGCCTGGGAGCTCACTCTTCTTATTACAGACAATACTTCCAAGCAATCTATCTAAAATTGACATCTACGATTTAAATCTTTGCCAGTTACGCAAATAAAATACAAAATGAGTCGCCATTTTGTTCTCTTGATGAAAGCCACAAAGTATTTTAGCTTTCGGTAATGCCGAATGAGCTGTGTACGTGTTAGATGGCCACTACTGATATTTTCCGTACGCCTTTTATGAGGGTTAAGCACGCAAGGTGCATTAAACATCCCAGTAGGTCGGGGAACACGAACATGTATTGTAGCCAGTCAGAAATGTTCATTGGATTAGGTAGTAACTATTAGTTAAGAAGTCCCGAGTTTTATTCTTAATTTGACACAGTTTCAATCTGAAGTAACGAAACGTAATATATTACCTAGGAATAAACATAAACTCCATCAACCTCAATGTAAATCTGTCTTATTTAAAAGAAATTCATATGTCAATGCAATTATGGTCTATAATAAATTGCCCAATATATTTAAGGATTTGCCCTAAACAATATTTAAAAACAAGTTGAGCAAATGGCTCTTAGAAAAGTGTTTTTATAGTTTAAATGATTACATGTCGTATAAGGCATAATAAATTTAACTAATAGTGGAATAATTTTGTTACATTTAATCAACACGGACATTAGAAATATATTTAAAATGACATCACACTTATATACTTATCTACCGAAATCTATAATTTTGACATCAATTATTTTTTTTTTTTTTTTTGTTTTGTTTTCGCTGTACCTAATATCAAAATTTAATTCCTACTTATTATATTATAATAGTAGCATGACATGACAACAAAAACAAATATTTGCACACCATATGTAATGGTAGAATGTATATGGGACATTAGAATTTAAGATCATACTATTTAAACCTACATTCGAGCAAATAAATTAATTTGAACGCGCGCAACTTCGTCTGCTTTACATAAGAGAAGGTTCCCCGTTTTTACAACAATTTTCATTGATGCTCCGCTCCTATTGGTCGTACTGTGATGTTATACAGCCTATAGCCTTCCTCGATAAATGGGCTATCCAACAAAAGAATTTTTCAATTCGAAGCAGTAGTTACTGAGATTAACGCGTTCAACCAAACAAATAAACAAACTCTTCAGCTTTATAATATTAGTATAGATTTGACACAGTAACTAAATTAGAACAGACTTATAACACAGGAATTTCCTAACATGGGGGTCATACATTAATTAATTAATAGCGGTATTGCCGAACCAATACGACCTTAAATACTTCGAGAAAAGAGCGTATTCCTTTTTAAAGGCCGGCAACGCCTTTGTGAGTCCCCCGGTGTTGCGGATGTCCATGGGCGGCGGTAATCGCTTACCATCAGGCGATTCGTCTGCTCGTTAGCCACATAATCCATAAAAAAGAAATACTACCTGCCTGTATTCTTCTTTTCTTCTTGTTCTTTTCGTGTGGTTAGTGGCTAACCTGTTGTCAAGAGTTGTTCAAGCCGCCCGTAGGCCTCTGAAATGGCTTAACGACTGCTGTCAATTTGGCAACAACTGGGACCGACTTTTTACGTGTCCTCCGAAGCACGGAGACGCTTAGATGAAATATCACTAAGCGGTCACCCATCTATAGACTGACCGCACCCAACGTCGCTTAACCTCGCTAATCGGTTACCGATCAGTAAGTGCAACTGGCTATGAGCGCCTACCTGTAAATACTGTTTTAATTTCAGCACTGTTGTATCACATTTTTATGTAACCTTATAATGGCACATAAAGATTATTATTATTTAATGAGCGAGAGTCTTGTATTAGCCTTGAATGGGTAGGTCTATTGCACCGATTTATCGCTGGACCTGGGTATGTATTTTTCCACATTATAAGCCATATCGCGCGAAGAACCGACAACCGCTGGGGTAAGCGTGTTCTTGAGACGGCAAACGTAGTGCAGGACGCCCTCCGACCAGGTGGGATGACGATTTGCGAAAGACTGCAGGCAGATGCTGGATGCGGCAAGCTAAACACAGGGCGCTATGGCGCTCTTTGGGGGAGGGCTATATCCAGCAGTGGACTATTATAGCCTGATGATGATGATGATAAAGGGAAGCCTAATGTCAGGGCAGGTCAGGCCATATTGCTAAGCTCCATAATTTATACTGAGTATTTGAAAATAAGAAAATCTGATAATATTTTGTCCTACCCCGACAATAGATTTAAGGATCTCATCGATCTCTAATCTCTTGGGGTCCACATATAATACTTCTTTTCATCGATTTTGGCTCTTGAAGGATTAAAAATAAAATAAAAAATACTAAGTAGAAATCTAGCATGTTCTATAATTGTCATCAAATCGAAATATAGATACAATACATTTCTGCCTTATACCTCCAAGTAGGTATACTCGAGCGTGATAATACCTATATTGCCATACGTCACGTCGAATATCTCTAAAGGCACATTTATTATTAAAAAGTTCCACAAACGGGCGGGCACAAAAACCGTGACTTATTAAAGCCATTGTTGGGCAACAATACGCTGTGGCCTCATGTGGCCTCATCGTGCACCGCAATTCGACCCACTTCGCTCATAATCAGCTTTACACATGATTTATATCATATATCATGAATTTTTTGTCTCGGCACAACGGAATAAAATACGACTGCTTTGCATGAGGTCTCGAATTCGATACCCTGGTCGGACAAAGTAGTACTGATGGGAAATTATCATGAACATACAAATCTTTCCTTTACATGAATTTTAGCGTATCTCATATTTAATAGAAACTAGCAGTCTCTCGCGTATTCACTCACCTTATAGCCTATACCTTCCAGAAAAAGGAGCTATCAAATGAAAACAAAATTTTCAAATCTGTCTGTTACTTCTAGATATTAGCGCGTTCAGACAAATAGACAAACAAACTCTTCAGCTTTATTATATTAATTTAAATAGCAATGCTTATGTTTATTCAACGCAGTAATCATACGATAAACTGTTGCACAGTATTTTAAACTTTAACCCCATAGTTTATAGGTTACATTTTAATTGATAGACTGTTCGATCCCATCTACTCGACCGACAAAAGGCATTTGTCAACATAATTGAGAAAATGACACACCAACTGAATAATTAATGATTTCTCTTTTAAAGTTATTGACAAACATTGATTGGCAACGCAGTAAATAAATGGAATTATATAATTCCATTTATTTACTACTTACTGTCTCTTACCCGGGACTTCACAGCACATCTATACAAATAAATAAAATTGAAGTGTCTGTTTGTAATGTCAAAATACCAGCTTTTTATCTAATGCATATGAAAGTATATAAGGTACCTATACGAAAACATATATTTTTAAAATTTTTGTCCGTCTGTCTGTTTGTACCGGCTAATCTACGAAACGGTTGAACCGATTTTGACGGGACTTTCACTGGCAGATAGCTGATGTTATAAGGATTAACATAGGCTACTTTGATTTTAGAAAAAGATAGGGTTCCGGGGAGACAAACATTTTTTAGAAAGTCGCAGATAACAGCTAGTTTTTAAATAAAATATAGCCTATGGTTCTCGTTGATAATATAGCGTTCTATAATGGAGTAAGAATTATTTAAATCGATTGAGTAAGATTTGAGTTAAAACCTTACAATCTTCTTCCTAGCCTTTATTATTCCCAAGTCACTTGGAGTCGGCATTTTCTAGTCTAACCGGATTTGACTGGATATCAGTTTTTACACAGAGCGGGTGCCACCTGACCTCCGCAACTCGAAGGCTAACGATACCCTAAGGCTAGACCAGTGTCAGAATATTAGAGAGTACTAACTTTCCCGATAACGACTGCCATAGATGTTCATGGCAGCCGGGACCGACCGACGGCTTAACGTGCTCTCCGAGGCACGGAGCAGGCGATAATTGTCAATCAAATACGCGCATAATTTCGAAATGTCATATAACTTCCGAAAGTCAGAGGTGCGCGACGTGGGTTCGAATCCGAGACCCTCCGCATTGCAATCTGTTGGTCTCCTTAAAAACAAACAACAAATCCAATCTGTCATATTTATAATATTAGTATAGAAAAAGGTGAGGTTAAAAGCATACACAGGCTGTCTGATGGTTAGAAGTTAGTTAATGGAAGCTTGCAACACTTAAGGTTTACACAAATAGTTGTGCCTAATCTAGGTCTTTGTGTTCGATGTTTGAATGTTTGTAGTCTCCCGACACAGGACTTATACCTAGTGCAGAAGTTGCCTTTTTCAAAAACATAAAACGTAGTTAATGATTATTGCAAAAGTGCTAAACGTCGATAGAAAACAAAATTTGGTCTGTTTAAAATGTAAAATTCATACACAACGCAAGACGTGTTCTTTTTGCAACAATTTTTGTACTAAACGAACTTGCATACAAACAATCTATAAAAGTTTTTAGAGAACCTGCACCATTTCGCGAGGTTGCCACATAAACTATTGCGCTATTGCAATACTAAACAATAAAAAAATATAGGACTTATGCCAGAAGTCTTTGCCTCGTTCGCGACCATACTGTTTGCGCGGGAAATAACGGTGCTGTCCGTTAGCGTAGGTTAAAGACCTCATCCATACAGCATTTGAAATCTGTACTTTAAACACATTGCAATATAGTTCAATTTCAATTGTACATACATTTTACTATTGTTAACCTTTGCGAAATTCATTTTGTAGGTTATGTTTAGAAAAAATGTGGTCCAAATGACCGTTCACTTTAAATATTACAATAAATACGTGAATTAAATATTAAAATGTTTATATTTAATTACCAAATCGTTTTTATGCTCGCCATTTTTAGAATTTTGTTTCAAATTCATGGTCGAATTAAAAATAGAAGCACGTGTGAATATGGTTAATAACATGTTAATAATATATTCAAGTTTTATATTTCGTCTAGTATTTTTTGTATTTGGAGTAGCAATAAAATTCTTAGAAGCGAGATCGGTATTTAGATTTTAATTATCGCTCGATGAAGAAAATCATATACTTAAATCATTCTTATATGAGAATTCTATAATTATAATGTTATCGAAGTTGTTGTGCCGATTACCAGGCACAGTTCCAGTCTTAGTTACTGAACATTTCTTAACAAAAATCCTAACAACGCTTTGGACAAACCAGGAGCCTAACCCGAGACCTCATGGTCAGCAGTCTCATACACTTCCATCGCGCCATAAAAGCAGTCTACAAAAATTACTTTTTCACATTGAGGATAGGCCCGTGCCCAGTAGTGGGACATTTATAAACAGTTAATCTATACTAATATTATAAAGCTGAAGAGTTTGTTTGTTTGAACGCGTTAATCTCGGGAACTACTGGTTCGATTTGAAAAATTCTTTTAGTGTTGGATAGCCTATTTATCGAGGAAGGCTATAGGCTGTATAACATCACGCTAGGACCCACGGGGACGGCGCAGTAACGATAAACGCGGGTGAAACATCTAGTATAATAATATCAGCCCTGTATTAAACTGTCCCACTGCTGGGCACGGGCCTCTTCTCACTATGAGAAGGGTTTGGCCATAGTCCACCACGCTTGCCTATTGCGGGTTGGCAGACTTCACATATCTTCGAGAACATTATGGAGAACTCTCAGACATGCAGGTTTCCTTACGATGTTTTCCTTCACCGTTAAAGCAAGCGATAATCAATTATTTAATACGCATTTAACTTCGAAAAGTCAGAGATGCGCGCCTTGGGTTCGAACTCGAGACCTCTGCGTGGCAGTCCAACGGTTTCCCACTAGGCTATCGCTGCTATCTAAACATCTAGTAATATAATTATTATAATATCACTTACGTTTTTGTCTAACGGGCGCGGCCGGCGCGGGCGGCGCAGTGTTTTGTGTGGTCACAAACAATTTGTTGGATATAGTGGGTATAATCCCCGCAGGAGTTAATAACTTTCCCGGTCCACAGATAGCTGTTTGGAATGAGAGTGTTCTTTGTTTTTAAAATTAGTCCTATTGTTGTGAAGTTCTGCAAATAACTAATATTTCTGCGAAAATATCTATTTGCAGTGCATATTAAAATACGTTCTTTGATTTATTTAGAAACTTATAAAGTTTTTCGTGTTTTCGCGGTTGTTGATAAAGCCTCGTATCCATTAGGCAATAATTGACGCACAACACGTGACGCTCAACAAGATCGGCAACGTTGTACAACATAACGCGACGTTGCCAGCTGGCGCGCAACATGACGCGCGGCTTGTTTGTTTCCATGAAACATGCAGTTGAGCATCAAATGTTGTCAAGTGGAGACGTGACGCGCGATAATGTCCGTAGTGTAGTGGAATCAACACTAAAATAACTCTGGCTAAGTCAACTTTGGCAACATGTTGCCGACGACTGGTTATATTATACGTGGACAGACATCGTTGCTAAACAAAGTTCCGCGTTGCCGTCAGCAACAATGTCGTTCAACATGTCGTGCGTCAAATGTTGCCTAGTGGATAATCATCTAACGTAAAATATCATCCTAACTATATAATATTATAAAAGCGAAAATGAGTTTGTTTGTTTGTTACCTTTTCACGCCTAAACCACTGAACCGATCATTCTGAAATTTTGCATATACATTGTCAGGTGCACAGAAACGGACATAGGCTACCTTTCATCCCGAAAAAAGTTACTGTTCCCGAGAGAAAACAACAATAACGTTCTTATGATAATAGATGGCGCCACGTGTCTTTCGAATCATGATTTAATTATATTATTACAAGCAGAGTACGACACGAATTGATTGTCAAATTATAAATTAACGCGAGCGGAGCCGCGGGCAAAGTTAGTTCGGTTATAAATAAATAATATTTAATATTTAACCAGATTTTTCCGCAGCCTTAGCACTCTTTTCTGGATGTAAGGTACATACCTATGTCCTTACCTGTAACGGTGGGCGAAATTTCTTTGACCTCTGTCGAGTAGTCAAGGCGTGAAAACGTAAAAAACGAACAAACTCACATTCGCATTTATGAGTAAGCATTATGATATTTATCTAATCGATCGACAATTGAGCTACCATGTCGTGTTCTAAATCATACTGCTGATGCCATTCTGAAGAAAGACCAGCCTTTCCTAACCACACATCAAAAAATAATACAACAATTATCCATTTCTAGCTTTCTAAGTTAACTTTTTAAAACTCATTACCAACAAAAAATAAACAAAGGCAAACACTCCTTCGTAAAAAAATTGCCGTTGGTAACATCGAACACCGAAATGAACAATTAAACGCAGAACGGACAAAAAAGATTTACAGTTCCATTGCCTAAATAGGTACATTTGAAGCCAGAGTGCCTAGTACGAGTTTGTTTTACGTTAACCCGATCGACACGTTTATGACGTTGCGCGTACCGATTGGCCCTCTCCAGGCTCTTAACCAATCAGAGAGCCAAACGCGGTAAACGTTTCGATCGTGCTAACGTAAAAACAACTCGCACTAGGCTACTAGTTGTCCCAATGGCTGACGGTGTCGAAAAGTAATTAAAATAAAGTAGGCTCGTCCATTACGATGGATCTTGTCGAGTGAACGGTAGTTGGAACGGCCTTGCAGACTTTAGGCAATAGAGAACATATTTCACCTGGTGCTGGAGAATTTTAAATGAGATGTGTACATGCACATGATAATTCTACGCTTACGTGAATGATATACATTGAAATTAACGAATTTTATTGCGTTGTTAATTAGTAATCCTAACTAAAATTATTATAAATGCGAATGTGAGTTTGTTTGTTACGCTTTCACGCCTTAACTACTCGACCGATCATCATGAAATTTCGCATACCTACACGTTGTCATGGGTTTCATCCTGTTCCCGACGGATAGAAAATTGCCTACATTTATGCGGGCGAAGCCGCGGACAAAATCTAGTAATAAATAGAAACACAACTTTACATTATTTTGGCAGTATACTACTACTGTTACAATTGATTACTCTTTTAAATTATTAAAATATTAAGATTTACATTTTCCCTGACGTCTCGGTTGCTTTTCAGCAGCCATGATTACGGGAAGTTGTGAAGTTTATTTTGAACTAGCCGTTACCTGCGTTGCTCAATTCTTGATACTACGTATTGTATGAACACATCTATACAAATAAATAAAATTGAAGTGTCTGTTTGTAATGTCAAAATAACAGCTTTTTATCTAATGCATATGAAAGTATATAAGGTACCTATACGAAATGATATATCTTTAAAATTTTTGTCTGTCTGTCTGTCTGTTTGTTCCGGCTAATCTCCGAAATGGCTCAACCGATTTTGATGGGACTTTCACTGGCAGATAGCTCATGTTGTAAGGAGTAACTTAGGCTACTTTGATTTTAGAAAAAAATAGGGTTCTGCGGAGACAAACACTTTTTAGTTAAAATCTACGCGGACGAAGTCGGAGGTAACAGGTAGTTTGAAATAAATATAAAAGATATTGGAGCGTTTTCAAGTGTTTTAGGTGAACCTACATCAAAACCAGCTATAGCTATTTATAAAATGTTTTTGCACAAATTATTTCTATCTCTGATAGTTAGATTAGTAACGATGGGGTTGACAATATATGGTTAAAATAAAAAAGCCCTAAAAATTAAAAAAGTTAAAATAAATAAAAACAAATAATAATGAGTTGCAAAATATTTTAATCGTTCTTGAGGTTTTGCGTCGATTTCTGTACCGCTGGTAATGTGTATGCGAGATTTCATGATGTTTAGTTAAGGCGTGAAAACGTAACAAACAAACAAACATACTCACTTTCGCATTTATAATATTAGTTAGAATTAATACACTAGACATAAGCATATGTGCGTCATTCATATGTATCGCGTTGTGCACGATTGTATTCGAAAATTATTCCAAAGGGGAAGGTAGTTTACCTTTTTAAAACACTAATAAATGTTTCTGTTAATTGAACTACATTCAATCAGACAGACAAGACTGAAGAAACCTAATGACCCCTAAGTAATCAATGGAGTACTGGAAAGTTGTGTAACTTAGACAGTTCGGGTAACTTTGTCCAAACTTGTGAGGTAAATTTGTATTTACTTAGAAGGTACGGCGGATCGTGCTCTTTAAGTGAACTAATTATTGGGTAATTAAATTAAAGTAGCAACATTCAATAGGCCCAGAAAAGTTTTATACTTACAAATACCGATGAAGATAAAGAGTAATAAATTATTTAATTGACATTATTAATATGAGTAATTTGGAATTCTGATCATTTTGTAACATAATTGCTATGCATCGATGGATTTATTAACATAGACATTGTTTCACAATTGACAATTTACTATGACATTAAGTAGAATAAGCAAAGTGTTATGTTTTGTTTATTTTTCCTGTTTTTCTTTTATGTTATTGTATTCATATTTAAATTTTAAAACCTTACATAATGTTAATTTATATTTTAGGTTTACATTTTATGAACATTGTAGACTCTTAACATCATTTTGTTGTGTCAACTGTGAGCGCTGTGTTAGCTCGTAAGTGGCATGTATATTAGAACTTGAACTTGAAATTTAAATGCTGTAGTTAACCAAATAAATAAATGACATTATTGTATAGCATTTTGATTTAATTTAATTTACTTTATTTTATTTGACATTTTTATTATTATATGTATTGAATATTTACACGCATTGTCTGGCAAAATCTAGAGAAGCTTCATTTTGTATAAGAACATTTTATACCTATATTATTACAAATAAACTGATTGATTTGATTTGATTGATTTGTAATTTCGGTGAATGAAACAAGAGAAGTGTGATATTATAAATGCGAATGTATGTCAATGGGCAATAAGCATTTATTGTCTTTGTTTAGTTTTAATATTAAAGCAGACTATTTACATCCTTTATTCATTCTAAATTTTCTTGTTTTCAGGTACGAATCTACAGACGAAGCATCCTTGGTTATAAGTATAGAGTACGCTGTTTGACCACGACAATTATACACACGAGTGGCTAAAGACCTAACTAAAACGCATACACAACTTACCTATTTTATAAGGCGTTTCACAGACCGCGGCGGACCGGACAATATCGGGATAATAGAATATTAATTAATATTTTATAATCTTTTATATAACATTAAACACATTTACATTTAAAATATGACATCCTATGCAGCTACGCGTTCGAAGGACAAGCACAAAAAGTCCGTTATTGCCCGCCCGAGTCCGGTGGACGCTGATTGATAGGACAAACCACGACTGCCCGCAGTGTGCACATATCCGCAGGTCACGTAAAAGTAGGTTATGTTATTAACAGTACTTAAAAATATATAGCCTACGTTATTCGGTAATAATATAGCTTTCTAATGGTGCAAGATTGTTTAAAATCAGTTTAGTAGTTTTTGAGTTAAATTTACATTTCCTTACAAACAAAAATCAAACCTTTCCTCTTTATAATATTCGTATGGACAAGTAACAATAATGTACAATACATAAAAATTAAAGAAACTTTATTTATGAATCCGCACGTGCCAAGCTGGCCATAAAAAATAAAATGGACGGATAAAAATATACATATTTATTTATGGTTAATGGATATTTTTATACTATCATTGAGTTTCGATATTTATCGGCTGATATTTATTAATAGACCTTAATGGTTAAGTTTAATGTATATTCTCTTTGTCTATAAAGGAATAATGCCATAATGGATTCCATGAATATATTTCATGGTTTACAGATAAAAGGTAATATGTGGGTAGTTTGATATCGTTTTTGTTTTATTTATACTGTGAGGTGATATCGTCACGTTGGTGCTTTGGCATAAGTTTGTGCTTACGTTTGACGAACGCAAAGTCCCTCGGGCCAAGCTAATGTTATTAAGGTTTTCTTTTAAGTAAGTCTGTGTAACGAAATGGAGAAACGTGTCCGGTGGAAAAAAAATCGTCCACTATTACGTAGGACCTAAAAATGAGGTGAAATCGCCTAATGTCTTGGCATAAGTTTGTGGTTATGTTTGATGAACGTCGTCTTGGGCTCGATTCCCTGGTCAGTCTAAATATTAATGAGATTCTCTGCAAGTTCAGAGTGTGAAAATAAAGGAAAGTCTCTGTAACAGCACGGAGTATGGAAATGTGTCCGGTGATAAAAGGATTCCATGAATATATGTTAAAGATCGTGGTAATAGGGAAAATAAAATGTGGGTAGTTCGATATAGTTTTTGTACTATTTATTTAATGTGGTATAATTAGATCGTTCGGAGCAGCAAAAAATTGCACCTATTTGCCTATCGTGGGCCCTGGAATCTATCACCAGATCGGGTAGTACTGTAGTTCTGATAGGAAATTCTCTGCATCAGCACGGTTTCTGGAAATCTGTCTGATAAACTGTAAGTCCCACAATTACGTGGACTTAAAATGAAGGTGTAATACTTTTCTGCTAATCCCTTTGGGATAATACTTTGAGGATTGGCACGGCACTGTCACTACATATTATAAAACACAGTCCTCGCCGCGTCTATTTTTCTGACTGTTCGCGATAAACTCAAAAACTACTAAACGCATTTTCATGCGGCTTTCACCAATAGACAGAGTGATTCACGAGGAAGGCTTAGGTGTATAATTTGTTAAGGTTTTCTACTACCTGTGCGAAGCCGGGCCAGGTTGCTAGTGTACTATAAAAAGCATTACAGTGACTATAAAAGCCGTAGCATAGACAACGACGAAATAATCACCCAAATTATTGTCTTTACCAAACTTTTACAGTCTAAGTGTAGATAAAAACGTATCAAATAAACCATGAAAGTACTCGTAAAACTATTTTATTATACCAGTACCAACAAAGTTTAAGTAAAAATACGTGTCAACTGTGAATTTCGTGAAACAGCAGGAAGCAGCCATATACTATTATATTTATTTTTGTGTGATGGCAACACTTTTATTTTATACAAGATTTTGCTTGAAACTTGCTCGGAAGGGTATAGGTTACTAGATGTGCCTGCGGTTTCACCCGCGTTTATAGTTACTGCGCCGCCCCCGCCCCGTGGGGCGTAGCGTGATGTTATATAGCCTAAAGCCTTCCTCAAGCTTTCCTTATATAACATTTAAAAATAAATAAAGACTCATACTATCCATTACTAAACATTTTACACAACAAATCTTTACTTTCCTAGTTACATTAAAACACCATAAACTTGGCCATAAAATCAAGGATCCCGTATACGAGTAGCTCAAAAGACCCTGTTCCACTACAATGCCACCGTAACTGGAACTAAATCATAATCACGGATTATTAAGAGTAATGGCTTCGTCCATTAGATGTGGGCCGAGATGGGATTAATGACGTCACTGAATATCACATATTTCCTAATTCAAACTATTTGGAGATCGTATCATAGAGAACGTGTTTAAAAAATAAAAAATAAAAAGTGACAGCTCACAAAATTGGCGCGAAACGTTTTATGATCTGTCACTTTGACATTTGATTTTCTTTGTAATGCTGATGTTGCAAGCTTCGGTCATTTAGGCATTGTGCATGTCAATGACAAATAAGGCCGGTTAGATAGAAAAATAAAATATACTGATACTGCGTACAAACATATACATATATCACCCATCGCCTTTTTCCAACTTTTTTAACTAAGCCCATAGTTCTAGCACGGGTATTCGTGTTTTCTGGCACTTTTGGTCTTCTTTAAGGGCAATATTTTACTGCAATATTTTCATCTATAGCCCGGCCATCCTAACAGCCAGGGATCTTGCGGATTTTTTGACATCTGCGGATGCGGATATTTGAACTAACAACATATTTAAAGAACGAAATTGTAGCTTGGCGCAGAGGGCACGCTTTTCCTTTTGATGTGGCGGTCAAAGAGTTAATGCATCTCCTATTTGTCTGGCTATGTATACAGATCATAATAAAACGGGTGTTATTGCTGGCAATGTTGACGGCGGCCGTATTGCAGCTACGCATTGCAGTCAAATGCTGCTCGTGAAAAAAACCTTTTCACAAATTGGCTGCGCCGAGTGTTGTCGGTTATATCGCCTCACTACACGGGATAAAACTATGTTTGATCCACATATGGTTGTTACGAGTCTGATTGAGTGTTCTTTGTGTCCGTTGTTTAAATGTTTGTAAAGTTCACCTACGACACAGGAATTACGCCAAGTGGAGAAGTTGTCTTTAAGCAAATAAAAATCTTTAAACTTTTTTTTTCACGACGCCGTCTATCCCAAACTAAACAGAGCTTGTACTATGAGTACTAAACTTATTTATAAACTTATTGTCTCGGGCCGCCGGTGTGCCACTGCGACTCAATAGATTAATAATATTAGTAGCATTATATCAATAAAGTTTACAGAATGTAATACAAAAATTCGCCATTCGCCATACCATAAATAATAACAAGACCATATCACAAACATATCTTCATTATCGGGTATAACGTTATCTATGCAATGTGTTATCTGTGACCCACAGTACTGAAGCGTCACTGTTGTTGATATCAAGTTCTGTGGGTTGGCAGTGACACACTTACGTCCTATCAGGTGTCGAGTTCGAATCGCGGTGATTCACTTACTATTATAAATACGATTGTTCGTTTGTCTGTTACGACTTTTTGTTTAACCTTTTGAACGCCAGAGTATAAACGCATCGCCGTACCCCCGACGCTAAGCCACTTTTTCTGTAAAATGACCTTCAGAAGTATAGGGATTCCAAAACTATCGAATATCAACTGTGTTTTTATTTTCGTCTTAAATTTTCTAATAAACCCTACTCATGACACTGATATTTATTTAACCACAAAAGTAATGTTTTATTTAATTTTATTGGTTATTTTTATGTTAGGTGCGACGTATTTTTTGTCATACATACATATGTGACGTTGGCGTTGAGGGCAAGATTTCGTTTGTCACGTATATGTGACAATGGCGTCCAAAAGGTTAAGGAGTGCAATCTGGCGAAGTCAGGTTACATATTTTTAATTATTAGAAAAGTATTGATTGCTAGCTGTCCCCTGCGGTTTTACCTACGTTTGTGATAACTGCTCCGCTATCGTACCTCCTAGTGAGATGCTATGCATATAATATACTAAATTTTGCCTGCGGCTTCGCTCGTGTAAATGTAGGTCAGGTTACGTTAGTAAGTAGTACATTTTTCTGGATGAAACGTACACTATTTCATTTTGTGTTTCCCTGACAACGTGTGTGCGAAATTACATATTGATCGGTCGAGTAGTTGAAGCGTAACAAACTGACATTCGCATTTATAACATTAGCTAAGATACACTGACGCCATTCGTGTAGTTTACATTTATTCAAGCACTAGCTATCCCGCGCAGCTTCGTCTGCTATATAGGAGAATTTTCCCCGTTTTCCCAACATTTTTCATTGCTGCTCCGCTCCTATTGGTCGTAGCGTGATGTAATATAGCCTATAGCCTTTCTCGATAAATGGGCTACCCAACACTAAAAGGATTATTCAATTCGAACCAGTAGTTCCTGCGATTAGCACGTTCAAACAAACAAACTCTTCAGCTTTATAATGTTAGTATAGATTTTCTAAAACATGATTTATGTAACTTCACTCGATAGACATTAGCTGCGAAGTTACCTCCAAAATATAAAGATTTTTATTCATGAGGTCCTGTGTTTTCGGATAAAGCGTTATTAGGTTTTTGTTAGGAAAATCGCCCGGTAAACGTTAAAAGATTACATAGAACCTAAGCACATACCTAGCGAAGTATATAAATTCTATAATATATACTTCTGTAGGCATGATATACTACGTATGTAAGAGAGAGAGTAAGACAGCTAACTAGCAACGCTACAAACTTGTTACCACTTACTTACAAGTAATTAACACCTGTGAAAGAATCATCAAAATTGGTACAGATATTTTGTGAGAAAACGCAAACAATACATACATAGTTACGTACACCGCGTTGTTACAAAAAACTCGTTCATAATAACAGTATAATTTTATTATTCTGACAGTTAACAAAACAAGACGAGGCTCGTATAGATAAATATTTTAAAGTAATTATATAAAAGTGAAATTATTTTTTGTCTTTGTATGTTTTTCCTACTAAATCGCTAAGATTATTTTGATGACACTGTGTTACGAGTAATTTCTGTTAAAAAATCTGTTGCACCTTTCTAAACTAACCTAACGAAATGTAGTCGTTATGAACCTGAGATAGCACACTATCCTTGAACATGATGAGTCAAAATTGAGAATCTCCTTATAAGTAGGTATAACGTTCTACCTGTTTCTTAGTTGCAAATACTAGGAACTCATAGTGTAAGAGGAGAACTGATTATTAATTCCACATTTCCTATAATGATGACATTGACGCCAATGGCATTGAGAACGTACTTTTTATGAGTTGATTTGAATATTCAAACAACGAACACAAATAAATCTTGGAACAACTAGGTATTTGTAAATCACAAAAAAAATTGTCCCGTGTCTACAACACGGTGCAGGTGGCACAGTGCAGTGCAGTGGCGAGGCGACCACTACGCTTATAATACAGTAAAAAAATCTGTTAAATCTGAGGTAGGTACTATCGCTTTCTCAGCTGTAAGTACCAGGAACTCAAAAGTATACAAGAAACTGTAATTATTGACCACTTTCACGTTACGTACACACTAAGTAAAATTAATTGAGAATATATTCCTCTTTGAAATCGCTTATAATGATGGCGTTCTACTTCTTTCCTACCTGGAATTACCAGGCACTCATAGGGTAAGAGGAGCTCTGGTTATTAACAGCTACCACAATTTTATACATAATAAGTAGTACCCACAGAGTTTTGAAATGCGTCCGGTAGACGGCAATAGCTCGATAATTAATGTTACATGAAACTTGTGCCCCTAACCATTCGGGAATACTATATTGATTCTATGTACATATTAAGCATACATACAAAAAATAAAATACATTTAAACATATAGGTATGTATGTAGGTAATTAAATGTATTTTATGATTTTAATATTAATATAAACCAGCGGTGGTACATAAAAAAAGATGTATTTTAAGACGTATATTTTTCTTAGCTAGAAGTACTAGGATCTCATATTATATGAGAAATTCTTCATTTATTAACGACTTCCACAATACGTACTATACTTACCGGTAGTGCATCGAGTCCTTCTTTTATAAGATCGGTTACAAAGATGACGTGTACATTTCTCTCAGCTGTAAGTACCAGGAACTCATAGCGTACAAGGAGTTCTGATTATTGACCACTTTCACATTACGTACTGATAATGAGTGGAACAATGTACACAGTTCTCATGCTACACTTTTAACAATGGCGCCTTGTGTTTCAAATAACACGTGTGTATGTGAATATTTTATGATTAAACTATAACTTCAATTAGACGGATTTAATTAGACCTTGATGGTCTCGAAGTATAAGTTTGTATGGGTCACAGGTTCTAATAATAGGCAGGTTTGTTGCAGGGTTATTGGTGGTTTCGCACAGATCTGTTCGCAAGAATTGAGCGAAACAACACAATATGTAAAAATGTATATATGTACATACATATTTTAAGTGTCGATTCGCACACATCCATATATATTGAGTGCGAAACGAATCGTTATGTAAACGAAGATGTACAAATTACAAATCGATACATAAAAATATATTATTTAAAAAAGTGTCGATTCGCACAATTGCTGCGAAACGACTAATAAGCCTTGTTGCCTACTACCGAGCAGAGTCCCTAGCTCACTACTCCTACTGAAAATGTTGTATCGTAAAGTACCAAAAACACATGACTCGAAGCGGGAATCGAACTAAAGACCTCAAGTACCATCAATCTTTAATACAATATCTAAACGTAACTTCACAGTCCGACCTAATGCCGTTATATTCAGAATGAACCGTGGTAATAAACCGAGAACAGAAATTATCGAAACAACCATGTCTAATAAATTAATCATTTGCTCATTGCAGAAAAACCCCATGACGGAGGTCATAGTGTCATCGCCCTTGAAAACACACACTAACCTACTTATTTCGTATCTTTTCGCAAATTACATTGTAAACAGTATGAACATATTTAAGAATCGCAAGCAAGCTCCGTCTTACCGGCGCCGTTTCGCGAGTATATACCTAGAACCTACTTTTCCAATACTATGTATTTATAAAATTTTTTTCAATTAAAAAGTTACGTTGTTTTGTTGATTATTTTAGAGTGAAGAAAGGACATACTATATCCAATCAAATGAAAACTTTATTTTGCAGAACATGAGTAGGTATAAAACTATGGTATAAAAACTCTTACATGATATTAGTCTGAGGATTCCGGCGACTGGGACCACCCATAAATAAATACAAAAATCTATTGTTCAAGCCAAAAACAGTACAGTCAAACGAAAAAATGTACAAAGTAATAATTAAACAAAAAAATTCCTTGATTCAAAAATATCATTTTATAATTTACTTATCCTAGACATAGGAGTTTTTCTTTAAACATTTCTTCGTTTGATTGTACTGTTTTTGGCTTGAACAATAGATTTTTGTATTTATTGATGGGTAGTCCCAGTTGCCGGAAGAAAAATATTAAAATTAAATGGATCCGGCAACTGGGACCGCGGTCCGAGTTAATTGCGGGCCCAGTCGCCGGAATCCTCATTAGTCTCATCATATTCTGCAGTCACAACAGCATGCAAAATTGACACAAAAAATATAGATTAGATTCAGGAAAGTTACAAATACATGCTGTTTATATAAATATATACACACAACAGCATCTAGCCCGAACTAAGCAGAGCTTTTGCTATGGGTACTAGACAATGGATAAACATACATTTATACTTTTTTTATTGCAAATACATACATAACTATTATACATAGAAAAACCCAGACCAAGACAAACATCCACGTTCATGCACACAAATGTTTGACTTGTGCGGGAACCGAACCCGCGACCTCAGGCGTGGCAGTCGGTTACACTAACCACTACGCCATCGAGGCCGACGTTTGAATGCGTCTCGACGAAATTAAATGCTAGTCCGACGGCGGTTACTGTGATGAGGTCGCGCGTTTGATCCATACTCGTGCAGAATGTTATTGGTTTTTTCTGAATAATTTCGGAATTTCTTGAACTCTTAGCAATAGTACTGCGTAGTGCTAGATTGATTGCAATAGGCTGTATCTTTTAAACTTTATACCTGGTCTGTAGTGTATTATCTATGCTTTATACATAGGTACATATCTGCCTATTTCCCTTCGGGTATATACATAGATGCTTTGGTCTATGATTTATTTTTATTATGTTTTTTTATCACTGTGTTATGCTTCGTTCCTCTGACATCAGAGACCTTATTTTCAATTTTAGAGTTCGACAAAACTCTTATACAACAGCTTTGTCCGTCCGTCTGTCTGTCTGTTATACAACTTTCAACTCAAAAACCGTAAGAGCTAGAGACTCGCGGTCAACGCCATTCGACTCAGCATAGTTGATATACCTCCGAAATGACTATGGTCACGTGGTATCACGTGACCTTTGCATATTACTAGAACCATTTTTTCGAACTCTAAGATTTACGGCAGTTCATTGCCGTTTCTCACTTGTTATTGATAGCGTATTCTATTGGTATTATTAGTCTTTATAATTATTGTATTTTTTTTTTTTTTTATGCAACTAAGGTGGCAAACAAGCGTACGGCCCGGCCACCTGATGGTAAGTGGTCACAATAGCCTATAGACGCCTGCAACACCAGAGGCATCACTTGCGCGTTGCCGACCCTTTAGGAAAGGACGTGGGAAGGAAAGGGAGCGGGATGGGGGAAAGGGGGTGATTGGGCCTCCGGTACTCTCACTCACCGAACGAAACACAACAGTAGGACTACTGCTATTCCACGTCGATATTCTGTGAGAGGGTAGTCCTTCCCCGGTCGTGCCGGCCCATTCATGCTGAAATCAGCGAGGCTCTACTACTCAAAACACACAGTTGTTACAGTTGATTTTCAGACATATTTTTATATATTATTATTATCTATCTTAATGTACCTAATCTTAAGTTATGTATTGTTGCAAAGGTCTATGATTATAATTTATTAATTAATTAGCTCGCACAAGATTATAATTTAGGTAGGTACAAATTTTGTACTTATTGTTACGTAATTATGCCTCAAGCTCCACCTGTCTACTTCAAATATTATATTTATTTTCTAATTCTTGAGTCGTCCATTTGATGGGTCGTTGACCTATAATGCTCTCTTATTTTTTGTTGAGGCAGCATTGACCAAGCAAGATGGCCGCTGCGGCTAATTGCGTGAGTTAGTTTCATTTTTCTTGTTTTCTTTGGCATCTGCTTTGATGGATACCAGAATAGCAGGTAAGAGGAGGAGGTGTGTGTACAATGTTTTGTATTCGTCGTCTTTCATTTTAATGTCAATGTCAAATTATTTGGTAAAAGTACCAGGCTCGCAGTAAACGCGAGGAGATGCAGCTTTGTATGTGCGATACTTAGGGCACATTTACACCATAAGCTTCTTGAAGCAAGAGTAATGCTGTCTTTGTCTTATTGTGCTAACGTAATATAGACAGCATGACTGTTGCTTTCAGAAACTTGCCTTGTGTAAAGGTCTTTACGTATGACGCGCTTGTTACAATAATATGTAAAAAAATTAATATTTTATCATATTAGACAATAATTAGTCATGCAAGTTGTCAATTGAAATCTCACTTGATCCACAACACATTGACATAAATCGACGAGCCTTATTTTTGACACGTATTGATTGTACTTTGTAAAATAGCTTGCTTGAAATGACGTTTTTCACTTCGTTTGAAATATTGATTTATCGATTGCTCGTGTCCATATTTTTAGATCGATCTTTGCTATATTTTCACCTACAGCAAAGAAATAAGGAAATCCTAACTAATATTATAAATGCGATTGTGAGTTTGTTTGTAACGCTTTCACGTTTTAACGACTCGACCAATCATCATGAAATATCGTATACACGTTGTCAGGGTAACTAAAAAAATACCACCACCTTTTATCCAGAAAAAAAGGACAGACAAAACGACAAAATTCACATTAACGCGAGCGAAGCCGCGGCAAATCTGGTATTCTATGAAATCCAAGGATGTCAGCGACTTCACAGGTGACACAAATACCTCCTTAATTATTTCGTCGAATTGCGGTTCTGTCTGCGTTCGATATGCCGACTTACACTCGGTACTTTACATAATTATTATGTTTAACCTATTGAGTCGCAGCGGCACATCGGTGGCCAGACTCAATAAATTTCTAATTATGTTTGATATTATAAGACTTGACAGATTAATAGAGATTTTGGATTCAAGAGATACGTCATTGCAATCGAGCCTTATTATCAGCAACGGATTTTAACTTTCATCATCAGCGCTGACAGTTAAAACGTCAGATAGTACCGGCTAATCAAGCGATGAGCTGGTACACTCATTGCCTGTCTCGTACTGCAATCTCGGTAGGATATTTTTATTTGTTAGCAGACTATACATTAGCTAGACTGTGCTAATTTACAAGAAGAACTTTCTCTATTTGTTATATGTCTCAGCTTTACGGCTGAATTGATTTTCATGTCTGTAGAAACAAATTATAAATATACTTACGAAGAAAAACAAAATGGCGTACAAAGAAAGCTTCCTGAGGGATACAATGTTTCTTTTAAACCTAAGAAACAAGCACAAAGCTTTAATTAATTTAAGTAGTCTAGGTCACGATACAAAGTAAAGTACCAGGCGCGCAGTAAATACGAGGAGTTGTAACGTTATAATACTTTGTAGCCGTACGTACTAAAGACCGAGATTTGAGCCCCTGCCTTCGTCACGATGACCGCCTTTCACAAGCGAAGGGCATATCCGATTGCATCTCGTGTCCTACTAGACAAATGGCACGATAATTACGACCGCGGATTCCTGTATGACGTCAACTTCCTCGTTTTATGTTAGCCTGGTAGTTTACCTGAGCTGCGATGCAGCGATGTTCACATTTTATACAATAACTAACTAGCTTGGGTAGGTGACACTCTAATGACCCTAGCGGTATGAAATATACTTTACGACCTATTCTCATACCTACCAAAACATAAAGAATTAATAAAAATTGGTCCAGCCGCTTCGGAGGAGTGCGACCACAGACATCATGGCACGAGACCGATCTTCGTGAAATTTCGCATAAGGCGTGATAACGTAACGAACCCACACTCGAATTTATAATATTAGGATTAAAACTTGTTAAATAAATTGTATATACGTAAAACATAGTTAACCCTTTTTCGCTGTCCCGTGATAGACACAATTGAAAATCAATTGTTATGTATCTTATATATGTGATTCATCGGACAGGGAACCTGTTAATATACGTAGGTATAGACTCAAAGCCAACCTCGAAGGATAAGTCAGAGTTTCACACACATTTGGTCAATAATGATTTTAGGTCCTACGTTATTTCTATATTGGCCACAGTCAGACACGCAACTAAGAATTTCTTGGCAGGAAAACCCAAAAACACTGGCCGTACCAGGAATCGAACTGAGACATCATACGCAACAGCCGCATTTCGCTACGTCAACAGCAACAGATGGTTTAACTTACACAGTTCGTAAATAAAATGGCGGACTATTCTTAGCCAAGGATTATTTAGATTTACATTCGAATACGAAGTGAAAAGTCGTAAAACCAACATTTATCAACATCAACATGACCTATTAAGGCTTGTGCCTTAATAACAGCGAGTAGCGAACTTTTAAGGCTTGTACTACAAAGTATTATAACGTTACAACTCTTAACTCCTCGTATTTACTGCGCGCCTGGTACTTCACTTTGTATCGTGACCTAGAATACTTTGTGTTTTCTTGCTTTGAAAGAAACATTGTCCCACAGGAGTCACTAGTTCTTCTTTCTTTGTACGCCATTTTCTTAATTTACGTTATATATAATTTTTAAACATACAACAACGGCTATACAGGTACCCTAGGATCGTTGGACTGCCACGCAAAGATCTCGAGTTCGATGCGAAGGCGTGTATCTCTGACTTTTCGAAGTTATGTGCGTATTAAATGGTTAATTATCGCTCGCTTAACAGTGAAAATATTGAGAGGAATGCATGTCTGAGAGTTCTTCATAAATCTTCGAAGGTATGTGAAGTATATGTTGTAATATAACTTAGACTATAGTAAGTCTGGATTTTATATTGTTTGGATGGTTATTCTAGGCCTTTTTTAAACACAGAGATCGATCTAAAACGCCAATTTAAACTACAAGATACGTTTTATACCAAAAATGTGCGCTCTTTCAAACTTAGGATATAGTTATGTATACTGCATATATTGTTTATTATATATAACACAGTAGGTTATGCTGGCGGCTTCGCTCGCGTAAAAGTAGGTAAGTTTATGTTACTCGGTGATAATATAGCTTTCTGGAGGTGAAAGAAATTTTAAAGTCGGTTAAGTAGTTTTGAGTTCAATCCTTACAAACTAACAAACAAATGGAAAAAAATTCAAATCTTTCCGCTTTTATAATATTAGTATAGATAGGTATAGACATATCCTACGTATATTATAAATGTGGAAGTTTCTGAGTTTTCTTTTACGTAAAAATTATTAAACGGATTCTAATGAAACTTTACGGTATTATACATAGTTCAGAATAATATATATAATATCAGCACTGTATTAAACTATTTATCTGCTGGGCACGGGCCTCTCCTCAGTGTGAGAAGGGTTAGGTCATACATAGTCTACTACGCTGGCCCAGTGCTGGTTGGCAGACGATACATATCTTCGAGAGTATTATGGAGTACTCTCAGATATGCAGGTTTCCTCTTGAAGTTTTCCTTCATCGTTAAAACGAGCGATAATTCACTATTTAATACGCATATAACAGAATATAGGCTAGTAAAAATCCAACGCGAGCGACGCCGCGGGCAAAATATAGGACTGCATAAAAACTCTGTTAAACTTGCATAGGTCAGCTTTGTAAGGTTGTGTTGTAAATAGATTTTAATTTTAAAGCGAGCTCGCTTGTATTCGGACATGTTTGCATATGATTTGTATTGTTCAGCAAAATTACTAGTTCGTTTCTAGGTCATATTACTGTTCTCATATAAGTATACATTTTGTTTGACACATATTCTTCAGAATATGCCAGTGTTTGTTATATTTTCGCACATTAGCAGTAGAAAACGTACGTGACAATGGAATTATGAAATGTTTTCAAAAGTAAACGTAACACCCTAAGGAATATTGGTGATGAATAAGTTTGGGTTGTTTTTGAAGTGGTTAGGGATTCTAGAAAATTCAATTTCAAAGTTTTTCAATCATTAAGTATACTAACTACAGTAAACATACAGTATACATAACTGAATAAATTTAGTGTTTTCAATATACCTATATTGAATCAATCGGTATCCTAACTAATATATAAAATATGTGAGTTTATTTATTTGTTTGTTAAGCTTTCATGACTTCACCACTTGATCGATCATCATAAAACTTTACATACACGATCTCGGGGTATGTAAAAGGATATAGGGTACCTTTCATCCAGAAAAAAAACATCTGGCAAAAGCTAGTTTTCAACAAAATATAAAGTTATGGTAAGATTTTGGGTGTTTGTTAATCAATCAATTTTATAACTAGATATGGCCCGCTATACCTCGATATCTATGAAATTCTAGTAGCCTTTATATAAAAGATCTGTCATGTTTTGTACAAAATGTCGCCTCCCAGTTGAATATAAACATATATCTAACAGAATAAATCATAGATATTCTATACACTACATTGCGGTAGTATACTCTTTTGATGATATTGAATCCATTATTTTATACAACATAGGTATAATACAACTACAAAAATTCACATGAGAACTATGTCAGAAATGGCTGCGATATTCGCGCTAACACCTGCGTAAAGAATCTATGTTGTACTTCCGGGACCTATTATGTGGTGTGTATTCAAGTTTAAGATTCGTGATGGTTGGCCACCATTTGGCATGGTGTGTGGTATTACCATATGAAACCATTACTACACTAGACTACAATAACTGGTCATATAAGGCGGTTAATTTGTGGCGAAGTATAGGTACGTGTTGTTGGCAGTAGTGCCAATTCTGTTGTCACAAAATTCTCTAAACTTAACTAAAAATTTTTTTTAGTTCTGTCCCTTTTAACGATTTCAGAATACGAAATGTCATTTGAGAGGACTAAACTAAATTTTAGTGATTTTAGTTAAGCTCAGTGAAATTTTGTAACAGAATTGGCACCAGTAACTGCTTACCATTGGGATAAAAAAATAGCGTTAGCTAGCTTTGAATATAGACTTGGGCTAGTTGGATTAATAAAATGTATTACAGCGCCATCTAGGGACACATAACTGAAAAATAATCTATAGTTTATTATTGCAATTTAATTATTGTATACGGATTGTGTTGTTTATTTTTTAAAACACTATTGTTTAATGATTTAAGACATCAAACTACTATGGTTAAACACTCTTACTACTTACTGTTTCAAAGTATTTTAAAGTTATTATCATTAATATATATTATATTATCAATTTTAATGTATAACATTCGCGTAAACGTAAGACAATCCTAATGCTAACTAATATTATAAAAGTGAAAATGAGTTTGTTTGTTTGTTTGTTACCTTTTCACGCCTAAACCACTGAACCGATCATTCTGAAATTTTGCATATACGTTGTCAGGTGTACAGAAACGGACATAGGCTACCTTTTATCCCGAAATAAATTACTCTTCCCGAGGAAAACAACAATAACGTTCTTATGATAATAGATGGCGCCACGTGTCTTTCGAATCATGATTGAATTATATTATTACAAGCAGAGTACAACCCGAATTGATTGTCAAATTCTAAATTAATGCGAGCGAAGCCGCGGGCAAAAGCTAGTGACTATATAATTTATTATATAATAAGTGACAGAAATCTTTGTAAGCCTTTATAAGAATATTGCGCGCACAAAAGAGCGAAAGGCAAATATCATCAACTAATAAAAAAGAAGAATATTTTAGTTTCAAGTTTGTTAAATTTCAGTTGAACTTTGATTAAGCCTAGTGTTCGACTCCCACACAGACAAGTGTAGTCCACAAATAGCTTTACCGAGAATACAAACATTTAATACTACTTATAACGACAAATTATACTTATGAATAAATATAGTGATTACTATATAACAGTATTATTTTTGGGGTATTCCGCTTTCGGCACCAGTTTTTTCGGCACCTATGGTTTCGGAAATAAAAAGTGGAATAGCTTAGGTGCCGAAACCATAGGTGCCGAAAAATTGATGCCGAAAGCGGAATACTCATTATTTTTGATTCCAGTGTCCCTTACTTGTCTCACTTTTTCAAAATCTGTCAAATATAAAATCTGTCAAATGTAGAATCCGTCAAATATAGAATCTGTCAAATATAGAATCTGTCAAATGTAGAATTCGTCAAATATAGAATCTGTCAAATGTAGAATCTCTCAAATCTAGAATCTGTCATATTATGTAGAATCTGTCAATAGTAGACTATGATGTCAAAACTAGAATCTGTCAAATGTCGACTAAACGCTATTTTTATACCAAACCTGTCATAACAGAATAGAAATTGTATTAAAATAATGCTTTACAAAGAAACTAAATATTAAAGTTTTAGATGAATAACTAAAGTTAAAATCTGTATATAATAATATCAGCCCTGTATTAAACTGTCCCACTGCCTGGGCACGGGCTTCTTCTCACTGTGGGAAGGGTTAGGCCATAGTCCACTACGCTGGCCCAGTGCGGGTTGGCAGACTTCACATATCTTTGAGAACATTATTGAGAACTCTTAGACATGCAGGTTTCCTCACGATGTTTCACCGTTAAAGCGAGCGATAATTAACTATTTAATACGCACATAACTTCGAAAAGTCAGAGATGCGCGCCTTGGGTTCATCTCGAGACCTCTGCGTGGCAGTCCAACGGTTTCCGACTAGACTATCGCTGCTTACCTTGCTTGCAAATCCGTGTAAAGTAGTTTAATTTAACAATCCTGACAAATAGCAATCAATTTAACCTATAACCCTAAGAAATTGCCGTGAGTTTATGTAAACTAATCCTATTATTAGCATTTTCTCTTTGTAATAACCAACTGCCAACTATGGCATAATTCAGTTCCATTTCTCAGTTCAATCTGATAAAAAGTAGGTCCCGATAACTTTAATAGTTCTAACCGGTAACTGCGAGTTAAAGCGTGAAGATAAAGCTTATGGAGAACTTAGTGGCCCAGTTTTAGTAAATTAATGTTATTTCTCGGGGTTATCTAAGTAGGAAGTTGTTTTAGATGAGATTGTAAAGTTCTGTTGTTAAGAAGACGAATAGATAGGTGTTTTTATATAAGCACAATTGGACGTACTTTCTGAAAAACGTTCCAACCCACACTCGGGTCAAAATCGAGTTATTATTAGCAAATTAGTCACGGGGTTACTATTTACTAGCTGGAAAAATATGGTAGCTCTACTATCACTCTAAATATGAAATCATGACTTAGTAGCCCAACCCACATGTATGAAGAAGCACTACGGGATTGAACTTCTATAACGATTATCTCAAAATGTTAACTTTGTGGGTTGGAACGTTTTTCAGAAAGTACGGCCAATTGTAAATCGTAGCTGCCTGATGTTATAAATGCGAATATGAGTTTGTTTGTTACGCTTTCACGCCTTAACTACTCGACCGATCATCATGAAATTTCGCATACAAGTTGTCAGGGGTACAGAAAAGGACATAGGATACCTTTCATCCAAGAAAAAAGGACTGTTACTAAACTAACCTACATTTTCGCGAGCGGAGGCGCGGACCAAATCTAGTATACCATATCAAAAGATTCCGATCATCTTAACTCTACTGATCACAGCTACTGATGCTGCATGGAGCAGTTCCCGAACGAGCGAAGCCAAAATAACAGTAATCAGAAGTGCCTATAACAGTTCTCAAAATGTAAATCCTTTTTAAAACTGTTATCAATAACGTTTTATGTAGGTAGCAACCTAATCCAGCCATGCTTCGCTGTAGCTCAGTCTGATATTGTCCCATAAGTCCGAAGATTTTCTTTGTTATGTAATCTCGAAAAATCGGAGGACATCGAGAGCTTAAAAAAGCGATTTTTCGAGATTACATAACAAAAAAATTCAAAATGTAAATATCTGTAGTAACAGATGTGAAAAGACCGTCACAGGGTGTAGATATTTTGATTTTATTTAAAATGCCTATAATTTTTAAAATACGTAACCTAGATTCTTTTTTTTATATTTTTCTGATAGCTTTTATTATAACATAGCCTGTTACCTGATTCCAGCTTGACGACCACTTCTGGGACAGCCTGTATAAAGTTTTAAATGCCATATTACCATTATAATCTGTTCAAAAGTCAATAAATTTCCTACGATGTATAGTTTTCTGATAGGTCAAAGACCGTTATTTGGGCTTTTCATGGTCCATTTTGGAAGTCACAAAGTCTAGTCTCTTAGTAAACAATGATTGGGTGATCATTGAACGAAATTAGTGTTTAAAGGTAACAGGGATTCTTTTGTCACAAGGCTGATTTAGTTCTTATGTGTGACAGTGAAATTCCTGTTTGTAGCGATTGATGATATCATGTCAAACAATTTTTACTGCACGGATGGCGTAGTGGTTAAGGGTCTCGCCGCAGCCACTGCGCCGAGTGTTGTGGGTTCGAATCCCACACGGGACAAAACTTTGTGTGATCCACAAATGATTGTTACGAATGGGTTGTTCTTTGTGTCCGTTGTTTGAGTGTTTGTCAAGTCCCACGCGACACAGAATTTATTCCTAGCGCGGGAGACTTTGGCTTAAAAAAAAATACAAAACATATTTAGAATAAGTTGTTACACAAACTTCAACGTAGAATGAGCAAAATTCATCTCAACCTAAGAAATTCTATACAGATTTTAAACTATGTCGAAGTCTGTTTATTCGAGTTTAACACAAAAAGCATGGGCAGCATAAATGGATTCTGATGCGGTTTTCATGGCTTGCACTTCAACTGAAAGTCTAAGCCACGTTTCATCTAATTCCATTTAGTAAAACCGGTCTTAGTCGCATAGTACCAATGTTTTGCGTAAATGCTGTTCTACGTAAACACTATATCCGACGCTAACAAAATTTCGGGCAGTTGTTATCGTTTTGTGACTACAATATATACTATTTTTGCCTGCGGCTTTGATCAACAGTATTTTTGTAGATGAAGGGTACCCTGCGTTCTTACTGTACTCCCCCTCTCCCCCCCCGTGTATGCCAGATTTCATGATGATCGAAACAAGCAAATAAACTAACATTAAAATTTTTTTTATACCGCTAGAGAGCCACGCTTTGGCACGAATGGGCCGGCTCGTCCAGAGTGATACCCTCACAGAAAACCGTCGTGAAATAGTGCTTGCGTTGTATTTCGTCGAGTAAGGGAGGGTACTGGAGGCCCAACCTCCTCTTAGGGGGAGCAAATTTAAAAGGCCGGCGACGCACTTGCGACTCCTCTGGTGTTGCAGTTATCCATGGGCGGCGGTAATCGCTTACCATCAGCTCCGTCTGCTCGTTTGCCTCCTACACCATAAAAAAAAATTACTGCGCCGCTCCCTGCCTCTTAGCGTAATGCTATAACATGTCTTATTTCTGAATCAAGTAGCTTTCTAATGAACGCATCTTTAAAATCGGTACAGTAGTTACTGAGCTTATTTATTACAAACAAAAATACTAACATACAAAAACACAAATCTTTAATCTTTAATATTAGTATAAATGTTACACCCGGTTTTACAGTAGTGGGATAGATACGGAGCTGATCTTATATCTATACTAATATTATAAATGCAAAAGTAACTGTCTGTCTGTATGTCAGTCTGTCTGTCTGTCTGTATGTCAGTCTGTCTGTCAGTCTGTCTGTCTGTCTGTTTCACGCTCAATCCGCTGCACCGATTTAGATGAAATTTGGAATGGAGATAGCCTGAGACCCGGGGAAGGACATAGGCTATATAACATCACGCCACGGCCCACGGGAGCGGCGCAGTAACCACAAATATCACTGACGCGAGTGAGTCCGCGTGTTTCAAAATCGGAGGATTTGTTTTCCTTTTGAGAGCTTCCGCTGCGTGCGCTGCGTAAACTGTTAAAGTTTCGCAAAAATCATGTATGAGAGAATTGTTACCCATAAAAATTTCTAAAAAAATGTCCGCCTCAGCATATCTTTTAAGGTTGGCTCACTATAACCTTTTTTATGCTAACCAAATTTGTTCTAAAATAATGCATTATTTGCGAAGGTATTTTTATAAACATGATATTAATCCTTATCCAAATAAACACGTTATTCATCACAAGTATTTAATTTAAAACAAAATTGCCCTTTACATCATTCGATTTCAATGAATATCTTAGGAGATATCGCAGTTTTAAAATATCATCGCAACAAAATAATTATCCATTACAGACATACAAACGATGTTTCTCCTGGTTTATTCTGCGTGATTTTAAATTAGCACTGCCTATTCGATGGAGCCATTCGACACTGAGAAAAGTTGAAGTTGAAGTTGAAATTAGCACTGTAGGTATATTTATAAAATTTTGTTCAATGGTTCTTTTGTGGTTCGTGGTTTTAACAAAGAAAGTTTCAGCTCCTTTAAAATTGTATTATAGGTGGACCCACTATCTCTTTTATGTGACGCAGACGAAGTTGCGCGGGTCAGCTGTCTCTACTAATATTATAAAGCTGAAGAGTTCATGTTTATTTGTTGGTTTGAATGCGCTAATGTCAGGAACTACCGGTTTGATTTGAAAAATTATTTTAGTGTTGGATAGCCTATTTATCGAGGAAGGCTATAGGCTATATAACATCACGCTACCAGCCACGGGGGCAGCGCAGTAATCATAAACGCGGGTGAAACCGCGGAAACATCTAGTAATCTATGCTTATAGGTATTATAAAGCTCAAGAGTTTGTTTGTTTGTTTGGTTGAACGCGCTAATCTCAGGAACTACTGGTTCGAATTGAAAAATTCTTTTGGTGTGGATGGCCCATTTAACGAGGAAGGTTATAAGCTATATAACATCACACTACGACCAATAAGAGCGGTTTTACTGGCGGATTATGTGAAGCAGACGAAGTTGTGTGGGTCAGCTAGTATAAAATAGATGGAAACAAAGATATTAATCTATACTAATATTATAAAGCTGAAGAGTTTGTTTGTTTGAATGCGCTAATCTCATAAATTACTGGTTCGATTTGTACAAATTTTAGTGATGGATAGCCTATTTATCGAGGAAGGCTATATAACATCACGCTACGACCCACGAGGGTAGCGCAGTAACGATAAACGCGGGTGAAATCGCGGTAACATCTAGTAAGTATAATATAATATTCTACCACAAACACAAACCAAATCAAATCAAACATTTATCTGCATAACTCAGGTACATAAAGTTGGTACATAGTATGTAGGTATATAATATAAAACATACTGAATTATAACCTCAAAAGAAGTGTGCAAATATTATACATATGTATATTTAGGAATTTATTATGTCCGGTCTGTGTGGCAAACCTTGGGGGAGGCCTATGTCCAGCAGTGGACGTCTTTTGGCTGACATGATGATGATATTTAGGTACATGCAACAACAAAATCATAACTGTCTAATCCATTAAGTTTCAAATAATAAATATAGACACAACACAATCTAGCCTTCTCTCAAACTAAGCAGAGCTTGTACTATGGGTACTAGACAATTGATAAACATACATATATACTTCTTTTTGTACATACTTACACATTATATATCAAAAAATTACATATTAAAATACATATTATTCAATGATATATTAAAACCCTTCATTTCCATCTGTTTTATATAATTTTCTATTGTAAATCATAGAATTCAAATGTTCCTTTAATGAAACGAAAATATCAGAGGTACATTACATTATTCTTCAATATCGCCATAATTGTCTTTCCCAGAATAATGTTCATAAAAATCGTTTTACATTATAATTTGTTATCATTCATGAAGCCAGACAATTGCTGGAGTGCCAGACATAATTGGAAAACAATTGTGTCTGGCTGCCAGCTGTTAATGTTACATAACAGACAATAATATCTGTCTTATGTAAACTGTTCTATTGCTAGGCACAGACCTCTTCTCAGTGTGAGAAGGGCCAGGCCATAGTCCACCACGCTGGCCCAGTGCGGATTGGCAGACTTCACATATCTTCGAGAATATTATGTAGAACTTAATACATGACGTTGCCTGGCGATGTATTCTTTCAATCTGAAAGCGAGCAATAATTAATTGTTTAATTCGCACATAACTTCAAAATTGTATCTTTTTTTAGAATTATCCAAAAAGAACACAAGCTAGGCCTCATCATTCACCACCTTCCTGGATTTACCAGTTTTTTTTCAACTCTTTATGGACAGACAGGCCAGCCACCTATATTTTTTATTCCACCTTTGTATAACAGACAGGCCAACAATCTATTTAATATTACTCTGTTTCGTTATACCGCGGAGTTCATCCACCTCGATCAATGGCTGCCCAGCAACAGAGTGACAACAATGACGTCACAACATGGCCGACAGGGGTTGTTTACCATACACCCTCCATAGCTTCCGTAAACATGGCGTTTCTATATTAAAACTAATATGAATACATGAGGTTATATTTCTTTGAATAAATACAGACTTTTTCTTTACTGTTTTTTTAAGTCTGTTGTGAAGTTAACTTATCTAAAGCTTGGCGACTTGTATAAGAAATAATGTATGTATATTATGAACGCAGAAAATAAATGCTAGCTAATATTTTAAACGCGAATATGAGTTTGTTTGTTACGCTTCCACGCCTTAATTACTTGACTGATCATCATGAAATTTTGCATACACGTTGTCAGGAAGGGAAAGGACATAGGGTACCTTTCATTCAGAAAAATTACTGTTCCCGGGGGATGAGAATTTCTTTGATGGATGGTGTAGTGGTTTTAAATTGTCGCCTTGCCTTTTTTACTGCATTAAGTGTCGTAAATTCGAATCCCAGACGGATGTGTTTGAATTCCTAATATAAATATATATATATATTTTTACTACACGTGCGAAGCTGGGGCGGGTCTCTAGTCTATACAAATAAATAAAATTGAAGTGTCTTTTTGTAATGTCATGCAAATGCATATGAATGTAAATACAGTACTTACATCACAAATTTTTTTTTTAATGTTTGTCTGTCTGACTGTTCCGGCTATGCTCTGAAACGGCTGGACCGATTTTGACGGGACTTTCATTGGCAGATAGCTGATGTTATAAGAAGTAACTTAGGCCTTTATTATTGAAAATTAGATTACCGCTGAAAATTAAAATTCGACGCAGACGAAGTCACGGGTAACAGCTAGTATATGATATATACTAGCTTTTACACGCCTGAGGTCGCGGGTTCGATTCCCGCACAAGTCAAACATTTGTGTACATGAACATGGATGTTTGTCATGGTCTGGGTGTTTCTATGTATAATATGTATGTACTTAAAAAAAAAAGTATATATGTATGTCTATCCATTGTCTAGTACCCATAGTACAAGCTCTGCTTAGTTTGGGCTAGATGGTGTTGTGTGTATGTGGTAGAATATTATATATATATCTACCTCTGATGTAGTGATCGCAATAGTTATTCTACAAATAATAATTAATTCATGAGGTAAGGAATTGAAATATATTCCAACAATCCATTAATATCTATGAACGTTTGAATTATTTATTATATGTTATAATTGCGCAATGGCGTTTCAATTAATAATAATTACTAGATATTAATTTATTTGAGTAACATTATAGTTAATGTTTTATAGATAACTAGTTCTTTCCTGCGGTTTAGCTCGCGATAATGTAGAATTTGATAATATATTTTTTTTTATACAACTAAGTTGGCAATAAACCATACGGCCCACCTGATAGTAAGTGGTCATCGTAGCCTATAGACGACTGCAACACCAGAGGCATCACTTGCGCGTTGCCGACCCTTTAGGAAAGGAAGTGGGAAGGAGAAGGAGCGGTATGAGGGAAAGAGGGTGATTGAGTCGTCGGCATTCTCACTCACCGAATGAAACACAACAGTAGGAATACTGGTATTTCACGTCGGTATTCTGTGAGAGGATAGTACTACACCGGTCGAGCCGGCCCATTCATGCTGAAATCAGCGAGGCTCTACTACTCTAAATTCGATCTCCACACGGGACCAAAAATTTGGGTCCGGCCGTTAGGGTCCCATTCCGGTACGCAGTACGACAGTATTTGCTGAAGTGTCTTCTCCGGTTGTTTTACAATGGGACCGTCTCGGCCGGGGGCGTAGCGGAATAACAAATTTTTCAATGTGGGTGCGTGCCGGCCGGGGGCGTACCGGAATGGGACCCTAACGGCCGGACCCAAAAATGTGTGTGATCCACAAATGGTTGTTCCGAGTCTGGGTGTTCTTTGTGTCCGTTGTTTGAATGTGTGTAAAGCCTCTGACGACACAGGAAATAATCAATTAGGATTATTTAGTTACTTGTCATTTTTAAATAAAGAAGAACAATAAAAGGTTTTATGGAAGGAAGCAAATGCGAATGTCTTGAAACTAACTCCCCGACCGAAACGCAGTTACAGTATCACTACTCTTATGCAGTGTGGGGGTTAATGAAAAGTTCTTGATGTGGAGTCCAAATAAAATACTTCTTGCTAGATATGGTTATATATTAACTGGTACCAGATATAAATACTATAAATACATATTGCACTACGACCTAAGTGAGTGGTTGCGGGGAGACGACTGCCGCGCGGCGCTACTGTATACAGATCGCGCGCTGTATGATGACCGGTCTGAACATTGCGCGAGTGGCGTCGCAGTTACAAGTTTTAGGTCTCTTTGGTGACAGGGGGCGGGGGCGGGACGCGACTTAGCAACTGTACATGCGCAACAATTCGGAGACGCTATGTTCAGACCGGCCATCATAGATTGCGCGATCTGTACTTGCGCCTGACTATACTAAACTAACGCGTCAGCAGTGTCGCTACACGCAGATTTCTTGTAAGATTTCTGTGAGATCTAATTATCGCTAAGGTTGACTTTTTTAACTTGAAACATGGCATGACGTATGAAAGAGAGCAATGATGATTGTCATAATATTACTGCAAGGGGAAATCGTTCTTGTTGTTTCATGACGCCCAAATGAACCTTAAACGTAGGGTGGTAGACCACATTTTTGGACTGTACTTGCGGGCTTACTCATCCTGCCACCAAATAACAAACAACGGACATTTCTTCCATCTAAAATATTGTATTGTACAATAAAAAAATGTTTGTATAGAATTTCTTCACAAAACGGGTTCTTATACTGTTTGCTTAAAAGAGTCAATTTTGTTGGTGAAGAGTTAGAAGTTAATTTGTAATGGAACAAACTTGTAATATACAACGAATAGTTGTTTATTACAATACGTGCCTTTTATGGAAACATACAGTTCTGTTTATTGGACCGACACCGTTAGGGTTTGAGTTTGATGCCCACGTTAGACAAAAGTTTTGTGATTCATAAATAATTGTACCAAGTCAGGCTGTTCTATATGTCCGTTGCTTTAGTGTTTATGAAGTCTATTGTGAAACGAGAATTAGTTGTATGCATAAGACATAATTTTATCTTATCTATTTAGCACAATTTCAAAATGTCTTTCAATACTCCTAATAATAACATTCTTGACCCAAGTAATAAACTCACTCAATCAAACTAACCATAATAACTATATGTCGACGAGTCAAGATTCGTTTCCGAACGCAAGTATGACGTCACTACCGAGTCGTGATTGGACGCGACCGTTGGAACGGGCGGGCATTCTATAATCGGAGCTCGCACCGAGCGGACGTGTTTGTTCTAAAATCATTGCTAGTGATTATATTGTGAATTTATTTAAATAAACTTTGTTGAATCGTTCTTCGTGACTATTATTGCTTGAGGCTACCCGTCAAGTCGGCATCCGACGAAAATACGCGCCCACTGAGTCCGGTGGCCGAGCTGTCTGCGACATATATAATAATAAAATCAGCTCTGTACATAAACTGTTCCACTGCTGGGCACGGGCCTCTTCTCAATGTAAGAACGGTTAGGCCATAGTCCTGATAGTCCACCACGCTGGCCCCGTGCAGGTTGGCAGTCTTCACATATCTTTGAGAACATTATGGAGAACTCTCAGACATGCAGGTTTCCACACGATGTTTTCCTTTACCGTTAAAGCAAGCGATAATTAACTATTTCATACACACATAACATAAAATGCCACAGGTGCGCAGTATCGAACTCAAGACTTCAGAACAAGTCTCCCAATACACTATCGTTGCTACCAAAATACTAATTAAAAATCACAATGCCGATCGCTGAAATTCATTTAACAAGCGATAAACTACAATTCATTTCATCGCCCGTCACCAATCAATTTCCACACCGCGTCACCTTACACACCTTCATGGCGTATGTTTTTGTACCAAAGATTTCCATAGCCACGGTCGGTTGATCACAAATTGCAACATGCTGGATACTTTTACTATTTAAAATACTTATTTAACGAGTTGTATTGAAAATAATATATTGAAAGTAGGTTAAATTCGGTTTTCGGTATGGTTGTGTTGTAATTTTTGATTTTATGGTGTAGATAGCAGTTCTTTCATTTTTTTACTTTTTTTTATTCATCTAAGTTGGTAATCAAGCATACGACCTAATGGTAAGTGGTCACCGTAGCCTATAGACGCCTGCAACACCAGAGACATCACTTGCGCGTTGTCGACCCTTTAGTAAAAATTGGAAGTGGGAAGGAGAAGGAGCGGGAAGACGGTGATTGGGCCTTCGGCACTCTCACTCACCGAACGAAACAACAGCAGAAATACTGCTATTCCACGTCGATATTCTGTGAGAGGGTAGTCCTTCCCCGGTCGAGCCGGCCCATTCATGCTGAAATCAGCGAGGCTCATTACTAAAACGTTTTTTTTATCATGTGAGTCGGTAGCACGCCTTAAAATCTTGCTTTAGGAATACTTCATGTGTCGCGGGAGACTTTACAAACATTCAAACAACGGACACAAAGAACACGCAGACTCGGAACAACCATTTGAGCATCACACCATTTTTCCGTGTCGGGATCGAAACCACTCGGAGCAGTGGCGAGGTGATCACTTGAACTACTATACCATCTGCGCAGTCATACTTTTACGACAGACAAAAGTAATAATAACGAGATGGGTGTAAAAACCTAGGATTCAACCTCTTCGTCTTAAATGTAAAAGTAATGAAAAGAAATGATCCCTATATCTCGGGGGTCTTTCGACCTACAGGGCCCATGTTCAAACTCGACCGAGGTATGACATCAAGGTCTCGGCACACCAAGTTAAGTCAATCGGTCTAGTGGTTCCGGAGTTATGCCTGTCACTAACACGCAGACCGTCACAAAGTGTTTTCATTAACCTCTTCGAAGAAGACTCGGAGGTTAATATGTACAATTGTACATGACTGTGACGATGAGCGCCGAGCGCAGGCAGCCGCCAGTTCCACAATATAAGTGTCATATTTGCATCACGTGTGTAGTTGTCACTGACACACTTGTTGAATGTATCAATACTAGTCGTATCCCGCGGTTTCACACACGATTATGATTACTGCTCCGCTCTCGTAGTTCGTAGCGTGATGTTATATATAGCCTAGTAACTTCTATCCCTTGAGAATAGTACCTTTTCCTGGATAATAGGTAAAGGTACCCTATGTCCTTTACTGTACCCTTGACAACGTGTGTGCGAAATTTCATGATGATGGGTCGAATAGTTAAGGCGTGAAAGCGTTACAAACAAACTCACATTCGCATCCTAACTTCCTAACTAATATTATAAAAGCGAAAATGAGTTTGTTTGTTTGTTACCTTTTCACGCCTAAACCACTGAACCGATCATCCTGAAATTTTGCATATACGTTGACAGGTGTACAGAAACGGACATAGGCTACCTTTCATCCCGAAAAATATATTGTCCCCGAGGAAAACAATAATAACGTTCTTATGATAATAGATGGCGCCATGTGTCTTTCGAATCATGATTGAATTATTTATATTATTACAAGCACAGTACAACCCGAATTGATTGTCAAATTCTAAATTAACGCGAGTGGAGCCGCGGGCAAAAGCTAGTTTATAGTATTAGTTAACATTAATGTTCACAGACTATGAGGCCATAATATTGTGTGATGTTTACGTTAGACAAATATTAACGCATAGAAAATAAACTTTTAGTAACAAAATTTAATTGTGATTATAATCTTAAAATCTTGAACCGAAAGATCAACAAAATTCAATTAACTCGTTAAAGTTAAACAGTAAGTTAAGTACAATGCTTTAAGTTTAGAAAGGATTGTAAATTTGTGTGAGTTATAAGTTATAACTTTAGATTTAGAGATTAAAGTGTACCGGGCGGGACTTTTGCTGGACGATCTGACAATGATTACTTAAGGGGACACAGCGAAACGCGACTTGACACTCATTGTGTATTAATCGTTAAAGAGCTGTCATAAGGTCTAAAATTGCGATTCGCCCGCAATGATCGAGAGCGCTTAGAAATTGTTTGTTAAAATCTTAAAATATTATTTAAAAATGATTGGTTTTAGTTATGGAAATAATGAGCTAGCAAATTACTAATATTGATGTTACGAATATATTTGAGTAATTCCTAAGTATAATGATAGTGTAACTTCCTTGTAATTTCAAAATTGTAATATTTCAGAGGTGTTTTTGAAAATAATTATGATCGAGCCAAAATCACAATATCGTGTTTTTGAGCTAGGAAGTTCTAGTTAAAGACATCAATTTACCTATATCAAAATTCTAGATTAATTGGTCTTCTCATAGTCCTATACTGTTCGATGAAAGTAAGTGTATTTTTTCAATGTGTCCTCTTAAATACTCGGTATTAGCTGTTAGTGTTGGTGATAAGTTATGGTTGCGGAGTAGGTAGTCTCGGGTTCGAATCCAGAGTAATATTTTATTATGTGTTTGATTGGAGGGTTCGCTTCCGTGTGTCTAAGAGAAGAGAACTATGTTACAGGAAATAGGTAACAATTATTTATTATCTATACAAATAAATAAAATTTAATTGTCTGTTTGTAATGGTAAAATACCAGCTTTTTATCTAATGCATATGAAAGTATATAAGGTACCTATACGAAAACACCTATTTTTAAAATTTTTGTCTCTGTCTGTTTGTTCCGGCTAATCTCCGAAACGGCTGAAACGATTTTGACGGGACTTTCACTGGCAGATAGCTGATGTTATAAGGAGTAACTTAGGCTACTTTGATTTTAGAAAAAAAAATAGGGTTCCGCGGAGACAAACACATTTTAGTTAAAATCTACGCGGACGAAGTCGCAGGTAACAGCTAGTAGAAAACCAACCTGTTGTCAAGAGTTGTTCAAGCCGCCCGTAGGCCTCTGACATGACTTAACGACTGCTGTCAGTTTGGCAACAACCGGGAATCGACTTTTTACGTGTCCTCCGAAGCACGGAGACGCTCAGATGAAATACCACTAAGCGGTCACCCATCTATAGACTGACCGCACCCAACGTTGCTTTACCTCGCTAATCGTTTACCGATCAGTGAGTGCAAATGGCTATGAATGTAGCTGATATGCATGAAATCACGGGTTGGATTTCTCATGCAAAATTGTATAGGGTTTTCATGTCGGAAATTTTTAATAGTAGTTCGGTCGGTAGGTAGTGCATTTACGCGAGCGAAGCCGCGGTCAATATCCCATACTAGATTTTCCCGCGGCAGATGTTCCTCTTTTTATGTACTCCTAACAACCGGTATGCGAAATTTTATGATCATCGGTCCAGTCGTTAAGGTGTGAAAGTGTAACAAACAAACTCACATACGCATTTATAATATTATTTAGGATTTATTTGCTTACCCTTTCAATCTTTTTTAAGCGTGAATCTATATATATTTTATATAAACGTTGAATGTTTTCAGTACATACTTTGTATTACTCTGCCCCTCTGCTTATCGTCACACATTCACAATGGTGCGTTGACTCATGTGTGTTTGTTTTGTGTCTGTTTGTGTGTCTGCGCCCGCGCCGCTCTCGTTCACACGGACACGTGTTCCGTACCGACAGCATAACAATAAGGAATTGTCTTTATATTTAATTGATTTATTTATCTATCTTAAATTCTTTATATACAATATAACCTGTTCGTGTTTGTCACTAGACTCCTAAACGATCGCGTAGTGGTTAGTGTAACCGACTGCCACGCCTGAGGTCGCGGGTTCGATTCCCGCACAAGTCAAACATTTGTGTGCATGAACATGGATGTTTGTCTTGGTCTGGGTGTTTCTATGTATATGTATGTATTTACAAAAAAAAAGTATATATGTATGTTTATCCATTGTCTAGTACCCATAGTACAAGCTCTGCTTAGTTTGGGCTAGATGGTGTTGTGTGTATGTGATAGAATATTATTATTATATTATTATTATTATGATCCAATTTTTGTATGAGTCTAGATTCACAAATCAGCCCGGTAGGTGGCTGCAATCGGGTACTAATATAATAAAGCTTCAAAATCTTTTTGAATTGCACGCGTTAATTTCTTTAACAACCATTTCGTTAACCTTTTGAACGCCAGAGTATAAACGCATCGCCGTACCCCCGACGCTAAGCCACTTTTTCTGTAAAATGACCTTCAGAAGAATAGGGATTCCAAAACTTTATCGAATATCAACTGTGTTTTTATTTTCGTTTTAAATTTTCTAATAAACCCTACTCATGACACTGATATGTATTTAACTACAAAAGTAATGTTTTATTTAGTTTTATTGTTTATTTTTATGTTAAGGTGCGACGTATTTTTTGTCATACATATGTGACGTTGGCGTTGAGGGCAAGATTTCGTTTGTCACTTATATGTGACAATGGCGTCCAAAAGGTTAAATTTACAAAAAATGTATTTAATAACTTTTTCTTGACCCATGATCTTTTCTGACAACGTGTGTGCGAAACATAACGATCGGTCAAGTAGTTAAGGCGTGAAAGCGTAACAAACAAGCAGTCACATTCGCATTTATGATATTCGTTATGATTAAGATATATATATACTTATAATTATATAACTGGATGTTCCCGCGGTTTCACTTGCGTTTATCGTAACTGCGCCGCCCCCGTGGGCTGTAGCGTGATATTATATAGCCTAAGCCTTCCTCGATAAATAGACTATCCAACACTAAAAGAATTTTTCAAATCGAACCAGTAGTTCCTGAGATTAGCGCGTTCAAACAAACAAACAAACTCTTCAGCTTTATAATATTAGTATAGATGGGTAAACTTCTGCTTTCCCCTTGCCTATTCACAGCTGTGAACATATGCAAGCTTCCTAGGTATGCGTCAAGAATCTCCCGTTGCACGAAATAAAAGTCAAATTCAATTTATACGGGACAAAGTTACCCGCGTAGAATTCCAACAAATGTACTGGGAATAGTAAGTACTGCACGTTGCTCTTAGCACAAACCTGATGTAACAAATGATACAGTATAACCATGTATGTTTGTGCAAATGAATAAGTGTATTTTTATTTACGACTAGCTGTGCCCGCGGTTTCACCCGCGTTTATGGCCTCGATGGCGTAGCGGTTAGTGTAACTGACTGCCACGCCTGAGGTCGCGGGTTCAATTCCCGCACAAGTCAAACATTTGTGTGCATGAACATGGATGTTTTTCTTGGTCTGGGTGTTTTTATGTATAATACATATGTATGTATTTACAACAAAAAAGTATATAAGTATGTTTATCCATTGTCTAGTACCCATAGTACAAGTTCTGCTTAGTTTGGACTAGATGGTGTTGTGGGTAGGTATATGATAGAAATTAGAAATAATAGAAATAAGTTTATGGTTACTGTGCTGCCCCCGTGGATCGTAGCGGGATGTTATATAGCCTATAGCCTTCCTGGATAAATGGGCTATTCAACACTAAAATAATTTTTCAATTCACACCAGTAGTTCCAAAGATTAGCGCGTTCAACCAAACAACTACAACAAAAACTTCAGCTTTATAATATTAGTATAGATAGGATAGAATAGAGTAGAGTCCTCATTTATCAATATAGATCTTGCCCGCAGCTTCGCCCGCGTAAAAGTAACTTTAACTTTATTTTAAATAAAATATAGCTTATGTTACTCGGTGATAATATAGCTTTCTAATTGTGAAAGAATTATAAAATCGGTTGCGTAGTTTTTGAGTTAAATCCTTACAAACAAAATAAACAAACTAAAAATCTAATCTATCGTCTGTATAATTTGCTATCCCTCGGGAACTGCACTTTTCTTGGATGAAAGGTACCCCTGACAACGTGTATACAAAATTTCATGATAATCGGTCGAGTAATTAAGGTGTGAAAGCGTAACAAACAAACTCATATCCGCATTTATAATATTTGAGATGTATGTACACGATGCATTAGTACATAACGCTTACAATAGATAAACTTTATCACACTTTATCTATCTAATGTTTTGACGTTTTAATCTCAACAAATACTACTCCGATTTGAGTCAAAATATAATTATGTGAATCAATACCGCCTTCTATATGATCGTCCTATAACAGAATTAAGTATATCGATTCAAATCATTTTCAAATCATTTATTTCGGGCTGCATAGGCCCGTAGATAAATACCTTAACCTAAATTTACATATTATAAAATGTTATAATACATACACACAACACCATCTACCCCAAACTAAGCAGAGCTTGTACTATGGGTACTAGACAATGGATAAACATACATATATATACTTTTTTGTTTTGTAAATACATATATATTATACCGACATAGAAACATAGATGCATAGATAAATACCTTATAGACTAACATACATACAATATGTGTTAGTATTTATATAACTTATTAACTATGTTAGTACTGCTTCACTTGCACTCTGTTGTTGTGCGTTCATGTGGCACTTGTCCGCGGAAGCGACGGAACACCACACCCTTCGCCAAAAGTCCTCCTTCATGAATATGTGCAGAAAGCAAGTAGGGACTCGCACCACGAACGCCTTGAAGTTGACGTTGCGACGCGATTCGAGCAGCTGCACTCTTGGCATGTACTTGGACTTCTGGCGTACATATTCCGCGATGTTCTCCGCCTTAGTGGTGTAATGCAAGCGAGAGATGTACACCGGTGTGTTCGGTGCCGCAGCACGCAGGTTTGCACCAGGCTCCACAGGAGCCGTACCGCAGCTGTTCTTGTTTGTTTTCTGACGGCGCTTCCTCCTGTGCACCGTCACAAAACCATCATCAGCATCAACCTCCCGTTTCTTTGCCATCTCAGGCACCGACTTCGTGGCGGTAGTATGTTTTTTGATTACACGTTCAGTGCAACGGCCAGCTGTCGCATCACTGCTGCCGCTTCGCCGAGGGTTGTGGGTTTGGATCTAAGCTGCGTCTGCATGTATCACTAAAAACGAAAGGCATTAATTTTGCCCTTAATAAAAGCGCAGCACATATTTTACCGAGCTCTGTCATCAAAATCCACTAAGTCGTTTCCGCTACAGAATATGACAGTCATACAAAAACATTACCCTCTATCAAACGCAGTCGGATAAAAACCTATAATGAATTCGCCCGGTCAATCCCCGCTCACCCGACATCATAACAACGAGGAGTATCCATTACTGAATTAATTAATCTATCATGTTTCCACAGACATGGAATAGGTACGTAAGTAAATATTTGTTTTGTTCGTTAAAAACAACAATGGATGGGTTTGAAGGTCGTGGGTGCTGATAAAGTAGCGAAATATTCAACATTATTTTTGGTCCGCTTTTTTTTAAAGAAAAAGAAGAAGAAGAAAATCGAGAGTTATTCTCGATCTAGGTATAATTCTTGTGTCGCGGGAGACTTGACAGTCATTCAAACAACAGACACAAAGCTCACTCAGACTCGGCACAACAATTTGTAGATCACACAAAGTTTTGTCCCGTGTGGGGTTCGAACCCACAACACTCGGCGCAGCGGCAGTGGCGAGGCGACCTCTTAAACCAATACGCCATCCGTGCAATTAAAACTAAACCAAATCCATTAATTGTCGGCATAGGGAGAAAAATATAAAAAAATATGTTCCAATATGTCTTGCAGTTAAGCAAGCAAGCATGGATAGTGTCGGAATCGAACCCACAATACTTGATATAATTGTCATGATGACCAGTTAAACTTCAGCGCCATATGTGCTGTCCACTAATTATTTTACTTCTGAATATCAAAGTTACACAATTTTTTTCTGTGAATTCACATTCACTGCCACGTTCAGCAAAGCAAGGGTGTAGGGCTCATGAGAAGAACGGGCAAGAAACTCATGGCCACTCTTTTTAATCGCCAAGTTTACAATAAAATGTTGTTTACAAATCATAACTGTAAGGTGCTGCAACCATTTCTCCATGAATTACTACTGAACATACTCAAGCATTTAATAAAATTTGATGGTATAGCCTCTAAAGCAGCAGTATGGTAAACAGGAGCATCCACTTCGTTCCCGTGGAAACTTCTGCGTGGCAGTTCAACGGTTTCCCACTAGGCTATCGCTGCAAACAAACCGCAATAAAATCCATTTAATTTATCTGCTATATATATGAACATTTAACATGCTGTCTGTATATCTCCGCGGCATCCGGCGGTCGCCCGAAATAACCGCGGCTTTGTCCCAAACTGCCGAGAATTGCATTCATATAACGGGACGTACACACACTATTGTTTAACTACAAGCACTGGGCCGCTGGGGAAAGCTGGCTTATGAAAGGAAGGTTTTATGTCACGACTGTTGTAGGTAGATGGTACAGGCACTGGTCGGGAGTAAGGGAGTAAGGCTACACCCACTTCAGTCGCAATAAGCTTACTGGTGGAAAAGCTATTGTAAATATGGAAGCATTCTTGGGAATCGGTGGCCCGCACACGTTCCGTCGGCAGCGTTGTTGGTTGGCAAGGTTTACGGCATCAGCCGTCAGTTTACGAGGGCATCGGTCCCTTTGAGTTGTAAAAGGTTCCTAAGAGATCGAATCCGGAGTTGCCAGTCAAAGATACTCAGATGTGTACTAGATCTATAATCATCATCATCATGTCAGCCAAAAGACGTCCACTGCTGGACATAGGCCTCCCCCAAGATATTATTCTTACTAGATCTATATCTAGCACTTTTTTTTAAATCTTTTTATTTTGCTCGTCAAAATGACCACACTCCACCTGATGGTAAGCAGTCGTGTGGTCTAAGAGCAGTGGCCTCCACATCGCCCCGACAGTACCCGAGGCGATGTTGAGGTCTCTACTTTGACGGCCTGAGAAAATGCTTTTGCACGCCCCGCTTAAAGGACCCAGGATTGAAGAAAGAAGGAAACACGTACACAAAAACTTTATATATTACTAAATGTTCCCGCGGTTTCACCCGCGTTTATCGTTACTGGGCCGCCCCCGTGGGTCGTAGCGTGATGTTATATAGCCTATAGCCTTCCTCGATAAATAGGCTATCCAACACTAAAATAATTTTTAAATCGAACCAGTAGTTCTTGAGATTAACGCGTTCAAACAAACAAACTCTTCAGCTTTATAATATTAGTATAGATTAGTACAGATTAAAAAGACAACTCCAAACTAAGAATAATTCCTGTGTCGCGGAGGACTTAACAAACATTCAAACAACGGACTTTTGTCCCGTGTGGGATTCGAACTCCCTCGGCACAGTAGTAGCGGCGAGGCGACCACTAAACCGCTACGCCATCCGTAAAATCGAGCTGGCTGTAAAGTTTTCATATGTACTTAGTTTGGTGTCTCTAGACCCGAAACGGTACGCGTCCCGCGTACACACATTATTGTGAAACTACAAGCACTGGGCCGCTGGGGAAAGCTGGATTATGAAAGAAAGGCTTATATAGTCACGACTATCGTATCTCCAAAGAGATAGTCAGAAGCATATTAATACTTACAGTTCGCAGCCTGTGTAATTATTTTTCATTGTTATGTGGATGGTCGCCTATACGCCTCAACAAAACAGACAGAGGTTTGAACACGCTCCTATCTCGCCTACTACCATTTCAGGTCCCACGATAAAGGGATCTATGTGGAAAAAAAACCATATAAATCCCCCAGGGGATCGAAGATCCTACTGGACGGAGGCCAAATTATAGGTAGTGAATCTTATGGCGTGCGTCTATCTAGCTGATAGTGGCATTGCCAGATTTTGTGCTGTTATGTTTACAGAACATTGTAAACTAGACTTATAGTGTTCTAAGAAAATCCGGACACCACTTTGTCCAATCCGAAAATCTAATCTAAATCATCTTGATAGACAAAAAGCAATGCAAACTCATATCAGGACCAATGCAACATAGCATACTTCCATACATAGTCACGCCTACAAAAAAGGGGTATGCAGATTTTAACGACCATATAGCATAGCAACGCGATAAAATCCGTATATAGTAGTTTAATTTCAATGATTAACATTCGCGTAAACAGAAGACAATATTAAGCACTAGCAATGTTCATAGGTTGCACGTAATAGGGTGCAAGCCTTTTGACCTCTATCGACCACAATTCCAGACATCGTGCTTCTACTACCACTTTTCCCAACCCGGAAATCGAACCCGATATCACACACACAACAGTCACATTAACCACCGCCGCGCCATCGACGCAAACAGTACATTATTAACCCAAAAAACCTTACAATATATTAGGTGTACCGTAAAAAAACAAAAATGGCTACCTTTTTATACAAAATTGTTTTCATAAAATTTATGCTGCCGTGTTGGTGGTAAACGACCAGTATAAATTGACCCCTCGCCCCTGAACTCTATAATAACTATGCCCGCCTTAAATTATGAGGATACTTCCCGTATTCTGTATTCTCTTTTCGTTTTTCGCGCGGTTTTTACCGGCCGTCGCCGTCTAACGTATTTTATTTTTCAATTTGTATTTGACAACTTCGAAAATCAAATTAATGATACGTTTATTCGTATAGGTTACAAAGTAACGTTTATGAATGTTAAAGTTACATTTATTATTCTGCCAATCCGTATTAGGCCAGCGTGGTATAGTTGCCATAATCCTTTCTTACACTAAGAAGAGGTCCGTGCTCAGAAGTGGGTCTGTTAATATACAGGGCAGATAATATAAAGATTAGACTGCACGGGTGGCGGGTTCGTGTCGGTTGTGTGAATTTTTGTAAGGTCATCCGCAACACAGGATTCATTTACAGGATATATTATTATAAACAAAATTTAATTTACCATACTTTAATTTAAATCTGTTTAGTATTGCATGCTGAATAGCTTTTTGCGTATTACCTTGACGACAATCTTTTAGTATTTTCGTACATTTATATCTTCCTTACCTATATCTGTTTTCGGTATTAAATCTCATTAAGATCAGTTCAGCATTTTATCCGTAAAAACGCTACAAACAGAATTACTTTCGCATTTATGATATTAATATACATGTAAGTCCTATTAGATATTTAAGAAACAAGTCGTTTTATTTACGGACAGATAATTTTAACACATATTCCATGAATAAATGACAAATATGTCAAAATTTGACTGTCTATAGCTAAAAAGACCTGTTTCTTGATAGAGGAACCGGACCTAATTGAAGCCTCATCTTATCAATATAATAAAAATCCTTTCATTCATGAACCAAACGGATAACAGCAATTGTCAGTTCCAAGACAAAGAAAACCTTTACCTTAACACAACAAACGAATCCCCAAAAACCTCCATACAAATAGAAAACCGCCGTATAAACAAACAGACAAATCTTTTAATCCCGATTCACCCTTATTACAGTCCATCTTGCTTGCCCCGGTCAAATTACGTAACATAGAATCCTACACCTTCACTATAAAAAGAATATACCTTTTTGTTACAGAGCGAAAGAGACAGCGCTACGGAAACGCACGAGAGCGAGTGAAACAAACGTTCTGGATCAAACCGGTTCAAGCAGTGTCCGTTGAGCGAACGCATCGCCTAGTATGCTGGAGTTCGAATTTCGAATCTAAAAGTGTTCTGTGATTGGTTGGATTTTTGAAAGTGTTTCATTTCAATATGGCTGCGATTCCCGCTCTTTTTGGATTGCTTATGGCCGCTGTTGTAACAGGTAAGGTTTTATTTATACATTTTTTATTTATTCTAATGTCACGGACGTCTATAACGGACAATATAACCAATCTTTAAAATATACTTTACTGTTTAGATGACCTTATTTCTTTAAAACAATTTTGATACATGAGAAAAAGAAATGTGTATTGTCGGTAAGAAAGCCGTGGTATAATAAATAATATAATATCAGCCCTGTATTCCCTCACTGAGAGAAGGGTTAGGCTAGGCGACCAGGCTGGCCCAGTACGAGTTGGCAGGCTTCACATATCTTCGAGAACATTATGGAGAACTCTCAGATATGCAGGTTACCTCATGATGGTTTCCTTCACCGTTACAGAGAACGACATTTAAATGTGTACACACATAACTTTGAAATGTCAGGGAACGAATTCGACATCTTTGCGTGGCAGTCCAATGGTCCTTAGGCTTGCTGCTATGGTAAAATACATTTCATAAATATAGGTAATATTATAATAACATTAGGATTTAGGATATCGTTATCCTTTATGTTGCTAAGATATCTTATCTTATCTTATGTGGGGGCCAGTCAGTGCAGACCGGCGACACTTCGACCCAGTGGGATCTTTTGTGTCTACACTCTCCCAATAACGACTGCCATAGATGTTCATGGCAGCCGGGACCAACGGTTTAACGTGCTTTCCGAGGCACGGAGCAGGCGATAATTGTCAATCAATACGCACATAATTTCGAAAAGTCATATAACTTCCGAAAGTCAGAGGTGCGCGACGTGGGTTCGAACCCGAGACCCTCTGCACTGCAGTCTGTTGGTCTCCCCACTGAGCTATCGCTGCTCTGTTGCTAAGATAAGAGGCAGTATCTCCGGTATAACAACTGATTAGCATTCTCGGATTGCATCAAGTAAGAATTGATTTGGTAATGTATAACATTTAGTATACTGTCTAGTTTGTATGTGCGCAATTGTGGTTTGTAAAACTCTAGGTTAGATACCAGGGTCAGACAAAATGATTGTTTGTCTAGAAATTCTCAGAAGCAATACGATATTTTGAATTCTAGACAGTAAGATGCTGGTGTAGTTGACTTGATGAAACTCCCATTTCACTGAGAGTTTATGGCCATTGCTGCTTACCTTAAAAAGAAATCAGCTTGATTTAAATCTATACAAATAAATAAAATTGAAGTGTCTGTTTGTAATGTCAAAATAACAGCTTTTTATCTAATGAATATGAAAGTCTATAAGGTACCTATACGAAAACATCTATTTTTAAATTTTTGTCTGTCTGTCTGGCTGTTTGTTCCAAGTAATTTCCGAAACGGCTGAACCGATTTTGACGGGACTTTCACTGGCAGATAACCGATGTTATAAGGAGTAACTTAGGCTACTTTGATTTTAGAAAAAAATAGGGTTCCGCGGAGACAAACACTTTTTAGTTAAAATCTACGCGGACGAAGTCGCAGGTAACAGCTAGTCTATACTAAAATTATAAAGCTGAAGAGTTTGTTTGTTTGTTTGAACGCACTAATCTCAGGAACTACTGGTTCGATTTGAAAAATTATTTTAGTGTTGGATAGCCATTTATCGAGTAAGGCTATATAACATCACGCTACAACCCACGGGAGCGGCGCAGTAACCATAAACGCGGGTGAAACCGCGGGAACATCTATTAATTAATAAATTTTGCTTCAAGTATAATTTAGGTACTGGAACTTGTAAATCGATTCCTAAGTATATATGCTCGAATAGAAATAGTGCTTGGATAGCGAAGTAGTGAGGCCGGGACTCCACCAAAGCGGAGACGAGACGAGCGGAGAGGAGATGTTTTTTAAACAACCAATAGAATTGTGTTATTGACAGATCTCATCTCCGCTCAGTTTCAGTGGAGATCGCTGTGCGGAGATGTGTAATATTTGTATGGCGCGATGGAAGCGGAGATGTGAGCGGCGTGCAGTGAGCGATGTCACTCAACGCTTCGCACCCGAGCTGAAGAACATCTCTTCTCGCACAGCACACAGCACACCGCACACATCTCCGCTTTGGTGGAGTCCCGGCCTTAATGTGGATAGCTATGCAGAAGGTCTCGGCTTCCATTCGAGATTGTGCAATATTTCTATGGAGATTTTCTGTCAAGAAATTCTTAACAGAGGCAACTAGAATCTATGCTCTATCTCCGTGGCAATGAGGTCGCCCTCCTAAAACCATAGCTAACAGTTCTCATCAAAGGTACTGCTTACGTCTTTACGGATACATGTGTAGACATATATAATTATGTATTTATGTAATAGAAAGCTAAACATACACTGTCATAACGTGCTACGCGAGCAAAACCACAGGCGGAAACTAGCAAGAAAACTAACAATATTCGCTTCGTAACAACCACAAAACGTCCATTTACATTCAACAAGAAAAACAAACCATAATGTAAGTTGGATTGTATTATTTATTTTCGCCACATTCGTATTCAGCGGGCAAAGGCATAAAGTGTCACAGCCTATTGTAAATTTTCGTCAATTCTGTGTCTTTATGTTTTTTTGATATTTCTCACGGTACGTGAGGTATCTTTGGCCCATATATATTTTCTAGCGCGTGGTTAGATTTGCTTTTTTCTTTTTGTTAGCGCTTGTTGGAGAAGTAGGCTTTCGGTTGGAATAATACACTGGCAGGAATAAAAAATGAAGACTCGTCGGCGTCTACATATTATATACATTGCCAGTCAGCTAAATGAAATTATGCCACATTCGTGTTTATATAACCTAAAAGGTAGAGAAAGGATTATACCCCTATTTCGGCAACTATAGTTAATAGTTTAGTTTATAAAAGAGGTGAGTTTATTACCAGATCAAATAGGATTCGATTTCTTGGACATAAAAAGTGTGATTAGACATTTCGCGGATAATTACTAGTGAAAGATTTTGCCATGAATGCCTCGTAGATTACCAGGCATAATTTCAAACTCCTTACCGATTCGAAGTATTCGATAACAGAAAAAAATTTATAACTCATTTTCCGACTCGGGAGTGGAACTTCATGGCAATCTTTCACTAGTAATCATCCGCTTCCGAGTATTTTGTAAGAGAAATGTCTAATCACACTTTTTATGTCCAAGAAATCGAACCCTACGATGTTTCTTTTCACTGGTAATCCTAATCCTAACTATCCTAATCCTAACTAATATTAATAAAGCGAAAATGACTTTGTTTGTTTGTTACCTTTTCACGCCTAAACCACTGAACCGATCATCCTGAAATTTTGCATATACGTTGTCAGGTGTACAGAAACGGACATAGGCTACCTGTCATCCCGAAAAAAGTTACTGTTCCCGAGAGAAAACAACAATAACGTTCTTATGATAATAGATGGCACCACGTGTCTTTCGAATCATGATTGAATTATATTATTACAAGCAGAGTACGACCCGAATTGATTGTCAAATTCTAAATTAACGCGAGCGAAGCCGCGGGCAAAAGCTAGTACACTATAATTAACTGTTACTATGTACGCACGGCTACACATCAAGTTAGACACCCTATATACGCATAACTACGCTACATACAAAATAGAGAATTGTCGGAAAGGGACAGTACATAGTGGTGTCGATGTAATGATAAGGATAGAGCGTAACAAAAATATTCGCAGCGTTCAACTTCTAATAGTTCAAAGTCCAAACAGTCTAGGTTGATGTGTCGCTGTGTGATTAACGCGTACTTTGAAAGGTCCACGTATTGCGTCGTGGGATCGAACTTAAGACGACTTCATGGCAATCTAACAGCTTCGCTATGAAGCTATCGCGAGGTAGAATAGATGGTAATCCATCCTAATCCTAACTAATATTATAAATGTGAATGTGAGTTTGTTTGTTTGTTACGCTTTCACGCCTTGACTAATCGACCGATCATCATGAAATTTCACATACACGTTTTCAGGGCAAGGGTTTTCTGTTGCCTTGACAACGTGTATATATAATATAATAATAATAATATATATAATAATTTTCTTCTTCTTTCTTTTTTTCTTTTTTTTTTCTTTCAAATAGATGACAACACATACATAAGCGGACATAGGGTACCTTTTATCCCAAAAAAAAAAGTACTGTTGATAACCTAACCTACATTTACGTGAACGAAGGCGCGGACATAATCTAGTATGCCATATTAAAAGATTTCGATCATCTTAACTTCAAGCGATCACAGCTACTGATGCTGTACGGAGCAACTAATTATTTTGTTTATGTAACTAAGTAAAGTTGTTCCTGTGAATATAATTTCTGTCATCGGTGAGCAGACACAAACAAGCCCTTCCGTTCGAACACCATTGACGACCTTTTTTCACGTGTTTATGGTCAGGGATGGCACTATCCAAAACCATAGACAAAGAAACTTAAAAAATATAACATATCCAATAGTTTCATGATTATATTCCTGAAGAGCTAGGTAGTACCCACATTTTACTAGTTTAAGACTGACTCCTTCTGTAACTGAGAACTTCTAAATAGATGAACCCAATGTTTACTAAAGGATTAGACCTCTTGCACAGTCGCAAAAAATTCTTTACTAATATAAAACATATTGTTTCGTTCTTGTCCATTTAATTTGTTTAATACATTTTCCGTATTTGAGACAACGTGAGCCGCCGGTAATTTTTTAAACTTAACTTTTTTAAATACAACCTATAAAGGTAGAATATGTTTTCTCAATACTAGCTTTTGCTTGTGGCTTCGCTCGCATAAAAGTAGGTTGGGTTATGTTAGTAACAGTACTTTTTAAAATAAAATATAGCCTATTTTACTCGGTGATAATATGGCTTTCTAATAATGAAAAATTTTGATAATCAGTTCAGTAATTTTTGCGTTGAACCCTTACAAACAAACGAAAAATAAAATCTTTTCTCTTTATAATCTTTATATATATAATTCTACTGTACGTGTGTACGCCACTGAACTCCTCCTAAACGGCTGGACCGATTTTGATGAAACTTTTTGTGTGTGTTAAGTGGATTCGAGAATGGTTTAGATGTTTTTTTCTTTTTTTTTTCTCTTGTATACAGGCCAACGTCTGTACAGCTGTACAACAGCTGGTATTAGTATAGATATTTGTTACAGTAAATATATCAATACTATTCATCAACATGGACGCCCATTGCACTTTTTAAACTATTTCTAATTAATTAATCTATTTGCGCCATACTTAGCTTCTTTCCCCTTTAAAACTATTTGTTTTAATTGAACACTGACAGTACAAACTTGTTTGCTGTTCCCCTCCCACAATAGGGTCAATAAACTTAAATAAATTTCTACTGAGCTACCAGGGTATCATAACTTATTTGTTAGTGTATCGTGATTCGATTATATGTACAAGTGATTTAGTTGGAATGATCATGATTAGTTAGTTTTGATCTGATTATGGACAGCAATATTTGATTGGTCCATATTAAAAGATAATAACTTTATGAGAGGGAGTGTGTAGTGGAATCTTTGCTTTATTAAATACTAGCTTTTGCCCGCGGCTTCGCTCGCGTTAATTTAGAATTTGACAATCAATTCGGGTTGTACTCTGCTTGTAATAATATAATTCAATCATGATTCTAAAGACGCGTGGCGCCATCTATTATCATAAGAACGTTATTGTTGTTTTCCTCGGGAACAGTAACTTTTTTCGGGATGAAAGGTAGCCTATGTCCGTTTCTGTACACCTGTCAACGTATATGCAAAATTTCAGGATGATCGGTTCAGTGGTTTAGGCGTGAAAAGATAACAAACAAACAAAGTCATTTTCGCTTTTATAATATTAGTTAGGATGGGATTTCTATCCTCGGGATTCCTACTAGAACTTCGATTAAAGACATGACTACATATCGGCTCAGGGCTTTAAATCGTCCACGCAAAAAAGAAAAGATCTCACTTGCAGCGTGGTACTGCCAAGACACACAATTTAATTTTAAACATAAACTGTATAAAAAATCCTGACTAATATCATAAATGCGAATGTGAGTCAGTTTGTTACGCAATTACGCATTAACTACTCGCCCAATCACCATCTTTTTTTTTCATACATGTCAGTGGTATAGAAAAGAACCTAGGGTACCTTTTATCCCGAAAAAGTACTGTTTCCAAAGGATACCTGGTCAGTAATAAAGTAGATTGTATTATTAATAATAAATAAAGTATATTAATAATAGTCAATAATAAAGAAGATTATATTAATAAAATACACAGTGTTTTACTCAAAAAATTGTTTTCAAAATAACGATCGTATCCATATTAATATTGTAAAGCTGAAGAGTTTGTCTGTTTGTTTGAACGCGCTAATCTCAGAAACTACTGGTTCGAATTGAAAAATTATTTTAGTGTTGGGTAGCCTATTTATCGAGGAAGGCTATATAACATCACGCTACGATCCACGGGGCGGCGCAATAACGATAAACATCTTGTTTCTATGCAAATGATAAAAGTATATATTATGTAGAAAATAAACGTCAGTAACATAGGTAAAGACGCAATATTACCAAAGTTAACACGAACTCCCCAAAGATTATAGAACTCCAACTTAAGCCAAATCTAGTTCAAGCGTAATCCTAGACTTAAGCGGACATCTCGCTGCGCTCAGATTGCAAGATTTAAGCTTAGACTGAGAACTTTAGAACATTAATGAAAGTTTAACTACTTTATTTCACGGTAGGTATTTCGTTTTATATTTTTTGTGAGATCTTCTCTACCTAGCTCGTAAAGGTGTCGAAGCATCGATGGAAAACAAAGGCGTTTTCATATTGAGTGTATTTCAAGCTGCTATATAATAATAATAATGTCCTCCAGACCGAATTTTAACGGAGCGGCCAATCTTAACGGAGACTGGCCATCGGCGCAGGAGATATTATAGTGGTCAAGTGTGTGCGCAAACACGAGTGCAGTCTCTGTCCTTAACTCTTATGATCCGATGGGACGGTTAACCCGACTCGACCGGAGAGAGATCAGGCGCAGGACCAACGGCTTTACGTGCTTTCCGAGGCACGGAGGTGTCTAACACCACCAACTTCCTAACTCCGGGCTCCTATTGAGATTTCTTAATAGAAAAACCCAATAACTTATACTATTATAGGTCATATTATAATATCATATTTCTTTTCTAATATTATAAACAGGAAAGATTTGACTGTTTGTAAGAATTTAAATCAAAAACTACACAGCCGATTTAAAAAATTCTTTCACCGTTAGGTAAATTTGATATCACCGCGTAACATAGGCTATATTTTATTTAAAAGAAAGTACTGAAACAATTTTTTTTATCTTGGGGAATGCTTTGATGCACACTTCTACGCGGGGCGACAGAGAGGTTATTTCGGGCTCACCGGTGGAAAGTTATTCCAGTAATACTGACTACACCATCCACGGTGTTCCTCGACATAACCATAGTAGGCGGAGCCGCGCGAATCGCTTTCACATTCAATCGCGACCTCGCCGAGGTTTCAGCCCGCCGCGCGCCGTATGAAACAGCAGGCCACTACACAAAAGACCTACCCTTTAGGTACTTCTATATGTTAACCCTACTGTCCCCCTCTATATTATATGAGAATTAAATATGACCACACCTTTATGTTACACGCTGTCAAAAATGGCGCCTTTTGGTGACATCAGCATATATCATAGATACTAGCGCATAATTTTTTATGTCCCTGTAAACCATTTTTTTTTAGTAATTCTCTACCGAAAAATCGAAATTCGAGACCACTGGACCCCATTTTTTTGTCACGCCAACGTAGACTCCTGTCGACTCTCCCGTGGACCCTTGGGGTCCACCTGGACCACTTTGGGAACTAATGCTGTAAATGCTCTAATCCTTTATCGGAATCTATACTAAACTAGTTCGTTGTACTATACTGAATTGACGCATACATACGTATCCGGTAGTCATACAACGCATATATAATTGCGTGTCATACAAGCGCATAAAATACGCCTAGTTAGTAAGCCCTTAATTGTGTCAGCCCAGGACCCGAATACCAGCATTCCATTTTAGTACCTTCCATAAATGCTTCTAATGTCGGGACATGCGAGGCATGATAATTTTATTAATTGTAATTTTAACATTCATAAGTGTTACCGTGTAATTTCAACAATTAAAATAAACTCAAATGAAATTATTAATCGATCAACTCAAACAATCTGATGAACTCAAATTAATTTTCCAACTCAATCATTCGTATTTGTTTTAAAATTAAGTCTATACCAATATTATAAAGAGGGACGATTTGATGTTTTTGTTTGTAAGGGTTTAACTCAAAATCTAACAAATCGATGTCAAAAATTCTTTTGTCATTAGAAAGCTAAATTATCACCGAGTAACATAGGCATTATTTTATTTAAAGAAAGGTACTGTAATTGTATAACCTAACCTACTTTTACACGTGCGAAGCCGTGAGCAATAGCTGGATTTTAATATGGCAATGTTGACAACCCTAAAGGTTTTTAAGAAGCGGCGGCACAGACAACTCATTCGGGTGTGTTTACCAAGTCAGTTTTAACTTATAATGTAAACATTCACGGGGATAGCTACAGGTTGTTCATTGTTTGTTGTTTCATATTAGTTTACTTGTCTATGGTGTAAGGAATATTGTTTATTTTCAAACTAAAATGTGAAAGAAAGGAACCGGTAAATCTATTTAACTTCAATTAAAAAATGCCATTCGTCTTTTTAATGACTTTTTAGTTATTTTAGATCAGAAAGATGGTGGGCATCTTACTACTTGTAGTAATTTTACACACAAAATACGTCTCCTGCATTATCGCCTCTTAATGCTTCACTTGATTTAACGGTGAAGAAAAATATCGTGAGGAAATCCGCAAGTGTGAAATTTGTCCATAATGATCTCGATGATATGTGAAATCTGCCCACCCGCAGTGAGCCAGCTGGCCTAACCCTTCTCATACTGAGAAGAGGCCCGTGACCAGCAGTGGGACAGTTTAATACATGGCTGATATTACATTATATTTATATAAACAATATTTACCCAGACTCTAAACAAAAATCTATGGATCATACTTATATTTCCACGCCTACATTACTCCGCGTATTACAACAATCAAATGTTTCACGAAATGATGTCACGAATGTTCGGCATTCAAACCTTCATTTCCTGAGGCCTACTTTCCAATGAGTCAACTTTACTCATAATAATTACGACTTAACAGTCAAATTGTATCCATACCAGCGTAACGCTGGCCGAAATATTTAGACCGGCGATTCCAAATTATCAACATTCTTGAAATCACTCATTATTTCGTTTGTTTAGTTCGTTTGTTAAATAATATCTTGCAATTCTTGCAAGTATCAAGGCTTTGTCGTCCCTTCATACTTTAACTTTTATATAAACTTTAGACGGTAGCACTCCTTATTCTTTCTGCTAGCCTAGTACTTTTTATCTTAGCTAGTCAGACCGAGTTACTAAAGTCTAGCTGCTGGCTGGACTATATTTGGATAATTTGGATTCTATGTCAGTCGCCGGGCCTATAGATGGTTCGGAATTCTAATCTAATTTCACCAAAGCCAAATAGTATTCCCGACTTATATAATTATATTATAGCTGACTGTTATTGAGACTACTCTAATGCACAAACAGGCTACTTCGTTGTTCGTGGGCTAAATCACTAAAGCAAGCAAGGCTGTGATTCGATGTACCACGGCAATCCTATGATTAGACTGTACACTCAACAAACGTTGATAGAACTAGACTGTGTTTGCATTCTTGCATTGAACATTGTTCATCGATATGAATTAAATCTACTAGAGGCAGCTGACTTTAACAAAGTGCGCTCATATTTTTAAAAGAACTCCTTGACTTTCCTGCGAGCCTAGTACTTTTTATCTTATCTATTCAGTTCGAGTTATGCGCGCCGTTTGTCGATAATATTGTGGCAATCAATAATAATAATTACATAGCTGCATATAAACCGTATTATTCTTGTAAACCATATTTTTTACGGTTTACAAGCGTTAACTGCCAGTCTTAATTATTTCACCTAAACTACCGCCACGTGCAAAAGTATTAGGCACCCTATAGTAATGTCAGTTTTAGGGTGATTGAGCATAGGGAATGTAAAGAAAACAAAACATATGATTACTAAGATTTATTATAATAAAATAATTAATATTTTGTCGGTCCACCTTTGGATTTAATGACAGCAGCCACTCTTTTTGGCATTGACTCTACCAGCTTAAAACATTCCTCTTGGGATATCTTTTGCCACTCATGCTTTAACGCGGCGAGTAGTGTTTGCTTGTTGCTTATCGAGTGTCTACGGATATTTTTCTTCAAAATAGACCAAATATGTTCAATAGGATTGAGGTCCGGTGATTGTGGCGGCCAGTCCAAAAGATCTATTCCATTTTGAGCCATCCATGCCATAGTGTGTGCTGACTTGTGGCAAGTGGCGTTGTCCTGCTGGAATTTTACGCCGTCGGTGTTTGTATCACCAAAAATCTGTGTAACAGACGGTGCTAGAGCTGTTTCCAGAACTTCTGTGTATTTGGTGCTATTCATTCGCCCCTCACACAACATCATTTCGCCCACTCCATCGGCAGCAACCACATAACGTTTCACCTCTTCGTGTTTACTGCGAGCCTAATACTTTTTATCTCGAGTTCTGTACTAACTGATGCTCAGCTGTCCCGCATTGACGTGTTGTATAGTTAATTAGTTTTAGGTATTTCCAAGAACCCGGATGTCTAAAGCTCACAAATAACTTTCAAAATGTACTTAAAGCTGTAGACGCTCCAGAACCAAAATGTGCGTTGCATAATGTGGTCTCCATACAACACTACAATACTCCAAGATGCTCCTTACCAAACTATTCTACAACAAAATTTTAGTTATGCTTTTGCCTTGGTATTTCGCAAAACTGTGAGGTACGAAAGTAATATTTTATCAAATATAGACGTTCCCAAGTTTATCGTTACTGCGCCGCCCCTGTGGGTCGTAGCGTAATGTTATATAGCCTATAGCCTTCCTCTATAAATAGGCTATCCAACACTAAAATATTTTTCAAATCGAACCAGTAGTTCCTGAGATTAGCGCGTTGAAACAAACAAAATCTTCAGCTTTATAATATTAGTATCGATTACAACTAAATCTCTAATTGTGTCTTGCTCTTTGATTTCTTGGTTACTTATGAAATAATGTGTATTTATAATAATGAGTTTTCCGGAAAATTTTAGATGGTTACATTTTTTGCGTTAAGTTTCATTTTATTATAGCTACACCATTCGATAACTCGGTTTATGTCTAAAGCAGTCAGACATAACATAAATAACGGTCACAACAAGAGCATTTATCATCAGTCATATTAATGAGCTTTTAAATGACACAATTTGTCGGGAGCTTATCTAAAAGTCGTTAACGGGCTGATAAACTGACAATATTTTTCACTACACTTGACAAAGCAATTAGTATTATTACTACTGAATAAAAAAATATATAATTTCACCATATTATAAGGTCATTAAAAAGATATGCCTTTATAAACCAGAAAGGATAGCATTTTAACGATGTAAGAATGATAAAAATCGGTTTAGTAGTTTCGGAGTTTATCGATCATAAAATAATCTTTCCTCTTTATAATATAAGTAAAGACTTACCCTATTCACAGAATCAAAAGGTTAGTCTTTATTAACTGACCTCAAATTTCCCAATTAACCCACGAGCCTACTGACTAATATACTTTCACCTGCATATCACCAGGTAACACCCTGTACGGCCACCCATCCAGGTCATTAGCCGCGGCGTCTGCGCTTCGTCACCCTGACCGTGATATTGGGGCAGGTCGTAACGTAAACTTGTACGTTGATAGAAACCAGATACGTTATGTCCGGCTTCCGAACTCACACTGTAATAACTTTGGGTTTTAGATATTAGATCTTTCTACCAATATTCTAAGAATAGCAGCGATGGCCTAGTGCAGTGGTCGGCAACTTGCGACTCACGAGCCGCATGCGGCTCTTTGACTCCTCGGCTGCGGCTCTTCCAGGAAATGTTAAGTGCAGACACGGAATATTATCTACTAGCTTTTGCCCGCGGCTTCGCTCGCGTTAATTTAGAATTTGATAATCAATTCGGGTTGTACTCTGCTTGTAATAATACATATAATTCAATCATCATTCGTAAGACACGTGGCGCCATCTATTATCATAAGAACGTTATTGTTGTTTTCCTCGGGAACAGTATTTTTTTTTCGGGATGAAAGGTAGCCAGTGTCCGTTTCTGTGCACTTGACAACGTATATGCAAAATTTCAGGATGATTGGTTCAGTGGTTTAGGCGTGAAAAGGTAACAAACAAACAAACTTATTTTCGCTTTTATAATGGGAGGCCAGCAGTTTAATACACGGCTGATAATATTCTATTTATGAAATATGGTGAAAACGTATTTGCATATAACTAGTATTGATTGAAATAGAAATGCCGTCGGCTGGGTAGGCCAAGGAAACCCTGGCACGATGATCTGGTCATATTTTTAAACGACTGGCAGGTCGAAGCTCTAAATAATAATAATAATAATATAATAATATTCTACCACATACACACAACACCGTCTAGCCCAAACTAAGCAGAGCTTCTACTATGGGTACTAGATAATGGATAAACATACTTATATACTTTTCTTTTTTTGTAAATACATACATATTATACATAAAAACACCCAGACCAAGACAAACATCCATGTTCATGCACACAAATGTTTGACTTGTGCACAAAATTGTTTGAAATAGAGGGACCGTTGGAGAAATATAAGGGAGACCTTTGCCCAACAATGGGATAGAATAAGAAGAAAAATTGTTTGATTGAGAGCACACTTAAATTAAATTATGAATCGTATATGAAGGTTTTGACTAAACGGCTTGTGTAATGGTTTAGGATTGCCTCTGCAGTGCCTTACGGAGTGTTGTAGATTCGAATCCCAAACCGAACAAAAATTCATTTATTAGTAGAGCCTCGCTGATTTCAGCATGAATGGGCCGGCTCAAACGGTGAAGGACTATCCTCTCATACAATATCGACGTGAAATAGCAATATTCCTACTGTTGTTTCGGTCGGTGAGTGAGAGTGCCGGAGGCCCAATCACCTTCTTCCCCCTTTTGGCTCCTTCTCCTTCCCACTTCCTTTCCTAAAGGGTCGGCAACGCGCAAGTGATGCCTCTGGTGTTGCAGGCGTTCATAGGCTACGGTGACCACTTACCATCAGGTGAGCCGTATGCTTGTTTGCAAAATAGGTAGTGTAAAAAAAAATTTGGTCCATATAGTTGTTTCGAGTCTGGATGTCCTTTGCCTGTTTGGTTAAACGTTTGTAAAGTCTGCGACATAGGGATTATTCCTATTGCGGGATTTGCGAGTATTATGGGTCAAGTCAGTCATCAAGGTGACTACTTAACTACTGCATATCCGATCTAATTATCTATTCACAAATGAGTAATTCTTCTCATTGTACTGAACGGTATAAGATGAGTCACAGTCATGTTATGTAATGGCGCAGAGGTGTTGGATGCTGTGAGTCATCCTGACTCACCGACCACAGTTCAATACGATGCGGTCAATTAATGTTTATCGATCCAACGATACTGCAGTTTATGGACAAAGGGAACTGCTAAATTGGATGACGAACAAAGGATTTATTAGTTAACGTCACGCTTTTATACTTAGCAGGGTAGACAGAATTGTAGCTATATTTGTTTTGTTAAGTATAGTTTGCGCGATGTTAAAAAGCTCACTCAGCACAGACCTCTTCTCAGTGTGAGAATGGCTAGATCATCGTCTACCACGCTAGCTCAGTATGGGTTGGCGACTTGACATATCTTAGAGAATATCATGGAGAACTCTCAGACGTGTAGGTTTCGTCACGATGTTTTTCTAAAGGAATTGTTAAGCGTTCACGCCTTAACAACTTGAGCGATCATCATGAATCCTATATATTTAGCATACAATTTGTCAGGGTTACAGAAAAGGACATAGGTTAACTTTAATGCAGAAAAATGTACTGTTTCCGAGGGATAAAACATTGGTAAATCTGGGTTAATGTGAGCGAAGCCGTGGATAAAATCTAGTCTACAATATTAGCTAGGATAGCTGGTGAAGTTCGTTAATACCTCTCTGCCTACCACTTCAAAGATATATAATAATATCAGCCCTGTATTAAACTGTCCCACAGCTGGGCACGGGCCACTTCTGAGTGTAAGAAGGATTAGGCCATAATCCACCACGCTGGCCCAGGGCGGGCTGGCAGACTTCACATATCGCTGGTCCAATATTACAAGGTTCTATGTAACATTTTTGGAAAAAAATAGTTATGAATATTGCATGGTTCTATATGTCATTCCTTTTTGTTTAGACTAATTTAGTAATAGATGGAAGCACTTACCACCTCACAATATTAAATCGCACATAGTTCTAAGTTACTTTTTAAGTTATTTTTACTGATATGCAAATTTTAAACCTCATTTCCCCAAAGTTAAAAAATAAACATAGAACCTTGTAATAGTAAGCCAGCGATATCTTAGAGAACATTATTGAGAACTCTTAGACATGCCTATTTCCTCACGATGTTTTCCTTTACCGTTAAAGCAAGCGATAATTAACTAATTAATACGTACATAACTTCGAAAAGTTAGCGATGTAGGCATGACTATTATTACAAAAGCATGTTCACAAAATGACCTTGTATTTCTTAGTAAAGCAATACACAGCTGCAATTGTGCTGATACTGCTACATAATGCAATCGCTCTGACTCAAATATGCATTCTTACATAAAGGTTGCCTGACTCATGCTAACAGTTGTAAAAACTGTGTTTCGTATTTAGGAGGTCGGCAGAGCTATTATGACAAATAAAAATGGTCTATGCTGTCTGTGTGGCCTCGGTTTGATGCTCAATTCGGCTACTACACTAACTATATTCCAAATGCATACTGAATTTAAAATGAAAAAAAAAAACAAGTTAATAAATAATTTTTTTTCATATTTTTGCTCTTGCGTATAAAAAATAAACTAACTATATTTCAAATGCATACTAAATTTCGAATATAGTTAGTTTATTTTTTATACGCAACAGCAAAAACATGAAAAAAAAAATATTAGCTTATTTTTTTTAAAGGTTACTTGCAATTTGGGTTTCAAATTTACCCCTTCAGATAAGCTAGAATGTTTGTATTAGGAGTGACTTTACGTCAGTAGTGCAATTGTTGGGAATCGAACCCGCGACTTCTCGGTCGCAAGACCAATACCTTATCCATTAAGCTACCGCCATATATAGGCATAATTGTGCAAACAGTATCAAAATTTGTTGTAAAATAAAAGAGTAATTAATATTTTTTTGGGTACCTATAGGAAAAGTGGCGCTGTAGTGGGGATTTATCGACAACGAGTATACGAAATTACATGATGATCGGTCGAGTAGTTAAGGCGTGAAAGCGCAACAAACAAACTCATATTCACATTTATAGTATTCATTAGGATAATATCAACTGCACTGATGGCATAGTACTGTAGTTTCGATACCCAAAGGGGACAAAAATCTGAGTAACCAATGATTAGTTGTTTCAAGTTTGGGTGTTCTCCGTGTCCGTTGTTTGAATGTTTGTAAAGTCCCCTGTGACACAGGAATTATTCACACACAGGAGTTATCTTTTTAAAATTCATACATACGTACTATCGACTCCAGCGACGGATGACCACTCCTAAGGTTAAAATCGCATAGCAGGCCAACACTTGGTACCCGTAGCCGTGACACGCCCCTTTCTTTGTTTGAGTTTTTTTACACTTTACATTTGTTTACTGATTCTAAGGCGATACAAACTCAACTGGTCAACATGTGCAAGCGAAAATTTTTCTGAAATGGTCATCCGTCGCTGGAGCCGATAGTACATAGATTTACGCCTGTTTCCCAGAGGGGTGGGCAGACTACGGATTGCCTTTTGCTACGATCCTGACACACTTCTCTGGCTTCATTCACTTTCATCACATTCCTCATACACGCCCGTCGGTTCAAGGGTGCTCTTAACCTGGCCTTTGTCCATCCTTTTAAAAACTAATAGATATGTAAAGTCTCATTGACATGGTGACAGTTCAGTGACAATTGAAGCAAATGCCGTGCTATCTTTGTCTTACTTAACGAATTAAACAAGGATCGCATGATATTTGTATCAAGTGGCAATCTGTATTCTCTGCTTACCCCATAAATAATGTGCAGATGTATTTCCACGTGTCATATATTACAAGTAAACGAAACATGAATCGACAATAATTCCATAGCCATCATCTAAATCAATAAAATCCCCAACATTTATCACACGGAAAAAACTTACCAAAAACAAGTGCACCGTCAAGAAACTTATAAATAATACCCGCGCCATATTTCCCCGCATCTGATATTTCTGAACGTATCTATGTCATACGTCACTTCCGCCAGAAATGACGTCATATCTTACGTCGCGCGGATGAAATAAAACGCGATGGGTTACATATTGGTAGGTTAGAAGGGTTTTAGTTTTTTGCGATAAAAAATGGCTATCCGAAAACCCTTTTCTGGAATTTTACCTGAGTTAAAACAATCTTCAGTTATATTGAGACTTTGATTTGTTCGTACACTTACGCTTGTATAGTTTTGAAGATAGGCAGAAGTATTTTGCACATGTATTTCGCCAGCTAGTTTTAGGACCTACGTAATAAGCTAGTTGCCATCTACTGGGCTCATTTGCAAATTTCTATCTACCATTAAGAATTTCATAACAGTTTAACTTGATAATGCTTTGCCACATACAGAATATGCATCCAAGTTTAACAAACAGAGCTGAACGTAAATAGTTGTAAATAAAATAATTAAAAATTAAAAGTAAGTCCAATTGATGTTAAGCTCTTACTTAACGTTAATTTGGATAAGAACTTAGGTTCTTGCTTTTACAAACAGTTAAGGTAGACTTAACTACATTATTACACAGTCATAAAAAAAATATCGTTCTTTATCAAAGTCAAAAAGTCAAAGTCAAAATCATTTATTCACTTAGATCACAAAGTGACACTTATGAACGTCAAAGGTGTTAGTGAGTTTGTTACATTTACTGAATTTACATTTATGTTAGTTGCAAGGTTCAGGCAAAAGGTTGTGCCTATGAGAAGATACCTGCAAGAAACTCAAGGCCACTCTTTTAAATCGCCACTTAATTATAATTTCAGTATTTTACAACTCATTTATGTACCAGGTGTTGCAGTCATATCGCAGCAAAAAGGAAAATCCACAACATACTTTCTCCTGTTACGCGAGCATTATTTAGCAGCGATATCCTAGTGGGGTATGCGACGCAAAGGTCTTCAGTTCGTTCCCAAGGCACACAACTGTGACATTTCGAAGTTATAAGTCACAGTGGAGAAAAACATCTTGAGGACACAGGCATATTGTCACCTATTGAGTAGCAGCGGACCAGACATATCTAAAAACTGTTGTGTGCCACAGGTTAAGTTCTCATAATGTTCTCAAAGACATGTGCAGACCCGTACTGCCAGCGTAGTGGACTATGGCCTAACCCTTCTCACACTGAGAAGAGGCTCGTGTCCAACAGTAGGACAGTTTAAAACAGTGCTGATATTATTATTATTGTACCTTATCTTATCTTATCTTATGGGGGGCCAGTCAGTGCAGACCGGCGACACTTCGACCCAGTGGGATCTTTTGTGTCGACACTCTCCCAATAACGACTGCCATAGATGTTCATGGCAGCCGGGACCAACGGCTTAACGTGCTTTCCGAGGCACGGAGCAGGCGATAATTGTCAATCAATACGCACATAATTTCGAAAAGTCATATAACTTCCAAAAGTCAGAGGTGCGCGACGTGGGTTCGAACCCGAGACCCTCTGCATTGCAGTCTGTTGGTCTCCCCACTGAGCTATCGCTACCATTATTGTACCTTACATTACTTTTAAGCAGATGTTTTTTTAAACATTACGCTCCGGAACAAAGGCTGTTAGCTGTCCTTGCTAACTTATTGGTTCCAGGTGAAGTGCTCCTCAATGATACTTTACTACAAATGAACTTGGAAAAAGCGCCGACGGTTTTAAAGACAAACGTACAAATAGCGAAGTTATTGCCGAAGGAATACTGTTCCAATGTAATGTATTCTGGGGCGCGTGCGCGTTGTATCACGGGTTTAGTGCCGGTCCTTGTATTATTTCTACAAGTACAGATAGATCAATGCAAGGCACGAAAACACGACGCATTTATAGTGTACTAGATGTATCCGCGGTTTCACCCGCGTTTATCGTTACTGCGCCGCCCCCGTGGGTCGTACCGTGATGGTATATAGCCTATATAGCCTTCCTCAATAAATAGGCTATCCAACACTAAAATAATTTTTCGAATCGAACCAGTAGTTTCTGAGATTAATTAGCGCGTTCAAACAAACAAACAAACAAACTCTTCAGCTTTATAATATTAGTATAGATTTGCCCGTGGTTTTGCTCACGCAAATGCAGGTTAGGTTAAAAACAGTACTTTTCTATGACGTGTTTGACTTGTGAACACGGTTGCTGAATAGCAACCGAAACGTCGGGGGAAGTGTTAACTTAAACATAAATAGTTTAATTAATTTAAATTGCTTAAATTGAAGTAAACTTCAATAATAGCAGTGTCATAGTTCAAAACTGTGCAATAATAGCTTTTGCTCGCGGCTTCGCTCACGTAAAAGTAAGTTAGGTTTAAAAATATAGCCTATTTTACTCGGTGATAATATAGCTTTAAAATGGTAAAAGAATTTTTAAAATAGGTTGGATAGTTTCCGAGATAAAAACTTACAAACAAAAAAACCAAAACTTTTATCTTTCCTCTTTAAATATTAGTATAGAAAAGTGTTATATTGTCTTACGTTCACGCGGAAGTTATACATTGAAATTAAATGACTTTATAGGGATTTTATCGCGTTGTTTACACTTTATAACATAGTTTTTACAATTATGTGATAAAGCATTAAATAAGCAACGCCATAAAATCCCTATAAAATCGTTTAATTTCTATAGAAAAGTGTTTTAAAATAAACAACGCGACAAAATCCGTAAAACGCAGTTTTTTTTAATAATAATAATATTCTATCACATACACACAACACCATCTAGCCCGCCGCTAAGCAGAGCGTGTACTATGGGTACTAGACAATGAATAAACATACATATATACTTATTTTATAAATACATACATATAATACATAGAAACACCCAGACCAAGACAATCATCCATGTTCATGCACATAAAGTTTGACTTGTGCGGAAATCGAGCCACGCCTGAGGTCGCCTCAGGCGTGGCAGTCGGTTACACTGACCACTACGCAATCGAGGCCGACAAAAAGAAAGAAAGACTACTTCCGTTCTAGGAATAATTCCTGTGTCGCGGGAGACTTTACAAACATTCAAACTACGGACACAAAGAACACACAGACTCTGTACAACCATTCGAATTCCAGTTCTCGTGTCGTACGACAATGGGACTGTACGCGTACGTGTTAGCCCGTCCCGTCATTACACGTCCGTCTACTTCCTCACGCGCACCTCGCTGAGCAGGGTGAGCAGGAACTAATTGATGTACAACCATTTGTATACTTTTTAAATTAAACACAAATGGAGCATGCTTCGGACGCTACGAGAAAGAACGTGGCAAGCTATTTATTACGAAAGCTAATTAAATAATTCTCGCGATACTCGAAAGGGGTATGGAGAGGTGTACCAGCCCTGTATTAAACTGTCCCACTGCTGGGCACGGGCCTCTTCTCAGTGTAAGAAGGGTTAAGCCATAGTCCACCACGATGGCTCAGTGCGTCTTGGCAGACTTCATATATCTTCGAAAACATCATGGAGAATTTAAGACATATAGTTTGCTCACGATGTTTCCCTTCACCGTTGTAGCGAGCAATAATTAACTAATTAATACGCACTTAACTTGGAAAAGTCAAAAGTGCATGAATGTCTTGCGATCGGACTTAAGACCTCTGCGTAACAGTCTAGGGCATGGCCTTAGCGCTATAACGCACTAGCGGTTAACCATTGGACCGGCTGGCCGCTTTTCCAGTTTAATATGCAACCGCTTGTGATTGTACGCACTTAACCGCCTCAAAATCACAAGCGGTTGCATATTAAGCTGGAAAAGCGGCCAGCCGCTCCAGCGGTTAACCAGTAGTGCATTTGCTACTTTAGTGTGAGAACAGTGTGGTGGACTATGCCCTAACCCTTCTCAGTGAGAAGGTTTAGGCCATAGTCCACCACATTAGCCCAGTGTGGATTGGCAGACTTCACATTCTTCTAGAATATTATGTAATCCCAGACATGAAAGTTTACTCACGACGTTTACTTCACCGTTAAAGCGAACGATATACAACTATTTAATGGTGATGCCTTATAGCGTTACGTTGCGTTGTCGCAGCGTCGACGTTGCGTTGTTTTCCATATATTTTTGTGACATATCACTTTAATGCGTTGCGTCGTCGCACGCGACGTTTTAACGGATCGACGAATGAGAAACGAAGCGGAGGGCAGGGTGCTGCGCTGCGCTGTCGGAGCTTCAGTGCGATGACGGACAGTGTTCCGTTCCATTGTGAAATGAAGACTGAAAACAGTGCGTGCGTCGCGTTTTTGCGCTTCGACGTCGTGCGAGCGTCGCTGCGAGGACCAGCGCAGATGTGGCATACAATGCGTTGATCCGTTGCGACGACGCAACGCTATGCACTAATGAGGCATCGCCCTAATACGTATGTACCTTCGAAAGCCTTAGTTGTGTGGGATTGTACTCCAGTCCTCTGCGTGACAGTCCAAAGGTCTCCCACTAAGCTATTATTATATATAATATGTAACGGGTATTAATGCCATCATGCGTAATGTTTACCTTTTTTAGGTTTGTCGTTTCGACCAGGTTACACCGGCCGTGGTCACAAGCTGACTGGTGCTGCGATGTCATGTCTCCGTTTTGAGGCCGAAGAATTTTTATTCCCCTCACCTTTAGCATATTTTTGTTTGTCCATGTACCGTCACAAACTACAAGCTCTTATTGTTTACGTAAGGTACAAATAAAATAAAAATAAATTCGATTTAATAGAATCTCGCTTGCTTCAATACCTTCGAAGGGTAGAAGTGTATTAAAGACCGACATTTCGCCAGCTTAATTTAGTTTTAAGACTGCTGTTAATCTGCACTCTGTCCAAACTTGGGCCATATATAGCCTCGGTGGCGCAATAGTAGTGAATGGGGTGGGTCTGCTGTGTTAAGGTTCGACACCCGGATCAAGTAAAATGTTACTAGGCTCTTCTATTAAGAAATTCTCTGTAGCATCATGGAGTCAGCTTATCGCCCTCTACCGAAGACAATTACAAAACATCTTAATAACACTTTCTGTAATGCATGAAGTATCCCGGCCTGGGAACCAAATCCGATACTACATACACTGCAATCGCATTAACTGCGACACGCGTCGAAAATTTATACCAAAATCGATGTCAAGGAATAAATGGAATGTATAATTTAGTGAATAAACTAAATTTAGTCGAAGTTCCTCAGTAATATGGTAATCGCAGTACAAGGAACATTGTGATGTGTTGGCGTTAGAGACTAGCTCAGTCGGGTTAACTAATCTAACTAATACGTTTATGTGTCTAGGATTTACTTAAACGTGTGCGTCCACGTTTCATATTACGTAGTATGCTTATAAATCTTTGCGACGTAAGCATAAGTTAAACAAGCTAGATTAACTGCATTTGAGAGAATACAGTTAAGATGACTCTAAATCGCAATGCGATGAGAATTAATGAAACAAGAAAAATAATATGACAAAATATTAAGTACTTAGTAGAGCCTCGCTGATTTCAGCTTGAATGGGCCGGCTCGACCGTGGAAGGACTACCCTCTCACAGAATATCGACGTGAAATAGCAGTATTCCTACTGTTGTATTTCGTTCGGTGAGTGAGATTCCCGGAGGCCTAAACACCCTCTTTCTCCCTTCCTGCTCCTTCTCCTTCCCACTTCCTTTCCTTAAGGGTCGGCAACGCGCATGTGTTGCCTCTGGTGTTGCAGGCGTCCATAGGCTACCATATACCATCAGGTGGGCCGTATGCTTTAAAAAAGAAAAATAATAAAAATAATAGTCTGTGGCTACGATACCGATTTGGTTTATAATATACTAACTTTTGCCCGCGGCTTCGCTCGCGTTAATTTAGAATTTGACAATCAATTTGGGTCGTACTCTGCTTGTAATAATATAATTCAATCATGATTCGAAAGAAACGTGGCGCCATCTATTATCATAAGAACGTTATTGTTGTTTTCCTCGGGAACAGTACTTTTTTCGGGATGACAGGTAACCTATGTCCGTTTCTGTACACCTGACATCGTATATGCAAAATTTCAGGATCGGTTCAGTGAAAAGGTAACAAACAAACAAACTCATTTTCGCTTTTATAATATTAGTTAGGATGTACATACAAGAAGGGTTGTAAACTTTTCAGCGTTTACGTTATGAAATTGCATTCTGCTACTAAAATTATAAAACTGATGATGACCTGATGACAGTGATGACTATTATATCTTCGATGAGTCGAACTCTAGACCTCACACCATAGGTTTTAATTTTAAGTGCAAACACAGTCACAGGATTGTAACAATACATTAATTATTACCATCGCATTATAGACAACATTTTTATAGTAGGTACCAAACTTCTCCTTAGCCTTTATTATTCCCAAGTCACTTGGGGTCGGCTTTCTAGTTTAACCAGATTTGACTGGATATCAGTTTTTACACGGAGCGACTGCCATCTGACCTCCGCAACCCGAAGGCTAACGATACCCTAAAGCTAGCTCATTATCAGGATATTAGAGGGCACTGACTTCCCAATAACGACTGCCATAGATGTTCATGGCAGCCGGGACCGACGGCTTAACGTGCTCTCCGAGGCAAGGAGAAGGCGATAATTGTCAATCAATACGCACATAATTTCCAAAAGTCATACAACTTCCGAAAGTCAGAGGTGTGCGACGTGGGTTTGAACCCGAGACCCTCTGCATTGCAATCTGTTAGTCTCCCTACTGAGCTATCGCTGCTGCTGCAGTAGGTACCAATGTGGTATTTATATCACAACGAATCCTCACATGGAACAAATTTTGGGTCTGTGTGGTGTTAACTGTGTCCGTGGCTTGTTTGTAAAGTGGGCGACACAGGAATTAACCCTAGACCGCAAACTATCTCTAAAGCTATTAGTAAAAAGAAAAAACTTCTTGACAAAATAAAATAACAAATACCAAATATTACTAAGGCCTAATTATGTGTACTAGCGGTCGGCTAGTAGTCAAAATTTGACCAAAATTCCTAAGCTTGCTATTTTGTTTTTTTTATTACATATAAATAAGGTACAGGTAACCATAGTTACAAAGAATTGTATGACGTCAGACGAACAATGCCGAAATACTACGAACGCGATTCGACTGCGTGTGTCAAATGCATGGATGTGTGCGTGTAGTGTTTTTTCATTAATTTAATGTATTTCTAATGCATATTTTATAAAAATATTAGGATTCGCCCCTCCTTCTCCATATATGCCAAATTTCATATTCCTCCGTCCGCGCAATTTTCGTAAAAAGGGGTACAAAGTTTTAGCTTCACGTATTAATATATAGATACTTTGCCTAACCGAACCAGTTTTCAGGCGAACTTAAAAACTGACCATTCAACGCAACACTACGCCACAAACTTCGTATAATTTCCGATGCGTGTGTGGCTAACAACTCTGCCTATTATTTGAAGCATATAACCACGTGATGTTATGTGTCTCCCCCACAATGCAGTAGGTAGTTAATAAAACAATTTTCGCTTGTATTTCGCTCGGTAGCGTGACAATCGAATCAAATTGGCTCGATTTGCGTCCAAGCGATAAATTCTACGTTTTCATCAGTGCTATTGTTGCTCAATAGTGAAGCGGTTTTATCGATATATTTGTGTTATTTAAGATGGTGAACATTTGTACTCATGGTTAACGGTTACCGTCGACTATTGACGCTTTCAATCCCAAAGTCTTTGGAATCTTTTTGTTCTTTCTTCTACCGTCTGTTAGGTGGTATCGTGGTTGAAATTTCAGGTCAAAGCTAGTACGCTTTGACATAAAGCTATATTGAAGCTTATTGCAACTGATAAGTCTCTAAACCTTAATTGTGATACCGTACTAGGCTAAGTTTGAATGTAAATTTTTAGTTTAACTTTTCTATTTCTTCTTTCTTTTTAATTTAATATTAATTTATTTAGAGTTTTTTATTTAATTTTTGTGGCGAAAGTTTTATTTTTGTTTGATGTGGTTGCCTGTAAGTGAATGAGTACAAGGCATGTTTGTAATTATTATTTAAAAGTAGGAAATGTGTATCATTTGTTGGCGATCCAAATAAGTAAATAAACCTTAAGAAACGGGGTATCATGGGCAGCGATAGTAAATGCGAGTGTTCAGCTTCGATTCCGTAGGATTTGTGAATTTTATTGAGATTTCCGCCCAAAAATTTGTTAGTAGCATCGCGAAGTGTTATAGTAGGCTCTCTTAGGACCTAAATCTACAGATATTAAAATGTGGTCATAATACATCTCTGCCAACTCGAATATATGCATGCCTCTTTAATATCGATAAAACCAATTCCCAACACAAAACCCCTCGACATAATTCGTAAACATTTTACATCGATTGTAATCACCTCATTATCACAATCGACTACGTACATCCCTACGGCATTACCGCCGTTGTAAACTTGATTCAAAATGTCCGCCTCCCCTACAGGAAGCGGGAAACTTTTACAGTATTAATATAATATCTATTTTAAAGGCTCTCTTTACATCTCCTTTGTAATTTGCACTGAGGTAAAATGGGACTTTTAAGACTTTGAGGGGTTGTCCATTAGTGTAAAGTGACGGGTATACGATCAATTTTAGTAAGGCACAATGGGATTGGCCTGGAGTAGATTGATAGAGGAAGTACCTTAATAATGACTGGGACGGCGCAATGGTTTAATTGGTCATCTCGCTGCTCGTTAAAATATACTATAGTTATGCCGAGTCTGGGTAGTTTTTAAGCCTGATGTTTGAATATTTGTAAAGTCTCCCGTGCCAAGCTTGATTCCTAGAGCGGGAGTCATTTATATTCGCATTTAAAATCTGGCAAAATATAGCGATAAAATCGACATGACACCTAAAGGATAGTTGGCAAAATGTGGGTTTATACACCTCTGGTTTCCCCTTCTCGAATACACGTAAGTATAATATGTATGTACGTATATGCAGTTTCAACACAAACAAAATGAGTCAGAATTACAGACATAATTTACAATTACCACATACGAAACTTAATTTGAATTATTACTCAGAAATTGCTTTATCAAGCTAAACAACCAAAGCCTTAATTGCTTTACACATTTCCAAAAACATGGCACAATTTTAGCTCAATCAAAATATATTTCGCTAAACAATTTGACTTAGTAATTGCACTTGATACACTTCCAAAAACATGGTTAACGATTTTAACAGAATCTAAATGTATTTTGGTTATTACTTTGACCCTTTGTTAGTCAAATTCGAAACCGAATTCCGCTAACGCGGAATTCGCTTCATACTTACAGCGGCAGCGTTAGCAGTGGTAACAAGATAAGAAGGGCTTCTGTAAAATTGTCTTCGTCGTTGTCAGAATTCTTTAGAGAAGACCATCAAAAATGTGTGTGTCTTTCTTTATACGAATAATATTGTTGAACGGAGTGCGTACCGTCGCAGTATTTAGAGCATGAAATGACATGCCGCTAACAGCGATGAGGGCTGTCACACTCAAGTTAAGCGTGTTACGAAATTCTGTTGTAATTTAATGTTTTAAGTTTAACATTTGGTATGTAAGGTGATGAAAAAACTTTATAGTAAGACTAGCTGTTACCTGCGACTTCGTCCGCGTAGATTTTAACTAATAAGTGTTTGTCGCCGCGGAACACAACTATATTTCTCTGCCCAAGTTACTTAAATGGCGTAGTTTTTATAGTGGAAAGATAGATAATAGCATGGCTTACTCAAAAACAACATTTAAATATGCGTCGTTAGATTACACGCTGTCACAGAATGCGTAAGAAAAATAAAGATTCACAGCTCCTCCCCCGTAGGTGATAGCGTGATAATATGTAGCCTATATGTTGACCCGACCTGTTAGTAATATTCATGCAAAATTTGAAGTAAATCCATGCAGTACTTTTTGAGTTTAGCCCGGACATACATACAGACAAACAGACAAAAATTCAAAAAACCATATTTTTGGCTTTGATATCGATGGTAGATCACGCCCCAAGTATTCTTTTAAAAAAATATACAATGTACAGTTTTGACTTTCCTACGATTTTATTATATGTATAGTAAGATTAATAAGTTGTATGAAAATGTTTAAAACGTTATTATTGTTTTCCTCGGGAACAGTAATTGTTTGCGGGATGAAAGGTAGCCTATGTCCGTTTCTGTACACCTGACAACTTATGTGCAAAATTTCAGGATGATCGGTTCAGTGGTTTAAGCGTGAAAAGGTAACAAAGAAACAAACTCATTTTCGCTTTTATAATACTAGCTTTTGCGCGCGGCTCCGCCCGCGTGGTACATCCATCAATACAAAGTAGCCTATGTCCTTCCCCAGGTTTTAAACTATATCTGTACCAAATTTCATCTAAATCGGTTGAGTGGTTTAGCCGTGAAAAGGTAACAGACAGACAGACAGATAGAGTTACTTTCGAATTTATAATATTAGTAAGGATTAGTTAGGATTAGGATTTAGAAACTGTTACACTACTACTATTAAAATTTACGGCCTTTTAAGCTATTTAAATTATTAAAGCTATATTTTTATGTAGCAACACTTGCCTCGACGTTTTGTTTGCTTTTCAGCAGCCATGCTAACAGGGAGAATAACTGTTTGCACAATAAGATCTGTCTTACTCATGTCCTTATTAAAAGGCCGGCAACGCACTTGTGACTCCTCTGGTGTTGCGGGTGTCCATGGGCGGCGGTAATCGCTTACCATCAGGCGATCCGTCTGCTCGTTTGCCCCCTAATCCTTAAAAAAAGTTTGTGAGGATGTTAGGTTTATGTTTACTGCTCGAAAACCACTAAACAGATTTGGATGAAACGTGAACACAATGATCACAGATAAACCATACTCTGGACTAATAGATAACATACTTTTGATCGATTAATACGTCAAATAGAAATCATCAGCAACAACTACCTAGTTATTTGAAAATAAAAAGACAACAATTGTTTTATTGTCATACTGTGGATAATTCGTATGTGACAAGGAGCAAACGAACAAAGAACATCTAGAATCTAGACTCATCCAGCTTTGAGATAACATCAATATCGTACTTCAAGAAAACTAAAGTTTCTTTTTTAACCCTTTAACCGCTTACGTCGGATTAATCCGACAAATATTTTCGTGTCCATTTCGCCAGCGTCGTATATTTCCGACCAGATACCACAGCTCGTTTAATCTGCTCTTTAATTTAATTTCTATCACAAAAATGTTTATACTGTGTAAATGGATAATTAAGTGATCATTTACAATTTAATACACTTTAGTCTCGTAATTAGAAGTCCTAAAATTAAGTATTTATTTTTGTAAGTATTTATTTTTGATTCACTGTGTCGGGCGTTAGGGGCACGACAACTGTTATGAAGTGGGGCGGTTAAAAGGTTAATCATAACTCACATTTTGTTGCGCAGTCGAGTGTTATAGTAGTCAGTGGCAGCCCTGCCGGTCTGCGTTTACGATGTAAATGTGATTCAGTTAGTATATTGTCGAGCACCATATTATGTGATGCGTCTACCAATTCAGATGGTTGGCGTTGAGAGATTTACTTGCGCACATAACTACATACTCCATTTTGTTATACACATCTTATCTTATCTTATCTTATGTGGGGGCCAGTCATTGCAGACCGGTGACACTTCGACCCAGTGGGATCTTTTGTGTCGACACTCTCCCAATAACGACTGCCATAGATGTTCATGGCAGCCGGGACCAACGGCTTAACGTGCTTTCCGAGGCACGGAGCAGGCGATAATTGTCAATCAATACGCACATAATTTCGAAAAGTCATATAACTTCCGAAAATCAGAGGTGCGCGACGTGGGTTCGAACCCGAGACCCTCTGCATTACAGTTTGTTGGTCTCCCCACTGAGCTATCGCTGCTCTTGTTATACACGTACTAACAGGGGTATAGGCAGAAATATTATAGTTAATTTCTTACTTTATGGCCCAGACATAATAATGTCCTCCGGGCGGAATTTCGGTCACGGCGGCCAATCTTAACGGAGATTGGCCATCTGCGCAGGATATATTATAGTGCACAAGTATGTGCGCAAACACAAGTGCACTCTCTGTTCCCTAAACCCTCATGATCCGATCGGACGGTAACCCGACACGAACGGAGAGAGATCAGGCGCAGGACCAACAGCTTTACGTGCTTTCCGAGGCACGGAGGTGTCTGACACCGCCAACTTCCTAACTCCGGGCTTGTATTGAGATTTCTAAACAGAAAAACTCAATATCTTTTTGTTGGCCCGACCCGGGATTCGAACCCGAGACCTCATGCACAGCAGTCGCATTCACTACCGCTGCGCCACGGAGGTAGACATAATACTTTTTCATTGAGTCTGCTGCCCGTTTGAAGTCAGTCAAAAATCTTTATTACCATAGTAAATTTGGCGATCTAAAACATACTACATATGTACTTTAAAACGGCTGTATTACACACACCCGTTCAGGATATTCATGTATGTTTGAGTATTAAGTTTACAAGTATTTATTAAACTCGCCACAAGCAGTGCTTGGCTCGCGTCCAAAACGCAAACACTACAAAACTCGAGCTTAAATCTAAATACGGAATCGGTAGCGATCATATTATATTTATCCTAACTAATATTATAAAAGCGAAAATGAGTTTGTTTGTTTGTTACCCTTTCACGCCTAAACTGATCATCCTGAAATTTTGCATATACGTTGACAGGTGTACAGAAACGGACATAGGCTATTCATCCCGAAAAAGTAACTGTTCCCGAGGATAACAATAATAACGTTCTTATGATAATAGATGGCGCCACGTGTCTTTCGAATCATGATTGAATTATATTATTACAAGCAGAGTACAACCCGAATTGATTGTCGAATTCTAAATTAACGCGAGCGAAGCTGCGGGCAAAAGCTAGTATCTATATATAATTGTATATAGAGCTATGGCCTAATGGGAGACCGTTGGACTGTCACGCAGAGGTCTCAAGTTCGATGTCACGCCATGCATCTCTGACTTTTCAAAAGTAATAATAATATGTTTGGTTAATTAATATTCGCTTGGTTTAACGGTAAAGAAAAAAGCGTGCATGTATTCTTCTCCGTGTGAGAAAGGTTAGGTTAGGCACAGTCATGCAAGTTACCTCACGATGTTTCCCTAACGACCGTTTTCAATATCCTATCTCTCTGTGGATTTGTTTACTGGAGATAGACTTTTGACGAATCTTGTATGGAGCTAATGTCAAATACCTATCGCTAGTAACAGATAGATGAGATAGATAGGATATTGAAAACGGACGTTAATCGATAAAGCGAGCGATAATTAACTATTAAATTCGCATAAAACTTCGAATACTTAGGTGTGAGTGGCTCAGGTTAAATAAAATTCGAGACCTCAGCGCGTCAGTGGCTCTAAGGCTATCTAAATCTATTGAGAAGTCAATACTAATCGCCCTACCTAATATTATAAATGCGAATGTGAGTTTGTTTGTTACGCTTTCACGCCTCAACCACTCGAACGATCATCATGAAATTTCGCATACTTGTTGCCAGGGGCACAGAAAGAGACATGGGTACCTTTTATCCAGAAGAAAAAGGTATAGGTTCCCAAGCAAGCGAAGCCGTGGACAAAGCTTAGTAAAAAAATAAAAACGGTATTCTAAATTACTTTGGTTGATAATTACTATACAGTCTAAACCAGAGGTTCCCAGACTTTTTTTCTCATAGATCACTTTCAAAATTTTGCTGGTTCCAGTAGACCCCCTGCAGCTACATTTCTACCATATTCCTTGGCATTCGTATTTATATTGGTGAAGAATCAAACAAATTTGATCAAATCTGTAAGGGCTGAAATTTATTTTTTAATTGTCGTGACTGAAACTACCGCGGTAAGCGAGCTGCCTTTTTTTTTTTAGAAATTATTTACCGAACAATTGGTAGGTTCGAGACCACTGGTACTGAATATGGAATATGCAAGTTTTTACAAGTAACAGTCGCAAGGCAAGCCAACATTTTAGTTCTTCACTATCGGAAGCAAATAAATCCCCGTCGAGTCTCCCGTGGACCCCTGGGGGTCCACCTGAACCCCTGGGGGTCCACCTGGACCACTTTGGGAACCTCTGGTCTAAACTCATAAACAGTTACTCAATTGTTCGTCATTGACCGACACGGGAATCGCATCCAAAATCGGTCATCAATTGACAATCAGTCACACTTTGGAACAATACACAATTGTTTCAATGTCGTATATATATTAATTATGTAGTGATGCGGTAATATTTGAATGTCATAGTCCAAGGTTCGTGTTCAGTCACTGCAAGGATGACGCAGTGGTGAGTAGACACCTCGCTGTTGACGTTGTGTGTCGTGGACTCGATACCGACAAGGGACGAAGAAAATATGAGATCCACAAATAGTTGTTTAGAGCCTGGATGTTCCTTGTGTCCGTGAAATAGGTAATTAGGACTATTAAGAGAGTTGTTTTATCTTATCTAGAGGAAAACCTAGGCGAACGTTTCTCGATCAGATCGGAGGCGTTCTGGACAAAGGCCAGGTTAAAAGCTCCTTGAACCGACGGGCGTGTATGAGGAATGTGATGAAAGCGAATGAAGCCAGAGAAGTGTGTCAGGATCGTAGCAAATGGAAATCCGTAGTCTCTGCCTACCCCTCTGGGAAACAGGCGTGAATCTATGTATTAATGTATCTTATGTGGGGGCCAGTCAGTGCAGACCGGCGACACTCCGACCCAGTGGGATCTTTTGTGTCGACACTCTCCCAATAACGACTGCCATAGATGGCATGGCAGCCGGGACCAACGGCTTAACGTGCTCTCCGAGGCACGGAGCAGGCGATAATTGTCAATCAATACGCACATAATTTCGAAAAGTCATATAACTTCCGAAAGTCAGAGGTGCGCGACGTGGGTTCGAACCCGAGACTCTCTGGATTGCATTCTGTTGGTCTCCCCACTGAGCTATCGCTGCTCTAAGAGAGTTGTTTAGTTTAAAAAGAAGAGTTAGCGCAGTGCCAGTTGCCACATATCTTCGAGAACATGATGGAGAAGACTTAAACATGCAGGTTTCCTCACGATGTTTTCTTTCACAATTAAAGTGTGCGTCACGCAAGGATGGCGTAGTGGTTTAAATGGTCGCCTAGCCACTACCATTGCGCCAAGTGTAGTGGGTTCGAATCCCACACGGGACAAAAATTTGTGTGATCCACAAATGGTTGTTCCAAGTCTGGATGTTCTTTGTGTCCGTTGTTTGAATATTTGTAAAGTCCCCCGGGATACAGGAAATATTCCACGAGTGGGAGTTGTCTTTAGTAAAAAATATATATTTAAACTAGCTGTCCTGACAGACGTTGTTCTGTACACAAGAGAAAAAAAAAACATATCCATCCACCATTCTCGAATCCACTTGAACACACAAAAAGTTTCATCAAAATCGGTCCAGCCATTCAGGAGGAGTTCGGTGACATACACACGTACAGTAGAATTATATATATTATAAAAAGATACGCACATAACTTGGAAAGCTCAGAGATATGCGCCTTGGAATCGAACTTGAGACCTCTGCGTGGCAGTATAACAGTGTCCCACTAGGCTATCGCTGCTTTACCTAATCCGTATCAATTAAATTCACCATATTTGATGTAACAGATTATGTATGGACATAAATAATTAATGCATAATGTGTTTAATCAATTATGTGAACTTTCATTGTGTTAGTAATGTGGTTTTCTGTCATATTAAATATTGTTTAATTAGTTACGTATCATACATTAATTATTAAATTAATTAACGATAAGCTAGGTTGTATTTCAATGGAAGTGTCCGGTTTTGCTAATTATTTGGTGATAGTGTAATTATACACTTTGCTCACTCCTTCAGGGATATAAAAATAATAATTATTATTTATTGACACAAATTAACCTTTTAACCGCTTACTTCACATTAATCCGACAAATATTTTCGTGTCCATTTCGCCAGCGTCGTATATTTCCGACCAGATACCACAGCTCGTTTAATCTGCTTTTTTATTTAATTACGGTGTTTTCTATAAAAAGAAATGTTTATACCTATTGTGTAAATGGATAATTTACAATTTAATACACTTTAGTCTCATAATTAGAAGTCCTAAAATAAGTATTTATTTTTGTAAGTATTTATTTTCGATTCACTGTGCCGAGCGCTGGGGGCACGACAACTGTGATGAAGTGGGGCGGTTAAAAGGTTAAGCTACAATAATTTAGAATTCTCTGACGCCTGCACTAGTAAAAACTGTGTTGCAGGAGCCAGTGTCTTCCCCCTATTAAAAGTTACAAATTATTTTATGTCATTCAACACCATCTAGCCCATACTAAGCAGAGCTTGTACTATGGGTACTAGACAATGGATAGACATACTTATATACTTTTTTTTTGTAAATACATGCATATTAGACATAGAAACACCCTGACCAAGACAAACATCCATGTTCATGCACACAAATGTTTGACTTGTGCGGGAATCGAACCCGCGACCTCAGGCGTGGCAGTCGGTTACACTAACCACTACGCCATAGAGGCCGACACTATATATAACTTATACTATAACTTTTAAACGTAACTTGTGGTTCTTTCTGTGTACTCCAACAACTTACATATATCTTCGAGTGCAGGAAAACTAACTGGCTCCTACACGGTGGTTATATAGCTTGTTAATGGTGGATTGTCTTTTTAAATCGGTTTAGTAGTTCTTTTTGTTAAATCGCGGGTTTGGACATGTAGAAAGAATGGACGAGAAAAGACTGACTAAGAAAGTTTATAAGGTTAGTGTGAATAAAACAGTCGCAAGGGGAAGACCTAGGCGTACGTTTCTCGATCAGATCGGAGACGTTCTGGACAAAGAACAGGTAAGGTGCTCTTACCTTAAACCGGCGAGCGTGTATGAGGAATGTGATGAAAGTGAATGTAGCCAGAGAAGTGTGTCAGGATCGTAGCAAATGGAAATCCGTGGTCTCTACCTACCCCTCAGGGAAACAGGCGTGAATCTATGTATGGATGTATGTATGTCTTAAATCGTTATCACCATAGCTGTTGAAATAAGTAAGAACATCCACTACGAGTACATATGTATGTTATCTATACGTATTTTATTATACAGGCTGATTTTGAAATCATGTAATTCCTTTTAACCACGCATTCTACGGTGATATAGAATAACCTGACCATATTTCTTTTAATAGAATTATTTTTTTGGTAAAATATTTTCACGTTAACCATTTCACGGAAAAAACGGTACGTTTTTTCTGTGAAATGTTTTCCGATAGTCATAGGTATGTTAACCACCTGACACAATCTTAATATTTTATTAATTAAAAAAATATAACATAGCAATAACTGATGTCGTAAATAATAAGGGGCAATAAAAAGGACCGCCCGTTATTATGTACGACATTAATTATTGATATGTTATTTTTTTAATTAGAAAGAAATAAAAATTGCATTGGGTGTTTAACATATGACTATCTGAAACCATTTCACGAAAAAAAACGGTACATTAATTTTTCAAAAAAAAAATAATTCTAATAAAAAATATATGGTCTGGGTTATTCTATACCACCAGTAGAATGCGTGGTTAAAAGGAATTACACGATTTCAAAATCACCCTGTATATTCTTGTGGAAAATAACTCCTTTACAGTGAGTGCATTGGCATTACGATCGTTCACCCTTTGCAACCCAGACGAGTATATATATAAGTATATAATGTCTGTCTGTGCTCTCCAATATTGTAGCTGACAGCGTAACTACGATAAAAGTTTAATTTCTATTAAAGTTTAAAATTGTCTGCTCTAAATTGAATAGAAGCTCTATGTATTAGAAAATGGCGTGGGGTGTACACAGTGTATCTTCTTTATGTTTTGTTGTCTTTGGTTTGGAATCATGTGGATTTAGCCATAGTTTGTGTTGCTACTGAAAATTTCAGTTTTGGAAAATTTCAGGAATTATAATATTGCTCGACCTAGGATTCGAATTTGGACTGTCGACTACTTTGATCTTGTGGCATAACATGTAGGTATCCCCGAAGAGATAGGCAATATATCTCTGCCTATCTATACATAAATATTTCGCTAAATATGGTCTTATATCCTAATTATCATTCATCATTATCTCATTTATACAAATAAATAAAATTGAAATGTCTGTTTGTAATGTCAAAATAACAGCTTTTTATCTAATGCATATGAAAGTATATAAAGTACCTATACGAGAACATATATTTAAAAAATTTTTGTCTGTCTGTTTGTTCCGGCTAATCTCCGAAACGGCTGAAACGATTTTGACGGGACTTTCACTGGCAGATAGCTGATGTTATAAGGAGTAACTCAGAGTACTTAGATTTTAGAAAAAAAATAGGGTACCGCGGAGACAAACACTTTTTAGTTAAAATCTACGCGGACGAAGTCGCAGGTAACAGCTAGTCAATAATATAATATGTAGTATGTATGTATGTAGTATGCAAAATTCCATGATAATTGATCGAGTAGTTGACACGTGAAAGCGTAAGAAACAAACAAACTCACATTTGCATTTATAATATAACTAGCTTTTGCCCGTGGCTTCGCTCGCGTTAATTTAGAATTTGACAATCAATTCGGGTCGTACTCTGCTTGTAATAATATAATTCAATCATGATTCGAAAGACACGTGGCGCTATCTATTAATTATCATAAGAACGTTATTGTTGTTTTCCCCGGGAACAGTAATTTTTTTCGGGATGAAAGGTAGCCTATGTCCGTTTCTGTATACCTGACAACGTATATGCAAAATTTCAGGATGATCGGTTCAGTGGTTTAGGCGTGAAAAGGTAACAAACAAACAAACAAACAAACTCACTTTCGATTTTATAATATTAGTTAGGAGTAGCTAACCCGCGCATCTTCGTCTGCTTCATATAAGAAAATGTTGCCCATTTTTGCAACATTTTTCATTGATGTTCCGCTAAATATCAATAGATCGTAGCGTGATATCATATAGCCTTTAGCCTTCTTCGATAAATAAGCTATCCAACACTAAAATATTTTTTCAATCCGAACCAGTAGTTCTTGAGATTAGCGCGTTCAACCAAACAAACATATTCAGCTTTATAATATTAGTATAGACTAGATTTTGCCCATGGCTTCGCTTGCGTAATTGTAAGTTAGGATAGTAACAGTACTTTTATCTGGATGACAGGTATGACCTCTGTTTCCCTGACAATGTGTATGCGAAATTTGATGATGATTGGTCGAGTAGTTAAGGCGTGAAAGCGTACCAAACAAACGAATAGTTACTTATGTATGTATACTTGTATAATACGTGTCGATTCGTTATCTATCTAGGTTCACAACCCGGCCGTGAAAGGAATGCAAATAGCCCGGTGTTCCCAGTGACTCATCGCCGGCTGGTATTTTTGCGCAGAACTTTATAAACGAAAGCATTTTACAGACATTCTTATAGCTTATTGGCATGTCAAGTACTTAGTTCAGTTTGCAGTTTGCTGCGGTAGTCAGACTGTTGTGTTAGTGTTAAGTTCAGTTCTAGTTTGAGCAATATATTTTTGGATTTTTGTGTTTAGAAATGGTATTTGTTTATTTGCATAGTTGTTTTTTTTATTTCCTACTAGCTTTTGCCCGCGGCTTCGCTCGCGTTAATTTAGAATTTGATAATCAATTCGGGTCGTACTCTGCTTGTAATAATATAATTCAATCATGATTCGAAAGACACGTGGCGATATTTATTATCATAAGAACGTGATTGTTGTTTTCCTCGGGAACAGTAATTTTTTTCGGAATGAAAGGTAGCCTATGTCCGTTTCTGTACACCTGTCAACGTATATACAAAATTTCAGGATGATCGGTTTAGTGGTTTAGGCGTGAAAAGGTAACGTATTATGGGAAAATATTCTCCTGTATTTTAATCGATTTTAAAACTTTTAATTCGGCTTTAAAATTAATTAACCAAATAATTGTCGGCCTCGATGGCGTAGTGGTTAGTATAACCGACTGCCACGCCTGAGGTCGCGGGATGGTTTCCCTCACAAGTCAATCATTTGTGTGCATGGACATGTTTGCCTTGGTCTGGGTGTTTCTATGTAAGTACATATAGTATGCATGTATTTACAAAAATAAAAGTATATGTGTATGTTTATCCATTGTCTAGTACCCATAGTACAAGCTCTGCTTAGTTTGGGCTAGATGATGTTGTGTGTATGTGATAAGTAGAATATCTATCTATACTAATATTATAAAGCTGAAGAGTTTGTTTGAACGCGCTAATCTCAGGAACTACTGGTTGGATTTGAAAAATGATTTTAGTGTTAGATAGCCTATTTATCGAGGAAGGCTATAGGCTATATAACATTACGCTACGACCCACGGGGGCTGCACAGTAACGATAAACGCGAGTGAAACCTGGGGAACATCTAGTTATAAAGTAACACGCTCACTCATGTCCAAAATTGTACACTATTATTCTCTATCATGTAATGTGTGGGCTCACTTTTTTTAGTGCGGACACTTTCGTGCGATATTAGTACGGTGAGAACAGATTTATAATTTAAACCTTTTAATATTGTCTTACTTTTACTTGAATGTCATACATTGAAATTAAACTACTTTATACGGATTTCATCGCGTTGTTTACAAATTAATATAATTCTGAAAATATGAAACTACTACTGGTTAACTTAATTACTGTGTAAGTTATTTTAAATCTTTTGCTTCAACTACATAATTACTTATTGCAGCTAATTAATGAACCCGTACCAAGGGACGGAATACAGAAAATCAGAGATCGGAAAGGCAGCCTCCATGCATCGAATCATTTCGCCGTACTGGAGTTTTTAATTAAGACCTCTGATACAAGCAACGGCAGAATCATGGCTTTGCTTGCTACGTATTTAGTTTATTTTTATTGAGTTTTCCTATCAAAAGTTGTCAAAAGTAACACAGATATAAAAAAATTGCTGTGTTACACACCTTCGTGCCTCGGTGTGCACGTAAAAACGGAATTCGGTCTTGAAGACATTACATACTAAAAAGGCAAAAAATTATTCGTAAAATTACTGTTTTCTTATTCGATCTGATTCCTAGAACGTCAGATAGCGTTATCCCAGGAATAAATTTGATAGATTGCCTATGCCTATACGAAAGCTGTCAAAATGCCAAATTTTTCTATTTCAGGATTATCTGGTTATTGATAAAACGACCTTTAATCTACAAAATTCGCTCTTCTCAAAGAAATTGAATTATTTTGTAGGAAAAAAAGGAATAGATTGCCTTGGTAGTGAATGAAGTCTCGTGTTCGATGTTTAAGCCGTAAAAAATGTTATTTGATAATTTTGCGCTGCTGGTACTCTAGTGACCTTTGGACTGTTACCAAGAGGTCTCGAATTCGATCCCAAGTACCTCTGACTTTTCGAAGCTACGTGCGCCTCAAATAGGTAACTACCGCTTGCTTTACCGATGAAGGAAAACATCGTGAAGAAACCTACATGTCTGAGAGTTCTCCATAACGTTCTCGAAGATATTATTTAGCCTGATAGGCTATGGCCTAACCCTTAGCGCTCAAACGCACTAGAGCAGTTTTAATATGCAACCGCTTGTGATTTTGTGGCGGTTAAATGCGTACAAGCGGTTGCATATTAAAACTGGAAAAGCGGCCAGCCGCCGCCGCGGTTAACCGCTAGTGCGTTTAGGCCCTTAGCATACTAAGAAAAATGCAAGCAAAACCGCGGTTAAAAGCTAAGTTATAAATATAAAAATCGGTTTTCCGACATTTATTTCGCCGCTGGCTCCTACCATGTTCCCCTGAGGTATACATATCACTAATTAGGATACATTGTACAGTAATTACGGTCCTATTTAGTAACTATACTAATTACAAGATGTCACTAACACAAATACAGATGAGTGAAACAAAATGGAAGATCACATATTAGGTCTTTAGCCATGAAATTGTTTTATTATGTCCTACAACTAATTTCGTAGATTCTGTACAAAACGCAATGGCTATTTTAAAAATGTATTTATGTTTCGAGAGCAGGCTACATAATACCGACTAAATTTTGCCCGCGGCTTCGCTCACGTTGTCGCTCGCTATGTCAATAAATTTCTATACCACCGGGAAATATTTTTTTTCTGAATGAAAGGTAAGAAAGAAAGAAAGAAAATTAATTTTATTTGTTCCACGCTTATAATATAAGGTAATAGGAAACACAACCATGTATAAGAACAAATAAGTTACTTCCTATGTTCCTTTCTGGTCCCTGACAACGCGTATGCAAAATTGCATGATGATCGGTCGAGTAGTTAAAGCGTGAAAGTGTACCAAACAAACAAACTCATATTCGTATTTATAATATTAGTTAGGATTAATAAAATGTTTAATAACAGCTACCAGCAACCTACCCTAAACATAACTAGCGAAACATGAGTGTAATGCATCTCGAATGTAAGTGTTGGACAGACAGACAAACCAACAAATGGTAGATATACATAACAATCGAATATGGAAATTTTATTTTCAATATTCAGAGAGAGATTTGCAATTTTCATCGTTCCGTTTTTATTTTCAATGCAATGTAATAAATATTGTATTGAATGTTTCGCTCATTCTCGCGTTGAAGTAATAAACAACTAGCTTTTTTCCGCGACTGTTCTCGCTTGGGAACACTTTTCTGGATGAAAGGTACCCAGTATCTCCTTTTCTATATCCCTGACAACGTATATGCGAAATTTCATGATGAGCGTAGTTAAGGCGTGAAAATGTAACAAACAAATTCGTCAGCTTGTATTATTTACTAAGTCTCACATTCCAGAAGTACGAGTAAGCCGGATTAACATTTTCTCTTACTTTTGTATCTTCTGTTTCTATTCTGTCTTTTCTGCTCTCCTAGTACTTTTTACAGCGTTGGTCTTATGTTCTTGCTCTTGCTGTCCACGGATATCTACTGGCATGGCCATGGAAACTGCTTAGAAGAAACACTTGTTTCTGTATTCTTTATTTTTGAGTAGATCCAATAATTCTTTGCGTTTTCAAGTTTGGGTAATGTAACTTATGTGAATTAAATACAAAAAAGTGAATATAATAATATTATTTTCATCGTCATCAACGTTCATACCTTACTGGCCACCGCAGATTATAGATTATTTATTTGTGCTAACGATGCTTTATAATTATTAAAGTTTATAACTACATTAGATATACATATAATGGTGCCAATTCTGTAGTAAACCAAAAAACCTTGTCAATGTTATAAATGCGAATGTCTGTTTTTTATGCTTTCCGCTTCAAATACTCGACCGATCATCATCATCATCATCAGGCGCTCATAGCCAGTTGCACTCTCTGATCGGTAAACGATTAGCGAGTTTAAGCAACGTTGGGTGCAGTCAGTCTATAGATGGGTGACCGCTTAGTGGTATTTCATCTGAGCGTCTTCGTGCTTCGGAGGGCACGTAAAAAGTCGGTCCCGGTTGTTGTCAAATTGACAGCAGTCGTTAAGCCTGTCAGAGGCCTACGGGCCTACGGGCTTTGAACAACTCTTGACAACAGAATGGCCACAAACCACATGAAAAAAAAATCATGAAATTTTGCATACACGTTTCAGAGGTACAGAAAAGGAATGACATCCTACATTTACAAGCTGCGGGCAAAATGTAGTCACTAATATTAATTTAGTCCTTTCGATCAAACGACGGTTTGCATTTCGGAATTGTTATCTGATCTACACTAATATTATAAAGAGGAAAGATATTTTGTTTGTTTTTTTTTGTTTGTTTGTTTGTATTGAATAGGCTCCAAAACTACTGAACTGATTTCCAAAATTCTTTCACCATTAAAAAGCTACATCTTCAATGAGTAACATAGGCGACAACATATTTTCAAAAAAATTTGGGATCCCTACTAAAATTGAAATAATGTAACCCAAGATGTGAAAAACTGAGTCATAAAATGTGTTGTAATAAAATATCTAAGAACGCAGTTTTCAACTATTTAGCGATAGTTTATTGTGAGCACTTATTTTACACAGATACACCATGACATGTAGATGTGCAAGAGAGAGAAAACAGGGTTACTATCATCCTTTTTCCCAGAGCATCATATTCTGCATCACACAATCTCAAGTGAATAGATAAAACGAGCAGCCCGAATAACGCTGACTATTTAAAGTAATCAGGTATTTGCAGTCATAGCACAAAGTACCAGGCTCGCAGTAAGCGCTAGGAGTTGTCTCGTTAGAGCGTACACGAACGCAGGGCAGTAATCGTTAGTTGTTATAACATTCTCACAGTACATGTGCTTTATTAGATACTATAACAATTCCGTAGCCGTAATAAGTCACGTGAAATATTAACTGCTTCTAATTGTTTGAAATTAAATTCCTGTAAATCAGACTAGGTTTAGCCTGCGACTTGGTGCGCGTGAAAAGTAGTTCAGTGAAGACGCTAACGTTGATGTATTGATTAAAATTCATATTTTAACTTAACTTGATCATAATGAGACTAGTTATATTTCTAGAATGTTGGTTTTCTCGTAAAACAACTTAAAATAAATTTCTAATTTTGTTCTTGTTTTGTTCCCAGGGCATCATATTCTTTATTACATGATCCTCATGTAGATAGATGAAACTAGCGATCTGAATTACGCTGACAGTTAAAATAGAGCTAGTAGCAGTAACGATGCATAGTACTAGGTTCGCAGTAAACGCAAGGAGTTATTAAATCGTGGCGCGCAGTCTATGTGCTTTTGCATTACATGCAGATTTTAAACGAGCTGTCTGAATAACTCTGACTTCATGGTACCAGGCTCGCAGTAACTGCAAGGAGTTATATTTATTTTTAAATAATTGCAATTGTTGATTCTCCGTCACTAGGCGTTAGTGTGACGCTGCAATCGGGCGAGCAGCACGTCCGCTAGTTTTTTTATAAATAGCTAATAACGCTGACTAATTAACAGTCACAAAACAAAGTACCAGGCTGGCAGAAAACACAAAGAGTTGTCACGTTATGTGAGCGTACTTTCTAACTAATGCAGTAATATATTTCCCTTGACCACAGATTGCCAGTAGCTGCAAGTTTTAGAGGCTTGTATAATGGCGAATATACAAAATATGTTTGACAAAGAGAGGTTTACGAACCAACACAATGGACTCCGGTTTTAGTACGCAATTCTTATGCAGAACGACTGACCGTGTGCGGCTATAAAGTACGAGGGAAAGTATCGGCGGAGCGTAAACTGAACCTTGATTTTCTTTAAAAAGGACAACTTCTACTTACTTGTGTCGCTAGGGGCTTTGCTAACATTGAAACAACAGTTACAAAAACAACCTGATCCTGTAAAGAATATACAATGGATCAACAAAAGATACCGGGGGATTGAACCCAAAACTTGGCTTGGCCTACTGGCAGTGAAGACGCAACAATTTAAACCACTGCGCCATCCTTGCCGATGGTAAAATTTACATTAAACCCGGTAAAGCTCCTCGATTGTCACGAATAATTATTCGAAAATAACAATTCTGAATTAGAAATTCGCTTTATGCGTTGTTAGAGTTTATTCGATTGACGATCGAATATTCAAGTCACGATTTGATGATACATTTATCGTGCATATGACCGTTTTTACCGACTTCAAAAAAAGGAGGAGGTATTCAATTCGTGTGATTTTTTTTTTGAAGTGAAACTTCTTTATCCGACGTATGGGAGAAATTTTGTAGCAGTGTAAAAAAAAAATCGTCACCTTTTTCGGTTACGCGCCATGTTGCTTTTTTATCAAAGTTTAGTATAGTGACGTAAAGAATATAATGTAATATATTATAATAATAACAACAATATATTAGTTTTGAAGTTTGGTTTGAAATAAGAATAACAATATATTAATTTGAAAGTGATAAAATAAAAAGACTTATTCAAATTTAAGTGAATTTACAAGAAAAGTGAGAGTGATTATATATTTCGTTTTATAAATTCAACACGTATGAGCATGATTTTAATATTTATTTGAGGTTAACCTCACTTTTTGATTGTAAGTATCAGTGAATGTATATAAATCTGTTAAAATTAGCAAGTATTAATAAATATGACTGTAAATCTAGTGAACATTATTAATTCTAAAATTATATAGATATTATAATAAGAACAATGATAAAATAAATTACTCATTAATTGTATGCATGTCTATAATAATAAAATAGCTTTAATTTAATACGGAAAAAATTGTTTTTCTTAAGGCTTAAGCCTTATCTACCCCATTTTCGTGAAGTTGCAAATAGTAGAAAAATGATATGTCGTAAAGAAGTTTCACTTCTTACCTGTGTACTCTGGTACACACACACATTTTTTTTTTTTATGTTTGTTACCTCGTTACTTTCGACTGGCGGAACCGATTTTGAAGATTCTTTTTTTATTTGAAAGCTGGTGCTTCCCGTGTGGTCCCATTTAATTTTAATCAAGATTTGACAATTCGTTTTCGAGTTATACTTAATAATGCGTATTTGGCTACATTCATGATGTTCTCATATTTGGCAAGGTTCACTAAAAACCGAGAAATAAATAACAAAATTTTAACAAAAAAGAAAACCGACTTCAAATAAGAATATTCTAAAACTTAAAATGCACTAAAAAGTTAATAAATAATTGCATATTCTTGTGAATAATTAAATTATTGTTATTATTGGAGTCGGTGTCAGCCAAGGTAGGTTTGTAACTAATTAAACATGAGATGCCTTACTGTAATCATAACATAACATTGGCATGCACAATCACACACATAGACGCAGCACGCGGCGCGGGCGGCTGACACCGACTCCAAAAATAACAATAATTTAAATATTCACAAGAATATGCAATTATTTATTAACTTTTTAGTGCATTTTAAGTTTTAGAATATTCTTATTTGAAGTTGGTTTTCTTTTTTGTTAAAATTTTGTTATTTATTTAGTCGATTCTTCTGTTTTCTGAAGATGTGGGTTGTACAAACTATATTTTCTTTTGTTGCTGTATGCGTGTATTTCTTGTGTTCGTAAGTGTCTGCAGCTTACGAAGGCGCTCTGTGGCTGTAGTTACACATTAGCAACATGCCGACTTGTTCTACGAAAATAATGTTGTGTTCAGTCCGTGTCCATCTGATATGCAAGTATAACACTGCCCGACCCGTGATTGGCTTCTCGAGACGGCCAAAGTGATATTGGCCTTTTCTATCAAGAAATTCCTAGATACGGAGTCTGGAGTTGTGCCCGATATGCGACAATAAGATGAGCCCTTGTTATGCTGGACCTAAGCTGACGAATTTATATTGAAGTGTGGGTATATATACCCAGTGGGAGACTGTTGGACTGCCATATAGAGGTCTCGAGTTCGATCCCAAGCACGCATCTCTGACTTTTCGAAGTTATGTGCGTATTAAACAGTTAATTATCGCTCGCTTTAAGGAAAACATCGTGAGGAAACCTGTACGTCTGACAGTTCTTCATAATGTTCTCGAAGATATGTGAAGTACGCCGAGCCACACTGGGCCAGCGTGGTGGACTATGGCCTAACTCTTCTCATACTGAGAAGTGGCCCGTGCCCAGCAGTGGGACAGTTTAATACAGGGCTGATATTATATATATTATTATATACACCTCTGCCAGTCTATGTATTTACAAACATTCTGACAATATTAAAAGTAAGTCATAGTATTGAGGTCATTAAACATTGAGTATCTATGCCAGCCTTATTCAGCCTTAGTATACAGAGCCTTATTTGTAACAAACAATAATTATAATTGTTTATAATTAACATTTGAATGTCATTATGGATACTGTACTGTTCATTGAACTTTCTGTTGAAGATAGGACTGGTAAGAATAATTATAGTAAGGTACCTTTATGCATGGATGGCCTAGTAGCCATCGTTGAAGCCGTGTTGTGGGTTCGAATCCCACATGGAACAATAATTTATTAATCCGTGCACATTGCGGACTTGTTAACATTGACACAGATTTTCTAATGTTTTGTAAACAGCTCTTGTATCATACATTCTAACTAATATTATAAATACGAATGTGAGTTAGTTTGTTTGTTTGTTACGCTTACTCGCCTTAACTACTAGACCGATGTTCATGAAATTTCGCATACACCTTACCAGGAGAACATAAAAGGACATAGGGTACCTTTTATCCAGAAAAAAGAGTATCTTTTGGTAAAAATACTGTTAGTAACCTAGCCTAAGCTACATTTACGTCGAGCGAAGCCCCGGGTAAAATCTAGTTAGCCAATAACTCTAAACTCGGGATCAAACCTGAGACTTCACGATTGTACGACAAAATATACCTAGAATCGAACGATACAGTAGCTTATTACAAAATATATATAATTCAGCGTTTGACAAATTAATATTCTGCCGGTGACGCATTACTTCGCCGCAAGTCGTCGCCATTGTTCCACGGATAGGCCATGGAATACGCGATTAAGGAAAATAACCGTTTAAAATACCTACTTCTTTAGTAGAAACTGTATAAATATCTTATGATATCGGCCCTGTTTTTTTATTTTTTTATACTTCTTTGGTGGCAAACAAGCATACGGCCCACCTGATGGTAACTGGTCACCGTAGCCTATGGACGCCTGCAACACCAGAGGCATCACTTGTGCGTCGCCGACTCTTTAAGAAAGGAAGTGGGAAGGATAAGGAGCGGGAAGGGGGAAAGAGGGTGATTGGGCCTCCGGTACTCTCACTCACCGAACGAAACACAACGGCAGGAATAAAGGTATTTCACGTCGATATTCTGTGAGAGGGTAGTCCTTCCCCGCTCGAGCCGGCCCATTCATGCTGAAATCAGCGAGGCTCTACTACTACTATTGTATATAAAATGTTCCACTGCTGGACACGGATCTTTTCTCAGTGTGAGAAGAGGCCATAGTCTACCAAGCTGGCCCAGAGCGGACTTCACATATATTCGACCGTTTTAGAGGTGCAGGAACACACCGATGGCGTATAGTTTGTCATGATTCGTTGTCTTGTTTCATTAAACTTTGCTGTATTTTTTGTTTTTGGGTTTTGTATCTTTTTTGTTTTTAATTTTTTATTGTTGCTTGAACTTTATTATGTGTTAGTATACAACTAGGAACAGATTGTTGTCTTAACGTGATTGCTGTGTATACCTGTGATAGGCAAGCATGTCGGAACTGATTCATTATTGTAACAATAATTATGTAGATGTAACATGTAATGCTGTTGGTGTACCAACGAATAAATAAATAAATTATGTAGAACTCTCAGACATGCAGATTTCCTCACGTATTCCTTGGACCGTTGGATTTGGGCTCCAACTATGACTTCGCAGTTATGCGCGTATTAATTAGTTAATTATCTTATTATTACCTGTTTCAACGGTGATAGTAAATATTTTGAGGATGCCTGCATGTCTGAGAGTTCTCCATAATGTTCTCGAAGATATGTGCTATCAACTAACTCGCAGCGGACTAGCGTGGTAGATTATGGCGTAATCCTTCTCACACTGAGAAGAGGCCTGTGCCCAGCTGTGGGACAGTTTAATACAGGACTAATATTATAGTATCCTTAATTGTTTTTTAAACCAGGAAAAATTCCAGTGTCGTGGGGGACATTACAAACACTCAAACAACGGACACAAAGACTCCATATAACAACTAATGGATCACAAAAATTATCTTCCCATCGAAACCACTCAGCACACTGACAGTAGCAAGACAACCTCTCCACCATACAAGCACTCATTCTCGAATAAATTAATCGATTTGATACGTAAACAATTGAGGTACATATTGTACTATTTTTAGACCTCAAACAGGGGTCAGTGTTCGCTAAAGCGCCCCGCTTCTCTAAGTGGTAGGCATGTAACTACATGTAGTACTCACTGACGCAAAGCTTTTAAACTTGTGTTTGTGGGATTCTGTTTAGTGTTAGGTTTGACTTTGTGAATGTTCAGACGAGAAGTCTGGTTATAAAAATACAAGATTTTGCCCGCGGCTTCGCTCGCGGAAATTAAGTTTAGATTAAAGTAGGATGTCTTTGTTTCGATGAAAGTTATCCTATGTCCTTATCTGTACCCCTGACAACGTGTATTTCATGATGATTGGTTGAGTAGTTAAGGCGTGAAAGCGTAAAAAACAAACAAATAAGCAAATAAACTCACTCTCGCATTTATAATACTAGCTTTTGCGCGCGGCTCCGCCCTCGTGGTACCTACATCAATACAAAGTAGCCTATGTCCTTCCCCAGGTTTTAAACTATATCTGTACCAAATTTCATCTAAATCGGTTGTGGTTTAGCCGAGAAAACGTAACAGACAGACAGATAGACAGAGTTACATTCGAATTTATAATATTAGAAAGGAAGTATGGATTAGTAAGGATAGCTAAACATTGCTCAGCTACCTCATATGTAAGAAGCTCTCATACCTTCAATCAAAGAACTAACTATTCTTTACCTAAAATAAAGCATTTTGTCAACAATTTCTTAACAAGACTTCAATCCTTTGCAAAATTATTTAAAGTTACCACGATTTGTATGTAACTTTATCATTCACAAACTTTGTGTAAAGCTTTATGTGACTTTAAATAAGGTATTTAATTAATCTGTTTTTCTTTTCAGGTAAATTACTCAACCAAAATACCTTGAATCAGTCATCTGGTAAGATACTTTACGTTATACATTATTCAAAGATTAGTTGTATTCTGCGATTTTACCTAACGTTTATCAAATCAAATCAAATATTCTTTATTGTGAAACATACGTATATATAAGATGTTTACAGTAATAATAATGATCAAACTATGTTCTGCCAATTAGGCATACAATAATTTAAAATTAATTTGGTAGATCACTAAGTTTTAAAACATGCAAAAATACTTCTGAACCACTTCAATTAAAATAATACAACATATTAAATTCACTTAAGCATAACTTAAAAAAAATTGAAAACATGCAGAATTAATAGCTGCCAATTACTAATTATAAATACAATAAATACAAATAAATTTAAGAATTAAATATGTCAATGCGGCTAATTACAAAATAAAATAAAATAAAATTATGGTTATTACGCCGCTCCTTATGGTCATAGCGTGATGTTATATAGCCTATTACCTTCCGCAATAAAAGAGCGAGCTAATACATAAATATTCTTGCTAATCGGACTGATCATAAACATACGCACTCGGAATAAATCCTGTTTCGCGGGGGACTTTACAAACATTCAAACAACGGACACAAAGAACACCTAGACTTGAAACTAATTTGTGGATCACACAATATTTTGTGATATGCGGCATGAAAGTGGATATAGTGACAAGAATAGAAAAGGGTATGTTAAGCTGGTTTGGACATGTAGAAAGAATGGACGAGGAAAGACTGACTAAGAAAGTTTATAAGGCTAGTGTGAATGGAACAGTCGCAAGAGGAAAACCTAGGCGAACGTTTCTCGATCAGATCGAAGGCGTTCTGGACAAAGGCCAGGTTAAGAGCTCCTTGAACCGACGGGCGTGTATGAGGAATGTGATGAAAGTGAATGAAGCCAGAGAAGTGTGTCAGGATCGTAGCAAATGGAAATCCGTAGTCTCTGCCTACCCCTTTGGGAAACGGGCGTGAATATATGTATGTATGTATGTACAATTTTTTGTACCGTGTGGGAATCGAACCCACAACACTCGGCGCGGGGACAGTCGCGAGGCGACCACTTAAACCACTACGTCATCTGTGCAATCTTTTATTATACCTATAGTTAGTACAAGACTGTTGGATTAACACGCAGAGGTTTCTAGTTCAATCCCAAGGGGTCCGACTTTTCGAAGTTATATGCATATTAAATAGTTAATTATCGCTTGCTTTAACGGTGAAGGATAACATCGTGAGGAAATCTGCATGTCTGAGAGTTCTCCATAATGTTCTCGAAGATATGTGTAGTATAACAACCCGCACTGGGCCAGCGCGGACTAACATATTTCCCTTTGTTTTTAACGTGGAATGCTATTTACTCATTCCTCTCCGCTCCCGGTGAGGGTATATCGGGCTCACTCGGGGAAGATGGAAAGTCCAGGGTGCTGCCGTGTAAACCTACCACGGTTTGCCTGCCTTCTATGGTAGGTTACTGGAACTGAAACTACATTAGAGATTGATATCGAATCTTCACTCGCATGTTCTATCTCTCTAACTAAATGATGTGTATAAATAATTGGACTCCAGATTTGAGTATTGTATACTGTTTAAGATTATGTGTGTATGTATTAGTCTGTAGTCTGTTATGTATATATTAGTATGTGCCTATTCAATAAAAAAAATATATAAAAAAACATTATTTGCGACCCTGCTAGGATCCGAACCTGGTATGCTAACCCTTCTCACACTGAGAAGAGGCCCGTGCCCAGCAGTGGGACAGGTTATAAACAATGTTAATATTTGTATATTATCCATCGCATCTGTTAATTATTGCGTATCGCATCTCTAATTATAATTAATGGTCGAAACGACCGTTCATCGTGTTACTCTCAACGTCAGATTACATTTTAAATATCGTTATTTATTGAGTGCCTTTCTGGTCCAGGCTTCAACCAGAGGACAGTGAAGTCACAGGTTGTATTCCCGGTTTGGTACAAAACAGTCTATATCTATACTAATATTATAAAGAGGAAATATTTGTTTTTTTGTTTGTAAGGATCTAACTCAAAAAGTAAACAACCGATTTAAAAATTCTTTCGTCATTAGAAAGCTATATTATCACCGAGTAACGTCCTGTCTTCCTAATCCTAACTAATATTATAAAAGCGAAAATGAGTTTGTTTGTTTGTCTCTTACCTTTTCATGCCTAAACCACTGAACCGATCATCCTGAAATGTTGCATATACGTTGTCAGGTGTACAGAAACGGACATAGGCTACCTTTCATCCCGAAAAAAATAACTCTTTCCGAGGAAAACAACAAAAACGTTCTTATGATAATAGATGGCGCCACGTGTCTTTCGAATCATGATTGAATTATATTATTACAAGCAGAGTACAACCCGAATTGATTGTCAAATTCTAAATTAACGTGAGCGAAACCGCGGCCAAAAGCTAATAGGCTTTATTTCATAAAAGTAACACAACCTAACCTACTTTTACGCGAGCGAAGCCGCGAGCAAAAGCTAGTACTCTCATTAAAAAACATTGTAATGATATTTAAAGAGAGTACTGCAGGGTGTCATAAGACAGTCAACGACTTAGATGACCTAAACGGAGATGGTGAGATGACTTGGACGCCTTTGAAAACGGATTGGCAAGGGAACGCTTTCAAAATAACAGCTTTTTATCTAATGCATATGATAGTATATAAGGTACCTATACGAAACCATATATTTTTTAAATTTTTGTTTGTCTGTCTGTTTGGTCCGGCTAATCTCCGAAACGGCTGAACCGATTTTGACGGGACTTTCACTGGCAGATAGCTGATGTTATGAGAAGTAACTTAGGCTACATTGATTTTAGAAAAAAAAATAGGGTTCCGCTGAGACAAACACTTTTTAGTTAAAATCTACGCGGACGAAGTCGCAGGTAACAGCTAGTACACAATATAACAACAATATGTGTTATCCTCAAATAGTTATTCCGAGTTTAAATGTTTTTAGCGTCCATTATTTGAACATTAAAAATGTCCCCCGCGATACAAAAATTATTTCGAATGCGGGAGTTACCTTTTTTATACTTAAAATATTTTTGGGTACGGAAGCACCGTGCAGAGGCAAAGAAAATCAATAGATTTTGAGGCGACAATCATTGGTGCCAATTCTGTTGTCACAAAATTCTCTAATCTTAACCTCTTACCGCGTGACATGCCATATCTGGCATCGAGAGTTTTTTCCATCTCATTTAAATTTGGCAGGTTTTTTATCCTCTAGTAATACTGGAAATAATAACCGGTAACATGTTTTGACATTTGCAAAGCAAAATTTCGTATCCAGCACTAGTGAAAAAAAGTATTGTCAGTTTGTTTCCTAACGGCTCACGACGGGTAAGTACGAACAGTTTTCAAGCTATTTTTGCTTAGTTTTTTTCAATAAATGGCTTGGATAATCTATTTGCACACAAAAGTCATCATTTGAGAAGCTACTGAGTATAAAATAAATAAATACATAAATAATAAATACATGGCATAGATTTTTTTTTGATTTTATTTGGGCTTCTGGGTGGACAAAGTATAGCTTATATTTTTTCATCACAATTAAAAAATCCATGCAGTAGGGGGTTAACTAAAAATCACAAAAATTTTGTTTGGTCCTGTCAAACGACATTTCGTATTCTGAAATCGTTAAAAGTGACAGGACTAAACTAAATTTTAGTGATTTTTAGTTAAGTTTAGAGAATTTTGTGACAACAGAATTGGCACCATTGTGTGTTAAACTTTTCTAGCTTACTTGCGCCCAGCTTTACACAGTTCATACTTGCATACGCACTTTATACTTTACTGATGTATACTATAAGAAAACACCTTTGCCCATCCCTTCGGGAACGAAAACCTGAACTTACATGCACATTATATCTCACCTACTATTTTGTTTTTTTCTTTTTTTATTTAACTCAAAGAAAATGTGCTACATTTATCCTTTTACATAACTTCGCCAAACTGTGTAACAGTTTGTTGGCGAATACTGCACTCATTTAACAAATTAAAATTATGTATACACACTTTTAAAACACATTATTTTAGTATTAGGTACAATATAATTATTGTTAATGACCTTAAACTTTCAAAAAATTAAGAAGAGATACATTTAACAATAGTAAGGCTGTTTGATCTTCAATTTGATCATTAAATATTTGTAACAATGTTTCTTTTAACTTTTTCTTAAATATATTTAAGCTGGAACAATTTTCTGGGATTCATCCTACCTCTAGTTCAAAACTGTATGTATTAAATGCCAGTTTTCGCGCATATAATTCATACATATATGTAGATTGGAGTCTGCGTCTGAATATTCATGATTGAGGCGTCTACTTTGAGATGCTTCACGCATAATTAGACTGGAGTTCTGTAGTTCACACTAGCGGTTGATAACGTGCTTGCGACTGGTACGAAACTAGTTCGCGACCAGCTTTGAATTCGTTTGGTATTTGCAGACGCGGTTGCATATATCCTAAACTATGTATTAATACGTAAAGCAAAATCTTTGTACCCCTTTTAATGAAAATTGCGCGGACGGAGAAGTATGAAAGGCACAGTTAAAGTTTATATGGAGAAGGAGGGGCGAATCCTAATCCTAACTATCCTATCCTAACTAATATTATAAAAGCGAAAATGAGTTTGTTTGTTTGTTACCTTTTCACGCCTAAACCACTGAACCGATCATTCTGAAATTTTGCATATACGTTGTCAGGTGTACAGAAACGGACATAGGCTACCTTTCATCCCGAAAAAAATTACTGTTCCCGAGGAAAACCACAATAACGTTCTTATAATAATAGATGGCGCCACGTGTTTTTCGAATCATGATTGAATTATATTATTATAAGCAGAGTACAACTCGAATTGATTGTCAAACTCTAAATTAACGCGAGCGAAGCCGCGGGCAAAAGCTAGTATTTATATAAAATATGCATTAGAAATACATTAACTTAATAAAAGAACACTACACGACCATGCATTTGACACACGCAGTCGAAGCGCGTAACTATGGTTACATATCTCAATATATAATTTAATTACATATATCAGCAATATCTTACAGGCAAACTGGTCGAATTTCGAGCACTAGTAGACCGCTAGTATTTATAATGCGAATGTTAGTTGGTTTGTTACGCTTTCACACCTTAATTACTTGACGGATCATCAAGAAATTTCGCATACACATTGTCTGGGGTTCAGAAAAGGACATAAGGCATCTTTTGCACAGAAAAACTGCTTTTCGAGGGATAGAAATTTACAGACAATTAATGCAAGCCACGCCGCGGGCAAAATCTAGAAGACCATATATCTTGTCTCACTTGGTAAACAAGTAAAGTCATTACAAAATTATGAAGTTACTGCTTTGCAGAAATTACCACTGCCTTGAATCGAACCCTCAACACACCACAGCAATATTACTAAACAAATAAACATACACATCAATTACACCATATTGGAAACGCTTTCAACGCCGCGTGGGTGTATAATATACCCCAAACTATCAAAATAAATGATCGACTTTTAATACATAGGGTTGTAACAATGCTTAAAGTAAAAACCGTCTAAAACCGTTATCTGTCCATCGTACTTCCTGCCCTATTTTACGGTTCGGCTGTGGCCGCTCACGCTTGACCGTTTGGTATCCTTTCGCTTGTTGTGTAATAAATGGAGTGTTGTTGTAATTATTATTTTTAACCGACTTCAAAAAAAGGAGGAGGTATTCAACTCGACTGTATGTTTTTTTTTATGTTTGTTACCTCATTATGTTTTATTTTTATGTAACGGTTAGTTGACTTCTCGTTTCGATTATAACTCGCCATGGTTAAGCTTAAACTGACCTGTGCCACTTCGTCAGCTTCATATAAGAGAATTTTCCCCGTTTTTGCAACATTTTTCATTGCTGCTCCGCTCCTATTGCTTGTAGCGTGATGTTATTATATAGCCTATAGCCTTCCTCGATAAATAGGCTATCCAACTCTAAAATAATTTTTCAATTCAGAACAGTAGTTCCTGAGATTAGCGCGTTCAACCAAACAAACAAACTCTTCAGCTTTATAATATTAGTATAGAAGCATAGATATAGTATCATGTTTGTTTAGTTGCGAATGTATAGGTAGAGATGTAATACATCCACATTTCGACAAATCAATTAAACGTAAATGCGTAATTAATCTAGGTATTGAGTCGCAGCGGCACACCGGCGGCCAGACAATCTATACTAATGTTATAAAGCTGTAGAGTTTGTTCGTTTGGTTGAACGCGATAATCTCAGGAACTACCTACTGGTTCGAATTGAAATATTATTTTAGTGTATCTAACATTATTTATCGAGGAAGGCTATAGGCTATATAACATCACGCTATGACCCACGGGGGTGGCGCAGTAACCATAAACGCGGGTAAAACCGCAGGCGTAGCTAGTATGTTATAATTATGTCTGATATTCTTAGTCTTGTTAGATTAATTGCAAATAATATATGAGTGTTTACCGAGCACATTTAAAATTAGGATCTTCTGAAAATCATGTAAGCACTTTGTCACACTCTGAAATTGATAACAGGATTACAGAATCGGACGTAACGTAGCTTCAAGAGAAATATGTATCATTCATTTTGATTTAAAAATATGTACAAGAATTTCTAACGAAAGTTAAAAGTACAGTTTGCCGTCCTAAGTTGAAAAAGGCTTTTAAGAGATATTGATATAATTCTAAGCTTTTATCAAAAACTTGGCAAATTTTGTCCCTAGATACTGTAAAGTAATTAAATTTAAAACGTTTTCTTAGTTCGCCTGAAAGTTTATGGTTTAACCTTCTACGCGAAGTTAGAAAATTGTTGTCATATTTTGTACGGCCATGACATAACGTTTTGAATAGTTCGTATTTTCGTATTTTATTGAGGCGCTCATAGCCAGTTGCACTCACTGATCGGTAAACGATTAGCGAGGTTAAGCAACGTTGGTTGCGGCCAGTCTATAGATGGGTGACCGCTTAGTGGTATTTCATCTGAGCGTCTCCGTGCTTCGGAGGGCATGTAAAAAAGTCGGTCCCGGTTGTTGTCAAATTGATAGCAGTCGTTAAGCCATGTCAGAGGCCTACGGGCGGCTTGAACAACTCTTGATAACAGGTTGACCACTAACCACACGAAAAGAAGAAGAAGAAGACCGTCTATATAGTAGTTTAGTGCTTCTAATTAAGCTCTAACCTAGCAGACAAAGCTAAGCCGATCAAACATAAGAAGTTGAGTTCTTTTTTTGTTTTTACAAGACATTTCCCGCGTTAAGAATAATGCCTGTGTAGCGGTCAGCGTTGCCAGATATCCCGATTTTGGCGTGACGTCCCGATTTTTAAATCAAAATTAAATATCCTGCGCGTGACGGGCTCAGTCTCACTTTTCGGAATGTTTTTTTATTTTTTTATTCAAAAGACGAATAAGACTCAACTATTTAATGATAGGGTAAATCTGATTTAAAATATCATATTTTTATTAAAATACATTTTCTTTGGCTATTTTTGCTATCTATTGTCAAGTAAACGTAATTTGAAGTCAAATAAAGAGATAAATATTTAAAAACTTCTGATTATATACGTTTTTTTGCTATGTCCCGCTTTCGACAGAAAAAACCCGCGTTTTCCACTCAAAAAGTTCAAAAATCCCGTTTTGCAAAAAAAAAAACTGTCAGCATCTGGTAGCGGTGGACTTTACGAACATTCAAACAACGGACACAAAGAACACCCAGACTAGTCACAACTATTTGTAAATGACACAAATTTTTGTCCCGTGTGGGAATCGAATTCAGAACACTTGGCGTGGCAGCAGTGGCGAGGTGACCACTTAAACCACTACGCCATCTACCCAGTCAGGACCTTTGGCGAGGAGACTGAAGATTCCATCGCTGAATTAGGACACTTCGTCTTATCTTTTAGACCATATAATAAAGAGGATTCGGGCAACTGGGACCGCAATTAACTCGGACCGCGGTCCCAGTTGCCGGATCCATTTAATTTTAATTATGTATTACTTAAAGGAGATTTTTTTAAATTATTACTTTGAACATTTTTTCGTTTGACTGTACTGTTTTTGGCTTGAACAATAGATTTTTGTATTTATTTATGGGTGGACCCAGTTGTCGGAAGAAAAATATTAAAATTAAATGGATCCGGCAACTGGGACCGCAGTCCGAGTTAATTGCGGGCCCAGTTGCTGGAATCCTCATAATAAAATAGTTAGACACAAGTGAAGGGTCCTTTGGCGACAAACAATTTAAACTATATCACTGAGCACAGAATCAGAAAACGTGGTAAAATAAATGCAACGCATATACTGAACAGTGGTTCTAATATAGTAGAAATAATAATAATATTGTCCAGACCGAATTTCGGCCACAGCGGCCAGTCTTAATGGAGACTGGCCAACTACGCAGGAGATATTATAGAGCACAAGTGTGTGCGCAAACACAAGTGCACTCTCTGTTCTCTAACTCTCATGATCCGATGGGACGGTAATCCGACACGACCGGAGAAAGATCAGGCGCAGGACCACCGGCTTTCCGTGCTTTCTGAGGCAGGGGGATGTACACCGCCAACTTCCTAACTCCGGGCTGCTATTGAGATTTCTTAACTGAAAAACCCAATATTTTTTTGTTGGCCCGAAACAGGATTCGAACCCGAGACCTCATGCACAGCCGCCGCAGAGAGCTTGCAATGAGTTTGTTTGTTTGTTACCTTTACACGCATTAATTACTCGGCCGATCACAATAAAATTTTGCGTCCACGTAGCCAAGAGCACAGAAAAGGACATAGCGAACCTTTCATCTAGAAAAACTGAACGAAACCGCGGGAAAATGCTTGTAGAGAATAGATAGATCTAATTCCTTGATAGAACCAAAACATTTCAAATATTCAATCCAAGATCTCACATTAGAAACGCATCCCCGCTGCGAGCGACCATGCATCTAAATACACAAAACGTACAAAAACAACGAAAAAAATATTAAAGGTAACAAAAGGAAGGGTCTCTTTGACCACCTGTCGCAGCATGTGGTTTAACGATCACTCGTCAATAGAAAATATACCTTATTGTAATAAGGTTAAGGTTTAAGTTTCTTTGTAAGATTTTTAAATTTAATACCCTACCTGTCTGGCTTGGTAAAAAAAAACTAGATTTTTATATTGCTTAGTGGAGTAAGATTGGACAGGTTTCTTTTGAGATTAATATTATAGAAAAAAATCTTGTTGCATGTATGGTGTAGTGGTTTAAGTAGTCGCCTTGGGATTGCCATTGGGTGTTGTGGGTTTGATCCCTTCACAGGACGAAAAGTTGTGTGGTACACAGTTGTTGCGAGTCTGGATGTTTTTTGTATCTGTTGTTTAAATGTTTGCAAAGTCCCCCAGGTGACTGGAATTACGCAACGACCCGGAGTTGCATTAAAAAAAAATTAACTTAAAAAAGTATTTGTTTGAGTCTGTTTTAGTCCGTCTATCTATACTAATATTATAAAGCTGAAGAGTTTGTTTGTTTGAACGCGCTAATCTCAGGAACTAGTGGTTCGAATTGAAAAATTCTTTTAGTATTGGATACGCAAGCGAAGTCTGTGACAAAATCTTGTAGATTTTATCTATACTAATATTATAAAGCTGAAAAGTTTCTTTGTTTGTTTGAACGCGCTAATCTCAGGAACTACTGGTTCGATTTGAAAAATATTTTAGTGTTGGATAGCCTATTTATCGAGGAAGACTATAGGCTATATAACATCACGCTACGACTCACGGCGGCGGCGCGGTAACCATAAACGCGAGGGAAATCGCGGGCACATCTAGTTTATTATAAGTGAGTAGAGTATAATGTGTAAAATTATTTTTTACATCTGCCAAGTTCCCTACTCCACAAGCGTGATAGCCCGTTCTTCCCACAATGAATGTTAGTCGAACCGTAACCGGAACTACGTCCGTTATAATCGCACGAACTTCCGGCGTGCGCAGACGCAGTCTATAATGGATATATAATCACTTTTGTTTTTGATAATATATGCCGATGTACAGTTATGGAGGTAAATGTAAATAAAAATGGAATATTGATACGTCCTAACTAATATTATAAATGCGAATGTCAGTTTGTTTGTTTCTCACTTAAGCAGTTGATCTTTCAATTCTTTGAACACCAAATATATTTAAAAGTGGCTGGCTACCGGTGTGCTACTGCGACTCAATAGGTTAAGGACTTATTCTACCACCTCCAAATAGCATTTATCTATAAGATAAAAGTCTCGTCATCTCTCTTCTTTAACCTAGCAAAAGTAAGACAGCATGCGATAATTTTTACTTGTTAGTTGTGAGACTGGCCATAAATCTTATGCAAAATTTCATGTTGATCGGTTGGGTAGTTAAGGCGTGAAAGCGTAACAAACAAACTCATTTTCGCATTTATAATATTAGTAAGGAAGTAAGGATGTAGATGAGCAGCGATAGCTCAGTGGGGAGACCAACAGACTGCAATGCAGAGGGTCTCGTGTTCGAACCCACCTCGCGCACCTCTGACTTTCGGAAGTTATATGACTTTTCGAAGTTATGTGCGTAATGATTGACAATTATCGCCTGCTCCGTGCCTCGGAAAGCACGTTAAGCCGTTGGTCCCGGCTGCCATGCCATCTATGGCAGTCGTTATTGGGAGAGTGTCGACACAAAAGATCCCACTGGGTCGAAGTGTCACCGGTCTGCACTGACTGGCCCCCACATAAGATAAGATAAGGATCTAGATTCGGAACAACTATTTAAAGCCCAAAAATTTTTTTTTGTTATTATGCTCGTCAAAATGGCCACACTCCACCTGATGGTAAGCAGTCGTGTGGTCTAAGAGCAGTGGCCTCCACACCGCCCTCATAGCAGTGGCACCCTATGGCAGTGGGGAGGCAATCTCTTACTTACTCTTACTTCACGGATGGCGTGGTGGTCACTACACCATCCCTGAAGTCATCTCTGAAGTCTTCAACTAATTATTCTTTGATTAACGGCCTTCCGTTCCAAACTATTATTCATCTAATACTCTACGTTAAGTGTTTTTGGCGATTATTTGTCAGATTAGTCGCTATTTAATATTCAGCTACTTGTTAAAAATTGGTTTAAAAATTTATAAAGCACTTTTTTTAATTTCCGTCCAATTCCATGCTCGTTTTGGAAATCGAACCTAGAATCCCACAATGGCAGTTAAGCGTGATTTTATACCACGTTACCACCAAGCAAGCAAATCCATCATTTATAACCAAAAACCCATCACAGTTTATCAAAAATCATATCTTTATTACAAACACCATTTTGATTAAGGTCTAATCCAATTAGTAGGTCATAAAAGAAAGTAATTAAGGTACAACGATGTTAGTTTTACTGCCTTGTCCCCATTAGGCTGGCGTGAACATACGCAACACAATTCAACAATACATGTGGGAATCCATTACGTAATGATTGTATAAGGTGTAAAAATGTTGAGAGTTAGTCACTACAAGTGTAGTTTGGAAGAATCGTGTGTTTAAAGAAAAATACGGGTATTATCCTATCTTATCTTATCTTGTGTGTGGCGGCCAGTCAGTACAGACCGGCGACACTTCGGCCCAGTGGGATCTTTTGTGTCAGCCCTAAGATTTATCCCTTAGCTATCTCCTTATGAATGTACTGCATTAGCCGCAGCGTACAATTCAGAGGGAGAAGCCTGAAGTCTTCAGGGTTTGGATATGCCAATCCCATCAGACCCATCCTCAGTCCAGCCAACACGTCGCATTTATACAGTAGGTGCGATATGGACTCGTCCTGTGTTATCCTAACTTTTTTATTTATTTATAAGGATCGCCAACAAATGATACACAACTCTTACACAATAAAAGATGTTCAATAATACATGCCCTGTGCTCATTCTGTTATAGGCAACCACAACTAACACAGGAAGTACCAGTACAATAAACTATAATATAAAAATGATAAAAATATGAAAATGAGAAAAACTATTTATAATAAGTGTTTATAAATGGTTAACAGTGTAAAAATACAAGGTAATTAACTTGTATTTTTGAGATACTCTAATATTACTTTTTTAAATTTAGCCATAGGATCACAAAAAATTTCTAACTTAAGCAGACTTTTGAATGTACTGACGTAGTGTTGGACACTGCACCGAGTGTTGTGGGTTCGAATCCTACGCGGAACAAAACTTTGTGTGATCCATAAATGGTTGTTCGGAGTCTCGGTGTTTGTATAGTCTCCCGCGATACAGGAATTATTCTTAATGCGGGGTTATCTTTTATGAAGAAAAATCTAATATTATGAATGCGTATGTGAGTTTGTATGTTTGTTTGTTACGCTTTCACGCCTTAACTACTCCACCGATCATTATGAAATTTCGCATACACGTTGTCAGGGGTACAGAAAAGGACCCAGAAAAAGGAATGTTTGATAAAATCTAGGTTAACGCGAGCGAAGCCGCAAGCAAAATGTAGTTTCTATATAAAGGTATTTCGCTGTTTTTGATCTGAATAAAGACACTAGAGCAAAATTATTTAAGACTAGATGTGCCCGCGGTTTCAACCGCGTTTATAGTTAATGCGCCGCCTCCGCGGGTCGTAGCGTAATGTTATATAGCCTTCCTCGATAAATAGGCTATCCAACACTAAAATATTTTTCAAATCGAACCAGTAGTTCCTGAGATTAGCGCGTTCAAACAAACAAAGAAACTTTTCAGCTTTATAATATTAGTATAGATAAAATCTACAAGATTTTGTCACAGACTTCGCTTGCGTAAATGTTAACTGTCAATTTTCTATCCCACGGGAACAGTACGTTTTTCTGTATGAAAGGTACCCCTTGTCCTTTTCGATGTTTATGTGAAATATCATGATGATCGGTCGAGTAGTTAAGGCGTGAAAGTGTAACAAACAAACTCACATTCGCATTTATAATATTAGTTAAAATTTATATTTTAAAAACAGTTGCATACAGTTTCTGCTTTAGTGCTACCGGGCATAAATTTAAGCTGACGGTCGATCATGTTGTCCTGGTAGATTTTATCTAGCAAAATGACAGTTAATACATTTCTACCTGCCCTTTTGTGGATATAGACGCTAGACAACTTATGTAAAAACTAATTTATTACCTATAAATAAAGATATATACATCCATATACACGATGCACACCCACTATACATTTAAGTTCGCGCAAACTTTCACTGAAGTTAAAACTGGGTCAAATATATTTTTATACAACTAAGGTTGCAAACAAGCATACCACCTGATGGTAAGTGGTCACCGTAGCCTATGGACGCCTGCAACACCAGAGGCATCACTAGCGCGTTGCCGACCCTTTAGGAAAGGAAGTGGGAAGGAGAAGGAGCGGGAAGGGGGAAAGAGGATGATTAGGCCTCCGGCAATCTTACTCGCCGAATGCAACACAACAGTAGAAATACTGCTATTCACGTCCATATTCTTTTTTCCCCCCTTCACGATTGGGCCTTCTGTATTAATAATAATATAATAATAATAATATTCTACCACATACACACAACACCATCTAGCCCAAACTAAGCAAAGCTTGTACTATGGGTACTAGACAATGGATAAATATACATATATACTTTTTATTTTTAAATACATACATATTATATATAGAAACACCCAGACCAAGACAAACATCCATATTCATGCACACAAATGTTTGACTTGTGCGGGAATCGAACCCGCGACCTCAGGCGTGGCAGTCGGTTACACTAACCACTACGCCATCGAGGCCGTCGTGGAAACTAAGTACACACCCATTAAACAAGGCAGACATTTAACCCAATTACACACAATACAGCTACCGAATGAAACAATAAGGCTAACTACACATACATGTATTCGTCCATAGATAATTGTAGCGCTATCGACAATCTGAATTGTTAATTTACCAGGCGAACTTAGCAACATGCAAATGTCTATATATCGTCAACTCTGTGAGTTATACATATAGTATTAAGTCTCTACGCCATCTTAAGACTTGACAGTAGACGATTTAACTAAGTCTGTAAAGCATCTCACATTATTTAGTAATGGCATAGACCCTACAAATAACAAATTATCCTAATCCTAACTAATATTATAAAAGCGAAAATGAGTTTGTTTGTTTGTTACCTATTCACGCTTAAACCACTGAACCGATCATCCTGAAATTTTGCATATACGTTGTCAGGTGTATAGAAACGGACTTAGGCTACTTTCGTCCCGAAAAAAACTACTGTTCCCGAGGAAAACAATAATAACGTTCTTATGATAATAGATGGCGCCACGTGTTTTTCGAATCATGACCGAATTATATTATTATATACTAGATGTTCCCGCGGTTTCACCCGCGTTTATCGTTACTGCGCCGCCCCCGTGGGTCGTAGCGTGATGTTATATAGCCTATAGCCTTCCTCGATAAATAGGCTATCCAACACTAAAAGAATTTTTCAAATCGAACCAGTAGTAATCACGCAGAATAAACCAGGAGAAACATCGTTTGTACTATGTCTGTAATGGGTAATTATTTTGCTGCGATGTTATTTTAAAACTGCTATATCTCCTAAGATATTCATTGAAATCGAATGATGTAAAGGGCAATTTTATTTTAAATTAAATACTTGTGATGAATAACGTATTTATTTGGATAAGGATTAATATCATGTTTATAAAAATACCTTCGCATATAATGCATTATTTTAGAACAAATTTCGTTAGCATAAAAATGGTTATAGTGAGCCAACCTTAAAAGATAGACATATGCTGTCGCGGACTTTTTTTTAGAACTTTTAAAGGGGAAAAATTCTGTCATACATGATTTTTGCGAAACTTTAACTGTTTACGCAGCGCACGCAGCGGAAGCTCTCAAAAGGAAAAAATTCTCTCCGATTTTGAAACATTCTTCATTGGTGCTCCGCTCCTATTGATCTTAGCGTGATGATATATAGCCTATAGCCTTCCTCGATAAATGGGCTATCTAACACTGAAAGAATTTTTCAAATGGGGCCAGTAGTTCCTGAGATTAGCGCGTTCAAGTAAACAAACAAACAAACAAACAAACTCTTCAGCTTTATAATATTAGTATAGATTATTACAAGCAGAGAGAGCAGATATTTAGATGGAGAATGTTAAACGTAGATCTGCTAACCTTTACCAAGACAGCGTGGTGGAAACCACTCCCATCCTTGACTGCACGGATGACGTAGTGGTTTAAGTGGTTGCCTCGCCACTGCCACTGCGCCGAGTGTTGTGGGTTCGATCCCCACACGGGTCAAAAAAATTGTGATACACAAATGTTTGTTCCGAGTCTGGGTGTTCTTTGTGTCCGTTGTTTGAATGTTTGTAAAGTCCCCCGGGACACGGGAATTATTCCTAGTGACAGTTGCCTTTTTAAAAAGTAAGCACATCATTCAAAAGTCGGAGAATATTCAAATTTAAGTCACACCAATATTATTAATCAGTCTCTGCTCGAAAGTAGCTAGAATATTCGATATTAAACATTTTATTACAAACTTAAATTCTATCTTTTAAATCTCATAAAAACTAATATAGTAATCACTTGAAATAAAAGCCGACTATATTCGCAATAACAAGCGAAAATTATTCAAATAACCGAAACCTTTAGAGACAAAAGCTAATCATCCATTTTTAAAGCAATCATTCTCGCCAATATAGTCAATGTAATTAATGTAATTTCCCAGTGGAATGTCCCGAATACGCCTAAAAGGATTTAAACGAAATATACTCGATTTAAACATAAAATTAACGCGGTCAGACTCACCCACAAAGCAGCTCCCAGAGGCATAATAGGATTAATCCTTTGCCTCACTAATGACGCTATGGCGGCCATCTTGCGTCGTTGACAGCTGTCACCGTTGCCGCCATTCAAATTCGCTCGTTTGACGTTTATGGCGAGTGAAAATTATATTTTTAATGTAACTTTTTAATGTGGTACGTAGAAAGTTGGGATACGGGTGGAAAAATGCGTCGAGTGGGACATAATTGGCGGTTTATTTGTTTGATACTTTTAGCGGGAGAATATTTTAAAAGAAGTCACTTTTATGATGCACCGTCTCTGTGTTATTACGGTAGAACCTTGTTTCGTAAATATTATATTTACGGCAACATAAACTTGTCCATGGTATGCGTTTCCATCAGGATCGATGATGCAGACATAAAAAGCTAACCATGAACAAATGGCTTTTGAATACGTGGCGTAATGTTTTAAGTGGTCACACCACTGTCTCTATGCAGGCAGTACATTAATGTGTCTGTCCAGGAATGGTATTCGTGAGTCTCGGTGTTCTTTATGTTCATTTATTTGAATGTTGATGAATGAAACCTTATATAAATAAATTCTCCATTCCAATATATAAATTACTAAATGTTGCCGCGGTTTCACCCACGTTTATCGTTAGTACGCCGTCCCCGTGGGTCGTAGCGTGATGTTATATAGCCTATAGCGTTCCTCGATAAATAGGCTATCCAACACTAAAATAATTTTTCAAATCGAACCTGTAGTTCCTGAGATTAGCTCGTTCAAACAAACAAACTCTTCAGCTTTATAATATTAGTATAGATATCTAATGCGAAAGTTGTCTTTTAACAAGTGAGAAACGGCAATGAATTGCCGTAAATCTTAGAGTACGTAAAAATGGTTCAAGTAATATGCAAAGGTCACGTGATACCACGTGACCTAGAGGTCAGAGGTCAAAGGTCATAGTAATTTCGGGGGTATATCGACTATGCTGATTCGAATGGCGTTGACCGCGAGTCTCTAGCTCTTACGGTTCTTGAGTTGAAAGTTGCATAACAGACAGACGGACGGACAAAGCTGTTGTATAAGTTATTTTTAACTCTAAAAACGAGAAATAAAACCTAATGTTTGACTGCCAACGCATGGGCTGATAACGGGGTGAACGCTATTTATTTATTACTAGATTTTGTCCGTGGCTTCGCTTGCGTACATGTACGTTAGGTTAGACAACAGTCTTTTTTCTAGATAAGCAGAATATAATATAGGGTACCTACCCTATATCCTTTTCTGTTTCCCTGACAACGTGTAAACAATATTTCATAATGATCGGTCGAGTATTTAAGGTGTAAAAGCGTAACATATAAACAAACCAACTCACATTGGCATTTATAATATTAGTTAGGATCTACTTACACTAAACGGTAGTTTTAGCCTAGTCATATACAACCTACTAACCAATTAAAATATAAAATTACAGCTTTTGCCTAATTTATAATTTGACAATCAATTCGGGTTGTACTCTGCTTGTAATAATATAAATCAATCATGATTCGAAAGACACGTTGCGCCATCTATTATCATAAGAACGTTATTGTTGTTTTCCTCGGGAACAGTATTTTTTTCGGGATGAAAGATAGCCTATGTCCGTTTCTGTACACCTGACAACGTATATGCAAAATTTGAATATGATCGGTTCAGTGGTTTAGACGTGAAAAGGTAACCAACAAACAAACTCATTTTCGCTTTTATAATATTAGTTAGGATTGTAACCTTTCATGATTTAACAAAATTATTAAAGCCATTCTCCAAATACTTAAGACCTTATTATTCGTAGTTTCACATATTTGACCCTAACCATCTTCTCACACCATAAGATCAATCAAATCGCAATTTTGAATAACTTTCACATATCTTAACCGTCAATCTATCAGTATTTAAACATAACATTTAAAACGCATACTTAGAAAGTTGTTTTTAAGAAAGGTTGTCAATATAACATTACTTTTTATAACTATCGTGACGTCCATCAAAAGTTTATACGTTGGGAAAATTATTTGTGTGTCCATTTTTTATAATGTTTTCGTTATACTGAGAATAACAAGCTATGTCTATTAAGGTCTTCGGAAAGAGACTTAGAGCTTCTAAAAAGTAATATTTTACTGCAATATGTGTCTGCAATGTTTTTAGTTAGGTACTTAATTTCAATAATATTCGCGTGAACGTAAGACAATATTAACAATGGCTTATGTTTAACTTATCACCAGATATAGTAAAATATAACAGTCAAAAATAGTAAATGATCACCAAATTGCACAGCAAAATATATTTAGAGAGATCAAAATAAGTCGACGGGCTCCTATTTTTGGGTGGGTTTAAGAGGGAACCTAACATAACCTAACCCATCCGAGACGGAATGCAGTGATTTGAGGCGTATAGGTGCTCGTTATGATATATTGGGTCTTTCGTCGACGAAGTACAAAAAAAGCATTCACCGTTTCACACCATGGTGCGAAACGACTAATTCAAAATGGGTCCTTCTGCGATTTAGACCGCGGTGCGAACAACCCGTGGTGTGAATCGACGAAAGACCCGATATATTTTAGTAAGCATATTTTGCTGCGCAATTACTATTTTTGGTGGTCATTATATTTAATCCCATTTACAATAAAACTACTAGTACTATTTAACTTTATTACTATAGAACTATTTCAATTATTAACTTATACACATTTATTATTATTATGTTACACGGTGATTATATAACTTTCTAATGCAGAAATATTTTTTCAAATCGGTTAAGTAGTTTTTTAGTTAAACCCTTACAAACAAACAAACGAAGATCAAATCTTTCCTCTTTATAATATTAGTATAGATTTAAGTTTACACTTTCCTCGACGTTTCGGTAGCTTTTCAACAGGTCACGGGAGGACTCCCCGACGAACCGCGATAAAATCCGAAAGTTGTTCACCAGACATTCCAAACCTATTTCTTTAGATAGCTATATGCAAAATAATGATGTGTATTCTACAGCGTGTAGCAGAAAGGTGTGGTCATATTTTATGTCCGTGATGTATATCAGCAGTGGACGTCTTTTAGCTGACATGATGATGATGATGATGATGTATATCTGATAGATACCCTATGTGCCCTATTCCCAGATCAAAAATACAATTTTAAATTTCCAATATTTATTTTATTTTCTATTAAAACATCTAAACAAACGCATTATATCACTGTCCAAATGGAGCCTAGTCTATTTCGGATTCACATTGATCAGCCGAGTCAGTTGTTTGTGTTGTTTTAATATCGACTAAATTATGTGATATTGATACATCGATAAAAAGAAAATGCTGTACCTTAGTGAAAATAACGTATATGAATTTGTTTGTCGCGGTTTTCTCATTGGACAGGGGCTATATTATGTGATTCTTATATGACCACACCTTTATGTTACACGCTGTATATTATAGCTTTAATGGCCGGCCATTATATTTGCAGACACACATTGCACAATCTAAATAACTTTACTTAAAACTTTATTTTAATATCACACCTCATCATCATCATCAGGCTATATTAGTCCACTGCTGAACATAGCCCTCCCCCAAAGAGCGCCATAGCGCCCTGTCTTCAGGTTACCGCATCCAGCATCTGCCTGCAGTCTTTCGCAGATCGTCATCCCACCTGGTCGGAGGGCGTCCTATACTACGTTTGCCGAGTCGCGGTCTCCACTCAAGAACACGCTTACCCCAGCGGTTGTCGGTTCTTCGCGCGGCACATATCACACCTACCACAAAGAAATAAAGATAACCCATAGATTCGTATGTAAATTACCTTTAAATTAGTCATTCTAACCTTGAACGTTCAATTAACGAACAGTTCATTAGCAATGCTATCTCCATCCGTTTTATTACAACAAATAACTTTCATTAACTCGTTCATTTACAAACGCAGTTAACTTTAACTTGTCGTTAATGACACACATTTTTCACCCCTCGCTGACCCCCACTATACCGGCTAATAAAAGTTTAACACCTTTAAAACGACGGGGGGTTAACAGAAAAGGTGTTAGCTAAGTGAAGTTTGATATTTGTCATTCTTAAAAATGATTAATGGTATTTTAGGCTTGAATCTTTTGTGGTCATTATAATAATAGCCCCACAGACAATATAGAACATGCTATTTTCTAGATTATCAAAGTTTAGCTTTTGCCTTTGGCTTCGCTCGCGTAAAAGCAGGTTAGGTTAGTAACAGTACACTTTTTTTTTTTAATAAATTTGGTCTTGTAACTCTGTGATAATATAGCTTTCTAATGATGAAAGAATTTTTAAAATCATTTAACCCATACAAACAACGAACAAAATATACACACTTGACGAAGTGAAAAATTATTAAAACAACGGATACAAAAAAATACCTAAACTCGAAACAAAAATTTTTGAAAAGCAGCGAGTACTTAGTGGGTCTCCGTTGGATTAACACGCAGAAGTCTCGAGTTCAATCCCAAAGCGCGCATCTCTGACTTTTCAAAGTTATGTGCGTATTCAATAGTTAATTATCGTTCGCTTTAACGGTGAAGCAAAACATGAGGAAACCTGCATGTCTAAGAGTTCTTCACAATGTTCTCGAAGATATGTGAAGTGTGTCAATCTGCACTGCGCCAGCGTGGTGTACTATGGCCTAATGCTTCTCACACTGAGAAAGGTATCCCTTAAGCAGTGGGACAGTTTCATACAGGGCTGATATTATATGTGTTTTATATGGTCTATAGCGGGTTGCAACTCCAACACAGACATTTTATATTCCGAGGAATCCATGCTGAAACTGAAAGCTGAAAAAATTAAATTAAATTTAATGAAGAATTTAAGTAATAACGACAGAAAATTGTTCTCCTTAGAATACTTCCCGCTCGCTCCATTTAGTCGCGATTCATTTTTAATTTCTGATGAATTCCTTCGTTTAATGAGTGTTTTAGTCTTCAATTTATATTTTTAATTACTTTTCTTTGAAAATAACCATCTGGGTCTTACGAAGGCATAAGTTTTCGGTTGCCTTTGATTCGACTGTGTGGTTTTGGCTTTGATGACCCGGTTGCAAAACGTGCTATTGCGTTTATATCAGGTAATTTATGACATACATTTTTTATGTAATTAGACTGAACTCACAATATTAAGAATATCATCAGTGGGGAGGTCAGTTCTTTCGCAATAAGCTATTTGTCTAGTTTCTGAAAACCATCTCACAGTATTCAGTAGTATCTATGGACTATACAAATAATATTTCATAAAACTATCGTTACAAAATACATAATTGATTATTTAAACTGTTAAAACGCTTTCTTTGCAATATGGCGTCAAGTCGTCTAGTGACATAATACGTTTGTAAATAAACGTTGGACAGCAAGAAATGACAGATGACGTTTAGAAACGTGTGACGTCAAAATAAATGTAGCCAATTTAAACCGTTTCAAATCAAGTGGTTCCAACTAAAATAAATTGAGTTTATTTAGTGTTATTGGTAAAAAATATGAGTTTGTTTGTTACTCTCTAACCATTATGAAATTTTGCATAAAGGTTGTCAGGGATACAGAAAAAGACAAAATGAAAGGTAACCAGGTTTCATTTCTTAGTAAGGAGACACCAACAGATCTTTTACGACTACAGATAAAAAATAAGTGCGCTCATATTGTGTTTCATAAAACGATATCTAGTAATCTATCGTATGTCTGTCCAAGGTCAGAACTTAATGTCCCCAATTGTGGCAATCACAAACAACTCAATATATGTTCATCTATTAATTGACTGCTGCACGCTATGCTGTCTAGTATATAAAACTGAAAAATATGTCTTGTAGTCAAGCGGAGCAATTCTGTAAAAGTTTTCATTTCAAATGTCACTTCGCATTCGAATGTCACCTCACTTTGACTGTAGTTTCAGGCTCAGTTCCTATATCAAGAAGAGTCGTTTTACCTACAGACAGTGAAGTTTTGACACGTATTCTATGCAAAATATGTTAAAATTTAACTGCCCGTAGTTAAAACTTGTTTCTGGATACAGGAATCAGGCTTAAGTAAATGACTTTAAAATGTGTTTTGGAATTTATAACCTAAATTGTAATATTAATAACTTCAATAGAAGTTGTTTTAATGGAAGGGTCATAGGAGCTATGAACATTTTCTTTTTTTGGAACGAAGTTCCTTACGGCAGGCTTGGAGGGGATAGGGATTTTGCTGCGCGACCGAACTGACAAAAATGTGATAGTAAAACCGTTAAATGAGACGTGCGCAGGCGCGACAGTCGCATACACAAGCGAGTAGTGTATAATACCAGGATATCAGAAATCACTAAATGACCAATATATTGGTATAAATGAATATTATTTATTCTATTTAGTGAATTGAGCACGATTTTTTTTGCAATTTGTGTCGATTCTACATTAGCCGAAGGAACTTCGTTCCTACCTGGTGTCCCACGACACCACATAATTTTTTTATACAACTAAGGTGGCAAACAAGCGTATGGCCCACCTGATGGTAAGTGGTCACCGTAGCCTATGGACGCCTGCGACACCAGAGGCATCACTTGCGCGTTGCCGACCCTTTAGGAAAGGAAGTGGGCAGGAGGAGCGGGAAGGGGGAAGTGGTGATTGACCTTATTCCTTTAGGTTGTAAATGCGCAAGTAAATGCAAGGTGTATTGCAAGTGGTCGTAGGCTGTGGTAGCCGTTTACCACCAGGGCTGTATGCTTGCTTGCCTATTGTCGTCTGCTGGACGAAGTCCCAAACGTTTTGCTATCACTAACAATTTATTGTCAGCAAAATCCAATCGCTTTTACCGGGAATCGCATCCTAGACTTCATGCACAGCAGTCGCACAGCACTACAGCTAAACCACCGCGACGGTTTCTCTATTATAATGTTGTTTAATGTGTTGCTTTGTCTTGTTCCAGGTATGGTCCAATCTTCATTAAGCTTTAGCGGTAACAGTTAAAGCAGAAAGGATAAGTACGAGAATAATATGCAAATATGTTTAACTAGGTTTTGCCCTTGGCTCCGCTCGCGTAAAAGTAATTTAGGTTAGGTTATGATCGTAAAAGTGTCTTTTACCCCGGCGAGTCCGATATAACCCCTACGCCCGCCCCCGCGGAGGGGTATGCGTCAATGCATTCCCCTACGTTAAAAAAAAGTATTCTTTTTTTAAATAAATTGTAGCTTATGTTACTCGGTGATAATAAAGCTTTCCATTGGTATCAGTTGGGTAGTTTTTGAGTTAAATCCTACTGTTTGTAATAATTAAATTAAAAACTACCCAAAAATATTATAAGACTGGTTTGGTGGTGGCAGTGTATGCAACTGTATAAGGTGTTCGGTTCGACTCAGCAGTGTTATTGAATTTTCTCCCAAAAAATTCTTATATAGCAGCATGTATAGTCCGGAACTAAGCCCGGTAAACGCCAATAATTTCGCTCCAAAGCTTAGCTGGCGACATGTGATTAACACACCTGTGCCTACCCTTTCAGGATAAAGGCGTGTATTTTGCGTCCACTAGGCATTATTACAACAGACAGCTATGACTGTTGAGTTTTGTGTAAAAGCTGAATGAGTATTGAATGACTCAGTCAAACTAAAAGCTCCCCTTTTTCTTAGAAATGGAACTTGACACGATGCGCCCCTAACTCGCGTACAGATCCGTCATTGTCGATATATACCACAAGAGGGGAAATAAAATGTCGATCCAACTTTTAAGTTTTCTTAATTGATTATTTTCATATCAACAAAAGCTTTTGATCGCGTCGTTCGCGTGAAATTTGAAAGTTTACTCATATAAAACATGCCTATATCAGCGGTGTATTAAACCGTCTAATTGCTGGACACGGGCCTCTTCAGAAAGTGAGTAGGGTTAGACCATAGTTCACCACGCCAGCCCAGAATGGTGGGTTCGATCTAGACACTGGACACAAAATTATGTGATCCACAAATATTTGTTCCGATTCTGGGTGTTCTTTGTGTCCGTTGTTTGAATGTTTGTAAACTTTCCTGCGACACAAAAATAATTCTTAGAGACGAAATTCTTTTTAAAACAAAATAAAATTAACTATTATTGGGACACTGCTAGGAAGATAGTCGATGAAGGGAAGGTCGGCTGGGCTCTAAATGGTTTTCAACCATTTAAGTCACCTGGTCCAGACATGGTTTATCCCATCATCCTACAGCAGGGAGCTGCACTCTTGGTTTCATTTGTGCAGATTATACAGAGCCTGCATAGCTTTTGGATACATTCCAAAGATACGGAGGCGTGTTAAAGTCATCTACATACCGAAACCGGGCAAGGAAGACTATGAAGAGGCCAAGGCATATAGACCTATTAGTCTTGAGTCGTTCTTCCTGAAAGCCCTGGAGAAGTTAGTAGATAGACATGTCAGGGAGGGAGCATTATGGAAATTCCCCCTCCACAGGCTACAATGTGCCTACCAGTCGGGTAAATCCACTGAGACGGCACTACATTTTGTGGTAAATAAGGCAGAACATGCATTAGATAACCGGGAAGTGTGCATTGCCGCATTCCTGGATATTGAGGGAGCCTTCGATCGGACCACCTTTGATGCCATTAGTGTGGCATCGGCAAATCACGGCATAGAGCCAACCATTTGCAAGTGGATCGATTGTATGCTCAGGGGTAGAATTATTAGGTCTGAGTTGTTAGGTGATGAATTGTATGCAACGACAACCAAGGGCTGCCCTCAGGGTGGAGTACTCTCACCACTCATATGGTGCTTGGTAGTCAATTCACTCCTAGCACAACTCAACAAAGGTCCGTACTTAACGGTCGGATATGCGGATGACTTGGTGATACTCGTCAATGGAAAGTTTCCGAGTACGGTATCCAGTCTCATGCAGAAGGCCCTGGTTATGGTGGAAAAATGGTGCAGTAGCAATCATTTATCTATCAACCCAGGGAAAACTACTGTCGTGCCATTTACTAGGAAGAGGGATCTCACAGGTTTGGGAACTCTCTCCATGTATGGTACGCAGTTACAATGGTCCACGGAGGTGAAGTATCTAGGCATGACCTTAGATAGCAAACTAACGTGGAAACCTCATGTAGAAAAAGTCATAGAGCAGGCCCAGCGGGTTTTCGGCATGATTCGCTCAACTTATGGGAAGACCTGGGGGCTAAAGCCCAAGGTCATCAAGTGGCTATACACGATGATGATAAAACACATACTCACGTATGGGAGCATTGTCTGGTGGCCAAGAACCAAACTAGCTGCATGCAGGAACGCGCTGTCGAAGGTACAGCGATTGGCCTGCATGGCTATAACAGGGGCGTTCCCGACTACGCCAACGGCAGCGTTAGAGGTCCTGCTGGATCTAACGCCGCTACACATTGTTGTGGAGTCAGAGGCGGTAAAGGCGCTACATAGACTATCTGTGCATGGGCTGTGGAGCGTCAACATGCCGGTAACTCGACACACAAAACTGGAGACTTCAAAGGATCTCAAAAGGATTATGAGCATGGGATGCGACAAAATGCAACCATTGCACATATTCAAAAAGAATTTTAAAATAAAGGTCCCCACGAGGGATGAATGGAGACAAGGTCTAAAATCCCCTGACGAGGGTTGCCTCATCTGGTACACCGATGGTTCCAAAATGGAAATAGGATCAGGCGCTGGTATCTATGCCGGTGACTGTAAGGTGAGCCAAAGCATGGGCAAATATGCAACGGTCTTCCAAGCGGAAACCTACGCTATAATTGCCTGTGCTCAGGAGAATATTAACAGTGGTGTCACTGACAAGACTGTGTATATTCTCAGTGACAGTCAAGCTGCTCCCAAGGCTCTGGACTCGTGTAGGGTGGACTCCAGACTGGTCCTGAACTGTGTTAAGATCCTCAACAAACTAGGCAGGAAGAACACAGTCAGACTGGTCTGGGTTCCGGGACATGCAGGGGTGCAGGGCAATGAGGAGGCTGATGAGTTGGCCAGAAAGGGCTCGGAGCAGCTGTTTGTGGGCCCTGAGCAATTCGTGGGACTCTCTGAGAGCACCGTCAAGGCAGCTTTGAATGCACATGGCAATGACAAACACAGGTTGGAGTGGATGGCCCTTAGGGGTCTGGAACACTCCAAGAAGTTCATTGCAAACGGAGCCACAGGCTTCACTCGGAAGTTCTGTGGATATAGCAAGAGCCAAATGCGCCTGCTCACAGGAGCGTTCACTGGCCATTTTGGCACCAACGACTTCCTGTGCAGATTGAGATTGGCACACAATTTGATCTGCAGGGCCTGTGGTGAACAGGACGAGTCCATATCGCACCTATTGTGTGAATGCGACGCGTTGGCTGGACTGAGGACGGGTCTGATGGGGGTGGCATATCCAAGCCCTGAAGACTTCAGGCTTCTCCCTCTGAATTGTACACTGCGGCTTAGCAGTACATTCATAAGGAGATAGCTAAGGGTTAAATCTTGGGGCCGACACAAAAGATCCCACTGGGTCGAAGTGTCGCCGGTCTGCACTGACTGGCCCCCACACATAAGATAAGATAAGATAACTATTATCTGAAAACCATCTTAATTCGTGTCTATGGACCTGTCAAATAATGTAAATTTTAATTATTATATGTATTACATAAAAACAAAACAAAAACTGCAACATATTTCGAAAATAAGTTCAGAAAAGTCACTCGTTTAATAGCAATTCGATATAGACACAGAAATATGGACCACGGATGTCATGAAACTCGTGAACATCTTTGACGATACAGACAGCCATATTGGAATATCCTAACGACAAGCTAGACTGCTGATTGGTATGAGATTTCTTTTCCCTAGATCCCTTTGACACATTAAGGGACTTCCAACGGTAAAAGAGGCACAAGCCTTCAGTTTATCTGCTTTTTCAGTCCACTGCAGGATATATGCTTTTTGCAATATTATGCCGCCTTCAATTACATTTCAAATTTGTTTTTGAAAAGATAATTGCAAAGTAGCATGCAACTGCAAGCCCCGCATTATGAATATTGCCTGTGTCGGTGGGGACTTCTCTACAAACATTCAAACAACGGTCACAAAGTACACTTAGACTTTTTACAACTATTTGTGAAACAGACAAATTTTTGTCCCGTGTGGGGATCGAACACACAACACTTGGCGTAGTGTCAGTATAACTTAAAGTTTACCAGTTCGTGCGTGACTCAAGGATTCTTTTGTTCGAATGCGACACAAAGCGTGCTGCGAACTATTTCTCGCGGTTTTACCCACGTATATGATTACTACTCCGTTCCTGTGGCTCGTAGCGTGATGTTATATAGTCTATGTTAGTTCTGGATAAAACAGCTTTCTAATGGTCAAAGAATTATAAAAATCGGTCTAGTAGTTTTGAGTTTATTTACTGCCAACAAAAATACAAATGTTTCCTCTTTATTAAATTAGTACCTATAGACAAAATTCTTATAAAGCGAGAATGAAAGCGAATTGTAAAGTATTCTAGGAATTACTACATTACCCCATTTATCCAGTAATTATGATTCATCCAAATCGGCTCAGCGTTTTCTGAGAAACATTACTTTGACAAGCACACAAATTTACTTCATACAGTCACCAAAGACCAATGTAAATATGTGAAAGGTAACAAAAAAGGAAATTAAGCCAACAGTATTTTCGTATGATGGCGATCTTATGACTAATACAGCATTCTTTTATGTGGGTTATAGTACTTTAGCTATGATAAGAATTAAAATGGCGAAAAACTGAGATTCGTTCTCGATATTTTTCGTAGAATGTTCTCAACTTACTGCAGTTTTTATAAATGCGCCTCTACTCGCGATGAAAAGAGTAATTTTCGTAGATACAAATAATTCTACTTTTGGTTCAGAATAATAACATATTGTCATATGTTTACGCAAATGTTAGACATTGATATTAAACTACTTTATACGGACTAGTTTTTGCCCGCGACTTCGTATGCTTATCCCTTTCACAATGGCAGTTGAAAAGCTCTCGAAACGTCGGGAAAAGTGTAAATTTTGTATACACCTGCAAACAAGACTACGGTACGGGGTTCTTCAAAAAGGGCGTTAAAAGGTTTTTACAAGGTCGGCAACGCGCAAGTGATGCCTCTGGTGTCGCAGGCGTCCATAGGCTACGGTGACCACTCACCATCAGGTGAGCCGTATGCTTGTTTGCCACTTTAGTAGTATAAAAAAAGGCATTTCATTTCGTACTAACAACTCTATAACTGTTATCCTAACTAATATTATAAAAGCGAAAATGAGTTTGTTTGTTTATTACCTTTTCACGCCTAAACCACTGAACCGGTCATCCTGAAATTTTGCATATACGTTGTCAGGTGTACAGAAACGGACATAGGCTACCTTTCATCCCGAAAAAAAATACTGTTCCTGAGGATAACAACAATAACGTTCTTATAATAATAGATGGCGCCACGTGTCTTTCGAATCATGATTGAATTATATTATTACAAGCAGAGTACGACCCGAATTGATTTTCAAATTCTAAGTTAACGCGAGCGAAGCCGCGGGCAAAAGCTAGTAAATTATAATTTTAAAATAATGTGTCGATGGTGTAACTTTCAATAAATAACTGGATAAAATTGTAATCTATACAAAATAAATAAAATTGAAGTGTCTGTTTGTAATGTCAAAATAACAGCTTTTTATCTATAATGCATATGAAAGTATATAAGGCACGTATACGAAAACATCTATTTTTAAAATTTTTGTCTGTCTGTCTGTCTGTCTGTTTGTTCCGGCTAATCTCCGACACGGCTGAACCGATTTTGACGGGACTTTCATTGGCAGATAGCTGATATTATAAAGAGTAACAAGATACATTGATTTAAAAAAAAAATAGGGTTCCGCGGAGACAAACACTTTTTAGTTCAAATCTACGCGAACGAAGTCGCTGGTAACAGCTAGTAATTTATATAAACTGCGATAGAATCCGTAATAAGTACTTTCATTTCAATAAATAATTCATAAAGCCTTGAAGAATAAGTACAACTATCTTTGTAACCTTTTAAAGATATCTATGAAGGTCAAGAAGGGTAGGCAGTGCAGCACAAAACACGCTAGCTTACAGACGCAATGCGCACTATTCCGTGCATTGTAATCATTACTCTATAATAATATAAGTATTGTTACAACTCATTTAATATTCTACCATATCTTATCTTATGCGGGGGCCAGTCAGTGCAGACCGACGACACTTCGACCCAGTGGGATCTTTTGTGTCGACGCTCTCCCAATAACGACTGCCATAGATGTTCATGGCAGCCGGGACTAACGGCTTAACGTGCTTTCCGAGGCACGGAGCAGGCGATAATTGTCAATCAATACGCACATAATTTCGAAAAGTCATATAACTTCCGAAAGTCAGAGGTACGCGACGTGGGTTCGAACCCGAGACCCTCCGCATTGCATTCTGTTGGTCTCCCCACTGAGCTATCGCTGCTCATATTCTACCATAAAGAAGGATTATATTTTGGTTCACATCGAGAAACACACATTAAAATAGACAGAAATTAAGATACAAACCAGAAAAAAGTAATAAGAAAACAAAACGAAAATGAAATGAAATTAATTATATATGTATACACTAGAGACCCGCCCCAGCTTCGTACAGGTAGTACGAAACCTTAACACCTAAACCTTCTTCATGAATCACTCTGTCTATTGGTTAAAACCGCATGAAAATTCGTTTAGTAGTTTTTGAGTTTATCCCAAACAGACAGTCAGGGACGCGGGGGACATTGTTTTATAATATTTTGTGATACATAGTTTCTCGACTCTAACCCCAAGGCGGTATTCAGAGGGGAATTAGACACACATTTAGCTAGCTAGGTGCTACGTAATATCCGGTACAGACCGAGACACCGTAACTCTACTAAAAACTTCTTAACAAGATAACTGAATAACAATTTACACGACTCGGGAATTGAACCAGAAGCCTATTGCCGTTCAGAGCACATTTCCAGACTCCGTGTTACTGAGAATGTCTAACTCACAAATATAATTCCAGCTTCCAAATAATCCCAAATCCAGATACCCCAACTCAACTCCTAATACCCAGGACCTAATTATTTAAGTCTAGACATATGATTGGCCAGATAGACTCGGATGTATTTTATAATTTCGGCTCGCGTGGCGGCCATATTGCATGAGACACGCAATGCAACGAGTAATTACTGTCTATGGACATGAATTGTAACGACTAACGGTAACTATGGGCTGTATGAAGCATAAACAAAATTCTATTCTAACTGTAGTCATATTTTGAGTAATATTTACGCGATTGTTTAAATAAATTGCTGGTTTGTTTGGCTAGGTTCCTATCACGGCATTGCGAGGCCATGGAATAGCGGTAAAATACAGGGTTTTAATACTCACAAAGAAGCCATTTTGTCTGAGGTTCCTTTATTCAAGAAATAAGTAGTTTTTATTTCTAATATTATAAAAAGGTTTCATAAATTAACTGTTTGTAGGTAAAACGATTAATTTCTTGAACCGAGCCTAATAGATTTCTAGATAAAGTTAGGAAAAATGCAAATATAAATTGTCTGCACGAATGGGGTAGTGGTTTAAGTAGTCGCCTCGCTAATGCCACCGCGCCGAGTGTTGCTGGTTCGATTCCCACACGGGACAAAACTTTGTGTGATGCATAAATTGTTGTTTTAAGTCTGGGTGTTCTTCGTGTCCGTTGTTTGAGTGTTTGTAAAGTCCCCGGCGACACAGGAATTATTGCAAGTGCCGGAGTTGTCTTTTATAAAGAGAAAAAATAGTTACAAAGTAATGTTTTCAAGTACAGAGTAAATATAGATATTATAATGTAGTGTCTAAAAAAACCAGTCAAGTGCGAGTCGGATTCCCACACGAAGGGGTCAGAAACTATTATATGAGATACTACGATTTATTACTAAGGGAATTCACACTGTGTGAAAATGTCAACATTTTACGTATAACGTTTCATAAGATACAGTCCGCTGACAGAAAGTCGAACGGACAGTGGCATCTTAATAATGGAGTCATAATGTTACCCTTTGGGTACGGCACCTTGAAAAGTACTAAGTAAATACAAATATTTTATTTGTTTTTATTTTTTTTCTTTAAGGATCTTCAACAAAGTCTTACACGTCTTATTCACAAAAGAAAATACAATTCAAGACGTTTTTGGTCTCTGTACTCCTTCAATTACAGGAGACCACATCATGCCCCGTTTTCGTAACCATTTTGATTGCTGCTCCGCTCCTATTGGTCGCAGCGTGATGTTATATAGCCTATAGCCTTCCTCGATAAATAGGCTATCCAACACTAAAATAATTTTTCAAATCGAACCAGTAGTTCCTGAGATTAGCGCGTTCAAACAAACAAAACAAACAAACTCTTCAGCTTTATAATATTAGTATAGATTTGAAACAATATTCGCCGTTTCTACGACATTGTTTTTTATTTTGACATAATTATGTCTATTAAATAAAAATGTAGACATTTCTATCTTATTGACATAATTACTTGTAAAATTTTGCCCCTAGGTGTAAGTTGATAAAGTAACCAAAAATAAATGATGTAATGAAAAATAATACTGTGTGTGTGGACTCGGTCGTGGTCGCGCGGTAGGTACCTATAAGATAATGTTTGTGTATGATTGTGAGGTACCAGGTTCAATACCCGGGGCCAATCCAGTGTTGTTAAGTTAAAGGGCACAAAGAGTTTGGCTGTGTGGCAGGTAGACTGTAATAAGTTCATCTCCAATTACGGTGCACCAAAAATAAAAATATACCTGACCTCCTGCTTCTGGATCTCTGATCCTAACCTGACCTCTAAACAGTGATGGCCTCTGCCTATGTCAGGCTCAACCTAGTAGATAATAATCCTAAACACCTGTCACTGAGTATATCGTGACAGAAAATCAAATTTGCCTAACAAGGGTACCAAACACGAGACCTCATGCACTGCAGTCGCATTCATTATCACTACGCTACTCATCATCTCATCATTTAAATATTTACAATACATTTTTCATTTTTAAATATGCATATATAAAATATACATATTATTATTATTATAAAAAATGTAGATGAAACCGCGGAGCCAGTTAGTACACTGTATTTTAAAGGAAAAATTCCGTACATCCATTCAGTGGTTTGCGTGTCGGTTTATTAGACCATTTACGAGACGGGGTGCGACAGACGGACGGCCTGTCAGACCAACCCTTCGCAATATATACATACTTGTAGTTCATTTAAGGATTTGTCTGTCTGTTGTACTCTAGGGGAAGAGTTTTGACTGATAGCGCAATGGTTTTATTGTCAATGGGATAACTTGATAAGTGTTGTGGGTTCGATCATTTATATTACACCAGATTGTCCTGTGGGTTTGCTCGCCTAAATGTAGGTTATGTAAATTTTCTATACCTAGGCAACAGTACTTTTTTGTGAATGAAAGGTAGACTATGTCCTTTTCTGTACCTCTGACAACGTGTATGTGAAATTTCATGATGATTGATCGAGTAGTTACGGAGTGAAAGCGTAACAAATAAATAAACAAACTCACATTCGCATTTATAATATTAGTTGGGTTGGGATTACCTTTTGCTTTTTTTTTAGGTTACATTAATTTGCTATTCCTGAGAAACAGTAGATACTTATTCCTGGATGACAGGTCTATGTCTTTTTACGTCGCGGTTAAAATCTAATAAGTTTGATTAAGGCGCAGAATACATTGCCCCGGCGCGCGGCGGTCTGCGTTCTGCGTTCAGCGTTCACAGTTGCCCACACTGCGATCAGTCTAGAAATTTGGAGTTCAGTTCGTTTGTCTCGCACTAGTTCAATAAACCTTTCAATTTCGGCGAACATCGTGACCGCTTTTGAAAAAAATGGAACTCCGACAGATAGTGCGTTCTTTGACCGCCGCGGTCTGACTGCTTTTTGTGTACGATTCTAAGACACCGCATAAATCACAGTGAACGCGGAACGCAGAACTCGGGCACTCTGACCGCTAACCGCCCGCAGTGTGGCCTGCGCCTAAATAAACACATGACACATTTGTTGATAGCCCTTCTTGCCCGAGCACTTTGACAGTATCAGAGTTTTGTGCGGCCACTCCTAACGCAATTAAAATGGCCGAATATGCATATAACTAGATGTTCCCACGGTTTCACCTGCGCCGCCCCTGTGGGTCGTAGCGTGGTGTTATATATAGCCTATAGCCTACCTCGATAAATAGGCTATCCAATACTAAAAGATTTTTTCAAATCGAAGCAGTAATTCCTGAGATTAGCGCGTTCAAACAAACAAACAAACTCTTCAGCTTTATAATATTAGTATAGATATACCTATAGTTCACACAGAAACCATTGACACGCAGAAGAATAATTTTTTAATCTTGCATTGAATAAGCCTGTGACGTAAACCATTCACGTTTTAATATCGCACAGATTTATTTAACTCTCGCAACCCTAAAAGTCTGCCACTATAATGCCACACCTTCACCAAAACTGGGTTAACAGCGTAACTAACTCAGCAACCCATTTAATGAACGAAATTTATTAAATTAATATGATATTTATAACACGAACCGCGCGCCACAAACTCGACATGGCGGCCGGCCTAAAAAAAATAAAGGCGAATTGTCTATACCTACGCATGGGAATGACAAATTAAAAATGAATTATTGTCTATGCGTGGTAATGTAATATGGGTTAGGTTAGCACTCCTTATTTAATTTTGCGTATTTACATATAATGTAAATACGGAATAGGTAAATGTGTTTTAAATTTGTCATTGTTGTGGCTTTTTAAAGTTTAGCGCAATGAGTTAACCCGGTTCCTACATATATATATATTTTTTTATACAACTAAGGTGGCAAGCAAGCATACAGTGGAATGTGTCATCGTAGCCTATGGACGCCTGCAACTCCAGAGGCATCACTTACGCGTTGCCGACTTTTTAGGAAACGAAGTGGGAAGGAGAAGGAGCGGGAAGGGGGAAAGGGGGTGATTGGGCCTCCGGCACTCTCAGTCACCGGACGAACCCCAACAGTAGGAATACTGCTGTTTGACGTCGATACTCTGTGAGGGGCTAGTCCTTCCCCGGTCAAGTCCGCCCATTCATGCTGAAATCAGCGAGGCTCTAATATATTCAAAAAACAACTTGTTTATGTAAAGACAGTTATATTTTGACATGTGTTTTATATAATACCTACCAGATTTTGTACGCTTAAATGTGTGTTAGGATAGGCTAGATGAGTAACAGTTCTTTTTCCTGGATGAAAGGTACCTGTATGAAAAATTTCATTATGATCGGTCGAGTATTTTATGCGAGAAAGCTTAACAAACAAACTAACATTCGCATTTATAATATTAGTTAGGATGTGAGGTACAACGACACGAAATTTCGCACACACGTTGTGAGGGGAATAGAAAAGGACATAGGGTACCTTTCATCCAGAAAATAGTACTGTTAATAATCTAACCTAAATTTAGCAAGCCGCGGGTAAAATCTAGTGACACATAAAACAGATAAACTCACTAAGTGGCGCATAATACATTTACCCCACACGTGTTAATTTTTCCACGCATAAATCTGTAGAGCGGGGCGACCATGTCCCACAACTCAATTAGTGACGCGACCGCACTGTGGGATCAACGTACACAGACCTCCGCTCATTACACACATACGATACTATATGCCAGTAGTAAAGTACGAATAGTAGAGCCTCGCTGATTTCAGCATGAATGGGCCGGCTCGACCGGGGAAGGGCTGGTATCTCACAGAATATCGACGTGAAATAGCAGTATTCCTACTGTTCTATTTCGTTCAGTGAGTGATAGTGACGGAGGCCCAATCACCCTCTCTCCCGCTCGCTCCTTCTCCTTCCCACTTCTTTGTTCTTTTCTTCTTTTCCTAAAGGGTCGGCAACGCGCAAGTGATGCCTCTAGTGTTGCAGGCGTCCATAGACTACGGTGACCACTTTCAATATAAATACGTATAAAAAAAAATACGGTTGCTATGCATGAGGTCTCAGGTCCTGGGTTGAGACAATAAAAAGTTATTGTGTTCTTCTGTTATGATACTCAGTAACATATGGGAAAAAGAAGTTTCTGTCAACAAATTATGCGTCTTTTTTACTGATTCCAAATAAGTAAAATCTTAATTTCGAAAATAATTTTAGATATGTCTTTTTCCTTATGACGGCAGAATAGCAGCCCATAGTTACGAAGTTAGCGGTGTTAGACACCCCGTATTTCAGAAAGCACGGGCGCTACTAACACTGTCATTTCCAGTCGCCTCTTTTTTTCTTGCCAGTGTAAAAAAATAGCGTCAATTTGGTAGAAATATAGAAATGGTACAATTTAAGCGCCGGTTCAATATAGGTTACTCTGCCCTATTAAGTAGAACAATCCCCATTTGGTAGGTACTTTGTGGAACAATAAGGTTGTACTTTCAGCACATACACCCCTGTTGCAGGCGCACCCAGTTATGGGCCACACCTCGACCTCAATACGGCCACACGACACCTTTATTTGATATTTCATTAGCACCAAGTTTCAGGTACTTACTGAAAGCCGTAATCATAAAAAATTCTAGCTTATTACGGCTGCTGAAAACTAACCGAAATGCCGGAAAAGAAGAAATTAAAATAGTTTAACTCTAACTAATATAATAAACTAGATTTTCGCCGTGGCTTCGCTCGCATTTTGCGATTTTGACAATAAATTTATATCCCTAGGAAAGAGTATTTTTCCTGGATAAAAGGTACCCTATGTCCTTTTCTGTACCCTTGACAACGGGTCTGCCAAATTTCATGATGATCGGTCGAGTAGTTACGCGTGAAAGCGTAACTACTCGACCGATCATCCTGAAATTTTGCATACACGTTGTCAAGGGAACAGAAAAGAATATAGTGTACCTTTCATCCAGAAAGAAAGTACTCTTCCCAAGAAATCAAATTTATTGATAGAATCTATTCTATACAAATAAATAAAATTGAAGTGTCTGTTTGTAATGTCAAAATAACAGCTTTTTATCTAATGCATATGAACGTATATAAGGTACCTATACGAAAACATATATTTTTAAACTTTTTGTCTGTCTGTCTGTCTGTTTGTTCCGGCTAATCTCCGAAAAGGCTGAACCGATTTTGACGGGGCTTTCATAGGAAAATAGCTGATGTTATAAGAAGTAACTTAGGCTACTTTGATTTTAGAAAAAAAATAGGGTTCCGCGGAGACAAACACTTTTTAGTTAAAATCTACGCGGACGAAGTCGCAGGTAACAGCTAGTCTACATTAAGAATGTGAGTCAAACTCACATTCGCATTTATAATATTAGTTAGGATACAAGCATGAAGTGATTCAAACAATACCAACAATAACAAAATATAGTCATTTTTAAGGTACAAAAAGAATATAAAATTATTGTTTACTAGCGACTGTCAGCTTCGCACGTGTAGTACAAAATCCTAACAAATTATACACCTAAACATTCCTCATGAATCACTCTGTCTATTGGTGAAATCCGCATGAAAATCCGTTTAGTAGTTTTTGAGTTTATCGCGAACAGACAGACGAAACGCGGGAGACTTTGTTTGATATTTTACTCATTGATGCGAGAAAAGAGAACGTCTTAACACTTAATCGATCGTTTTAATTACACATCCCTATGCTAAACGTAGTAGAAAGCATTTACTTCTATATTTAGGTACCTACGCAATGCACGTTCAGCGCCATATTAGGAAGTAAGAGTCAAGTAATAACTAAGAACATGAACGTTTAAAATCTTACGGTCGACTCCCACGGCCTTTCACTGGAAGGATACTATTACACTGACCGGAAGGCGCAATGGTTAAGTAGTCACTTCGTTGTTATAAGCCGGGTGTTGCCGGTTTGATCTCCACACGAAAAATTTTATGATCCACAAATAGTAAAGCCGTTTACATTTGCGATTGATCTTAAGATCATGGATTCAAAAACCTGGGACCCAAGTCTATTTTTATAAATTCGTCATTCCGACACGGCTTAACTGCAATTCCATTGTCATTTTGCTAAAAATTCGTAATTTACTAAATTCATAATGGTCGATCATTGGTCGGTCAATGGTCTCGTAATAGGATTGTGGTAGAATGACATGTCGTATTGCCATTATTATAAAACCCGTTAGTAGTGGTGATTTTTGAAAAACTACTACTAAATATGAACATTTATTCATGCCAGATTTGGTTTATATATTTTTTTACATATTATTTATTAGTGTTAAAGCAATTTAATCAAAGGAACTGTCAGAATGTTAGCAGATTACCGCATACGTCAGTCATTCATTTGTCATTGTGTACGAGATTACCATTTTATGCCATTTTTCAATGGAGTGTCAGTGGTTGACCATCGGAAAGTCATGATGACGCCATTATATTAGTAGATTACCAAACTTGTCAAAATCAACAATTATGAAATCAATGATAGACCATTCTGACACTACTGTAGTAGCAGACTTGGGCCCCAGGTTGGACAAAGTGTAATTGATTTTTATGTTAGCAAATGTTAATTTTAACACATTGAACTGTTCATAAATGGCGCGATACATTTTAACACATTGAACTGTTCATAAATGGCGCGATACATTTTAACACATTGAACTGTTCATAAATGGCGCGATACATTTTAACACATTGAACTGTTCATAAATGGCGCGATACATTTTAACACATTGAACTGTTCATAAATGGCGCGATACATTTTAACACATTGAACTGTTCATAAATGGCGCGATACATTTTAACACATTGAACTGTTCATAAATGGCGCGATACATTTTCTATTGTGTCTGCTACAATACATAGCCGTAGCAATGGATAATGAAAGTTTTCTATTAGTAACCACCCAATGATTGAAATAATATATGCATTGTGACTTGTGAATGGAAATAGAGCGAGAAAAATTTGGCTATGTATCCTTTCTTTTATCTTGACATGGGGATTTCTTTAACGCATACCCCTCCGCAAGGGCGGGGGAGGGGTTATGTCGGGCTCACCCGGGAACAGATGGCGACATCCCGGTTCTACCGACTAAACCTACCACGGTGTTCCTCGCAATCTGTGGCCAGGGCGCAGGGATCATTCGCGCATCCTGCAGCCCCTGCAGATTTGGGCCGCCACTTGATCGTGGCGGTCTCGTCACATTTTTGGTTAGTGGGTATGTATCCTGCCTTTTCCTTAGGAGATAGTGGGCGTAAATCTATATAGAGTCAGAGTAAATAATATACACAAAATGGTCTGCAACAAAAATACAGTTTGCTCAGCGATTTACTTTTCCTAACAGTTTCAACAAATCTTTCCTCTTTATGATATTAATATATAAAAATCTCGTGTCACGATGTATGTTCGGGATAAATTTTGAAACTACTGAACCGATTTTGATCAAACTTCGTAACTATCTGTAATTTGGTCTAACTTAAAAGATAGGATAGTTCTATCTTATATTTTTTTGTCGTGTGTACAGGACGACGTCTGTCGGGAGTCGGGACAGCTAGTTAGTATATAAATTATAGTATATCTTTAGCTACATGCTACAATATGCAGTCTCAAAATATAATAATTATAATAACAGCCCTATACTTAAACTGTCTCACTGCTGGGCACGATACTCTTCTAAGAATGGGAAGGGTAAGGCCATAGTCCACCACGCAGACGTAGTGCGGGTTGGCAGACTTCACATATCCTCGAAAACATGGAGAATTCCCCCAGACATGCAGTTTCCTCACAAAGTTTTCCTTCACCGTTAAAGCGAGCGATAATTAACCATAATTTTTGTCGAAAAAGAAATAAACGCTCTAGCTGCATCGTATATCGCTGACAGCAGGCTTTCCTTCCACACAGTTCTAATAATTTATCATCAATTTTTCGTAAGTACGTCTGAAATTGGAAGTCTCAGTAAGTCTCTCCAAGTCTTTACGAGCCTTTATATGGCGCGTCAGATCTTGGGGCGCGTAATTGGACTTTTCAATTTTACGCATTGTACCAGGGGCACATAAGCTGCGAACATATCTGCGATATATCTAATTGGATTGCGCGATCTCCTCGGATAAGAATAGGATATGGTGTGTCAGCGTTTTTTTATATTTCAGTGCTGAATATAGGTATAGCCTTATTGTAAGAGAGCTAAGTAACTTTTAACAGAATAACGACGGAGCACGATTTGGCTGGATTCCCATGGAGTTCCACTTTACTAAAAATGGCTGGGGGAGCCGCCAAGAGCAACAATTAGTTTTATCAAAAACTAGCTGACCTGCGCAATTTCTCCTGCTTCATATAAGACTAGATGTTCCCGCGGTTTCACCCGCGTTTATCGTTACTGCGCCGCCTCGGTCGTAGCGTGATGTTATATAGCTTATAGCCTTCCTCGATAAATAGGCTATGCAACACTAAAATAATTTTTCAAATCGAACCAGTAGTTCCTGAGATTAGCGCGTTCAAACAAACAAACATACTCTTCAGCTTTATAATATTAGTATAGATTTTCCATTACTCGACTAAAAGCGAGCGATGTCGCGTGCTTTATCTAGCTATAAGTACATTAGTACTCCAAGTTGCAAGTTTCTGCACAAGTAACACGTACGACTTGTTAACAAGTTTGAGACTCGAACCGCCCCGAGCGGTGGCGATACCGGCACTACTACTGACTATACCTATGTATACTAATATTATAAAGCTGAAGAGTTTGTTTGTATGAACGCGCTAATCTTAGGAACTACTGGTTCGATTTGAAAATTCTTTTGGTGTTCGATAGCCTATTTATCGAGGAAGGCTATAGGCTATATAACATCACGCTACGACCCACGGTGGTGGCGCAGTCACGATAAACGCGGGTGAAACCGCGGGAACATCCAGTGTACCATACACGTACATAGAGGAGACTAGAATACGCTCATGCCTACTAGTGCATTCGGTTAATTCATCCGTTGAACTAGTGAGACTTTGGCTATAGATCAATTGCGTGTTAAGAAAAAAAGAAAATTTATTTTGTTGGTCAAAAGCCACATGAATGGGAAAAAGTTATATTTTCCGTAAATTTCGAGTAATATTTTACGCCATATCGCTTGTTTTAACAGTGAAGGAAAACACTGTGAGGAAACCTGCATGTCTGAGAGCTCTCCATAATGTTTTCGAAGATATGTGAAGTCTGCTAACCCGCACTGGGCCAGCGTGGTGGACTATGGCCTTACCCTTCTCACGCTGAGAAGAGGCTCGTGCCCAACAGTGGGACTGTTAAATACAGGGCTGATATCCTAACTAATATTATAAATGCGAAAATGAGTTTGATTGTTTGTTTGTTTGTTACGCTTTCACGCCTTAACTACTCAACCGATCAACATGAATTTTTGCATACACGTTGTCAGAGGTACAGAATAGGACATAGGATACCTTTCAACCAGAAAAAATAACTGTTGCAAACCTAACCTAACGTAACCTACATTTACGCGAGCGAAGCCGCGGGTGAAAAGTAGTTATTTTATAAAACTATGACTAGCGAAAAGTAGTTCTAATATATCTCTGCCTATCTCTTCTGACATATAGACATGATGTATCTATCTCTGTCTTAATTAGTGTAAATGAAATATATGTATGTGTATAAATCAGTACACTCGTATACAACAGTGCAGTGTGAGGGTTCAGTTACAGTCGCGTATAAAAGCGTTTCCGTGTAGTACCCTCGTTATAACATTTAACGAGTGCAAGTTGCGCGCTTTGTCACAGCTCTGACACTTTTGAGCGCGGTTGTACTACGTTTCATAAACACTGTAACTTGGCGATGCAGACGGGCGGGTATTATACAATTCTTTTTAATAAAAGCGGGGAAGGACATAGCCTAATGGTCGTTTCTCATCATCTGAGGGATAACTTACTGATCGCATAGTTCCACAACTGTACATAGTGTCGCCTTTGTCGGCCTCGATGGCGTAGTGGTTAGTGTAACCGACTGCCACGCCTGAGGTCGCGGGTTCGATTCCCGCACAAGTCAAACATTTGTGTGCATGAACATGGATGTTTGTCTTGGTCTGGATGTTTCTATGTATAATATGTATGTATTTACAAAAAATGTTTATCCATTGTCTAGTACCCATAGTACAAGCTCTGCTTAGTTTGGGCTAGATGGTGTTGTGTGTATGTGATAGAATATTATTATATTATTATTATTATATTAGATCTCTTCTTTCTTTTCATGTGGTTAGTGGTCAACCTGTTATCAAGAGTTGTTCAAGCCGCCCGTAGGCCTCTGACATGGCTTAACGACTGCTATCAATTTGACAACAACCGGGACCGACTTTTTACGTGCCCTCCGAAGCACGGAGACGTTCAGATGAAATACCACTAAGCGGTCACCCATATATAGACTGACCGCACCCAACGTTGCTTAACCTCGCTAATCGTTTACCGATCAGTGAGTGCAACTGGCTTAGATGCAAAACACAGAAGCAAAACTCAATCCTTGACGTAGGACAATGAATATCTTAATTGCCAAAGCAACGACATGGTTTGCTAAGGTCGCTGGTTCAGATCCTGCTTCATAGATTGTCTTTTTCGTCAAATATTATTTACATTCTGCGTTAGCATGGGCTGTTATAAAATAAATCTAAATATCAGAGCGATTCGCAAGCTTACATCCCTTGCCCATTTCTTTCTTGTCATCCTATCTTTTCTAGGCAGCTTGCCACTGACATCGCAAGCTATCATAGGCTGTAACTGCTAACCGTTAGGCGGCTTGTTTGCCCGTGATTTTTCGCTTTGCCAGCTCGTCAAAAAGCGTAGTAACAGCTTCACCTTTTGATGAACTGGCAAAGATAACATAACGCCTGAAGACTTATGTGCTGTCAAACAGCCACTTCCTAAGGACTAAACTATTTAAATTGTATTAAGGTAAAGCTTTTGGTTTAAGGATTCAGTTAAGACGGAGCTATAACATGGTAAAGTAAAGCAATGTGACACTGTGAGACTAAGAAATTTAAACGACAGAATCTATGAGATTTTTGACATAACAGGATACTAGAGAAAATCTAAAATTTCCTCATACTGAAAGTAGACTGGGTAAATATCTCGAAAATCTCTTTTTATCACCCTACCTTACTCCCAGAGCAAGGTATCCAGGCACTTCTGCCAGACCCTGTTCTGTTCCACATAACTTTATCTAAAAAGAAGAAGAAACAGAAACAGGCAATGTGTAAAATGTGGTTGTTTCTTTTTTAAAGTTTCACCATCATGCCCCTGGTGCCAGCATCTCTAGACCAATAACCGCTTATCATCTAACAGCGTCTATGCTTGCTCACCATATTGATTTAAAAAGAGACGCTCGTCTGCCCAACCTTCATTGAAATAAAAGGTGTGTTTCCAAACATTTCTGTTAGTGACTGTACTCTTTTGTTCAAACACTACCGCCTCGAGGTTACTAGTGTTTGTTATAAAAGCGCCGCCTGAACTACACAAGCGCTGCGGGAGTGGTGCCGTGGTAATTGTAGTCACTTACCTACTTTAAGCCGAAGTGTTTTAAGTTTAAAGTCTGTATGAAAAATCTAGGTGTTCTTTTAGGGTTCCGTACCCAAAGGGTAAAACGGGACCCTATTACTAAGAGTCCGCTGTCCGTCTGTCACCAGGCTGTATCTCATGAACCGTGATAGTTAGACAGTTGAAATTTTCACAGATGATGTATTTCTGTTGCCGCTATAACAAAAAATACTAAAAAACAGAATAAAATAAATATTTAAGGGGGCTCCCATACAACAAACGTGATTTTTTTGCTCGTTTTTGCTCGATATTGATAACCGCAACAGGTAGACGCTTGAAATATTCACAGAATGGAGTATTTCGCTTTCGGCACCAATTTTTTCGGCACCTATGGTTTCGGCACCTAAGCTATTCCACTTTTTATTTCCGAAACCATAGGTGTCGAAAAAATTGGTGCTGAAAGCGAAATACTCCTACAGAATATGTAGTTATATATTTACTTTAAAAATAAATAATTAAATTAAAATATTTAAGTGGGGCTCCCATACAACAGATATGATTTTTTTGACGTTTTTATGGATAATGGAACCCTTCGTGCGTGACTCGCACTTCGCCGGTTTTTTTAGTTTGTTGTTTGTTTAATAGCGATTGCACGAATGGCGTAGTGGTTTAAGTGTCATTGCCGCCGCGTCGAGTGTTGTGGGTTCGAATCCCAACACGGGACAAAACTTTGTGTGATCCACAAATGGTTGTTCCGAGTCTGGGTGTTCTTTGTGTCCGTTGTTTGAATGTTTGTAAAGTCTCCGCGACACAGGAATTACTCCTAGTGCGGCAGATGCCTTTTTTAAATATTTTTTTTATTGCCTTTGGTGGCAGACGAGCAAAAGAAAAATGTTTTCTGTCGGATTGAACCTTGGATTCCAGGTTTAAGCAGTTATAGGTATCACTATGCTTTACTTTTCTTATACTTATCAAGCGTGACAAATAAAAAAACATATAGCGGAAGGTCACATACAGTTTAAAACCAGTTAGCTGAACTCTCATCAATACTAACGCGCTTACTTTTAACAGTTCTAGTTACACTGGACGTATCGTTTCGTAAGGTCAAACAAATTGTCCAAAGTAAGTTGAGCTCTAGTTGATATGCAACGCTTTGCTTTGGCAGGTCTTGTTATACTGGTCTTTTGTATGTAATTTTATGCTTTACGAGTTAAATTTCAATGTCACATACCTAAAGTATTTGATAAGCTACCAATATACAATATGTATTGAATAAGATATTATAGTCGTGCCCAATAGACGGCAATAGCTTTTTATTACTTACTAGCTGTTACCTGCGACTTCGTCCGCGTAGATTTTAACTAAAAAGTGTTTGTCTCTGCCGAACCCTATTTTTTTTCTAAGTTACTCCTTATAACATCAGCTATCTGCCAGTGAAAGTCCCGTCAAAATCGGTTCAGCCGTTTCGGAGATTAGCCGGAACAAACAGACAGACAAAAATTTAAAAAATATATGTTTTCCTATAAGTACCTTATATAGGTACTTTTATATGCATTAGATAAAAAGCTGTTATTTTGACATTACAAACAGACACTTTAATTTTATTTAATTGTATAGATTTATAGATTACCTAATCAAATTCAGGAATAGCCTAGTGAGAGACTGTTGGACTACCACGCAGAGGTCTCGAGTTCGATCCCAAGGCGCGCACCTCTGACTTTCGAAGTTATATGCTTATTAGCGCTTGCTTTAACGGGGAAGAAAAACATCATGAGGAAACCTGCATGTCTGAGAGTTCTCCATAATGTTCTCTAAGATATTTTAAGTCAACCCGCACTAGACCAGCGTGGTGGACTATAGCCTAATCCTTTTCACACTAAGACGGAGTCCGTGCCCAGCGGGATACAGACAGATCAGTGTAATACAGGGCTTATGAAATACTAGCTGACCCGCGCAGCGTCGTCTTCTTTATCCGTTTTTGCAACATTTTTCATTGATCGTCCACTCCTATTGGTCGTAGCGTAATGTTATATAGCCAAAAACCTTTCTCTATAAATGGGCTATCCAACACAATCTTATCTTATGTGGGGGCCAGTCAGTGCAGACCGGCGATACTTCGACCCAGTGGGATCTTTTGTGTCGGCCCCAAGATTTAACCCTTAGCTATCTCCTTATGAATGTACTGCATAAGCCGCAGTGTACAATTCAGAGGGAGAAGCCTGAAGTCTTCAGGGCTTGGATATGCCACCCCCATCAGACCCGTCCTCAGTCCAACCAACGCGTCGCATTCACACAATAGGTGCGATATGGACTCGTCCTGTTCACCACAGGCTCTGCAGATCTAATTGTGTGCCAATTTCAATCTGCACAGGAAGTCGTTGGTGTCAAAATGGCCAGTGAACGCTCCTGTGAGCAGGCGCATTTGGCTCTTGCTATATCCACAGAACTTCCGAGTGAAGCCTGTGGCTCCGTTTGCAATGAACTTCTTGGAGTGTTCCAGACACCTAAGGGCCATCCACTCCAACCTGTGTTTGTCATTGCCATGTGCATTCAAAGCTGCCTTGACTATCCAACACTAAAATTAAATTAATTTATTTTATTAATCCTATTACTACATATTTGAAGTCGAAAATATTTAAATTACAGATACGCCCTACTACATTTAACTATGGTCACCTTCGATCAAATATACCATAGATGCACATTCTCATACAAAAACCGCGTCAATATATGGCACTGACCAGTACTACCTGAGAAACATTTTGTAATAGTTTAGTTCGAACGCGTCAATGTAAAGCGTCCTAAGTGTGTTACTCGCGATACGCAAGCGTACTAAGTATATGGTACGGTCTCCACCGTAGTAGTGGTGTCGATTCGCTCTCGCTTACGGGCAGCGCAGGCAAGTGTGAGTGGGACAGGTGCATAATATAGCGCATACGACTGATTTATGCACAGTTTTGTTGGAGCCGTTTTTCGAGCGACGATCGTGCATCTATGGTATATTTGATCGATGATGATCACCTTTCTGTAACACATAATGTCAACATGACATCTGAACTATAAATCACTCATAATATATTAAAAGTTGTACACTATCTTTATCTATCATGTTCCCGCAGTTTCACCCGCGTTTATCGTTACTGCGCCGCCCTTGTGGGTCATAGCGTGATGTTATAAAGCCAATAACCTTCCTCTATAAATGGGCTATCCAACACTAAAAGAATCTTTCAATTCCAACCATTAGTTCCTGAAATTAGCGCGTTCAACCAAACAAACAAACTCTTCAGCTTTATAATATTAGTATGGATTCACGTTTTTTTAGTTTAGGGTTACTGCCTAGTCTTTGAGAGAGATATACTGTCTAGATTTATGCAACAACATTATATCTAATTTAAACTTTAAAGCTCAACACTGTATGTAAATTATAATTAATTAAAAACACCAGAATTCGTACTTTAGCGGTGCAGTTCACAGAGTTGTAGTTTTAGTATAAAATCGTGTAAGACAGACAACCCTCGCGGCGCAAAGTGCAGTGCAGCTTCAGTTATCCATATAATAATTAACTATGAGCTCACTGTATATTATACTTTATTTTCCCCGCGGCTTAGCTCGAGTTTTTTTGAATGAAAGGTACCCTGTATCCTTTTCTGTACCCCTGACAACGTGTAACGTTTCATGAACGGTCGAGTAGAGCGCAGCAAACAAACACACATTCGCATTTATAATATTAGTTAGGATTAGGATACTATATTTTCCCAGCAGCTAAGCAAGTGTTTTTGTAGATGAAAGGTATTCTATGTCCTTTCCTCCTTTCTGTTCCCCTCACAATGTGTATGCGAAATTTCTTGATGATCGGTCGAGTGGTATAGGCGTTAAAGCGTAACAAACAAACTTACATTGGCATTCATAAAATTATTTAGGATATCCTAGGATGATTTTCTGTATGAAAGGTTTATTTTAACATCCTAGGACATCCTAATTTTTTTTATTTTTTTTATGGGGTAGGGGGCAAACGAGCAGACGGATCGCCTGATGGTAAGCGATTACCGCCGCCCATGGACACCCGCAACCCCAAAGAAGTTACAAGTGCGTTGCCAGCCCTTTAAAAAGGAATGAAGGAGGGAAAGGACAAAGGAAAGGATAGGAAAAGGATCGGGGTAACTAGGCCTCCGGCTCTCTCACTCACCGATACGAAATGCAACAGTACGGGTACCGTTACTTCACGCCGGTATTCTGTGAGAGGGTAGTACTACCCCGGTCGATCCGGCCCATTCATGCTGAAACCACCCAGGATCTACTACCTTAAAAATAATTTGCCCTTTTCAACGTGTATGCGAAATTTCATGATCGGTCGAGTAGTTAAGGCGTGAAAGCGTAACAAACAAACTCACATTCGCTTTGTAATATTAGTTAGGATGTCCCAGGGCAATTTACATTTTACCAACATGCTTGTAGTGTATAAGTTTGTGCCTATATACTTAACTTTATTTAATCAAGTAACCACAAGTATATAAGCAATGAACCAAATATACGCAGTATCATTTCATACTTCTCGAGTTTTACTTCAAATGCTCTCCTAACATTATATACTATTAAATAACAAAGTATACGTAGATAGCACAATCATAATATTATCTTCTGTTTACGCGAATGTTATTCATTGAAATTTTATTAAACTACTGTATACGGATTTTATCGCGTTGTTTATTTGACTTTACTACAAAATTTTGAAAACTAATTGATTAATTAAGTTATTGAAACTATTAAAACTATTAATATTATTATATTAGTAAAGTTTAATAGTAATAGTAACGTAACAGTTTCATCATCGTAATCATTTAATTTTCATCATTATACAAAAAATTTTATCGTACGGGATTCGAACCGCTGAACCATCCGTGCAGTTCCTAAAAGCCTAACAACACTTTCCCCTACCAGATAATTAAACCCTGAACTATCGCCAAAGGATTTACAACACTCGTTCCGTTTAGGATTCGAACCTACAAACCTCAGGCTGAGACTACATTAACCCGCGACACGACCTGCGATACGTAAGCGATAAAAACAAATAGTTCATATTCACGTTTATGGCTACACCGTACGCCATATATCGCTATTAATCTTTGATTTGTTTATGCGATAGAAACAACATTAGTGTAATCACGGCATCGGCTACATCAACTAGTCGGCGAAATTGAAGCGAATTCATTAAAAATTTTCGCTTATAATGTAGCCATTCCATGTTTATATCGTTTCGCTTTCGCAGTCGCATCGCGAATAGCTGCCTGCTGTAGCCTCAGCCTGAATGTCAACGGCGATCGCCCATCTGCGACATCCGTGCAACTCCTCAAAGGCCATTTACGCTTTCCCCGGCGCAGGAAGCGAACCCGTAACTTACGCCAAAAGACTTACGAGCCAGTTCGGTATATTAAACATGTCAAAATAGAAAGGCTTATAAGATCTTTATCTTAATATCGACAGTGGCCATAGACAGGGCTATTGTAACGCCATGTTTAATCTTTCATAGACAACGCTGTCATAGATTTATTATCTTTGAGCTTCACTTATGGGGTCAGTAGAACAATACAGATTGGAAATCCCACGAGCGGATCATATAAAACACGATATAATCTGATAAAAAAGGTCTAGCTTAAATATATTTTTGTTTATACATATATCTACTACCTCAGTGGTGCAGCGGTAGTGAATGCGACTACTGTGCTTGAGGTCTCCAGTTCGATACCCGTGTGGCGCAAAGTGTTATTAAAGTAGGGTAGTCGACTCGAAAAAAAATATTACGTAAGTCATATATTTACTGAAATTAAACTACTATATACGGATTTTATCGCGTTGTTTATTTGACACTTTATTACAACATTTTGAAACTGTTACACTACTATAACTATTAAACTTTACTAACTTTTAAGCTAATTAAATTATTGACGCGAAACGCGATAAAATCCGTATAGAGTAGTTTAATTTAAATGAATAACATTCGCGTAAACAGAAGACAATATCATATATTTACATTACCTAGACTCTAAAATACTATTATTTTTTAATCTTTTCCACAATAATTGATATAATCGTTTCAAATCTGGTAGTAGGAGTAATTAATGTTAAGTGACAGAAAAAGGATGCACGATACAAACTGTGACGTACCCGCTATTTAAACGCAGCTGTCCGAGGGAGATAACGAGATATCCCTTTTATATTACACTAGATGTTCCCGCGGTTTCACTCGCGTTTATCGTTACTGCTTATGTTTCTAACACCCGCGACACAGTGCGGGAGTGGAATTTAAAAAAAAAAAATTGGGTGTTATTTAAATGGTTAGCATAGTATTGGTATTTTTGTGAGCAGAAATAGCTAATAGATCAGCAACTCATGGCCAGCGAACTTTAAAGAGATCAAACTAAGTCGACGGAGCTCCGCTTCGCGGGGATCCTATTTTTGGGTGGGTTTAAAAAAAGGAACCTAACATACCCTAACACTTCCGAGACGGAATGCAGTGATTTGAGGCGTATAGATGCTCGTTATGCTGTGCAATATTTGTTGACCAATTAGTATTTTTGATGATCATTATATTTAATCCCAAAAAATATTACTGTTCAGCTAAGCTTTCATTGATTTCTATCGAGCATATATCATAACATTCATAACTCAGTGCCACTGAGATATTCTTTACACTAAAAATATAATACTTTAGAATTGAGAAATTTCCCCGGAGAACCAAAGTTTTCATCTTTCATAATATTAGAATTTCGACTATGCTGGTCCGGTTCGATCCCCCGGGGAGTGATACATGACCAGAGAAATTATAGGATTCATATAATATCGGTAATTTTAGCCAGTTTGCATTTTGTTAGTAGTTTCTGGCTTCGATTTTAATCCTGTGGGAATGCATACTGGGATAAAAGTTTCTGCCTTTTGTATTAATCTATCTGTCCAAGACAATCTATCTGTTCCTGTTTTCCATCTAAATTCGTTCAACGAATTAAGCGTGATTGTGTCAAACATTTTACAGACTTAACCATATTTTGTACTGATTGTGTTAAAAATGATTATTTATGGATCATACACATATGATCCATAAATATTTGCTTCAAGTCTGGGTGTTTTTGTGGCTATTGTATCAATCTTTGTGAAGTTCCCCACGACACAGGATTTATTCCTAGTATGGAAGATATGTTCTTAAAAAGAACAAGACTATTAAATCGCAGAATTTGTTCCTCATGTAGTATCTTTTAAAAGAACACGATGTTTTAAATGATTGACAATAAACTTATTGATCTTTTAGACCTTATATAATACAGTATTTAACCTATTGCATGGTGGCGGCACGCCGGCGCGGGCGGCCACACAAAACGTTTTCATTAGGGTAGTATTTAACTGTTCCTCAATTTTTTGCCTTTGTTCCGCCACAAGTACTAATTGTACACCAAAATATGCTTACTAAAATATTTTAAAGAGGTCAAGCTAAGTCGACGGAGCCCCGCTTGGCTCCTATTTTTGGGTGGCCTTAAGAAGGAACCTAACATAACCTAACCCTTCCGAGACGGAATGCAGTGATTTGAGGCGTATAGGTGCTCGTTATGATATATTTTAGTAAGCATATTTTGCTGTGTAATTAGTATTTTTGGTGGTCATTATATTTAATCCCTTTTCATTATATCTGACATTCCAACAAATGATAAGTTGCATAAACAAAACTAACATTAATGTATTGTTTCAGGTAAAAATCAATAACCATTCATCTTCAAACTTTTGCAGAAATGGTAAGAGTACACGAACTAACATAACATTTTAAAAGACTTATCGGTTTAGATTATTGATCTAAGGACAGCCTCGCCAGTTTTTTGAAGTGAAAGCTTCTTTAGCGGCGTTGTGCACTTTTTTTGTGATGAGTAAAAAATATTAAACTCGCGTCAGGACACGTGACCTGATCGAAAATTCGTAAGACGGAGGGAGAATTGTCAAACTCGCGTCAGGACACGTGACCTGATCGAAAATTCGTAAGACGGAGGGAGAATTGTCATGTTTGTGTAGGATAGCGCAATAAATGAATATTGTATTTTACCACATAAATGATAGTACTTTTATACTGATAATTAAAGCAATTCATGCAAAATTATTACCTAACCATTCCAAAATATCAAAAATGCACAACGTTAATATTCAAGTTTTCACTTCTGCCGGCACTCCCGGAGTGCAATCCGTTGATTTTTTTGGAACTGTTTTATACCCGATGGGGTAGGCAGAGTTGTCTTACCCTTGCATTTCGCCAGCTTTGGTTGTACCTAGTAGAGGCCAAGCCTTTAGCAGTCACACAGACACTGATAATTTCTTGTCAGAGAGTAGAAAACTGACAAACGGTACTCTTGATGGTAAGAAACATTTAAATCATCAGAAATCTCACGGAAAAGTATCCACACCAAGAGTGAGCTGACATATTAGATAGAAAACGATAGTATCCAGTTTACAATAAGAATAATAATAATATAATATAATATTCAACCACATACACACAACACAATCTAGCCCATACTAAGCAGAGCTTTGTACTATGGGTACTAGACAATGGATAAACATACATATATACTATTTTTTGTAAATACATACATATTATATACAGAATCACCGAGACCAAGACAAACATCCATGTTCATGCACTCAAATGTTTGACTTGTGCGGGAACCGAACCCGCGACCTCAGGCGTGGCAGTCGGTTACACTAACCACTACGCCATCGAGGCCGACAAGAGAATGAGCGTGGTAATACTATATTTATATTTCAGATATTATGTTGACATTCAGCTACCACGTCTATAGTTCAGTTTCTCGTTTCAAATCGATACAATACATCCATTCATATTGCGGATATCGATACTATTAATTTGCTTTGAAGGTTGACCAACTAATCGATATAAATGGACACAATGTTCTGGTGTTCTTGAACTAGACATTTATTGATACATGCACGCGATCGCCGCGCTACAGCCACTTCTGAGGCTTTTATAAGCTTTCTTAGAACGATACGCATGTTTCGTCGCTATAGATTTATTAGCAACTAGCTTTTGCCCGCGGCTTCGCTCGCGTTAATTTAGAATTTGACAATCAATTCGGGATGTACTCTGCTTATAATAATATAATTCAATCATGATTCGAAAGATACGTGGCGCCATCTATTGTCATAAGAACGTTATTGTTGTTTTCCTCGGGAACAGTAATTTTTTTCGGGATGAAAGGTAGGCTATGTCCGTTTCTGTGCACCTGACAACGTATATGCAAAATTTCAGGATGATCGGTTCAGTGGTTTAGGCGTGAAAAGGTAACAAACAAACAAACTCATTTTCGCTTTTATAATATTAAGTTACGATTAGGATATTATGCCATAGCTACGAGAAAAGAAATTCGATTATTCGAATCCTGGATTAAAGATTGACTGCACTGATGATGTAGTGGTTTAAATACTCTTTTTTTTAATTTTCTTTTTTTATTTTGCTCGTCAAAATGACCACACTCCACCCGATGGTAAGCAGTCGTGTGGTCTAAGAGCAGTGGCCTCCACACTCGCAACGAACAAAGTCTTCAGCTTTACGATATTAGTATAGATATATTTAATAATGTATTTATATCCACATTTAAAATATTGATGACGCCCAATTCCGACACTGTTGTCACCCACAATTCACATGTTATCGTGATTACTTGACAGAAAACCCTATAACAGTTTGTGCTATCCAGGAATCGCACCCAAGACCTCATACACCCGTCTTATAAAATAGCTCCTCTCAGCTTTTGACTGTACGGCGTAGTGGTTAAAGTGGTCGATTCGCCGCTGCCACTGAGCCGAGTGTTGTGGGTTCGAATCCAACACGGGACAAAAATTTGTGTTGATCCACAAATGGTTGTTCCGAATCTGGATGTATTTGTGTCCGTTGTTTCAATTTTTGTAAAGTCCCTCGACATAAGAATAATGCCTAATGTGAGAGAGGTATTTTTTAGAAGAAAGAAGAGTGTTGTGGGTTCAATCCCCACACGGGACAAAAAAATTGTGTAATCTATATATAGTTGCACCGAGTTTGGGTGTGATTTGTGTCCGTTGTTTGAAGTTCCCCGACAATAGAACGATTCGAAAGACATGTGGCGCCATCTGTTATCATAAGAATGTTATTATTGTTTTCCTCGGGAACAGTAATTTTTTTCGATTGCGAGCGCTCTCATTTAAAAAATAAGTACATAATCTGGATTATCGCGAGCGAAGCTACGCGCAAAATCTAGTCTTCTATTAAACTATATGACTTTGTTTTCCTCAGTAAGCCGAGAAGCTTAGCTGATGACGCGTAAATTAGTCCCATTAGCGTGTCGTCCAAGTAATTGATATCCAAGATTGGCCTTAATTGGCGCCCAGCCTATCGCCAATGGTTCTCACACACTCATTTTTATATTGTCACCAATTAATGGGTCATACTGACGAAGAGCTGTCGTTATCTGATTGAGACGCAGCTATTTCGTAGACCGACACGTGAAGTACATACATACATATGTCTTTAATAGATTTTGCCCGCGGCTTCCCTTGCGTTAATGTAGGTTACGTCAATAAATTTGTATCGAGAACTGTACTTTTTTCTGGGTGTAATGTACTGTCTTTTTTCTACCCCTGATGACGAGTATGCGAAATTTCATGTTGATCGGTTGAGTAGTTAAGGCGTGAAAGCGTAACAAACAAACAAACAGGATATAATAGGATGCCCAGAGGTGGGCAGAAATGTATTTGAGCAAATATTTTTATGTGATAGGAGCGAAACCATCGTCTTATACCGAACATATCTATCTATACTAATATTATAAAGCTGAAGAGTTTGTTTGTTTGAACGCGCTAATCTCAGGAACTACTGGTTGGATTTGAAAAATTATTTTAGTGTTGGATAGCCTATACATCGAGGAAGGCTGTAGTCTATATAACATCACGCTACGACCCACGGGGGCGGCGCAGTAACGATAAACGCGGGTGAAACCGCGGGAACGTCTAGTATTTGAATAATTCGAAAACATAATCGATATTCGCTCATTACTAATTCAGTCGACTATTTACATAGAATAGAAAATGTTAGTACTCTAGAGACTGAGATTGGAGAAAGGTTTTATAGTTCTCGGCAGAGGTATTCTAAGTCGGGTGCATTTAGGAACTAATGCAGTATGCATGTAATAGCTAAGCTTGGAAACATACGGATGAGGATTACGAAAGGAACCGCCAAAGGAGTTTAAAAGGAGTCAATTAATTTTCGTTTTCTTTCCTTTTTCTGTACCTTTAAAGTGAAGGTCAAAAATTATTTATTCAATTAAGTCAGAAAGTAACACTTATGAAAGAAGGAAAAAAGGCAGTGTTTAGCTTATGATAAGTAACTTGCAAGAAACTCACGGCCACTCTTCTAAATCGCTATCTATAGATACTAATATTATAAATAGGAAATATTTGATTTTTGTTTGTTTGTAAAGATTTAACTCAAAAACTATTGAAACGATTTAAAAAAATATTTTACCGTTAGAAAGCTATATTACCACCGAGTACAATTTTATTTAAAAAAGAAAAGTACTGTCACAAACAACCTAACCTACTTTTACGCAAGCGAAGCGGCGGGCAAAAGCTAGTTCAATATTAATTTTAGTGAGATCGAACCTGCAACAGTTTTCTCGCCAGTGCTGCTATTCGTCCACTCAAACATTCAAAGAACACATGCAAAGAAGTACAAAGAATTCACCCGTATGTTACCTTAGCAAAAGAAATTCACCCGCTATGCATTCAGTACGCAGATTCCCAACTTATATTACCATCTAATGGGGTGAGTAAGTTATATTCACCCGGGATGAATATCTCTGGTCTTATGATAATGTGTTTTACATATATAAAAGTTGTGCGCATTAGTTGACTCTTTGTTGGCGCAGTGGTATGAGTTTGCATTTTTGTGATCGTGAGGTGTTGGATTTGAATCCCGGGTTGGTAGTGTTATTGTGTTTTTTTCTAAGGCTATAAACTCGCTTGAAAGGCTCGCATCCAATTACGTGGGAGCTAAATAATAATAATAATGTTCTATCACATACACACAACACCATCTAGCCCAAACTAAGCAGAGCTTGTACTATGGGTACTAGACAATGAACAAACATACATATATTATACATATACTTTTTTTTGTAAATACATACATATAATACATAGAAAAACCCAGACCAAGACAAACATCCATATGCATGCACACAAATGTTTGACTTGTGTGGGAATCGAACTCGCGATCTCCGTGGCAGTCGGTTACACTAACCACTACGCCATCGAGGCCGACAAAAACCATACCATACTATCTACTCATGCAAGAGTATAGACGTATGGTATACATAATAATATACTAGACTTTGCCCGCGACTTCGCTCGCGTAAATGTATGTGTATATTTTTATCTCTCGACAAACAGTACTTTTCCTGGATGAAAGGTACCCTATGTCCTTTTCTGTACCACTGACAACGTGTATGCGAAATTTCATTATGATTGGTCAAGTAGTTAAGGCGTGAAAGCGTACCAAACAAACAAACATACTCACATTCGCATTTATAATATTAGTTGCGATAGTCTCACGCCTACATTCCCGCAGGGGTAGGCAGAAGTCTTATCATCACATTTCGCCAACTATGGCGGTACCTAATAGAGACAAAGTCTTTTGCAGATACACAGAGACTATAAATTTTTTCTCTAAAAAGTCCAATAACACTTTGTCAACTAGGGAATCGAGCCGAAACCTCATACAAAGCAATCCTATTAACCGCATACCGCTGCGCAACCGACACAAAAAACATTTACTTTCAAATCTATACTAATATTATAAAGCTGAAGAGTTTGTTTGTTTGTTTGAACGCGCTAATCTCAGGAACTGCCGGTTCAATTTGAAAAATTGTTTTAGTGTTGGATGGCCTATTTATCGAGGAAGGCTACAGCCTATAGGCTATATAACATCACGCTACGACCCACAGAGGCGGCGCAGTAACGATAAACGCGGGTGAAACCGCGGGAACATCTAGTTATAATATAAAGGTGTAAATAATTTCCGAAGATAATTATAATTATTCAACCCAATTTATTTATTAATAAAATAAGTTTATCACGTTGTTATAATTAAGTAGAATAATTGTTGTTGCCAATAAAACATTGTCGTTCAGAAACCGGTTTGTTTATCTTCAGTTCATTGGTTTATGGTCGCGCTCTACTTGTCTCTGACTCGCATCCGGGACGTATTTCTTTTGACAGGGTTGTCACAAACACGTCAAAATAAAAATAATTCGGGTTGTCTATGGCTGTCTAAGCTATTTACTGGATTTATATAAGTAGGATTTAAAAGATGAGTGTTTTTTTTATTTGTTCTCAAAATAACCACTTTCCGCCTGATGGTAGCAGTCATGTGGTACAATAGCAGTAGCCTCCACACCATCATGTGGTTTCTTGAGTCAGTCGAAAAGGTATAGAGATTTTCTGTCAAGAATGAAATCTTTATGAGGACTATGATATGCATGTTTGGTATATGATTTATCTGTCTAGAAATTCTAAATAGGCACCTGGAGTCAGGAAGTTGCCGACGTATCATTCTCCATAATTGGGCAAGCACGTAAAGCCGTTGGTCCTGCGCCTGATCTCTTTCTGGTCGTGTCGGATTGCCGTCCTATCGGATCATGACAGTAAGGGAACACTGTAATATCTCTTGCGCAAATGGGCGTCTATAGGACTTAAGCATAAAAATAGTGTTAAATAAATTGTAAGAGGAAAATGGATGCCACGATGACGTAGAGGTTTAAATTTTCCCGAGCGCTATGATATGTCCTTCTTCAACCGAGGTTTAAAGAGAGTTCTTCTTTTACTGTAGGCAGCGGCTTTGCTATGTCCTGACATTGCTGAAGTCCATGAGCAACGGTCAGCACTTTCCATCAGGTATGCCACTTGCTCGTCTGCCACCAAAGGAAATAAAAAAAAAATTGGTTGCCTCGCTAGTGTAAAGTAGTGTAGTTTGTAAAATCCCTCGCGACAGGAATAACGTCCAGTATGGGAGATATGCCTTTTTTCAAAATCGAAAAAATAAGAATCTCCTGCGGAAATGCCCGATATCCGCTAAGATTAGCTGCCGTGACGGCAATCAATCTGAAGGTCCTTAGTATTTAAGTAATCCTAACTATAATATTATAAAAGCTTTTCACGCCTAAACCACTGAACCGATCATCCTGAAATTTTGCATATACGTTGTCAGGTGCACAGAAACGGACATAGGCTACCTTTCATCCCGGAAAAATTACTGTTCCCGAAGAAAACAACAATAACGTTCTTATGATAATAGATGGCGCCACGTGTCTTTCGAATCATGATTGAATTATATTATTACAGGCAGAGTACAACCCGAATTGATTGTCAAATTCTAAATTAACGCGAGCGAAGCCGCGGGCAATAGCTAGTGTTAAATAAATTGTAACCAGAAAGGCAGGAATGTTTTCAATACAGTGGCAGCCCTGCGGTCACATATAGTAAACCAATATTTATGAGTCGGAAATATCTTAAAGGCGTATTCTTTGAGGGTAAACGGTATGGAACGATCACATATCCGCTACCAAACAGGTTATGGAGAGTGTAGAAATTTAACTACCGCTTGTTTATATAATATGTATATACCTACATACATATGTATATACTAATAGCCTAGTGGGAAACCGTTGGACTGCCACGCAGAGGTCTCGAGTTCGATCCTAAGGCGCACATCTCTGACTTTACAAAGTTATATGCGTATTAAATAGTTAATTATCGCTCGCTTTAACGGTGAAGGAAAATATCGTGAGGAAACCTGCATGTCTGATAGTACTCCATTATGTCCTCGAAGATATGTGTAGTCTGCCAACCTGGAGTGGCCCTGCGTGGTGGGCTATGGCCTAACCCTTCTCACAGTGAGAAGAGGCCCGTGCCCAGCAGTGGGACAGTTTAATACAGGGCTACTATTATTATATTATTATACTGACTGGGCATAGTGCATTAGTATTTGTTTGCATTTATATTGTAAGTGACTGGACATTTAGTATTATTCAATCCTTACTATACTTACTTCCTAACTAATATTATAAAAGCGAAAATGAGTTTGTTTGTTTGTTACCTTTTCACGCCTAAACCACTGAACCGATCATCCTGAAATTTTGCATATGCTTTGTCAGGTGCACAGAAACGGACATAGGCTACCTTTCATCCCGAAAAAAATTACTGTTCCCGAGGAAGACAACAATAACGTTCTTATGATAATAGATGGCGCCACGTATCTTTTGAATCATGATTGAATTATATTATTACAAGCAGAGTACGACCCGAATTAATTGTCAAATTCTAAATTAACGCGAGCGAAGCCGCGGGCAAAAGCTAGTAATATTATAAATTCGAAAGTAACTCTGTCTCTCTATCTGTCTGTTACCTTTTCACGGCTAAACCACTCAACCGATTTAGATGAAATTTTGTACATGTATAGTTTAAAACCTGGGAAAGGACATAGGCTATTTTTTCTTATTCAAGTAGGTACCACGAGTGCGGAGCTGCGCGCAAAAGCTAGTTTGCAATAAATTAGTTTGAATTCGTATTGTGAATTTGTGAAATGCTATTAGAAACTAGTGATTGTATGGGTCAGGCGCGGATCCAGCCCTCAAAAAAGGTTGTGGTCACAGCCACCCAAAAATCGTCCAAGTGCGAGTCGGAGTACGAACTCGCTCATGAACAATCATGACTCATGAACGACTTTTGAATTCGATTATTTCCTTTTTTCCGCGCATCAGGACTTTCGCCTTAGGAATGAAAATAATCATTGGAGGAAGTCAGACCCGATTTCGTCCAATTAAATATTCAAACAGTTTCGATTAAATTCCAAAGCAATTACAATCAATAGATTATTATTTTTCTTCTTTTCTAGTAGCCAGTAAGCCAGTAAGTTGTATAGGGACACTAGACTGGGTACTGGTGGTCTCAGGAGTCGTATAGCGTTTATTATCATCAGCCCATCAATCTCAATAGACGGTGAAAGTGTGAAGACAAGTCTATTAGGGTTGTGAGCATGCCCATCGTGCCCACAACGGTGGATCTGCCCATGGTATGGGTAGTGGTTCAAATAGTCGCCTCAACACTGCCACTGTCCTGAGTGTTGTGGGTTTAATCTACAAATTTGTGTGATCCAGGAATACTTTAGAATCCAAGTGTTCTTTGTGTCCGTTGTTTGAAAGTTAATTAAGTCCTCCGTGACACAGGAATTCTGTAAAGTCTTTAAAAATAAAATACATGTGTAAACAAAGTTAAATGGAGCAAATACAGACTTCTGGTTTTTTTTAAATTATATACTTTAGTTATAATCCTTTTAATAGGTATTTCATTCGTATAGATCTCATTTGGGCTACGAAGACCGCTTAAATATCTATTTATCAAATTGGCCACACGCTGATCAAGCGTTTTTTCAACAGCATTTTTATGTATGTACGTAGATCGATTCGATCTGCAGAGCCTGTGGTGAACAGGACGAGTCTATATCACACCTACTGTGTGAATGCGACGCGTTGGCTGGACTTAGGATGGGTCTGATGGGATTGGCATATCCAAACCCTGAAGACTTCAGGCTTCTCCCTCTGAATTGTACGCTGCGGCTAATGCAGTACATTCATAAGGAGATAGCTAAGGGATAAATCTTGAGGCCGACACAAAAGATCCTACTGGGCCGAAGTGTCGCCGGTCTGTACTGACTGGCCCCCACACACAAGATAAGATAAGATATGTACGTAGATGGATTATAAAATACACTGCACAGTCCTGGATTTGATACCAGGGACGGAAATGTTTAATTGTTGGATTTTTCTGTTAGGATATATTCACGCTTTACATATTATGTTACTAAGCGTGTAGGCATAGGCACGTTACTTCTGCTTTTCACGGACTAAGAATAGAACCCATGTACGCATGGACAGGACATTTTAAACACCGTGCTGCTACTGGTAATTTCCTTAAACCAACACCTAAAAACACTGCGTCACCCGAGCATTGAACCTAGAACATCACCATCCCCCGGAAACAAAGACACTAACTTACGATATAACTCTAAAATAAACCACTTAACATTGTTATCAAAATATATTGTTAGTAAATAGTTAATTATTTCGTTAATTAAACTATACAGCCCTTAACTTGATAAGGGTGAGTCATGGTTAACTTAACCCTTAGCCGAATTAACCTGGAATGCGCTAATTAAATTTAACCGCTTAGGGGATTGTGAGGGTTATAAGATTGAAATTTAAAAACAAATATTGTTTTGGTTTATGCGTGAAAGTTTTTGTGAATACTGTGCAGGAAGTCTATGGTTTGAAATCAAACATTAGAAAAGTTTAAAAATATGTTATTGGGTTTTCTTTTATAAAATTTTAGGTAGTAGGATGGAGTCTAGAATGGTAATGGTACCCAGTATCGACAGCATAAACCCCCTGAAGACAATAAACATATAGCTATTTTCTTCGCGCGCCTGCATTGAAATAGAAATTACGTCACAACTATGTACGTACGTTCCTTCTCTGTCATTTGACAATTACCATTCTACCAGATTTGAAAGATTTACGGACGGAGTGGCGGCGAAGAGACTAATTCAGTAACAACTTAAATTCAACCTAAAGTGCTTCAGAATACGACTGTATTTGGTAGAACGAAATAAAATGACGGCGAGCGACTCAAAGCGCGGTCGGCGCTAACCTATAATATACTTATACATTTTCTTGAGGAAACTTTGTCCTTTTCTTTACCCCTGACAACGTGTATGCAAAATGTCATTATCGGTCGAACAGTTACGGCGTGAAAACGTAAAAAACAAACTCACATTCGCCATTTATAATATAAATAGGATTTGTGTATAATTGACTTTTTAAAAATAAATTAATCTATCAAGTCTTAGTATACCCGACATAACTAAAAATCTATCGTATCTGGCCAACGGTGTGCCGCTGCGACACAATAGATTAAACAATAAATAAAATAGATTTCAAATATCTATTGAATTGTGTTGTGTGTGTCAGTATCGCATCCGCCCAAAGCGGTTTAACACCCGTACGAAGTTGTGAACAAGTCTTGCTAATACGTAATACTTGCGAGGAAACTTGCAATACATAACTGCTTATGTACTTATAGATATATGTCCTTATGTATATAATAATAAACTTTTATTTCAGACTATTGTCCATAAATGTTAGTCATACAAATTTCTTAAAACTATTTTAGTAACAAATATAAATATAAACCTAGTTTAAATACCTGCGTTGCCCTCCTAGTGCACTCGGTCCATACATGTGCGTACGGGTACAGTTGTTCACTTTTAAAGCATATTTGACAAACCACAGATGCTCGCTAAGGAACTCCGATTCCTACGAAGGATGCTTCTCGAGGCTATTGAAATCAAAAAACATCCTAATTTCAATAGAGAAGATGGTTGGAATGTACCACCAGCTTGGGATCCAGTAATTCAAATAGTCAAACCCAAGAAGAAGCAAACCACAGCTAGACTTCATGATACTTTGAGCTCATTCTGCGTAAATAGAAACACCCATGATTAAATTACGTTCGGGTACTTTGAAATAACTACACTGGACTGGACAACTGCCATCTTAGTCTCCACGTGACCATGGCTGCTGAAAAGCAACCGAAACGTCGGGGAAAGTGTAAACACAAATATAAATAGTATAATAGTATAAATAGTGTTAATAGTTTCAATAATTTAATTAGCTTAAAAATGAGTAAAGTTTAATAGTAGTGTAACAGTTTTCAAAATTTTGTAATAAAGTGTCAAATAAACAACGCGATAAAATCCGTATATAGTAGTTTAATTTCAACATATTTAGGCTGTCTTAAGTCTTAGAATACCAGACTTCATTAAAAATCTATCGTTTCTGGCCACCGGTGTACCGCTACGACTCAATAGGTTAAGATATGTGTGTAAGGTACAGCAAAATAGAATTTATAACCTCTAGGCTATAGGTCAGCAATAACAGGCTATAGGCCAGCAATAACTAGCTAATAACAGCTTAGTAACAGCTGGATTTCTAAACAGAGGTTTCAAGTTCGATTTCTTGCATCTCTGACATTTCGAAGTTATTAAATAGAAAGAAAGAAAGAAGAAAGAAACATATTTTTATTTCTAAAAAACACGAAAGCTTTCACAATATTTAACATGTAAATATGTACATTTTTAACTAGAATACATATATATTCCTAACTTAATATTATAAAAGCGACAATGAGTTTGTTTGTTTGTTACCTTTTCACGCCTAAACCACTGAACCGATCACCTGAAATTTTGCATATACGTTGTCAGGTGTACAGAAACGGACATAGGCTACCTTTCATCCCGAAAAAATACTGTTCCCAAGGAAAACAATAATAACGTTCTTATGATAATAGATGGCGCCACGTGTCTTTCGAATCATGATTGAATTATATTATTACAAGCAGAGTACAACCCGAATTGATTGTCAAATTCTAAATTAACGCGAGCGAAGCCGCGGGCAAAAGCTAGTATTTTATATTTGTGGACGTCGTTCCATATTTACAAGAGTTCCGTGCCCAGCAGTGGGACAGCTTATAAAAAGGGTGGGATAAGCACATGTTACAAACAGACCGAAAAACAAAGGCGCATGGTTAGTTGTATTTTCACAATTTATTACGTCAACCCTAAATTATTATAAAATTTAATCTATATATTAATACGTGAAGCGAAAACTTTGTACCCCTTTTTACGAAAATTTCGCGGACGGAGGAGTATGAAATTAGGCACAGTTAAAGTTTATATGGAGAAGGAGTGGCGAATCCTAATCCTAACTAGTATTATAAATTCGAAAATGAGTTTGTTTGTTTGTTTGTTACGCTTTCACGCCTTAACTACTCAACCGATCAACATGAAATTTTGCATACACGTTGTCAGGGGTACAGAATAGGACATAGGGTACCTTTCATCCAGAAAACATAACTGTTGCAAACCTAACCTAACCTACATTTACGCGAGCGAAGCCGCGTGCAATACCTAGTATTTTTATAAAATATGTATTCGAAATACATTAAATTAATGAAAAATCTCTACACGCACACAACCATGCATTTGACACACGCAGTCTAAGCGCGTAACTATGGTTACATATATCAATATATAATGACATAATTTATCAGCAATATCTTACAGGCAAACTTTGGTCGAATTTCGAGCACTAGGCGATCGCTAGTTATAATTAAACTTCTTAGAGTTATCACGCAGCAATTAGCCTAACCTCACCTCTCCACCACAAGTTGTTCACGGCATGTCACACATCTCTGCCTATCCCGCGCAGCTTACAAACGCAACATTATATATTCAGCTCCAGCCACACAGCCCGCGGTCTGACATCTCCTTACTAGTTTAATTTCCTGTTCAGACACAGTTAGTGTTCAACATGGTGATATTATTATATTTCGAAATGCAGCTTCTTTTGTTAGTATTTAGTCTAGGTATAGTCTTAAGCTTATATTCTTAATCCCTCGTGTGTTTTTTGCACACCTGGTGTTCATAAGCGCCAAGGACATTCCTTTCACTTTTTTTTGCCGACACTCAACGGGCAGAAAGGATAGGCAGAAGTGATTTGTTTTTGGATCCCACATAATAGGGCCGAGGCTATTATACTATATTATTATGTATTACTAACACAGTTAGAGGTCCTAACATTTTCTACGAGAAATAAAGTATATTAAAGGCCGAAAAAATAAAATAAACACTTTTTTATATTTTTGACGTTTTAAGAACATACATGTTTTTTGGAGCTTCTTGCCCAATTTCACAATTTATAATCTACTAGCTGTCCCGACAGACGTCCTGAACAGACGAAAAAACAAATTAAAAAAAAGAGAACCAAATCTAAACCATTCTCAAATCCACTTGAACACACACAAAAAAATTCATCAAAAGCGGTCCTGTTGTTTAGGAGGAGTTTAATTACAAACATACGCACAGAAGATTTATATATATAAAGATTTAAAATATAAATTATAAATATACATATAAATTGTTCAAGTTTCATTACAGCTCCGAATAACAGCGGTCATGAAAACAGAATGTTGTATACTCTTTTTTGATAGAACAGTAAAAAGTATTAATGAGCGAATATAAGTATAATATTTTCACAGTCAAAAATCTTTATTTCCATAAAAATGTGCAAACAGTTCTTGGACATGTCAATTCAATATTAAAATAATAAAAAAAGATATTATAAAATAAATCGAAGGAAATAAAAATTTAGCATTGAAAAAAAGCCTGTTTGAAGAGTAGAGCTTTCATGAGAAGAAGCAGGCAAGAAACTCATGGCCACTCTTTTCAATCGCCAAATGTTTACATTAATAAAATTCAATGTTATATTATTTTCCTTATATGATATAGTATAATATGTTATATTGTGAATATAAATAACCTGTGAGAGGAAGCAACGTTTACGTTTTACAAATGATTTAAATTTATTAAAACTTAAATTTTGAATGTCACTTGGAAGTTTATTGTAAAAGCGCACACATTGATCTTTAAACGACTTATTAATTTTTTGAGGCCGGCACTAGTAGTCTGTTTTTGTTTCTTGTATTAATTATATTCGAACCCACGTCGCGCACCTCCAACTTTCGGAAGTTATGACTTTTCGAATTTATGTGCGTATTGATTGACAATTATCGCCTGCTCCGTGCCTCGGAGAGCACGTTAAGCCGTTAGTCCCGGCTGCCATGAACATCTATGGCAGTCGTTATTGGGAGAGTGTCGACACACTCTCCCAATAACTCCCATTGGGTCGAAGCGTCGCCGGTCTGCACCGACTGGCCCCCACATAAGATAAGATAAGATGTATGTCGCTTTTCTTATAGAATAAATCAACGTTCTTATATACATACATTAAATTTTCATTCATATATGTATTGGCTGGCTACTGTTAATAAATATATTTATCACCTTAAATTTACTTTTTTATGTATCCCTTGTTTTCATGTTGTAAATAGGCTCGAATAGCCCTTTTCTGCAGTACGAAGATTGTTTTAACAGAATGGTTGGCAACCCTAATCACAGCGCCAGATTGATGATACTGAGGATCGTTTGACAATCCAATATCATAATATGTATATTTAAAAGCTATTATACAATGAGTCCACCATACAATAGCTCTTGGATACACATCTTTGTATCTTCAAAGTTTATGCTAAAAGTTTATTCCATAGATATTCCCTCCCACTATTTACAAAGTTAGTTTAAAACCTTTAGTAGACCATAGATTACTTCCAGAAACAGATCACGTACCGAGTTTTTGATCCTTAGTAGCTAGTTATCCTATATCAAACACTAGATGTGCCCCCGGTTTCACCCGCTTTTATAGTTACTGCGCCGCTCTCGTGGGTCGTAGCGTAATGTTACATAGCCTATAGCCTTCCTCAATAAATAGGCTATCTAACAAAAAAATAATTAATTAATTCGAACCAGTAGTTCCTGAGATTAGCGCGTTCAAACAAACAAACAAACTCTTCAGCTTTATAATACACTTGAGAGCAATAAAATCGCACACGTTGACTTTTTGTTGTTAAAGCAGTTTTTTTCATAAATGTGAATACATATTAAAATAAAACTTACACTATTTGAATGTTTACTTCAGTACCTTTCTAATGATATCAAATACAGTGTAAAAAAAGTACCCATAGGGAGTTTTAGGGCACAAAACCCAACATACGGATAAAATTACCCAATTTAGCTTAACAAAGAATAAAAATAAAACTCAAAATGCTTGATCAAATTGTTTTTTAATAAGGTGTATTCCCTCCCCTAGCCTTGATTACAGCTCTTAATCGGTTTTTCATGGACCGTATTAATTTCACCATGAAATCTTGTGGTATGGCGTTCCACTCCTCTTCAATGGCAAGTTGAAGCTCTTGGAGGCGCGTAGGAGCAGGGCTTCTTGCTCGAACTCTTCTTTTTAGCTCATCCCAGACATGCTCAATCGGATTGAGATCAGGACTACGAGCTGGCCACTCCATCGCGGTGATTCCAACATCTTCCATGTAGTCGCAAACTGTTCTAGCGACATGCGGTCTGGCGTTATCGTGCATTAAGAGAAAATCTTCTCCCATAAGCCACGCAAGCGGCCTCACATGTTCTTCGAGCACTTCTTCGACGTATCGTGCAGCCGTCAAACTTCTCGATCTCGGGCCGGTATTCGCCGTAGTGATGAATACAATGTCAGTTTTAGTGTCCAACATTATGCCACCCCAAAACATACACGATCCACCTCCAAAAGCCACACGTTCGCTTATGCAGCATTGTGAAAATCGCTCTGATGACCTTCTGTAGACCCTAGAGCGTCCATCATGACCATGTAAAGTCATTCTGCACTCATCAGAGAACATAACAGCCCGCCATTGGTCATACGTCCAATTTAAATGTTCCCTAGCAAATTGTAGCCGGGCTTGTCGGTGAGCTGTGGTCAATTTGGGACCATTTGCTGGGCGATGTGAAGTCATTCCTGCTTCACCTAGTCTTCTTCGAACTGTCCACCGACTTATACTGACATTGCGAACTTCTCGAAGCTGTTGTCCCAGTTGAACCGCGTTCAGTTGCCGATTTCTCAAAGACCTTGTCACAAGAAAGCGGTCATCACGCTCTGATGTTGTGCGTCGCCGGCCAGATCCTGGTCGCCGAATGTAGCCACCGGTCTCTTGGAACCTCTGGTATACACGACGAACAGAGTAGCGGCTCAAATTTAGCCGTCGAGCAACTTCACTTTGGTTATGGCCTGCTTCGAGCAAGGCAATAACTTGAGCGGCTTCTGCGGGCGTGGTATCCATATTTTTCCAGTAAATCCGTATGCTTCCAGTAGAGATGTTATCACGTTGACCTTCGGTATGCAACTGAATAAAAATTCCAATAAACTGACCTTTTTATACCTGCGGCTAAGGGTGCAAGTAGTGACAACGCAAACGCGTGAATTTGGGGAATTCGGTGTACGGTCGGTTTTTGTAAGTTACGTGAAGGTCAATGATTTTAATTTTATGTTTTTGTAAAGCTAAGCTTGTATGCTTTAATTTTGTCTAATGATTTTTACTCAATATCTTTCGATTTTAGAAAACAATCAGTAATAAACCAAATTACAAGGGGTGTGCGATTTTATTGCTCTCAAGTGTATTAGTATAGACTAGATACGCTCGCGGTTTCACCTGCGTTTATGATTACTGCGCCGCTCCCGTGGGTCGTAGCGTGATGTTATATAGCCTATAGCCTTCCTCGATAAATGGGCTATCCAACATCAAAATAATTTTTCAATTCGAACCATAAGTTCCTGAGATTAGCGCGTTCAACCAAACAAACACTCTTCAGTTTTATTATATTAGTATAGATTTATAACTTAAAAGAAATGATATATTATATTCGGACATTTTTCTGAGAACACGAGTGGAGCACTCTCCTCTGCATATTGTGTGTCGTGTCGTGTGCGAGTCCGCTGTCACGCGCCATTTTAACTTTAAATGAACACTAACTGTCACACGAGATTTTGGACGCGTTTATAAAATTCTTTCTGGATCAAAGTGATTCTTATTTATAAATACTAGCGGTCGCCTAGTGGTCAAACTACCCTCTCACGGAATATCGACGTGAAATAGCAGTATTCCTACTGTTGTGTTTCGTTCGGTGAGTGAGTGTCGGACGCCAAATCACCCTCTTTCCCCCTTCCCGCTCCTTCTCCTTCCTACTTCCTTTCCTAAAGGGTCGGCAACGCGCAAGTGATGCCTCTGGTGTTGCAGGCGTCCATAGGCTACGGTGACCATTTACCATCAGATGGCCGTATGCTTGCTTGCCGCAGTAGTCGTAAAAAAAAAATTCGACCAAAATTCCTAAGCTTGCTACTTTGTTTTCTGTTTTTCTCTATTACATATGAATAAGGTATTACCTATACCTTATTTATACACCACCATAGTTATAAAGAATTGTACGACGTCAGACGAACAAAGTCGAAATACTACGAACGCGATTCGACTGCGTGTGTCAAATGCATGTCATGCATGCTGTGTGCGTGTAGTGTTTTTTCATTAATTTAATGTATTTCTAATGCATTTTTATATAAATATTAGGATTCGCCCCCCTTCTCCATATAAACTTTAACTGTGCCAAACTTCATACTCTTCCGTCCGCGCAATATTCGTAAAAAGGGGTACAAAGTTTTGCTTCACGTATTAATATAAAGATCACTAAAAAGCATGTTACAATTGTGATATTCGGCGAGTAATAAAACGATGTTTACTGAATCTCTATATACGCAGACTCATACTGTTTTTTGACACGGATTTTAAGAGACACAATATACAAGAGTTACTAAATATCTACTATATACAATAGAATTATCATTATACCTACATCACAACACATACATACATAGATTCACGCCTGTTTCCCAGAGGGGTAGGCCGAGACTAGGAATTTCCATTTGCTAAATACAACAATATTAGCTATATCTACTAATATTATAAAAGAAATATTTGATTTTTTGTTTGTTTGTTTATAAGGATTTATCTTAAAAACTACACAACCGACTTTATAAAATGGTGTATCACGGTTCTGTATCAGGAGTAAGCAGAGTTCTGCTCACTCGTGATACAGAACCGTGATGTCACATTAATAAAAAATTCCATATTACCCCGAAATAACCGTTAAAACCAAACAAATTACAATGACCTTAAAATTTATCGTCCGAGCATCAAACTCACGTCCCGTGCCACAATGGAGACACGTACGTAACGGAATGCGCGGCCGAGTTGCGCGTACGCAACTATAAGTATCACAAGTAACTGCATATCAAGACACTACCTATTACTATATCCTGTGTATATGTCTGCCTCTGGTTCCGTGGCTAAGTTTATGCGCAATCGACGATTGATATGTCTCGGATTCAATACCTGGGACTGTTTTTTGTTGTTAAGATATTACCAGATATTTAGAATTTCTGGTAGCGCGCCATCGAGGAAATTCGGATTTTGAATGAGGAAATTTTTTTTTTTTTTTTTATACTACTAAGGTGGCAAACAAGCATACGGCCCACCTGATGGTAAGTGGTCACCGTAGCCTATGGACGCCTGCGACTTCAGACGCATCACTTGCGCGTTGCCGACCCTTTAGGAAAGGAAGTGGGCAGGAGAAGGAGCGGGAACGGGATAAGGGGGTGATTGGACCTCCGGTACTCTCACTCACCGATCGAAACACAACAGTGTTACTGCTATTCCACGTCGATATTCTGTAAGAGGCTAGCCCTTCCCCGGTCGAGCCGGCCGGCCCATTCATGCTGAAATCAGCCAGGCTCCACTACTCTATATAATATATAATAACTCGGAGAATAAATTTCTAGTTATTATTGAAATTTTCCTCATTATTGAGGTATTTCTGTAACCTCTGAACTGCCTCAGTGGCGCAGTAGAAAAAACTGCTGTGCATGTGGTCTGGGGTTCAATCCTACGAGGGATAAAGAACTGTGTAATCTAGGAGGTCTGAGTCTAGTTGTTCTTTGTGTACGTTATTTGAATGTTTGTAAAGTCCCCGCGACAAAAGAATTTTATCTAGTGTTTGTGATGGCTTTGGAAAAAAGATTAATTTAATTGTACATATGTATATTATCCGGTATACCGCAAAATTCTTTACAACAGCACATATAACATTGCTTGACCTAACATTTGAACCCGGGAACTCAAGAACACCACTCAACGCTAACAATAAACCAAGGATCCGTTCAAATACAATCTTCAACCCCTACCAAGACCCCTTAAAATACACAATCACCCTCTCATCCCTTAAGAAATCAACTGGAACATAGATTATCAGAACAAAACTACCCCTAGCGCACTTTTTACATAACAATGGAATCGAACCCCGTATCGTACAGTTAATATCTTCCTGTACGACAACCGGAAGTCATTGATCTCGGTCCATAAGCTCCCTGCTTGTTTATGGTCGATGCATTTAGGTGCTTTCATTTCCGGTGAACATAGCCTGACTGTTTTGCAATGTCTGTGCATATTATTTATGGTTTTATATAGACTATTCTGCTTATTCTATGTATGTTGTAATCCTAACTAATATTATAAATGCGAATGTGAGTTCGTTTGTTACGCTTTCATGCCTTAACTACTTGACCGATCATCATGAAATTTCGTTTCACGTTGACAGGCGTATAGAAAAGGACATAGGGTGTACCTTTAATCTAGAAAAAGAATTGAAAATTGACATTACCTACATTTACACGAGTGGAGCCGCGTGCAAAACTTAGAATATTTAGAAAATAGTCTCGGTAGCGCAGTGTATGAGATGCAGGCTACGCATGAGGTTGTAAGTTCGACGCAGTGTAGAGTGTGCAACGATGTCCGGTAAACGACAATAGGCTCTTCTATTATATGGTCCAAAACCTTGGGTCAAAACAGCTGGAAAGATGGTATCATAAATACATAATATTTTTACGTACATACATAAGTCTACATTTTCTTCCCACACTGAAAAGAGGCCCGTGCCCAGGAGTGGGCAGTTAATTACAGTGCTCATATTATTATATCCCCAAAAGTATAGACAGAATTTTACATTCACTTTTCGCTAAGTCCTCCTATGCTGATGCCGGTCCTCCGGGCGTTTCCAGACTTCTTGCTTCTACTGATAATATCTAGACAGAAAACCCAATACACCCTTTTACTTTACAGCCGTGCTCGACCTGGGAATCAAAACTTGGGAGTGCTCTGAAGAGTTATTCCACCTTATCCCGCCCTCCCCTTTCCTATCCAGAACAACGCGTGCTGGGCTCAGATGCCATCCTTACACAGTAGAGTCGACTAGAGCGCGTACCAACAAGTTTGGGTCCTCATACCTCTGCCGAACGACCAAGGCATGGAATTCTCTGCCAAGGCACGTGTTTCCTTCTTCCTTCAATCCTGGGTCCTTCAAGCGGGGCGTGAAAAAGCACCTTCTCAGGCCGTCAAAGTAGAGACCTCAACATTGCCTCGGCTGCTATGAGGGCGGTGTGGAGGCCACTGCTCTTAGACCACACGACTGCTTACCATCAGGTGGAGTGTGGTCATATCGAAGAGCAAAAAAAAAAAATAGAAAAACTTCAAGCCCAGCAATCGCATTTATTGTCACTGCGCCGAGACTGTAGTTCAATGTATATCTATGCACTATCCTAATATTATAAAAAGGAAAGATTTGATTTTTTTGTTTGTAAGGATTTAACTCAAAAACTACTCAACCGATTAAAAAATTATTTACCACTAGATGTTCCCGCGGTTTCACCCGCGTTTATCGTTACTGCGCCGCCCCCGTGGGTCGTAGCATGATGTTATATAGCCTATAGCCTTCCTCGATAAATAGGCTATCCAACACTAAAAGAATTTTTCAAATCGAACCTGTAGTAATCACGCAGAATAAACCAGGAGAAACATCGTTTGTACTATGTCTGTAATGGGTAATTATTTTGCTGCAATGTTATTTTAAAACTGCGATGTCTCCTAAGATATTCATTGAAATCAAATGATGTAAAGGGCAATTTTGTTTTAAATTAAATACTTGTGATGAATAACGTATTTATTTGGATAAGGATTAATATTATGTTTATAATAATACCTTCGCAAATAATGCATTATTTTAGAACAAATTTCGTTAGCATAAAAATGGTTATAGTGAGCCAACCTTAAAAGATAGACATATGCTGTCGCGGACTTTTTTTTAGAACTTTTAAAGGGGAACAATTCTGTCATACATGATTTTTGCGAAACTTTAACTGTTTACGCAGCGCACGCAGCGGAAGCTCTCAAAAGGAAAAAATTCCCTCCGATTTTGAAACATTCTTCATTGGTGCTCAGCTCCTATTGATCTTAGCGTGATGATATATAGCCTATAGCCTTCCTCGATAAATGGGCTATCTAACACTGAAAGAATTTTTCAAATCGGACCAGTAGTTCCTGAGATTAGCGCGTTCAAGCAAACAAACAAACAAACAATCAAACAAACAAACTCTTCAGCTTTATAATATTAGTATAGATTAGAATGCTAAATTATCATCGAGTAACATAGGCTATATTTTATTTTCAAAAAAGTACTGTTACGGACTTAACCTAACGTAACCTACTTTTACGCGAGCGAAGCAGCGGGCAAAAGCTAGTTATCTTCTCCCTAGCCTTTATTATTCCCAAGTCACTTGGGGTCGGCTTTCTAGTCTAACCGGATATGACTGGATATCAGTTTTTACACGGAGCGACTGCAATCTGACCTCCGCAACCCGAAGGCAAACGATACCCTAAGGGTAGACCAGTGTCAGGATATTAGAGGGCACTGACTTCCCAATAACGACTGCCATAGATGTTCATGGCAGCCGGGACCGACAGCTTAACGTGCTCTCCGAGGCACGGAGCAGGCGATAATTGTAAATCAATACGCACATAATTTCGAAAAGTCATATAACTTCCGAAAGTCAAAGGTGCGCGACGTGGGTTCAAACTCGAGACCCTCTGCATTGCAGTCTGTTGGTCTCCCCACTGAGCTATCGCTGCTGCAAAAGCTGGGCAAAAGCTAATTATATTATATTTATATACCGCTGTCCGCCCCTTCGGGGACACATAGACCATGCCTTTCTGTTACACTGTCAGTACATCTGTCACTAAAAACCTCATGACGGCCACATAAAAAGTAGACTAATCCTATACATTAATTACATTTTTTAATAAAAACCGGCTTAAGGTCCAATATGGTCTTGTGTATGACATAAAGGGGTCACTTAATCCTTTTATTGGCTGTCAGTGTCACTGTCTAGTCTAGGGTAACGTGTTGTATCCTTACGGTCGGGACCTTAAATGTTAGAGGTCACAAATATTTTGTTGGAAATAGTTTTAGTAAGTTTTTTAAGACTGACATTTAATTATTTGCTATTTTTATTGATTTTTAAATAAGGAGGGCAGTTACACCGTTGCCGCGTTGGAACGGTAATTGTTTTATATTGTAATTTGTATCACCGAATTAAACTAAAACAAGTTTTATTTGCTGTTCACCTGTTGTAATTGCTCCCATACTGTACAGCATACTCCGTGGCACAGCGGTAGTGAATGCGACTGCTGTGCATGAGGTCTCGGGTTCGAACCCCGGGTCGGGCCAACAAAAACTTATTTATTGGGTTTTTTTGTTAAGAAATCTCAATAGCAGCCCGGAGTTAGGAAGTTGGCGGTGTTAGCCGCCCCCGTGCCTCGGAAAGCACGTAAAGCCGTTGGTCCTGCGCCTGATCTCTCTCCGGTCGTGTCGGATTACCGTCCCATCGGATCATGAGAGTTAGGGATCAGAGAGTGCACCTGTGTTTGCGCACACACTTGTGCACCATAATATCTCCTGCGCAGATGGCCAGTCTCCGTTAAGATTGGCTGCCGTGGCCGAAATTCGGTCTGAAGGAAATTATTATTATTAGGTCCTGCGAGAATACCAGCGTTGCAGTTTCAACTGCAACAATAGCTGACGCAGGTACCTAATTTGGTCTCCATACTATATACTGTATACAGCAGTGGACTATTATAGCCTGATGATGATGATGATGATGATACTGTATACTATATTATATAATAAAGGCTAGGGAGAAGAAGACTATAACCGCTCAGTAAATATTTATATTTTACTAGCTTTTGCCTGCGGCTTGGTTCGCGTTAATTTAGAATTTGACAATCAATTCGGGTTGTACTCTGCTTGTAATAGTATAGTTAAATTATGATTCGAAAGACACGTGGCGCCATCTATTATCATAAGAACGTTATTGTTGTTTACCTCGGGAACAGTAATTTTTGTCGGGATGAAAGGTAGCCTATGTCCGTTTCTGTACACCTGTCAACGTATATGCAAAATTTCAGAATGATCGGTTCAGTGGTTTAAGCGTGAAAAGGTAACAAACAAACAAACTCATTTTCGCTTTTATAATATTAGTTAGGATTAAGATTGTATTGTGCAAAGGGGATACAAATAAAAATATTTTCTTTACTTTTTTTCCTGCGTGGCACTTAGATATATGTAATTAAACATGAATTTTATATTGAAATTTTGTATGCTATACCGTACTCCGTTTAGACATAGCTGAATACCATAATATTTATAATACACTACATTTTGCTCACGGCTTCGCTCGTATTAATCTAGATTTTATCAATAAATTGCTATCCCTCGGGTCAGTAGCTTATTCTAAATGAAAAATACGCCTTGTGCGTTTCTGTACCTTTGACGTGTATGCAAAATGTCATGATGATCGGTCGAGTAGTCAGGCGTGAAAGCGTAACAAACAAACTCACATTGTCATTTGAAATATATATTTTGTTTGTTACTCGTTCACACCTTAACTACTCGACCGATCATGGTGAAATTTGTTCGTATAGGTACATGTTGTGGTACAGAAAAGGACATTGGGTACCTTTTATCCTCAAAATAACGAGAGTTTCCGAGTGACAGTAATTTCCTGATATGTACTACACTAACGAAGCCACAGCCGCCAAATCACTATAGTTAATCATAGTACGAGAGCTATTGAAATTAAACAACTTCATACGGATTTTATCGCCTTGTTTATTTTTACTAATACTAGCTTTTGCTCGCGGCTCCGCTCGCGTTAATTTAGAATTTGACAATCAATTCGGGTTGTACTCTGCTTGTAATAATATAATTCAATCATGATTCGAAAGACACGTGGCGCCATCTATTATCATAAGAACGTTATTGTTGTTTTCCTCGGGAACAGTAATTTTTTTCGACATGAAAGGTAGCCTATGTCCGTTTCTGTACACCTGACAATGTATAATTATGCAAAATTTCAGAATGATCTGTTCAGTGGTTTAAGCATGAAAAGGTAACAAACAAACAAACTCATTTTCGCTTTTATAATATTAATTAGGATTATAAAGGTGAAGAGTTTGTTAGTTTATTTGTTTGGTTGGTTGAACGCGTGATCTCAGGAACTACAGGTTCGAATTGAAAAATTATTTTAATGTTGGATTGCTCATTTATTGAGGAAGCCTATAGGCTATATAACATCACGCTACGACCAATAGGAGCGAAATCAGAAATCAGAAATATTTATTTGTAAATATAGGTAATATATAGGATGTTACAATAAATGAACTGGCACTAACAATAAATTAATATTTATTTATGAACAATAATTAATCAAAAACATAATTATTAACTTTAAAATGCCATATACTTAAATTAAAATGTCATACAAAGCGGCAAATCAAATGTGTCAAAAACGGGGGAAATTCTCTTACGTGAAGCAGGCGAAGTTGCGCGGCTCAGCTAGTTTCTTATAAAACATTATTATTATATAACTTTAAAATACTATTGTTAAACACTTATACTAGTGACTGTTTAAACTATATAAATTACTAGCTTTTGCGCGCGGCTCCGCCCGCGTGGTACCTACATGAATAAATAGTAACCTATGTCCTTCCCCAGGTTTTAAACTATATCTGTACCAAATTTCATCTAAATCGGTTGAGTGGTTTAGCCGTGAAAAGGTAACAGACAGATAGACAGAGTTACTTTCGAATTTATAATATTAGTAAGCATAAAACTATTTAGATTTAATTTTACACTTTCCCCGACGTTTCGATTGCTTCAACAGCCATGTTCACGGGGAGAGCTATCTTTAAAAAAAAGAAATCACACAGAATACTTTAACTATAAATGTCTATAGCGTCCACACGGACAAATCCACGGACAAATCCACGGACAAAACCCAGTGAACTGATAAATATGTCAATAATGTCCTCTACTTCATACCTACTTCTGATAGACAACCCCTACAGAAGCCGTGTCAGACCTAATGCAAATACAAACGCATACAAATAACGCTTATAATCAGTTCTGCCCTACCGAGTGTGCACTGAACAGCTAATTTCACACTCCTCTACTTCTGCACACCCCTTGTGTTGAAGCGTGATGGTATAGTACAAGTAATGAATGTAAAGGGCTGGTGAGTTCGCTGTTATTTGAAGTTGAAATAGTCATTTTGGGGTGTGTTTGAGTGAATGGTGATGGCTTTTGTGGCTTTTGTGGATTGGAAGGTATGTTTTTGGAGGTTTTGGGTTTGGTAATGGTAAAAGAACATTCCCCACACGAATGGGACAAAAATGTATGTGATCCACCACACCTACTTCAGGCATCAAATTATCTATATATGTATATTACTAATGAGCTGTAACTCGCATTTTTTTTGCGGAATCCAAATCTTTTTCTAAATTTAACGTAGCCTAAGTTACTCCTTATAACATCAGCTATCTTCCATTGAAAGTCCCGTCAAAATCGGTCCAGTTGTTACAGAGATTAACTGGACCAAACAGACTGACTGATATTTTTTTTTGTATAAGTAGGTTCTATATAATATATACTTTCTATGCATTTAGTAAAAAGCTGTTATTTTGACATTACAAAGAGACACTTTAATTTAATTTATTTGTATAGATTATTTATTTCAAATGCTGTAGATGAATTTAATAACTCACACTTAAAAAGTATCACATACCACACCATTAACCAAAAAATCACCAAAAATAAATCGTTCCACTTACATTTATTGCAAATATTAATTACAAATACGCAATAAGCATCCCCTATTACACGATCACCCTATTCTCGTATAACATGACAATCCAGCACTATTGTCCTTTTTCGTCTCTACAGCTCCCTATAGCTCCCGCTATTATTGTCCTTCGTAGTGTAGCTCGCACAAATTTGTCACAATAACCACTTATCTGACAGATGTGTGGTTTTTTTGTCTTTGTATCTCGTTAGTTTTTTTGTGACGTTTTTATAAGAGGGTGATTGGCAAAGGTTTTATTGAAAGCCGATTACCGTATGTATCTATGCGCTTGATTTTTAACTGATAGAACATAGTCGTTATGTGAACATGTGTGCGAGAACTGCTGAAGCGATTTTGATGAGGTTTAGAGTTAAATTACCGAATCGAGCCAAGAAGAAAGTAGTTGGGATTTTTTGTCAACAAATTATAGACGACAAAAAATAATTTGGAGGATGTTACAAGAATTTTGACTATATTTTATATCATCACTAGCATTTGCTCGCGGCTTCGATCACATAAAAGCAATTTAGGTTAGGCTATGTTAGTAACAGTTCATCACTGCGGCGACTGTCGCGATGTTATTGGGGACACGGCGCTGCACACTTTGGCGGATTGCCCCGCCTGGGCATCGCAGCGTCGTGAGTTGCTCGCGGCAGTCAGATTGGTTGCTGTCTCGCTCCCGACCGTGGTTCAGTCTATGGTCCGGAGTGAGAGATCGTGGAAAGTTGTCGCCTCCTGTGAGGATGTAATTTCCATCAAGGAGGCGGCGCAGCGGTAGAAGGAGCGCTTAAATCCTTTCCTCAACCGCAGAACCGGGCGTCGAAGGGCGCGAGATGACCTCTAGCCACCCCGAGGTTTCACCTGGGGGTGGTGGGCTTCGTGGGCCTGCTCGCCACCCGATCAGAACCAAGCCCGAGAGGCGGCGTGCGTGTTCCCACGGGCGCCTCTGAGTCGTGTCTTCGTCCCCCCACAAGGGACAGTAGAGGAAGTACACGTATCTAAAAAAACATCTGTCTTCAAAGTATAAAATACTTTCTTCCTATATCGAAATTTATCTTATTTTCTATACGGGTGAACCCGCGTGCGTTTGTAAGTGTATTTGCAGATCTCTTTGCTACAACTGTGGCAAGTTGGAAACTTGCTTCAACATGCATACAAACGGCATAACGCAAGTCTGAAACTTGCTAGAATGCTGGGAACGCGGCGGTTACGACAATCTCTCGTGTTCTACCAAAGTTTTTAAGTAACTAGTTCTTGTGGTCGGACTTGTGCGGTCTGTATTTGAATGTTGTGTGTTATGGCTAGGTATTAATATATAGTATGAAATTTTACTTATCAGTTAAGCGGCGTAGTGGTTTACGTGGTCGCCTCGTCGAGGTACAAGGACACTGTCAGCTTCGTAAGAGATTTTGATATCGTGGAAATAATAACATGATTCTTGATCAAATCGCTAGGGCTGACCATATTTTTTTTTTACAAAATTCTCGGAACTGAACCTAGCACGGTAGGCGGAATGCCTATTTTTTTGTATTTATTCTCTACCGAAAAATATAGAATGTACGAGGTTTGAGATCCAAAATACGAGCTTTTCTGCTTTTGTACGAGAAATGAAGTTCTACGGTTGGCAACCCTGGTTTGAATAGGTCCCCACGCGGGATAAAGATGTGTGTGATTCGAAAATAGCTGTTCCGAGTCCGCAAACAACGCAGTCATAGACTCCGTTGTTTGCGTCTTTGTAGTCTCAGTCTCCTGTGACACAAGAAATATGTCTAATGCATGAGATGCGTTTTTAAAAACAACAAATAGGAACCTGTGACCTCATGCACACCAATCGCATTAATTACCGCTGCATCACCGAGGCAATCCTCCCAGAAGTATTACATCTTCTTCTCCCTAGCCTTTATTATTCCCAAGTCACTTGGGGTCGGCTTTCTAGTCTAACCGGATTTGACTGGATATCAGTTTTTACACGGAGCGACTGCCATCTGACCTCCACAACCCGAAGGCTAACGATACCCTAAAGCTAGACCAGTGTCAGGATATTAGAGGGCACTGACTGCCCAATAACGACTGCCATAGATGTTCATAGCAGCCGGAACCGACGGCTTAACGTGCTCTCCGAGGCACGAAGCAGGCGATAATTGTCAATCAATACGCACATAATTTCGAAAAGTCATATAACTTCTGAAAGTCAGAGGTGCACGACGTGTGTTCGAACCCGAGACCCTCTGCATTGCAGTCTGTTGGTCTCCCCACTGAGCTATCGCTGCCAGAAGTATTACATAATATAATCTCTGTAATAAATTGTCCCACTGCTGGGCACGGGCCTCGTCTCAGTATATAAGTCTTAAATAAATACAAATGTTATTTTACCATTCGCGTTAATATTAACAATAATAATAAACCAATAAATAAGTATTTATTAAAGCGAGCGAGTCTCCGGGGCGACCGCATACCGCGCAGTGCTTTAAACTAGGGTGACCACACAAAAGTATTTGAATACACCCGCCATTTGTATGACAAATGTATCGATAGGGTGACAGAGGACACTGGGGTGTATACAGGTAGCTCCTTAAACCGACTTCGATAATAATATTAAAAAAAACACTGTATTAAAATAATAGCAAATTTTACAGTACTATATTTTGTTCCTTTCCATTTAAGTATTTAGGTTTGTTAATATTAGTTAATTTGTAAATTATGACTGTTGCTTATGTTTATGTAAATAATTAGTTTTAATCGATGAAAAACACACATATATGCTCGCCAAACCTCTCAGTATAAAATTAGATTTATACCTGCACGGAAGTAGGTAGATATTATTACCTACAGTCAGGTTCAAATCAGTTCAAGTTGGTAGATATCGTATGTCATACGTTTTGGAGAACATTATGGAGAACTCTCAGACATCCAAGTTTCCCTACCATTCATTAACAATTTTATTCGCACGTAACTTCGAAAAGTTAGATAGGATCGAACTCGAGATCTTTGCGTGGCATTCTAACGGTCTCAAACTTGGCTATGACTACTTATACTAGAAAATCGTTTTTCAAAAAGAATCGGTACAGATCGCGCAATATACGATGACCGGACTGAACATTGCGCGAGTGGCGTCGCAGTTACAAGTTTTAGGTCTCTTTGGTGACAGGGGGCGGGGGCGTTACGCGTCTTAGCGACTGTACATGCGCAACAATTCGGAGACGCTATGTTCAGTCCGGCCATCGTAGATTGCGCGATCTGTACTAATATTATAAACGAGTGAGTGTGTTTGTTACGCTTTTACGCCTTAACTACCTGACTGATCATCATGATATTTCGCATACATGTTGTCAGATGAACAGAAAAGGACATAGGATACCTTGGTTTCGTTTAGTGAGATTAGGTTCTATCTAGGTTATCTCTAGGGAGATAAATTTATTGACAAATTCTATATTATCGCGAGTAATGGCGCGGGCAAAATCTAGTTCTAAATAAGAACGCAACAATTATTGCCCAACACCCTGTAGCTAGTTAAACTCGGTGACCACACCCCATCGTATTTGAACACCGCAACCAGTAATTGGGCACGCGGACGATAATCTGTGAGCAAATACACATTGTGCGTGTGTGTACGTGTGTGTGTGTGTGTCGCGTGTCCGAAGGGGATTTGTCCCGGCTTCGCGGGGATTAGTGTGGAGTGCTTACACGTGGTGAAGGTGATTTATATTTTGTATAACAGCGACCTTTTTTAATTTGATTTGCGTACTTCGATTTTGTGTGCAGTGTTTACTGTGACGAGATGAACAAATAGACTGTGATAAACTAGTTGTTGCGCGTGATTTTGTTCGCTTTTTTGTAAATTTTTTATGTGCTTGGCTGCATGCAGCTGGCTGCTCGCTGAGGCGGAGGTAGTGAATTTGTGTGGGATATCGGGTTCCTTTCCTGGTCGGTAAAAAATGTTAATGCATTTTACATTGATATTAGGTTGTTCTATCAATATATTTACAGCATGAAGTCTAGAACTGTTTTCAGTAAAATACAATGGACTGGCACCCTATTACGTGGGATATACAAATATTCGTAGCAAATGGAAATCCGTAGTCTCTGCCTACCCCTCTGGGAAACAGGCGTGAATCTATGTATGTATAATAATAATAATAAAAGATAACAGAAAAAATTAACAAATACACAGAACTCAAGGAAGAAATAGCAAGAATCTGGAAAGCCAACAAGCCTATATTATACCAATTGTAATATCCACCACAGGAGTTATACCGAAATATTTACACCATAGCATAAAACTACTTGAACTATCACCAAATACATTTATTAATATACAAAAAGCAGCAATACTAAATACATGTAGGATTGTCCGAAAATTTATGCAGAGTGACGAAAGTGAAACATTTAATATAGAACAAAATCTCCCAACTCAATATTAGATGACAATTACTTGGTTTCTACCCGTAAACGTCATTAAAACACCGACTATTAGTTGAGTATAAAAACAAAAATAATAATAATAATATTCTATCACATACACACAACACCATCTAGCCCAAACTAAGCAGAGCTTGTACTATGGGTACTAGACAACGGATAAACATACATATATATACGTTTTTTTTTTTGTAAGTACATACATATTATACATAGAAACATCCAGACCAAGACAAACATCCATGTTTGTATGTGCAAATATTTGCATTTGTTTGAACTATTTATTTATATTTCTTAATTCTTGGTATCGTATCTTCTTTCACGCTATAGCGCTCTCTTAGCATGATAACACTATTCCTGATTATATGATTAAAAACACACCACAAATACTACTGAACAATCTTATTTGTCATGTTATATTTATAAAGTATACCGCCAGGCCTATGTCCAGCAGACGATCTATTTTGGCTGAGAATAGCATGATGATTTCCCCGAAAGGTCGTCTAATACTCAAATAGTATGATGATTTCCCCGAAAGGGCGTATAATACTCAAATTCAACAAGCTTCATTTAATGTCATAGCAATCTTATTACTAATGAGCACATTTCCAGACACCTTTATGAATGATAACTAGCTTTTGCCCGCGGCTTCGCTCGCGTTAATTAAGAATTTGACAATCAATTCGGGTTGTACTCTGCTTGTGTTAATATAATTCAATCATGATTCGAAAAACACGTGGCGCCTTCTATTATCATAAGAACCTTATTATTGTTTTCCTCGGGAACGGTAATTTTTTTCGGGATGAAAGGTAGCCTATGTCCGTTTCTGTACACCTGTCGACGTATATGCAAAATTTCAGGATGATCAGTTCAGTGGTTTAGGCGTGAAAAGGTAACAAACAAACAAACTCATTTTCGCTTTTATAATATTAGTTAGGATTTCATAACATATAACTCCAAAACTATTCTGCTCAAACCATACCGAACTCGGATCCTCACAATGAGACACAACCGAAATCTTATGCCACAATTACGAAACAACAGGGAACATGATACATACTTTTTAATAAAAATCAAAAAAACAATAAATCCGATATTTATGACACCCTAGCCCACAAGATTATCACTGCGCAGTAGCTTAGGGGTCCACATTGACCATAGGGGTGCATATATTATTACGAAACAACCCTATATCGCCGCAAATCCGTCACGAACTAATTAAGGGACCTCTCGCGGGACTCATCTTATCACTGGTAGACTATTCTCTATGGGATTATTGTACAATCAGACAGACAAACAGATGGCTCAATATTCACGCCTATTAAAAAGATGCTAGAGATCAGAGATAGATAATTTTTTGTAAAGACATCTCCTGCACTACAAAAAACTAATATTATAAATCTGAAGAGTTGTTTGTTTATTTGTTTGTTTGGTTGAACGCGCTAATCTCAGGAACTACTGGTTCAAATTGAAAAATTATTTCAATGTTGGATAGCCCATTTATCGAGGAAGGCTATTGGCTATATAACACCACGCTGCGACCAATAGGAGCAGAGTATAAATGAAAAATGTTGCAAAAACGTGGAAAATTCTCTTATATTAGAAACAGAAGAAGTTGCGCCGGTCAGCTAGTACCAGATATAATTAAAAATCTTGTGTCTGGCCACTGGTGTGGCGCTGCGAGATCTAGACTCGGAAAAACTATTTATGTGATCCACGTATAGTTGTTTCGAGTCTGGATGTTCTTTTATGACTAAAAAGACTAAAAAGTCTTGCCGTGAACATGGCTGCCGAAAAGCAACCGAAACGTCGCGGAAAGTGTAAACTTAAATATAAATAGTTTTAATAATTTAAATAGTAGTAGTAATAAGAAGCGATAGTTCAGTGGGGAGACCAACAGACTGCAATGCAGAGGATCTCGGGTTCGAACTTACGTCGCGCACCTCTGACTTTCGGAAGTTATATGACTTTTCGAAATTATGTGCGTATTGATTGACAATTATTATTATCGCCTGCTCCGTGCCTCGAAGAGCACGTTAAGCCGTCGGTCCTGGCTGCCATGAACATCTATGGCAGTCGTGACTGGGAAGTCAGTGCCCTCTAATATCCTGACACTGGTCAACCCTTAGGGTATCGTTAGCCTTCGTGTTGCGGAGGTCAGATGGCAGTCGCTCCGTGTAAAAACTGATATTCAGTCAAATCCGGTTAGACTAGGAAGCCGACCTCAAGTGACTTGGGAATAATAAAGGCTAGGGAGAAGAGAAGAATTTAAATAGTAGTAAAATTTAACAGTAGTTATATGTTAGTTTCAAAATTATGTAACAAAACTGTTTTAAAATTCACAATGCAATAAAGTCCTTATAAAGTACATAGTTTAACTTCAATGTATTACATTCGCGTAAACTTAAGACAAATATTAGGTACACACATTTTTTGTTTCTTATGGGGATCGACTATATTGTCTTATACATTTACAGTAGGTTCCTATACATTTATTAAAACCATTTTGTAAATGACTGTACACGCGAGTTGACGACAAAAAAATCGAAAGGTGCCAACTCACGCGCACTCGCGAGTTGCACGCTCGCGAGTTGACGAATAAGGCCCTTCGTACACAAGCCTACGCAAATCTTCGATACCCGACGATTTTGGTCTCTAAGCGACTACCGCAATACAAATTCATAGAGGTTCGTACACAGGTACAAATGTCGGCGACGCGTGCCTGTGTATTTCCTCTATGAATTTGTATTGCGGTAGTCGCTTAGAGACCAAAATCGTCGGGTATCGAAGATTTGCGTAGGCTTGTGTACGAAGGGCCTAAGTCGAACCAACGATATTCGTAGCATTGGCTATGGTGAGGTGATCACTTAATCCAACTCGCCTTTTGAGAAGTCAACAAAATAAAGGCACTATAGCTTATAGCCATTTTGTCGAATGCATTTCGTCTAGCGTGCGATGACATTGCAGTGTGATCCTGCAAGCCCATTCCGTTATCGGACGACACTCGGACGGGATGTGCCATCCTTACGTAGTTAACATTCCACCCTCAGAACGCTTACGTAACGGGTCCGACACGCCACCGAGAAAATACGTTACAATGTAGTGATATTATTGTTGATATGAGACTAGATGTTGCCCGTGGTTTCGCTCGCGTTAATATAGATTTATGTTAAGATAGATTTTTAGTTGCCTATAAGTTTCACCTGGAAAGTTTCATCGAAATCCGTTCAGTAGTTTTAGCACCTTTTGCGTGAAAGAGTTACAAACATCCATCCATCCATCTCACAAACTTTCACATTTATAATATTAGAAGAATGGTTATGCACTAGATAGAGGTTAGGTTTTGGAATTTAACATACATACATACATAGATTCACGCCTGTTTCCCAGAGGGGTAGGCAGAGACTACAGATTTCCATTTGCTACGATCCTAAGACACTTCTCTGGCTTCATTCACTTTCATCACATTCCTCATACACGCCCGTCGGTTCAAGGAGCTCTTGGAATTTAAAAAATCGACATAATCAAAAATAATATTGACGGGGTGTTTTTCGAACATATTTTTTTGTATGATTGGTTTAAGCGTGAATTTAGAATAATAATAATATTCTACCACATACACACAACACCATCTAGCCCAAACTAAGCAGAGCTTGTACTATGGGTACTAGACAATGGACAAACATACATTATATAGTTTTTTTTGTAAATACATATATATTATACATAGAAACACCCAGACCAAGACAAACATCCATGTCACACACACAAATGTTTGACTTGTGCGGGAATCGAATCGAAAGCGTGGCAGTCGGTTACACTAACCACTACGCCATCGAGGCCGACAATGAGAATGTAAATGTGTTATACGAGAAAACTTCTATCGTACAATTTCTTCAAGGTCAAAGTCAAAAATCGTTGATTCACTTAGATCACAAAGTAACACTTATGAACGTCAAAAGGGTTAGTGAGTTTGGTTTAGGTTTCTTCTATGATCGATTTAAGTTTGAATGTAGAATTTATCTTTGCGCAGAAATAACAACTGTCGTTTATACAAACGTTGACTGATCGTTTTAAACGTCAAACTATCTGACAACAACGATGTTTGTCGATCATAAAATTATTTGCATGACCGATTTTAGAGTCAAATTATTTGATGACAACAATATTTGTCGATCATAAAATGATTTGTATGATCGGTTAAGACGTACACAAAGCGATATTTTAAAATAACAAATTTTGTAGTAACTTTGTTCATTCAGGACTTTCTCTTAAAACTCTTAATCAAATTTACATTCATTAATTTTCTTTTCTTTTTTGTTACAGGTAAATTCAATTTATTTAACGAGAGCAACTACAAATCTACAAAAAACACTTACCGTAACAACTGGGGTAGACCCCACTACCTGGAGGTAAACCGAGGTGACCACTTTAACCAACGAACCATTCGCGTGACCAAGCAATACACCTTATAGATCAACGAGGCCATTGAAATTTGTCACGAAAAGAAATCAAACCTGTTCTTATCAATGGACTACTGGGGTTACACAACGGGTCATCAAAAACCCGCAATATTACACAAAGGGTGTTCACAAAGTGATTTTATTAAGTGCGCCCCAATATACAGGCTGGGGTGATTAGCAATTAGTTCCTTTGAGGGTCGTTCCCTACGACGAGGGTAGTTTGTATTTTAATACTTTTTATTTTTATTGTCATTTGGGTATTCTTTGAGAGGAATACGATTGCCCTTTATTCAACCATTTGTCATAATAAGTATAATACTGTTGTTTGTTATCTATGCGTATATACATGTCAATGTCTGTATATATGTATGTTCGAAAATGACTTGATCGATTAAGCTGAAATGTATTTTTATATCTATATATATAAAGGAAGATGTCCTGACTGACTGACTTAGAGACAACGCACAGCCTAAACCGCTGGTCGTAGGAACTTGAAATTTGGAGAGCATGTGTGTTTTAATTTGTAGGGGTGTACTAAGAAAGAAATTTTTGAAATTCCACCTCCAAGGGGGTGAAATAGGGAGGTGAAGTAGGGAAGTGAAAATTTGCTCATTTCTGGACTTATTAGTATAAAAATATGTATACAAGTTATTGATTATAATTGAAAATGACCTGTGTAGGTAAAATGGACAAAACTCCCCCTAAAAAGGTAAAATGGGGGGGTAAAGTTTGTATGGAAATTTTCTCATTTCTGGATTTAGTAGTATGAAAATTGGTATACTGGGTCCTGATTACAAACAAAAATGATCTATGTAAGTGGAATGGACAAAACTTCCCCCTAGAGGGATAAAATGGGGGGTAAAGTTTGTAACGAAATTTTCTCATTTCTGGACTTAACAATATGAAAATTGGTACATAAGTTTTCGATTATAATTGAAAAATATCTGTGTTATAAAAATTCTTTTACCATTAGTAAGCTACATTATCACCGAGTAACATAGCTATATTTTATTTAATAAATAGTGCCGTTACCTACTTTTACGCGAGCGAAGCCGCGAGCGGAAGCTAGTAGATCTATAAAAAGTTTCAGAAAATATTTATACCAGTTTTTGATGGGTGGTACATAAGTTATTTGATATAAATCAGAATAATAATTCAATATCCTACTTATCCTGCCTAATATTAAAATCTTCTTCATTTCTTCTTCTTCTTTTTGTGTCAAGAGTTGTTCAAGTCGCCCGTAGGTCTCTGACATGGCTTAACGAGTGCTGTCAATTTGACAGCAACCGGGACCGACTTTTTACGTGCCCTCCGAAGCACGGAGACGCTCAGATGAAATACCACTAAGTGGTCACCCATCTATAGACTGACCGCACCCAACGTTGCTTAACCTCGCTAATCGTTTACCGATCAGTGAGTGCAACGGGCTGTTTAAATAAATGAGTTTGTTTGTTACGCTTTTACGCCTTAACTACTCGACCGATCATCATCAAATTTCGCATACACGTTGTCAGGGGTACAGAAAAGGACATAGAGTACCTTTTATCTAGGAAAAAAGGAATGTTCCTAAAGGATAGCTTTAATTGTAAATGATTTAGTATTTCCCATTTTCCTTTATTAATTACACTTTATTTTATCTATGAATGATACATTCAAAAGGTAAACTGGTAAAGACGGAATTAATTCTGCCTATATTTAAATAGTTTTTCGATAGAAATCAGACAGAATTTCGACGTACGTATTTTGCTTACAATTACCTAACAGAAAAGCTCAATAACATTTCGCTTAACCCGGGAATCGAAGTCTTATCAACCACAAACATTAGCACAAAATACCTTTTAGTAAACTATACTAAAAGGTATTTTGCTATTATTGCTAATGCATGGAGAATTAGTGAAGTCACATCGCGTGTTGTCGGTTCTATTACCGTATTGGACAAAACGTTACGTGATCCTCAGGCAGATGTTTTGTATCTTGATGAACTTATTCAATGTAGGTAAATCACTTACATATATTATGTACCTATTGTGTGTAATTTAGCGGTGATTAAGCAACATACACCTATACATACAAATATATATACATAAGATAGCTACACTATATTAGGCTAGTCCTGTAATGATAGTTGTATTGAGTAAACAAATAAATAAAATAAAATAAAATAAAAAAATATAAATAAACTAGCTGTCCTGCGCAACTTCGTCTACTTCAAATTGGATAACTTTTGCCGGTTTAAAAAAAACACTATCCTATCTTTTAAGCTGGACCAAATTACAGATGGTTACGACGTTTGATCAAAATCGGTTCAGTAGTTTAGGAGTCCATAGCGGACAAACAACGTGATACGTAATTTATATATATTAAGACTAGATTTTCGCCGTGTTAATGAAAATTTTGTCAATAAATTTTCCTATGTCTAAACCCTATGTCCTTCTCTGTATCTCTGACAAAGTGTATGCGAATTTCATGATGATCAGTCGAGTAGTCAAGGCGTGAAAGCGTAACAAACAAACAAACAAACAAAAAAACTCATTTTCGTATTTATAATATTAGTTAGGATTTACATCAAATAGAACGAATTGCGCCAATTACACTATTAAATAATATAATAAGTATATAAATTAATAAGTATTAAAATTTTGCATTCATGCATTCTGCTCACAGTACCTACCTCATATATTATGTTTAACTAATAATAAATAAATCTCTCTCTTCTCCCTAGCCTTTATTATTCCCAAGTCATTTGGGGTCGGCTTTCTAGTCTAACCGGATTTGACTGGATATCAGTTTTTACACGGAGCGACTGCCATCTGACCTCCGCAAGCCGGAGGCTAACGTTGGTCCCGGTTGCCATGAACATCTATGGCAGTCGTTATTGGGAGAGTGTCGACACAAAAGATCCCACTGGGTCGAAGTGTCGCCGGTCTGCACTGACTGGCCCCCACATAAATATAAGATAGACTATTTAAATACATATAACAGTATATTATGTCTATATTACCATCGAATACTTAAGGTCATACACCTTATTTGCCAAGAATAATAAAAGCTAATAGAACTAATACGTGTACTGTTTGCTCGTATCAACGAACGGTTATTCGCGTTCGAACCAATATTTGTAATGACATTTATAAAGTTAACGTTCAAGTGGCCATTCACTCGATGTGAGAGTAATTCAATGAATTGCCTCTCTGGGGACGGAGTCCTAGGGCTGTCGGTTACAACTCCCACACTCCTGTATCGCGGGGAGTTTACAAACACTGACTTGTTCGGACTGATCCCTGCCGCCACTTTTCGCCATCATCCTACGCGACAGAATTTCCATCCCCATCATTTAGATAGTTGGTAGTCCACAACTGTGCATTTTCCAGAAATTTTCTGCCTCGCACGACTAAACTGTGGAATGAACTGTCGCCTGCGGTATTTCCGGACCAATACGACCTACAAACCTTCAAGAAAAGAGCGTACTCCTTTTTAAAAGGCCGGCAACGCATTTGTGACTCCTTTGTGGATCACACAAATTTTTGTCCCGCGTGGGATTCGAACCCACAACACTCGGCGCAGTGACAGTAGCACTTAAACCATTACACCATCCGTGCAGTCGCAGACTTTATTTTGTCAGGTCAAGTGCTCACTAAAAATGTTTTCTAGATCGAATTTTTGTTACGACGGGCTTGAGATTGCAAGCGCTTGAAGCTTGGTGCGTTGCAAGTTTTCGTTGCAATGTCTTCCATATAATCTATATATTAATACGTGAAGCGAAAACTTTGGATCCCTTTTTACGAAAATTGGGCGGACGGAGGAGTATGAAATTTTGCACACTTATAGTTTATACAGAGAAGAAGTGACGAATCCTAATATTTATATAAAATATGCATTAGAAATACCTTAAATTAATGAAAAAACACTACACGCACACAACCATGCATTTGACACACGCAGTCGAAGCGCGTAACTATGGTTACATATATCAATATATAATGACATATACATCAGCAATATCTTACAGGCAAACTTTGGTCGAATTTCGAGCACTAGGCGACTGCTAGTGTATATAATTATATCATTCTGAGCCTCAGATAGTTTTCCTTGAATAACTTAAACAGGCCGGCGCTATACGAACACCTGAAACCAACTATATGTATAACTTCAATTCACGACTAAGCCAATCCTCCGTACCTAATAATAATATCAATCCTGTATTAAACTGTACCTCAGCTGGGCACGGGCCTCTTCTCAGTGTGAGACGGGTTAGGCCATAGTTCATCACGCTGGCCGAGTACACTTGGCAGAATGCACATATCTTCAAGAACATTATGGAGAACTCTCAGACATGCAGGTCTTCGCACGATGTTTTTCTTCACCGTTAAAGCAAATGATAAGGCTGGTAATATATATGGGCTTTAAACACTGAGAACTTCTTGTCAGGAAATGTCAGAGCCGGGCACCGAACTCATGACCTAATGCGCAGAAGTCGCATTGGCTACCGCTTTGTCACATGACAATACCATTAATAAAACAACTTACGCATTAATATCCAGATTATCTCATCCTTTTTGATGTCATCTAAAACATGAAATGGCATTTTAACACTGTTTTGCAATTTCATCGCCATGCATCTTTACTCTCACGTGTTTCCTTCTTCCTTCAATCCTGGGTCCTTTAAGCTGGGCGTGAAAAGGCACCTTCTCAGGCCGACAAAGTAGAGACCTCAACATTACCTCGGCTGTTATGGGGGCGGTGTGGAGGCCACTGATCTTAGACCACACGACTGCTTACCATCAGGTGGAGTGTGGTCAATTTGATGAGTAAAATAAAAAAAAAACACGGATTATCCCTAGTTACCACAAGTTTAGTCTTGAAAAAATGAACTGTGCGGTATATCCATATTCCTAATTCAATAAGTCATGCTTAGGGTTGTCGCGTTAGGGGAATACAAGTATATTATTATAAATCGTTTTGTAGATCTGGCTGTCAATTATGGCGAGTGCTGTTAAATCGATCGGTCTAGGGTTGTCAGTAATAGTGTGTTTATAAATTATAATAATGGAACTAGGGACGAGTAAGTCGTCAAGCAACGGCCTGTCAATTACATTTTCTGTCTTTTTAACCCCCGACGCAAAAACGACGGAGTGTTATAAGTTTGACGTGTCTGTGTGTGTGTCTGTCTATGGCATCATAGCTCCCGAACGGATGAACCGATTTTGATTTTGTTTTTTATTTGAAATGTAAATTAGTCGGCAGTGTTCTTAGCTATGTTTGATGAAAATCGGTCCAAGATGGCCGTCGTCACAAAATGGCGGATTACATATTTTTTCACAACTCCCTCAATATGGGTATCATATGAAAGGGCTTGACTAGTAGAATATGACTATGACAAATTTCAAATCCAAGATGGCCGCCACCGCAAAATGGCTTATTACTATTTTTATTATTTTGTGTCGAGGGTTTTTAATTGATAATTATTAAAGACAACTGCCGCACTAAGAATTATTCCTATGTCGCAGGAGTGGTTTTTTGGTATATTATTTTTAAGACAACTACCCACGTAGGAATAATAAAGTGATGCCCATAGACGAAAAGGTGAAAGGAAATCGTTTGGCTTGGTATAGACATGTTATGCGAAGAGATGATATGTAGGTAAGCAAGTGATGAATATGAGGGTAGAGGGACGAAAGGGGAGAGGAAGGCCAAGGAAAAGATGGATGGACTGTGTGAGGATGGATATGAAAGGGAAAGGGGTAAATGATCAGATGACGGGTGACAGAGAAGTATGGAAGCGAAGGACATACTGCGCCGACCCCAAATAAATTGGGACCAGGGCAAGAGGATGACCGACGTAGGTATAATTATGTATCGCGGGACCTTTACAGACATAAATTTAAACAACGAATACAAATGACATACAGACTTGGTACATCTGTTTAGATCATACAAATTTTGTCGCGTGTGGTAATGAAACACGGTATTCGGTGCTGATATGGTAGATGTGGCGGCCTTGACGGTGTAGTGGTTAGTGTAACCGACTGCCACGCCTGAGGTCGCGGGTTCGATTCCCGCACAAGTCAAACAATTGTATGCAATGAACATGGATATTTGTCTTGGTCTGGGTGTATCCATGTATAATATGTATATATTTATAAAAAATAAAAGTATATATGTATGTTTATCCATTGTCTAGTACCCATAGTACAAGCTCTGCTTAGTTTGGGCTAGATGGTGTTGTGTGTATGTGATAGAATATTATATTATTATTATATTATATATATATTACTAAATGATCCGATGTAATGTGAAAGCTACATATAGGAATCTTTATGTGAATGTGTCTGATTTTGCGATATTGTTGTCTATTTGATAATATTCATTGTTTGGTTATAAATAAATCGAATGAAAATATGTTCCCAATACAGCGGCAAAACGATGTTGTCTCTAAATTATAGCGTAACTATTACAAATTAAATAGAACAGTTTATTTTTAAATTTCGCAAGTAATTAGCATATTGTCAAAGTAATTATACCTCACTAATTATCTGAAGGACGACCTCCTTTCGCTTCAAAATAATTAGAACGAAATAACATAGTATTAACAGTTCAAACAAACAAACTCTTCAGCTTTATAATCCTAACTATCCTAACTAATATTATAAAAGCGAAAATGAGTTTGTTTGTTACCTTTTCACGCCTAAACCACTGAACCGATCATCCTGAAATTTTGCATATACGTTGTCAGGTGTACAGAAACGGACGCAGGCTACCTTTCATCCCGAAAAAATTACTGTTCCCGAGGAACACAACAATAACGTTCTTATGATAATAGATGGCGCCACGTGTCTCACGAATCATGATTGAATTATATTATTACAAGCAGAGTACGACTTGAATTGTTTGTCAAATTCTAAATTAACGCGAGCGAAGCCGCGGGCAAAAGCTACTATTAGTATAAATAGGAAGTTTTATTACTTATACTTACTTTTAAATACAAGAACTCAATATTCTACTTAATAAAAGATAGGATTATCTTATAATGCTTTATTTTATGTTACGTGGGGTACAGAAAACGTGTGATACGATTTTAAGTCGCATTTAATACTGTAGTCTTTTTTAACTTTTGATGCAAACAAGGATAATGTCGATCGTACTTTCCAAGATATTTCAATAACAGCATAAGCAAATCCGTATCGCCCTACCCAAGGACCGGTAGACAGTAAAATTAATCATTATCATATAATCATATATGATTATGATTATATATAGTAAATAGTTATGATTATATTGTATAGCTTTTCTGTTTTGATTACTCTAAGAAGCCGATACGAAACCTTGAAAACAATAGTCAAATTTCGATTCCCGGCTAATACAATCCTTCACTCGTATAAAATTTCGAAGCTCACCAAAAGCAGTCAACATAACAATATCACTTAATTAAACAAAATACATTTCTGTAAAGTTAAAATTAATTAATTCGCGGTCGCAAAATTACAATGAAAATTATCAAAGTTCAAATTTAATAAGAGTTGGCAGCCCTCAGTTATGCGAGCTATGGTTGGCACGTAATAAAAACAAATCGTTCGTTTTATAAATGTCGGACGTGTATTATTGACAGCCCTAGGGATTAGGGTTGTTGCTTTCAGTTACTTTGACTATTATTGTTATTGTGTGGGTAGAATTTTGATTGACAGTACCTATTGTCTGAGCTATGTATATTAGTATATTAATAATAATAATAATAACTTGGGGGTGGAAGTGTCATTTTCAAGGGCATAACTACGGGGAAACCCGCTCCGGGTCTCCGTTTTCCCGAGACCCGTGATGGTGAAACCGGCGCCGCACCGCTCGACACCCCTAGCCGCTCGCACCGGTGTTGCCCTCTGCTGCTGGCTTATATGCCTATCGTGGCTATTCAGGGGGCCCATCTAGTGAGTTGGCGAGTCACCGTCTGTCCATTCGATTGATGCTATTAGAGTATTCAGGGCAGACGCCGTTTTATCATCCATAGTTACCAATATACCAGTCCATCAAACACCCATACCCATAGCCCATATATTAGAATCCATACGTAGCAACAGTCCTACGCCTGCTGCGGCTAGTGCCGCTGTAGGTGTTCCATCCCACCTTTGATTAAAACTCTCGAAGGGCCTGTTCACGTTGGACCCATGTCTCCGTGTAAGCCTCCCAAAGGGCCGGGTATTTTCCTCACGTATTAGGAATATACCCGTGAAAGAGAAACAAATAATAATAATAATATTCTACCACATACACACAACACCATCTAGCCCAAACTAAGCAGAGCTTGTACTATGGGTACTAGACAATGGATAAACATACATATATACCTTTTTTTTGTTGTAAATACATACATATTATACATAGAAACACCCAGACCAAGACAAACATCTATGTTCATGCACACAAATGTTTGACTTGTGCGGGAATCGAACCCGCACAAGTCAAACACACATGTCTATATTATATATATAGACATGTGTGTATCTCCAGGTAGGCAGAGGCTAATTTTGCTAGATATGTTTTTGGTTATACGTAATAATAGTAGGTTATATCTACTCTGTACTACCCAGATTTCGTATTGCTACTAAAATTTTCTTAACAGGGAAAGCTGTCAGAACTGGAGCTGTGAGACAGGCGCTAATAGAAAAGTTTCATATAAACTTAATTGATGTGGGTACTTTTCAAACTTTACTGTCCAAACCATTTTCCGAAGGAGCAATTTTACTTTATAGAATATCCTATGTTACTCGGTGATAATAAATATTTCAAATGGTGAAAGAAAGCGGTTAAGTAGTTTTTGAGTTAAATCCTTACAAACAAATAAGTAAATTAAATCTTTTACTATTTATAATATTAGTATAGACTGATATAGTACCAATACATTTATTTTTCGATAGCAACACAATACAGTCGACATATCGCCATTCTCGAACAACATACAAACGCTTTCAGGCTAAGCTCTCCAACGAACTATTGAAGAACAAAATAGCACTTACGAATACCTAGATATGCCCGCGGCTTCGCTCACATAAATGTACGTTAGGTTAAGTAACAGTACTTTTTCTGAATAAAAAGTACCCTATGTCCTTTTCTGTTCCCCTCAAAACTTGTATGCGAAATTTCATGATTATCGGTCGAGAAGTTATGGCGTGGAAGCATAGCAAACGAACTCAAATTCGTTTTTTTTTTACCTTAATATTATTATGTTATTTGGCAAGCGTAGCTGTCCGTGGCCTCACTGGACTTATCCGAAAATCAGCGCTGCACCACCTACCACGGTGCTGCAGCATTATGCTGAGATGAGTGCCATTTTTGGTCTCGCACTGGCGGTATGATGTAATTACATAAATTGCTTATTCTTATGTTTTCTTTGTTTTAATTTTTGTATATCAATTTTTTTTTTGTTTTATGCCGTTGTAGAGGTCAAAATAAACTGTTTTCTTTCTTCTTTCTATTAATTAATAATATTAGTTAGGATTTTCCTTTTACGTAGTTACTTTGGCTAAATGACTATGTTATAGGTACTTTTGTAATGTGTAAGAGGGTGATCATGATCAATCACATGAGGTAAGGCAGAGAGGGTGGCAGTGCCATTAAAGGCATATATGTATATTATGTGTAATAAAAATTATAGATCGCCTTGCTTCCGCAGGATAAGTTTACGGACGAAAATAGGGTTACGGGTTCGTATTCGGGGTTAGGGAATTTTTTTTGGATTTCCTGGCATAATAAAGTTTTCTGTATAGAGACTAATAATGTGCCCACGGTTTGTCCACGGGACTTAAAATATAATAGTGTAATGTGGGTGTATAACACTTGTTTCTTTGAAATATAAAATAGACCATTTAAGTAAAAACAATATATTTGGCGGCCTCGATGGCGTAGTGGTTAGTGTAACCGACTGCCACGTCTGAGGTCGCGGGTTCGATTCCCGCACAAGTCAAACATTTGTGTGCATGAACATTGATGTTTGTCTTGGTCTGGGTGTTTCTATGCATAATATGTATCAATTTATAAAAAAAGTATATATGTATGTTTATCCATTGTCTAGTACCCATAGTACAAGCTCTGCTTAGTTTGGGCTAGATGGTGTTGTGTGTATGTGGTAGAATATTTATGACTTTTCGAAATTATGTGCGTATTGATTGACAATTATCGCCTGCTCTGTGCCTCGGAGAGCACGTTAAGCCGTCGCGTCGGTCCCGGCTGCCATGAACATCTATGGCAGTCGTTATTGGGAAGTCAGTGCCCTCTAATATCCTGACACTGGTCTAGCCTTAGGGTATCGTTAGCCTTCGGGTTGCGGAGGTCAGATGGCAGTCGCTCTGTGTAAAAACTGATATCCAGTCAAATCCGGTTAGACTAGAAAGCCGACCCCAAGTGACTTGGGAATAATAAAGGCTAGGGAGAAGAAGAAGAAGAAGACATTTAACAAAAATAGTTTTATCTCGGCATATAATTGTCCGGGACTAACATTTTACAGCAAGCGCAAGCGAGACTTTTAACCAGTGAACAGCTATGGTTTAATCAAAGATAATTTATTTTTTTATTTCTATTACTAGGTATATTTTCATATATCAGTTCATTGAGGTGTCCAAGAATTTTTGTACATTACCATAAAAATGTTCAAACAATTCTTGGACACGTCAATTAACTATATAATAATTATATAATATAATATAGGAATTATACATACACAACATTTCATTTATTTAGGAATGATAATACGATATGTAAGTATTATCATTCCTAAATTTATATTATGCAAAAAAATTATGAAGTTTAAAAAATAAAGTCTTATCCAGGAATAAAATATTAATTTACATAATTATGTAGAGTAACACATATCCTCCAAAGACTACAGATATCCACTTGCCACGTAAATTTGCCCAGCAGTGGGCAAGAAATACCAATAACTTAAGATTAGTCATGTCATATTTACAGTACGAGTCGTCTGACAGGCGGATCGGAATGTTTGAGTAGTTACTTAATATATCTGATTATGTTGACCGTACGTCAGGAATATGTTTAGTGAACAAGAAAACCGTGGAGAAACCTTGTATTGTAAAGAACAATATAGCAATGTGTGGTACACACAATTTTTAGTTTCGTTTGGGAATCAAACCCATAACACTCGGTGAATTGGCAGTGACGAGGCGACCACTTAACGCAGCGTGCTGTGCGTGATTTGATTCCTTGGCCATGCAAAGTTGTAAATATTGGCGTTTTCTGGAACAATTTGTGGTACACACAACATTTTGTCTAAGGACGATGTCTCATTAGTGCGTTGCGTTGCGTCGTCGCAGCGTCGTATTCCATATATTTTTTGTGACCTGCCACATTAATGCGTTGTGTCGTCGCACGCAACGTGTTAACGGATCGACGGACGAGAAACGAAGCGGGGGCCAGCGTGGTGCGCTGCACTGTCGGAGCTCCGGTGCGACGACGGACAGTGCTCCGATCCATTGTGGAACGAAGACTGAAATCAGTGCGTGCGTCGCCTTTTTGCACTGCGACGTCATGCCTCGTCGCAGCGCAGATGTGGCATGCAATGCGTTGATCCGTTGCGAATACGCAACGCAACGCACTAATGAGGCATCACCCTTATTTGGAAATCAAAACTGCATCGAGGCGACCACTTAACGCAGAGTGCGAACGATTTTGTGATTCGATTCTCATGTCAAGCCCTGTAAGCACTCCACTACTGGGCACAGTCTTCTTCTCAGTGTGAGAAGGTTTAAGCCATAGTTCCCCACGCTGGCCCAGTGCGAGTGGGCAGACTTTAAATATCTTCGAGAACTTTATGGAGTACTCTCAGACATGCAGGTTTTCCCACGACGTTTTCAGTCACCGTTAACCTCTAGTGTGCCAGGGGCTCGCATGCGAGCCAGCAAAAAGCTCTTGTTTATATTTTACTACGTAGCTGACATCATAACAAATTCTGTAGTACCATTTTTTTGATTCTACGAGCTATGAGTGGGCCGGTAATTAACAATAACAAAATCTCAAGTGGCACGCGGCGATAACGGGCGATAATGTAAACATCCAGCTGTCTCACAAGAGGTTAAAGCGAACGATAAAAAAATCCTAACTAATATTAAAAATGTGTGTTTGTTCTGTTGTTACGCTTTCACACCTTAAGGACACGACTGATCATCATGAAATTCCGCACACACGTTAAAAAGGTATACAGAAAAGGACATAAAGTACCTTTTATAAAAAAAAAACTGTTCGCGAAAGATAGAAAGCTATTTACAAAATATGGATCAACGTGATCGAAGCTTTATATATTTTTGTGATTACACAATAATAACAAAAATATATACAGAAATCGGCAATTTCTAAAGCGGACCTTTTATGCTAGTTAACTGTGTACCGCGACTTCACGCTTTATAATTCATTTCACGTGTGATATATGAAACTGGGTCACTGTTTAAATGGTCACGTGAAATGTTACCGTCCTTACTGTTTAATGTGTCTCGGAGGCACGGTAAAACTTGTAGACAATGTTCATTAATCCTTTGACTGCCACGTCTAAAAAAGTGAAAGCGTGCTCTCGGCATCAAGCTACGATTTCATCCTTTAATACCTACAGCGCTTATGTGATCTTACGCTAATATGGATGAAGTAAATAGTAAGGAGTTCACATAATATAGATTGAGACGAGTGTAGCTACATAATTAACACCACAAATAAGAAAAACAATACCTTTTTATAAGACTAGATGTTCCCGCGGTTTCACCCGCGTTTATCGTTACTGCGCCGCCCCCGTGGGTCGTAGCGTGATGTTATATAGCCTATAGCCTTCCCCGATAAATAGGCTATCCAACACTAAAAGAATTTTTCAAATCGAACCAGTAGTAATCACGCAGAATAAACCAGGAGAAACATCGTTTGTACTATGTCTGTAATGGGTATTTATTTTGCTGCGATGTTATTTTAAAACTGCTATATCTCCTAAGATATTCATTGAAATCGAATGATGTAAAGGGCAATTTTGTTTTAAATTAAATACTTGTGATGAATAACGTATTTATTTGGATAAGGATTAATATCATGTTTAAAATACCTTCGCAAGTAATGCATTATTTTGGAACAAATTTCGTTAGCATAAAAATGGTTATAGTGAGCCAACCTTAAAAGATAGACATATGCTGTCGCGGAGTTTTTTTTAGAACTTTTAAAGGGGAACAATTCTGTCATACATGATTTTTGCGAAACTTTAACTGTTTACGCAGCGCACGCAGCGGAAGCTTTCAAAAGGAAAAAATACTCTCCGATTTTGAAACATTCTTCATTGGTGCTCCGCTCCTATTGATCTTAGCGTGATGATATATAGCCTATAGCCTTCCTCGATAAATGAGCTATCTAACACTAAAAGAATTTTTCAAATCGGGCCAGTAGTTCCTGAGATTAGCGCGTTCAAGTAAACAAACAAACAAACAAACAAACTTCAGCTTTATAATATTAGTATATTAGTATAGATTTATAAATGTTTCTACGTTTACACCCGCGTTTATCGTTACTGCGCCGCCCCCGTGGGTCGTGGCGTGATTTTATATAGCCTATAGCCTTCCTCGATAAATAGGCTATCCAACACTAAAATAATTTTTCAAATCGAACCAGTAGTTCCTGAGATTAGCGCGTTCAAACAAACAAACAAACTCTTCAGCTTTATAATATTAGTATAGATAGATATGCCTTTAAAGTCTGTCATGTAGACCTGATCGTAGCGTGCTGGACACATTTTTCGTTGTGATAACATAACAGATTATAAAATCAAGTTTGGAGAAAACGCGAGGTTCTTACAATGTTTTATGTGTATTTTACATATAGCGGCGAATGGAAGACCGCTGAGCGGCCACGCAGAGGTCTCTAGTTCTAATACAAAGTGCACATTTCTAACTTTTTGAAGTTATGTGCGTATTAAATAGTAAATTAATAATAATAATAATATTCTACCACATACACACAACACCATCTAGCTCAAACTAAGCAGAGCTTGTACTATGGGTACTAGACAATGGATAAACATACTTGTATACTTTTTTTTTTTTTGTAAATACATACATATTATACATAGAAACACCCAGACCAAGACAAACATCCATGTTCATGCACACAAATGTTTGACTTGTCGCTCGCTTTAACGGAGAAGGAAGACATCGTGAAGAAACCTGCATATCTAAAAGTTCTACATAATGTTTTCGAAGATATGTGGTAGTCTGCTAACTCGCACTGGGCCAGCGTGGTGGACTATGCCCAGCAGTGGGACAGTTTAATACAGGGCTGGTATCATATATATATTTATATGTGTATTTTACGTATAACAGCGCGTGGAACACAGCTGGGCTGCCACGCAGGTCTCTCGTTCGATCCGAAGGTATCTCTGACTTTTTGAAGTTACCTATAATATGCCCTTCGATCAAATATACCATAGATGGACATTCTCATACAAAAACCGTGTCAATATGTGGCACTGACCAGTACTACTTACTTATAAGTGTCTGCATTTATTATGCAATCCAGGAAATAAACCGGAATAACCATTGAACGCCCACTGAGGAACATTTTGTAATAGGTTAGTTAAAACGCGTCAATGTAAAGCGTCCTAAGTGTGTTACTTGCGATACGCAAGCGTACTAAGTATTTGGTACGGTCTCCACCCGCTAACCAACACCACTTACGGTGTCGATTCGCTCTCGCTTACGGGCAGCGCACGCAAGAGTGAGTAGGACAGGTGCGTAATACATGCATTTAAATTTAAACGAACATATCTTCAAATATATTATTTAAAGCGCCATATTCAACAAAATACAATAAATATTTCATAACAAAAGTATACTTACCGAAAGTACGACATTCCATCCTTTTTTTGCACTTTTAGAGTATAGTTTTTGCATTTTTCACTACACACTTTGGCATCGTGAAACGTGTGATTGCTAGCGCGGTCGTAAAGTGGCTGCGAGCGAAATTGCGCATACGACTGATTTATGCACAGTTTTGTTGGGGCCGTTTTTCGAGCGACGATCGTGCATCTATGGTATATTTGATCGGTTTGTATGAAAATCACTACTTTACCTATTTTCTTACAAAACAACAATTCACATATACAAATAACATTAATATGGCATTACGAAATACAATCACAAAATAATAAACCATTTTTATTAGAATAAATATATCAAATAATCGACGCCATAACTTTTCCTATTCGTATTCAATAAACACAATTGATTGGTACGAAGTCATATAGACGTGTTCAATCCAATTGTCGCTATGAGGTTTCTCAGAGTATATCTGTCCCTCTCACTCCTGTGAAGAAAGACTGGGACAAAAAATAACTATCTAATATTAAATATTTGATTGAAATAAACTGATTGTGGATGATGAAATTGCTGTTTTCTGTGTACCTAGTTTGTTTTATGTTTGTTGGACGTGGATATAGCGTGATGTCCAGTTCGATTCCCGAAACAGGCAAATTGGTTTAGATTTCTTGGTTAGAAAATTTTCAGCGTCGTGACTGAAGTTTATATAAATACTAGTTTTCACCCGCGGCTTCGCTCGCGTAAATGTAGGTTAGGTAAGGTTAGGTTTGCAACAGTTATGTTTTTCTGGATGAAAGGTGCCCTATGTCCTATTCTGTACCTCTGACAACGTGTATACAAAATTTCATGTTGATCGGTTGAGTAGTTAAGGCGTGAAACCGTAACAAACAAACAAACTCATTTTCGCATTTATAATATTAGTTAGGATTTTCTTATATTTACGCGAATGTTATACATTGAAATTTAACTACTTTATACGGATTTATCTTACATGTTTAAAAACAAATCAATTCAAGTATTTTCAGTTTCAAAAGTTTACTCTTGCAGTAATAATAATGCCTGTGTCGCGAGGGACTTTTCAATTATTCAAACAACGGACAAAAGGAACACTCTGACTTGGGACAACTGTTTGTGGATTGAACCCACAACACTCAGCATGGAACCAGTGGCGAGGCCACTATTTAAACTACTCCGCCATTTGTGCTATCAACTGCTGTATGCTGATGTCACCTGTTTAACACTCTTGTATCCAAATTAAAACAAAAATGTTGTAAATAGTTTTTAGGAGTAATCGCGGTTGACCATATTATTTAATACTAGCTTTTGCTCGCGGCTCCGCCCGCGTGGTACCTACATCAATAAAAAGTAGCTTATGTCCTTCCCCAGGTTTTAAACTATATCTGTACCAAATTTCATCTAAATCGGTTGAGTGGTTTGGCCGTGAAAAGGTAACAGACAGACAGACAGACAAACAGATAGACAGACAGAGTTACTTTCGAATTTATAATATTAGTAAGGATTTATGTTGCATTTTTTTAATTAATATCTTATTTTTATAATTTTTTATTTTAAACATTATATATACACAAATTATTAACAAGAAATATAAACTAAAAAGAAAAATAAATCTTCAAAATTGAAAAGCGTTATAATATTCCTACGCATCGTCGTCAATTGGCAACGTGCCCCGAAGACAATACTTGGCAATACTTGCCATTCAACGTAGCAATGCTGCCAGTCTTCTTTGTGCAAAGAGAATACCAGCTCTCTGTTCATGCGAAGCGTCGATGAGCCGCTTAGCTAGGTCTCCATAAACAGACCAAGCACTTGGACCCCATGGCCCAACGTTTCGACACCAAACGGCTCATCACTCGTGTTGCATGTTGGTTAGTTTTTAAGTTATTTAATTAGGTTACAAGTTAGAACTTGTAATAAAAATTAAATAATATTTATGTTATAAGATTTTCTGTCATACTGTTTTAGCTGTAAGTTTTCCTATAAATCTATACAAATAAATAAAATTGAAGTATCTGTTTGTAATGTCAAAATAACAGCTTTTTATCTAATGCATATGACAGTGTATAAGGTACCTATACGAAAACATCTATTTATACCGACTTCAAAAAAAAGAACTGTTACCTGCGATTTCGTCCGCTTAGATTTTAACTAAGAAGTGTTTGTCTCCGCGGAACCCTATTTTTTCTAAAATCAATGTAGCCTATGTTACTCCTTATAATATCAGCTATCTGCCAGTGAAAGTCCCATCAAAATCAGTTCAGCCGTTTCGGAGATTACCCGGAACAAACAGACAGACAGACAGACAACATTTTTAAAATAGATGTTTTGGTATAGATACCTTATATACTTTCATATGCATTAGATAAAAAGCTGTTATTTTGATATTACAAACAGACACTTCAATTTTATTTATTTGTATAGATTATACATCAGAATAACATATAGGCTACTAAAAAAATCTGTCTTAACTTAAATCTACATTAAAACAAGCGAAGCAGCGGGCAAAATCTAGTATAAAGATAATAGGAGGATTTAAGGTAGATATAGTTTAAAAGATCAGTAGCATCTAATCCGGGATCTTTGAAGACTCGGGTTTGATCCCGAATTCTATATACACGCACGAAGGGTCGCCATTGCTGAGTAGGGGTGATGTTGCGTAGGTATTACCTATTTATTCGGGTAGTGAAAGGATTACCTTTTCTATTATTGGTAGAAAAAATAATGGTATAAGTCGCCGATGTTTCGTTTTGATTCCCGCGTCAGGTACTTATTTGCTTTTCTGGTATATAGTGATAATGTTTTATGTTTACGATGGTGGGATGGACGTTCGGTTGCTGGGTCGTGCAGTGTTGGGTTTTTTGTATTATTGGTAATTTTATATACTTTGATCCTTAGCGGCTTTGGATAGAGAGAGTTGAAAGTGGGGAGGCCTTTGCCTAGCAGTAAAGATACACTAAATCGAACCTGGTAGCTCACGGTCAAAAGTAAACTTAAGCCAATATATTACTGAACCTGCGAGACAGTTTATTATAGAAAATATGACTAAACATTGTATTCAATTTTGTTTCACGATAGTCAAAGGGATGTCAGGATAGCTATATAGCGGTAATCTCTGCCTACCCCTCCAAAAAAGTAGTCTTCGTGTGACAGTAAGGTGTGGTCATATTTAAGCGTTACATAATATAGACCCTGTACGAAATCGCGGCAAATAAATCCGTACACATTATTTTCACTAAGATATATCATATTCATACTTGGCTCGCTGTCAATTTACTAACTTTAAATTTAGACAAAACATGCTACATAACGTTCGCCCATAACTCTCGTATGCTACTGGATACCTTCGAGCTAAAAGCACATAATTGTTGGGTGGCATCCGGAAACTGCAGTTGCAAATTAATTTCTAGAGCTGTTCATGTTAAATATTTAGGTATCTACCTCGACCAATTTATGAAATGGCAACATCAAATAGATAACTTAGCAAAACGAGACCGAAAACTTATCTATGTTTTTAAACTTCTCCGTAATGCTGCAGATAGCAAAACTCTTATACTAACCTATCAGGCTCTTGCGCAGTCAATTTTATCATACGCCATTTTATCGTGGGGTGGTGCAGCCAAAACAACTATCTTACGGCTAGAGAGGGCTCAAAGGTGATATCTAGGAAACCTTTTCGGTATCCCACACATCAACTTTATTCGGACGTTCCCGTGCTTACTGTAAGACAACTATTTGTGCTACAAGTAGTTCTTAAGAAACACTTAAAGTTACCATATGATCCAAGCATATATAGTAAAAAACGACGATCAGATAGAGTTTGTCCCCCGATACGACACAAAACCACACTGGCCAAACGACATTATACAGTCATTAGTGGTAATCTCTATAATAAAATTAACAAAATCATACATATTTGCCCACTAAATTACTATCAGTGCAGAATAAAACTAAAAACTTGACTCCAAAAGCAATCCTACATAAACACAGAAAATCTTTTGAACTCGATATATTGATATAATAACTCACACATAACACGAAATGTCTCGACGCATCTTTCATACCTTAAACCAAAAAAATAAAAAATAAAACGGAACTATGAAAAACTTGCATAAGTCACGCATACACACAATAATCTATCACATGCATACGCTCACACAGCCACACACATAATAAATTACACACACTCACACATCTCTTATTTTGCATTTTTAAAGTTTTCATTTTTATTACTTTTATCTGTTTCCCATAGAAATAGGCATACCTGGTTTGGGGTTTCAGTAAATTCAAAATCCACTATAATATAGCACTGGTATATTTTTGTCCGCTGTAAATTTTGCTGTTTGGGATTATCCTTAACATTCCTGTAACACAGTTTACAACTAGCACGGGAGTGTAAGGGGTTAGCTCTGATGGCTGTTGCAGTTAGACCTAGATTTAACTACTTAGTGTTATAAGTGGATTTATGTAACGATCGATTTGATTTTAGACAATAAAGATATTATTATACTTAAATATTTTGGACACGTTGTTCGAAACGAACACTCCATGGAACGACTCGTTGTCCAAGGATAGGTGGAGGGCAAACGGTCACGCGGTCGATCACCGACGCGTTGGACAGATCTTATCAAAGCTGCCACACAAACCTCCATGGTCCAAAGATAATGTCCTCCAGACCGAATTTCGGCCGCGGCAGCCAGTCTTAACGGAGACTAGCCATCTGCGCAGGAGATATTATAGTGCACTCTCTGTTCTCTAACTCTCATGATCCGATGGGACGGTAATCCGACACGACCGGAGAAAGATCGGGCGCAGGACCAACGGCTCAATGTGTTTTCCGAGACACGGGGGTGTCTAACACCGCCAACTTCCTAACTCCGGGCTGCTATTGAGATTTCTTAACAGAAAAACCCAATAACTTTTTGTTGGCCCGACCCGGGATTCGAACCCGAGACCTCACGCACAGCAATCGCATTCACTACCGCTGCGCCACGGAGGCCCAAGATACAGAGACGCTGAAGACCGCTACAAGTGGAGGCGCATCGCAGGGGCTGCTTTAGCCAATGAAAATGCAGCGTCACCAACCACGACCACTCTGTCAAGAGTGAACGACGAAGGAGGAGGAGGATATCATATTCTTTTATATCGACTTTCAATATCATCAATTCTAGCCGACGCAATAAGGCAGTACTACTGCAACTGCATAGTCGGCCGAAGGACTGTTGGTTGCTGTGCTCACATAATGTCTGTAATATGGTACCTAAGCTGGGCAAGATATGAAAATGTCACTCCACCAGCCCAGTTTTTGGAAAATATTTTAATAACTTATGAAGGTGATGGTGACACATGAAAATCAATATTTTTTAAACAATGTGTTTTATTTTATTATTTAACGAACTTGATACTAAACTTCAAAGAATAATGTTATCTACTTAGTTTAAGCTACTCAAAATTAATATTGTTATTATAAATCCGATCCGCGATAAAATCCGTATATAGTAGTTTAATTTCAATGAATAACATTCGCGTAAACAGAAGACAATAATATTGTTATTACAATATAAAATTGTTCACGCCCAGGCCAGGATCCCATACAAGGTGGTTGGTCTCCTTTGCGGCCACATAAATGCGTCTGGGTTTATATACGAAGTTCAAATAAACGCCAAATAAAGTAGCTACGGTATGAGGGAATATTGTGACCCCGCGGGCGATGCAACCTATTTGTAGTTCCACACTGATGCTCAAACTTTAGCGCTTTGACCCTCACACTATTTATCAATTGAGTCGTATGTTTGCTTGCCACGTTTTTCAATTGTAGGACATGTTTTAAATGTACTTAATCTCCCACAGTTACAGTTTTTATGTAACAATAATTTGTTTTTTAATTACAATGGTGAAAGATGAATACAGTCCATAAAGTAATTAATATAGGTAATATAATATGGGTGCCTGTACTAGGGTAAATGTAGAACAAGCGTATCTTTTTTTACGTCCTCATTTAACCGTCGCCATGGCTTAACGGTAACTAATGCGTCTGCTATGAATGAGGTCTCTGGTAGAATCCCGGGTCGAGCCAACAGAAAGTTTTATTCATCCAGGTAAAGTACTGCAAAAGTGATATAAAATGTACGCGAACGGATCCGCAGTCAAATTTTGGTGTCTGATAAAATTAGGAGTCTTTTTTTAAACTAAACACTCATCACTTTTATTTAAAATGAGTCTATTTATGCTGCTGACAGCTTCCATTATTATTTATCATTAGAATCTACATGCGACTTCGTTCGCATAGAATGTCATCAATACATGACTATTATTGGAAGATGACGTAGCTTTCTATTGGTGAAAGAATTCTTCTAATCGATTAAGTAGTTCTAGATATTGCCGCTCTTACGGCTAAAAGGTCTTAAAACCGAAAAGCCGGACAAATCTACCAGTTTAGTCGGACATTTGGGTAAAAAGGCCGGACACCCTTAATCTTTTAGTGTTAGTATAACACGTCAAGTTTCTTAGGGGAGGACAGTGCTATTCCGGTCGCTTGTCCTAGCGGTACAAGGTAAGGCGGGCGGAGCGGAAATACAAGACAAATGTAAAAAATGGTCTACTTTAAAAACCTAACAAAAGCCGGACAGGCCTAACATCATCTAATTTGGTCATCTGGCAACGCTACTCGCTCCATACAAACATAGCCTCCTTTATGATATTACTTCAGATATCTAGCGATCTTACCATGACCACAAGTAACTTCACCACGCTGTGTAGCCCACCGACAAAACATTCCTGCAATATCCCTGCCTAATCCCAAAAGCAGATACAGCCGTAATATTATACCTATGTAAAAACAGCGCCGCTCGTTTTCGTGAAGGCAAAACGCTGAAATTAATACTTTGGTGTAGTCAATAAATTTTGTTAAGTTCCCAATGAACAGGAGTAAATTGTTTCTCATCTAGTCTAATGAGGTCGGGGGTAGGCAGGCAGGGAGGGAGGTATACGGCAGCATCGTCGGCATTTATAAGTATGGTGTCTGTCAATGATGTACTTAACGTTTTTTAGTAGAAGTTGTATTTCTGTGGTGTGGTTTGATGATGCTTTTGAATGACTTGTTAGCGAGTCGCCTCGGGGTGGGACAGATGGTGAATTTTTTAAAGATACTTTCAATAAATATCAAACTCTAAATTTATTTATTCATTTAGGTCGTAAAGTAACATTTATAAACGTCAAAGGGGTTAAAGTTTACTGAATTCACATTTATCGTAGTTGCTAGGTTTAGGCTCTTGCCTCGACCTCTTGGTCGAGCCTATGTGAAAATACCGGCAGAAACTCGCGACTTCTACCATCGTAACTTGACTTACGCCTGTATATTTTCTATGGGGTAGGCAGATATACATTTCAATCACGTTTCGCCAGCCATATTTAGGTGTCAGTTAATTGACAGAGAGCATATTCATGGGACATATTTCGAGATTTGAATCTGAATTTGAGATGTGAATCTGGGTTGAAAGTAACGTTTGATGTTGCAATTAAAGCTTTTAAAGATTCCGATATGTCTGATTGTAATCAGACATGTCGAAATCTTTAAAAGCTTTTCAGCTAAGAAGAAGATGTATAGAAAATCATTAAAAATATCTAGTAACGACCATATAACACACACACCTTTGATTACGTAGTCCCCTATGGGTTCGATCCTCAAACGGAACAAAAATTTCTATGACCCGCATATTATTGATCCAAGTCTGGGTGGGTGTACTTTGTATAAATGTGTGCAAAAAACCTATTGAGTAGCACCGGTACACGGGCGGCCAGACACAATACATTTTTCATTATATTTGGTATTCTAAGACTTGACTGATTCATCTTAAGTAGGTATTTGTTTTGAGTCTGTTGTATTTATTTTTAAATATGGATTGCTAACTAATATTATAAATACGAATGTGAGATTGTTTGTTTGTTACGCTGCCTAGTAGACGAAACAAGAAATTTTTGGATTGCAAAAGGTAGTAAACACGATGTATAAAGGCGTTACGAACAAATAAACAATAAATCGTCGAGTCTAATAGGTTCGATCCCCACACGGGACAGGAATTTGTGTGATTGATAAATTATTTTGCGGAATTTAAGCGTTCTTTGCGTCCACTGTTACAATGTTTCTATGAAAGACCTGAAGGACACAAAAATACTTGTGAGCGAGTTGACTCTTTAAAAATATATGAAAGTTTGAGTACCAGTGTGCGCAATACCGTCAGGGCCGGAGGGTAGTCGGAGGTTTCAGCAGAGTCTCGTGCTCACGCCGACTCGTGTACACCACGATGTGTTTTATACGCACATGTCACCATGCACTAGCAGATACGTTTACGATCGTTGCATGGGTGGTGGGCAGTGATTTTACTCTGTTAATAGTCATTGCTACGCGAAGTGTTGTTTGATGACGGGACAAAAAATGTGTTGATCGCAAACATTTTGCGAAAGAAACATTTTGCGAAATGGACATTCTGCGAAAGGAACATTTTACAAAAGAGACATTTTACGAAAGGGACATTTAACGAAAGGGACATTTTACGAAAGGCACATTTATGAAAGGGATATTTTTACAAAAGAGACATTTTACGAAAGAGACATTCTGAGAACGGGACATTTTGCGACCTGTAGACGTTTTGAGAACTGGACATTCTGCGACTGAGCCCACTAAAACATTTTTATTGATTGCTATTTCCTCTTGTGTGTAATAAATTAATAATGTACAAAATTTAACATAAGTAACTAACTACCCTAATCTGCTTCAAAGATTGCCGTTGACGAACCAGAGGACTGTAGTCAATTCTCCAAAACACTCTCAAATTATTGTTCTTATATAATTTTATTAATAACAGCCTAAACAGTCATCACAAGTTATTTAATTAAACATTACCCTGTATTTGACAGTTATGAATTGTAAAACTTCGGTGTGCTAAAATTGTCCCGTCATTTTATTTACGTGAATGACTATTAATAACGTAACTCTGGTTTTACTGAATAGAATTCAATGAAACGTGCTGAAAAAGCTAACCGCTTTTAGTTGAAGATGCTACTTAAATGTGAAAACTATCGAAATCAGTTTAGTAGTTTTTGAGTGATGCTGGCTCAAAGTAAAAGGTAGACGGAAACATAGACAAATATTCTATACACTATTGTTTGGCTCCAGACTATTTTAAAATAGTCGATACTAGTCTTATAATGTTTTGTGTAATACAGTTTAAAAATAAAGTCAGGAAAGAGAATGCATCGTTATAAGTTTGTATAGGTATTTTAATTCATACAGACAAGTCCCTAGTAAAAAAAAATAAAAATAACTATTCATTGAGTTTTTTTATTGCAGCAATGCAATCGCATTGTTCATGCATAACAATCGGGTCTCGAATTCGATTCTCAAATCAGGCAAAGCATTATTTGAATTTTTAGTCAGGTATTATAAGTAGCAGCAGAGTCTGAAACTGAGCCTTATGTGAAAGTAGAGCCTCGCTGATTTCAGCGTAAATGGGCCGACTCGACCGGGGCAGGACTACCCCCTCACAGAATATCGACGTAAAATAGCAGTATTCCTACTGTTGTGTTTCGTTCGGTGAGTGAGAGTACCGGAGCCTAATCACCCTCTTTCCCCCTTCCCGCTCCTTATCCTTCCTACTTCCTTTCCTAAAGAGTCGGCAACGCGCAAGTGATGCTTCTGGTGTTGCAGGCGTCCATAGGCTACGGTGACCACTTACCATCAGGAAAAGTTAAAGTCAAAGAAAAGTTACAATTAAGTTTAGGATTTATCCTCAAAGTATTCCTTAATACCATCACTACATTATAAAACAAATTTCTCCGCCGCGTCTGTCTGTCTGTCTGTTCGCGACAAACTCAAAAACTACTGAACGGATTTTCATGCGATTTTCACTCATAGCCAGTTGCACTCACTGATCGGTAAACGATTAGCGAGGTTAACGTTGGGTGCGGTCAGTCTATAGATGGGTGACCGCTTAGTGGTATTTCATCTGAGCGTCTCCGTGCTTCGGTAGGCTCGTAAAATGTCGGTCCCGGTTGTTGTCAAATTGACAACAGTCGTTAAGCCTTGTCAGAGGCCTACGGGCGGCTTGAACAACTCTTGACAACAGGTTGGCCACTAACCACACGAAAAGAAGAAGACCAGACCAAGAGTGATTCATGAGGAAGGCTTGGGTATATAATTTGTTGAGGATTTTTGCGAGCCGAGCGAAGCCAGGGCGGGGATAATAATAGACAATTTATTTTTACAACTAAGATATAGGCAATATCTTAATAGTATTCCTAAGAGCAGCGATAGCTCAGTGGGGAGACCAACAGACTGCAATGCAGAGGGTCTCGGCTTCGAACCCACGTCGCGCACCTCTGACTTTCAGAAGTTATATGACTTTTCGAAATTATGTGCGTATTGATTGACAATTATCGCCTGCTCCGTGCCTCGGAGAGCACATTAAGCCGGTGGTCCCGGCTCCCATGAACATCTATGGCAGTCGTTATTGGGAGAGTGTCGACACAAAAGATCCCACTGGGTCGAAGTGTCGCCGGTCTGCACTGACTAGTCCCCCCACATAAGATAAGATAAGATAATAGTATTCCTAATAATGAAAATAAATGGTACATCTGTCGAGTTATACCCTCACTATCGTAAGTTTTCATTGCAGACGTTATGAGACGAATTCTAGTGTTTCAATAAGGGAACGCATACGTCACAAAATATTTAATATCTGCCACAGGCCACGCTGAAGTAGTATTTGTGACTGGCTTCATATTATATTTACTTTGAAACGAGATTTTCTTTGTCATAAAGAAAACTGTTAGAGGTAGACTGTTAGACTGCCACGAAGATATAATATAATATAATCCTAACTAATATTATAAAAGCGAAAATGAGTTTGTTTGTTTGTTACCTTTTCACGCCTAAACCACTGAACCGATCATCCTGAAATTTTGCATATACGTTGTCAGGTGTACAGAAACGGACATAGGCTACCTTTCATCCCGATAAAAATTACTGTTCCTGAGGAAAAAACAACAATAACGTTCGTATGATAATAGATGGCGCCACGTTTCTTTCGAATCATGATTGAATTATATTATTACAAGCAGAGTACAACCCAAATTAATTGTCAAGTTCTAAATTAACGCGAGCGAAGCCGCGGGCAAAAGCTAGTGTAATATATATCAAAATCAAGCAGCGATACACACATCAACAATAGTCAGCGAAGTTTTAGGAGATACAGTTTTTGTTAGCGGGGGCACTGAGCCACGTTTTCCCTAAAGGTCTCAGTGCGGGTACTCAGTATACCGAGCCAAAGCTCGAGAAGAGGAAACACTCTAAACAACATATAATATATTATAATTCATTCTAACATCGCTATACTAGGCTTAGTCTTAAGAAAGACCAATTACCAATTACCCATGACTTATTTATACCATACTTAACCACCTTACATAATGAATTATTTAGTTTTACATACAATATAAATATTGTTGGTCGCTTCTAATGGCACGATTAAGTCCGACTACACACAGGAATTATTCATTTATACAAATAAATAATAATAATAATATTCTACCACATACACACAACACCATCTAGCCCAAACTAAGCAGAGCTTGTACTATGGGTTCTAGACAATGGATAAACATACATATATACTTTTTTTTTTTGTAAATACATACATATTATACATAGAAACACCCAGACCAAGACAAACATCCATGTTCATGCACACAAATGTTTGACTTGTGCGGGAATCGAACCCGCGACCTCAGGCGTGGCAGTCGGTTACACTAACCACTACGCCATCTAGGCCGACAAATACTTGAGAGTAGTTTATAAGTAAGGCTTGGTACATCTCTTTATCACTAACGTCTATTTTGCCAGCCGTAACAACTTTTCGCAGCACAAGAGACACATGTATCGTACCTACATAATACATTCTCAAATACACAGCGAAGCACTCTCAAAGCTACACGAAACGCCATTTGCAAGCCACTTCGCGCGTCGCAATCCGGCTTTATCCGGATTTATCCGGCCCTATCCGCTTGCGAGCGGACTCAACCGGTGACACAGAGTAGGTGGTATTCAGAGGCGCATAACGCGTGAAAGCTCTGCGGCCTATATTACTCTGTGATGTCTTTGTTTTAACTTTAATATGGGATTAGGGATGCTGAGCTTAACGTAGCACGCTTTTGTACTGAAAGTGGATAGGCAGTGGTTTTAATAAAGCGGCGGTGAATGTGGTGGTGTAGTTGTTAATGTGGACGCCTCGCAACTAACACTACGTCGAGTATTATGAGTTCGAATCCAATCGCTGCTACTTTTATTTAAATTTAGATTTTAATAGTCATATGTATATAATCGCTGTAACACCTGTAGGCCTAGCGCGCACTGCCTTGCGTTTTTCTAACGCATAATCTGTGAAGTATAATATATTATAGTGTTATAGAAGTGTGCGCATTGCGGTGAAATAAACGCAATGGGTAAACTCGTCGTTGGCCTCCTCCTGTTGAACAAACGCACCGCGTTCCACCGCAAGGCAGTGCGCGCTAGGCCGTAATAAGCCGTTAAATTTTTTGACATGACAACTTCTAATAACGGCCATTATTAATAAAGTATCTTCAATCCTAGATTAAATTCGATCTTGGGTTGCTGCATATCTTTCGATTGGTCGCCTATGTACGTGCCAATATCTCAACTTGGCTATCCATTTTTTTATGGATTACAGATTGCAAGCGACGCCATGAGCGATCCATTCCCTCTTGACCATTCCGTTTTATGTAGAATATTCGGTTGAACGTAGAATAATTTGGTGTTTGAAAAAAAACATTCTTAAGCATAATTAACAAACTATTTAAAAAAATACATTGTTATAATGAAAAATAATATCATGCATAGAATCTTGCTGTAATTGTAATTTAATTAAAAGTCGTGGTATTAAAAAAGGCTCAATCAAATTATTTATAAAATGGAACGTATACAATTTTGCTGTTTGACAATTTTGACATCGGCGTCGTTGTAAATTGTATTTGTAATTTGTATTCGAGGAGGTAATTATATATAGTATAACGGCTGCAACACCTTGTTGGTATAGGTTGTAAAATACTGAAATTATACTTCAATGGCAAGTTGATGAAGTGGTGCAACTCCATTGTTTCTGAAATGAAATAATAATGAATATGGAGATAATACGTAGGTAAGATTATGAACATACCAACACAATTTTATTAAAATCTAGTCAAAAATGGATTTACCTTGTGGATGTTACGCGGATAAACGGCGTCAATTTTATTATTAGCGATTGAAAAGCAGATTTCGATAAACGAAATCTAAAGATGAATTCAGTATCATCCAGGCTCTGCATGTAGTTCACCCGTCTAATTCTTCGAGATGAATTGCGGTGTCCGTTTTCGGTGTCGCTATCAGTATCCCAATCTGATAACTCAGTAAGCATTTCCAAATCATTGTCGTCATTATCACTAGAAAACACCGATACTTCCATTTTTTTAATAAAATAAGCTTTGTGATCTTTTTAATGCTTTACGATCCTAGAATTTGCTTGGATTGCAATCTGCAATCTTTATACCGATCGAAACAAATGTCAAAATGGACGGATATGTTATTGGCAAGCCTAAACTGTCATTTCCATACAGAGGTTAATCTTTTTTCCGTAATCTGTCCTCTCAAAGATGGATTGACTTTCTAGATAACGAACCCAAACTTTGGATTGGTTATTGGCAATCAATAAACCAAAAAAGGATTGACATTGCAATCTCAGATTGCAAAATTTCGATTAGGATTGATTATTAACACCGGCCGTAAATCGATGAACGGCGGCTGCACGCACGAAAAAGGATTACTCATTGTCCCGTTACGCGCATTGTAACGTTACGATCGGAGCGAGAGTGCTACATGAGCGAGCTAAAGGGACGTTCGGCTTGTATGACGTTGTCAGTTAAACTGTCGTCCGTAAACCGACTTTACAGACAACCAATTTTCTTGTAAAATAAATTTATATTAGTTTAGATTTATAGCCCAAATAGCTATACTTTATAATGCATGTCTAACTTCCTCGATGACACAGCAAAATGCAATTGTTGGGCATAAGCATGTCAGGTTTGAGTCCCGAAAGCGCCAAAGTATATTCAGCCTTACTGTTAAGACAATTGTATATGCCTTCCGCGGGATCACACGAGCGAACTTGCAGGCAGACTGTGAGTGACGGCGCGATGGTTTAAGCGGTCATCTCCCTTCCAGAATTGTTGGTTCGATTACTACACGGTACAAAAATTTGTATGAACATCAATCCACAAATAGACATTTGTTCTTTGTGTCTAAATTGTACCTGCTATTTAAATGTTTATAAGTCCTTCGCGATACAAAAATTATTACTAGTAAAAAGTGTAATTTTGTCTTCTGTTTACGCGAATGTTATTCATTGAAATTAAACTACTATTTTATACGGATTTTATCGCGTTGTTTATTTAAATCTTTATTACATAATTTTGAAACTGTTATACATACTACTATTATCTACTATTAAACTTTACTAATGTTTAAGCTAATTAAATTATTGCAACTATTAAAACTATTTATGTTTATGTATTCTCCGACGTTTCGGTTGCTTTTCAGCAGCCATGGTCACGGGGAGACTAAAATGGTAGTTGTCTCAATGTTCGAGTGTAGTTATTTCAAAGTACCCGAACATAATTTAATCATGGGTGTTTCTATTTACGCAGAATGAGCTCAAAGTATCATGAAGTCTAGCTGTGGTTTGCTTCTTCTTGGGTTTGACTATTTGAATTACTGCATCCCAAGCTGATGGTAAAAAGTGTTTATTAAAAAAAAAAATTATGTGTTTGTGTCTTATATATGTCGGCCTCGGTGGCGTAGTGGTTAGTGTAACCGACTGCCACGCCTGATGTCGCGGGTTCGATTCCCGCACAAGTCAAACATTTGTGTGCATGAACATGGATGTTTGTCTTGGTCTGGGTGTTTCTATGTATAATATGTATGTATTTACAAAAAAAAAAAGTATATATGTATGTTTATCCATTGTCTAGTACCCATAGTACAAGCTCTGCTTAGTTTGGGCTAGATGGTGTTGTGTGTATGTGGTAGAATATTATTATTATTATTATATGTTTGTTCGTTTGTTTGTCTGCAGGTCAAAATGTGGAGATCTCCCCCTTAAGCGCCGTCAGAAGACTCGGATCTGAGCTCGCCGTGCTATGTAAGGTGCCCTACCCGATCGACTCTTGCAGGTTAGTTGGTAACATCTTTTTATTATACTTATGTGACAAACAGATATACACCTTGTCTGGTGGTTAGTGATTACAGAAGTCTACGTGTGCTGGCAACACCAGACCATATTTTATAGCAGTGTTATTATAATAATAGGTGTTATTTTACGAGATAAAGTAGATAGGCTATATAGCTCCATCTCTATATTTATCTCATATCTTTATCATCTCTTTATTAAATGGATTCAACGGCATAAGGTGGCACTTATGTTACCAATTCCCGGGTCGGACGAAGTGTTATTCTGCTAAGAAATATTCAGTAGTGAGTAGTGACTCAAAAATGGAATTGTCTGGTATCTGGCAATGTATGCGATAAATAGGATATTGCCGAGATATTTTTGTCCTGATTTTGACCGAAAATACTTAAAACACGGCCCAAAAATTGTGATCCACAAATGGTGTTGTCTTGGTGTTCTGTGGCCGTTGTTTCAAAGATTGTAATGTCGCCCGCGACGCAAGATTTATTCCTAGTGCAGAACTTGAACATCATCTCTTTTCTTTATAAAGAAAGAATACTATAACATATTAATGTTCATTCTTTCTTTCAGACTGATGTTGGTTTCACGATATATGATTGTCTATATTAGTATGTGATCCAGGCCCGGGTAAAAATGCCAGACCTGGAGAAATTGTAATATTGCTAGGAAATATTCCGTACCGATACCCAAATGGCAATGTGTCCGAAGAATTTCTGAACAGAAATCCAAACGAATATTATAAATGTGAGCGTGAGTTTGTTTGTTATGCTTTCACGCCAAAACTACTCAACTTATCATTATGCAATTCCGCATACACGTTGTTAGGTTTACAGAAAAGGACAGGATAACTTTCATCCAGGAAAAAGTACTGTTTTCGAGGGATAAGCTACTAATTGAAAATGCTGTGTCGACTCTGGGATTTGAACCCGAGACCTCTTGAATCAAAGCCAGCATAATATACACTAGCGAAATGCAAACAAGATTTATATAAAGCAAGCATTTCCAGTACGCGACCAGATTATATTCGAAGAGAAAACTCGGGCAGCGTAGAGAAAGTAGTGTCGATGTTATAACTTTACATAACTACCCAAATAACTGAATGTTTGTGAGTTATGTAAAGTGTTCTGCTTCGTTTGTCTCGTGCTATTAGGTCACGTTTATGTTTACGTGCAATTACGTCCTAGGTTTGAAGCCTGGCTCGGGCAGTATTGCCGTTTAGAAATCAGAAATATTTATTTGTAAACATAGGTAATACCCTATGTATGTTACAATCTATGTCTTGCATTGAAGCGTACAAATTTGATACCGTAATTATATGCTTTTTTAAACAATAATATTTTAACAAATTTTACATTATATTTTCTTCTGTTTACGCGAATGTTATTCATTGAAATTAAACTACTATATACGGATTTTATCGCGTTGTTTATTTGACACTTTATTACAAAATTTTGAAAAACTGTTACGCTACTATTACTATTAAACTTACAAATTTTTAAGCTAATTAAATTATTGAAACTATTAAAACTATTTATACTATTACTATACTATTATACTATTTATATTTATGTTTACACTTTCCCCGACGTTTCGGTTGTTTTTCAGCAGCAAGGTCACTTAAAATCCGTATATAGTAGTTTAATTTCAATGAATTTTACATTAATTATTAATAATCATTTACCCAGTACATTTCCAAGCTATGTGTCACTGAACATTTTCTTAGCTTTTAATAACCTTTATTTCTGAATGGCGATCATAAGCGTGTGAAATTAAACTTATGTCAAATGATTTGATTGTCTATTGCTAATTTGGTAGCGATTCACAGAGAGCTTGACCGTTTGTTAATTGATGTTAGTGTTTATCTGCCTTACAGAAATAGAGTTTTAGTGAGTTTTAGATTATTAGATACAGTTTTTAGTAGCGGCTGTCTAGTGGAAATGTGTTTAGTAATGACAATGCCTATTGCTTGTAAAACGGCAACGTGTAGTTGACGAAATGTGTTGGTGAACCTCATGGGATCATTTAGAAAATTCGGATCTTCGATTTGATTTGATTCCTGATTAAATAAGGAATTGTAAATCTTCTGAACCGATATTCAATTAATCAAATTAAATCTAGGACCGAATGAAACTCCACTTACCGTGCCTTTGTTTTTCATAAGTACAATCTAGTAATTATCGAATTGATTATATATATATATATGTACATATATATATATATATATATATATATATATATATATATATATATATATATATATATATATATATATATATATATATTTTCCATTGCGTACCGCGTAATAATGTTAATCTACATTACATTTTAATCTTGCGTTTTTTTATTAATTGAAGTTTGCGTCGTGATAAGTACTTATAGAAAGACGTCTTGCTAAAGTTTTCGGTACGCCGTCCCTTACACCCAGTATATAATAAAGTTGTTATAAGCAGGTCCAAAAGAAACCTGCAATATGAGAGCACGGTATTATCCCTTGGTACATCCATTCAAGTTCAACATTTGTACTTTCAGAGAACATCCTAGATCTTCCCTTACCCCTTCTTCCTCAGCAATAGTCAGTTCTGGTTGCGTGACTCATTTGATCTCTGTTTGTTTACAGAATGACGGTAGGCGGGACGCCGTACCGGCTGATCCCTGATAACCTGGAAGGAGACGTCATATACACTGGGCAAGGACTCCAGGTAAACATTTTGTTTATACTATAATATAAGCCTTGTATTAAATTGTCCTACCGCTAGGCACGGGTTCTCAGTGTGAGAAGGGTTAGGCTATAGTCCATCACGCTGGTCTAGTGTGGGTTGTCAGACTTCACATAACTGCGAGAATATTATGGAGAACTAATAAAATTGACGTTAGTAAGTTTTAATTTGGCAACTAAATTAATGAATGATTTTTGACTTTAACTCAAGATCCTTCTAATGGTTGGTGGCTGTAGACTATGGCTTTCTTTTTCCTAGCCTTTATTATTCCCAAGTCACGTGGGGTCGGCTTTCTAGTCTAACCGGATATGACTGGATATCAGTTTTTACACGGAGCGGCTGCCACCTGACCTCCGCAACCCGCAGGCTAACGATACCCTAAGGCTGGACCAGTATCGGGATATTAGAGGGCACTGACTTCCCAATAACGACTGCCATAGATGTTCATGGCAGTCGGGACCGACAGCTTAACGTGCTCTCCAAGGCACGGAGCAGGCGATAATTGTCAATCAATACGCACATAATTTCGAAAAGTCATATAACTTCCGAAAGTCAGAGGTGCGCGACGTGGGTTCGAACCCGAGACTCTATGCATTGCAGTCTGTTGGTCTCCCCACTAAGCTATCGCTATGGATTTACTAGAGGTATTATCCACCCGTTGATAAACTTCGGAAACAAGACGTTGTGTTGGTAACGCAAAGGGTTAAAGATCCAATTGCCAATCCAGCTGACAGTATAGCCTTAGTTCAAGAAGTCTGGTGTCTACTTGCCAGAGAAAATAACACAATGTTGTCTACTTCTCCATTCAGACTGCTCTAGTTCTCGGCCTCGATGGCGTAGTGGTTAGTGTAACCGACTGTCACGCCTAAGGTCGCGATTCGATTCCCGCACAAGTCAAACATTTGTGTGAATGAACATGGATGTTTGTCTTGGTCTGGGTGTTTCTATGTATAATATGTATGTATACACAAAAAAAAGTATATATGTATGTTTATCCATTGTCTAGTACCCATAATACGAGCTCTGCTTAGTTTGGGCTAGATGGTGTTGTGTGTATGTTGTAGAATATTATTATTATATTATACATAGTTTGAACGAAATTAAATGCTCTTTTTTATTTTTTTCAGTAGTCATGCCCATTGCTGGTTTAAGTTTCAGCAGTTATAAAACATACTGGTGTCTTCTCGATCCCCATAGAGCCTCTGGAGTGACATTGCTGGCTTGTCTTGTTGAATTATCTTTGTTTCTAATTGTTGTTTTGTTCCACAGCTCGGCGAGTGTGGTGCTCTGATAAAGAACATTAAAGAAGAATGGAACGGGAACATCTCTTGTGTTCTGCCTCCTCGCTCCGGTAATATCGAGCTGACTGCCACCATGAAACTAGAAGTAGCGCGTAAGTACAATATATAATATACTAGCTGTTACCTGCGACTTCGTCCGCGTAGATTTTAACTAAAAAGTGTTTGTCGCCGCGGAACCCAACTATATTTCTCTGCCCAAGTTACTTAAATGGCGTAGTTTTTATAGTGTAAAGCTAGATAATAGAATGGCTTACTCAAAAACAACATTTAAATATGCGTCGTTAGATTACACGCTGTCACAGAATGCGTAAGAAAAATAAAGATTCTCCAGCTCCTCCCCCGTAGGTGATAGCGTGATAATATGTATCCTATATGTTGACCCGACCTGTTAGTAATATTCATGCAAAATTTGAAGTAAATCCACGCAGTACTTTTTGAGTTTAGCCCGGACATACATACAGACAAACAGACAAAAATTCTAAAAACTATATTTTTGGCTTCGATATCGATTGCAGATCACGCCCAAGTATTCTTTTAAAAAAATATTCAATGTACTGTTTTGACATTCCTACGATTTTATTATATATATAGATATTATAATTATGTACTATTATAATATATATATCCTAGCTAAAAAGCACACAAGTTCCCGATCGCTGACCTATGGTGGCTAGAATACCTGACGCAACCGTAGGTCAAAGAGAATGAGAGTGCAAAAATAATGTGGAAGATACCGGTACAAACAGACATTACCATAGTACACAATAGACCAGACATAATATACATAAATAAAATAGAAAATAGAACATACCTGATAGACATTACAGAACCATCTGATTACAACATAGGAGCAAAAGAAATAGAAAACCTTAGTAAAACCATGCACTTAAGAAAGAAATAACTAGACTATGGAAAATACCCACAGAAAAAATACCTATAGTAGTACGAGCCACCGGAGTAATAGCCAAAAACATCAATAGATATTGTAGCAAATTAGATTCCAACATAAACATTTCAGTAATTCAAAAACAGGCAGCGATACACATATTTATTTATTTATTTATTTATTTGGACAACCAATAGTTGTTACATTAGTGCTTATACATTAAAAATTTTACAGCAATAAGAATAAATGCACAACATTTTATGGTGTCACACCATGCACCATATTATAGCGTTAAAAGTTAAAATAACAAAAAAAATAAAAATTAAAAACAAACAATATACCAAACATTAAAATATTAAAACATCAATGCAAAACAAAAGAAGGCCACACTATGAATAATCAAGTAAACAAAAACATAAGTAAGAAAAAAAAACAAAAACACAAGACATTATAAACATTTTAAATATAATTGTTAATATTAACATATCAACAATAGTCAGCAAAGTTTTAGGAGATACAGTTTTTGTTAGCGGGAGCACTGAGCCACGTTTTCCCTGAAGGTCTCAGTGCGGGTACTTAGTATACGGAGCCAAAGCTCGAGAAGAGGAAACACTCTAAACAACATATAATATATTATAATTCATTCTAACATCGCTATACTAGGCTTAGTCTTAAGAAAGACCAATTACCAATTACCATGACTTATTTATACCATACTTAACCACTTTTCATAATGAATTATTTAGTTTTACATACAATATAAATATTGTTTGTCACTGCTAATGGCACGATTAAGTCCGACTACACACAGGAATTATTCATTTATACAAATAAATAATAATAATAATATTCTACCACATACACACAACACCATCTAGCCCAAACTAAGCAGAGCTTGTATTAGGGGTACTAGACAATGGATAAACATACATACATATATACGTTTCTTTTTGTAAATACATACATGTTAATACATAGAACATGTGTTACATAGCCCAAGCCAAGACAAACATCCATGTTCATGCACACAAATGTTTGACTTGTGCGGGAATCGAACCCGCGACCTCACGCGTGGCAGTCGGTTACACTAACCAGTACGCCATCGAGGCCGAAAATAAAATTGAAGTGTCTTTTTGTAATGTCAAAATAACAGCTTTTTACTTAATGCATATGAAAGTACCCATATACGGTACTTATATAAAAATTATCCAAAAATAATTGTCTTTCTGTTTCTTACGGCTAATTTCTAAAACGGCTTGACCGATTTTGACGGGATTTTCAATGGCAGATAGCTGCTGATGTTATAAAGAGTAACTTAGGCTACTTTTATTGTAGAAAATCGCCGACCAGGTTGGGTGATCGTGCCTGGCGGGCCGCGGCTCGCCTGTTAATAATAACATTCTACCACATACACACAACACCATCTAGCCCAAACTAAGCAGAGCTTGTACTATGGGTACTAAACAATGGATAAACATATAATACAGTGTACTTAGTTCGTGTAGAGTCGCTACAAATTTAACGTTCATAAATGTTACTTTGTAACGTAAAAGAATAAATGATTTTTAATTTTGCTTAATCTCTTTCTATCTCTTAACAGGAGCGCCAGGCGAGCCACATCTGAACACTCCACCTCAACCCGCCTTCAGGGAAGGCGACGGCTTCGTAGCGCAGTGTGTGGTGCCAAATGGTCGACCAGCAGCCAAGATTACCTGGTTCTTGGGTAAATTGACCATCAGCCTATCATCTAAAGCAGTGATTTCTGACGGCCACGTCAAAAGCAAATGAGTCCTTTCGGCGGCAAGCTACGATTTCATCCTTTAATTTGTCTTGTAGTCGTTGTGACCGCCAGAGGTCAAAAGGTTAACCTGTTAGTGGTGAGGGACCATTAGACAAAAATGTTGTTTGGCCCTTATTGTTTGACAGTAATATAAGTTACTAGCTTCTTCCCGCGGCTTCGCTCGCGTTAATTTAGACTTTGTCAATCAATTCGGGTTGTACTCTGCTTGTAATAATATAACTCAATCATGATTCGAAAGAAACGTGGCGCCATCTATTATCATAAGAACGTTTTTGTTGTTTTCCTCGGGAACAGCAACTTTTTTCGGGATGAAAGGTAGCCTATGTCCGTTTCTGTACACCTGACAACGTATATGCATAATTTCAGGATGATCGGTTCAGTGGTTTAGACGTGAAAAGTTAACAAACAAACTCATTTTCGCTTTTATAATATTAGTTAGGATTACTAGGTTTTCTGCGTAAGTAAAACATATACATAATTATTTGAATGCTTAATTGTATGGATGGCGTAGTGGTTTAAGCGGTCGCCTTACCACTACCACTGCGCCGAGTGTTGTGGGTTCGAATCCCACGCGGGACAAAACTTTGCGTGATCCACAAATGGTTGTTCCGAGTCTGAGTGCTCTTTGTGTCCGTTGTTTGAATGTTTGTAAAGTCCCCCGGGACACAGGAATTATTTCAAGCGCGAGTTGTCTTTTTTAAAAACAAAAACATACTCGGGTACTATATAGAGTATATTTTGTACACGATTTTGTTTTTGTTTTTAAAGAAGTCGATTTGTTCATAATAAAGGTGGCAACCCTGAATACACATCTCCCTACCCCTTCGGGAATATAATTGTAAGTCTATGTATACAGGCTGATTGGTAAAAGACTGGACATATTGAAAGAGGGTATTCAGTACTCGATTCTGGACCCGAATCTCTAAAAAAAATACGTACTTAAAATTTTACCTAGTTATCCTTCGATCAAATATACAATAGATGCACATTCTGATACAAAAACCGCGGCAATATGTGGCACTGACCTGTACTACTTACTTATAAGTGTCTGCATTTATTATGCAATCCAGGAAATAAACCGGAATAACCATTGAACGCCCACTGAGAAACATTTTGTAATAGTTTAGTTAAAACGCGTCAATGTAAAGCGTCCTAAGTTAGTTACTCGCGATACGCAAGCGTACTAAGTATATGGTACGGTCTCCACCGTAGTAGTGGTGTCGATTCGCTCTCGCTTACGGGCAGCGCACGCAAGCGTGAGTGGGACAGGTGCATAATATTGAGAATACGACTGATTTATGCACAGTTTTGTTGGGGCCGGTTTTCGAGCGACGATCGTGCATCTATGGTGTATTTGATCGATGTAGTTATCCAATAAAAACTTAATGTGCGGACACTCTTGCGCATATACCAATGCTAAACAAAATCTCCGGCCCCGCCCCCAGCTACCGCACCCCGCATTCTCCCGAATTTGCACCGCCGCCCGTCCTTTTCTTATCAAAGGTCATTAGCCTCGACAGCTGTGTGTGCAGTGTCCACATTTTATGGCTATTTCATACAAATTTTCATGATAGTTTTCTTTGCAGGTTATACAGATTTTATTTTTATTTCTTATTTATACGTTACGTCTGACCATAAATTATCATGTCCTTAAGTATGTACAATGTTTAACCAGTTACACTGTATAGATACTTTAATTACGCTTTATCATTTCTTACAGGTGAAGAAGACCTCCTTGCAGGAGTCCACCAGCCCATCCTGACGACAGCTCCCGGCACTGACCTGACTACCATCTCACAGAACATCTCCCGGACCCTTGCTATGGATGATGATAACAAGATGCTGGTCTGCAGGGCTGAACACGAGGCCTTGGCGAAGCCCATGGAAGTTAGGAGACAGCTCGTTGTTCACTGTAAGTTATATCATATTGTCTTACGTGAACGCGAATACTAAGCAGCGATAGCCTAGTGGGCAATCGTTGGACTGCCACGCAGAGGTCTCGAGTTCGATCCCAAGGCGCACATCTCTGACTTTTCGAAGTTATGTGTTAATTAATTAGTTAATTATCGCTTGCTTAATGAAGTAAAACATCGTGAGGAAACCTGCATGTCTGAGAGTTCTTCAACATGTTCTCGAAGATATGTGCAGTCTGCCAACCCGTACTGGGCCAGCGTGGTGGACTATGGCCTAACCCTTTACACAGCAGTAGGACAGTTTAATACAGGGCTGATATTATATTACGCGAATATTAAACTACTTTATACGGATTTTATCCAGTTATTTCACCCGCGTTTATCATTACTGCGCCGCCCCTGTGAGTCGTAGCGTGATGTTATATAGCTTATAGCCTTCCTCGATAAATAGGCTATCCAGTACTAAAAGAATTTTCAAATCGAACCAGTAGTTCCTGAGATTAGCGCGTTCAAACAAACAAACTCTTCAGCTTTATAATATTAGTATAGATTTATTTTAAAACACAATTTTTACACCAGTTTGAACTAACTACTACAGCTAATATTTACTACTATTTTATGCTATTTAAGTTATTAAAACTATTTTATGGTATTTAAGTTATTAAAACTATTTTATGCTATTTAAGTTATTAAAACTAATTAAACTACTATATACGGATTTTTTCGCGTTGTTTATTTGACACTTTATTACAAAATTTTGAAAACTGTTACACTACTATTACTATTAAACTTTTCTAATGTTTAAGCTAATTAAATTATTGAAACTATTAAAAACTATTTATACTATTACTATACTATTATACTATTTATATTTGTGTTTACACTTTCCCCGACGTTTCGGTTGCTTTTCAGCAGCCATGGTCACGGGGAGACTAAGATGGCAGTTGTCTCAATGTTCCAGTGTAGTTATTTCAAAGTACCCAAACATAATTTAATCATGGGTGTTTCTATTTACGCAGAATGAGCTCAAAGTATCATGAAGTCTAGCTGTGGTTTGCTTCTTCTTGGGTTTGACTATCTGAAACCAACTAACCAACCCTAAGAAGAAGCAATGCAGCTAGACATTATGATACTTTTTAAAGTATAAATATAAATAGTTTAATAATTGAAATAGCTTAAATGGTAGTAGTTTAATCGTTTTCAAAATAATGTAATAATAGTATGATAAATTAAATGAACGAACGAAATTTAAATATCGCGTGAATTTCACGCGTTCATTTAATTTCAATTTCATTACATACCTACGTTTCTGGAATGGTCCAGAAATTAGCGGGGAGATTGCCCAGCCAGTGTTTGTTTCGATGTTTAAATAATATATAAATATAAACAAAATTTTAACAAAAAAGAAAACCGACTTCAAGAAAGAATATTCTAAAACTTAAAATGCACTAAAAAGTTAATAAATAATTGCATATTCTTGTGAATAATTAAATTATTGTTATTTTTGGAGTCGGTGTCAACCGCCCGCGCCGCGTGCTGCGTCTATGTATGTAATTGTGCATACCAATGTTATGTTATGATTATAGTAAGACATCTCATGTTTAATTAGTTACAAACCTACCTTGGCTGACACCGACTCCAATAATAACAATAATTTAATTATTCACAAGAATATGCAATTATTTATTAACTTTTTAGTGTATTTTTAGTTTTAGAATATTCTTTCCTGAAGTCGGTTTTCTCTTTTGTTAAAATTTTGTTTATTTCTCGGTTTTTAGTGAACCTTGCCAAATATGAGAACATCATCAATGTAGCCAAATACGCATTATTAAGTATAACTCGAAAACGAATGGTCAAATCTTGATCAAAATTAAATGGGACCACACGGGAAGCACCAGCTTTCAAATAAAAAAGGGTCATCAAAATCGGTTCACCTAGTCGAAAGTAACGAGGTAACAAACATAAAATAAAAAAAACACGAATTGAGTACCTCCTCCTTTTTTTGAAGTCGGTAAAAAATGTTTATAATTGTCTATATTTAAAATAATTTGTTTTGATTCAGGTATAGGGCACATAGTTTATTTTTCAGATAAACATTATCATCCTAAAAATATATGACCACATCTTTCTGTTAAATAGCTACTGTAAATGATTTTTTTACCCTCACCGTCGAAGCAACCGATAATTAACTAAATAATACGCACATAACTTCAAATAGCCAGCGTGCCTCGGAATCGTACTCGATATCTCTGTGTGGCAGTCCAACGGTCGCTCAATGGGATATCGCTGCTCTTGGCAATATAAAAAAGAAAATTTGTGTGCCAATTTGGTGGAATTGATTAGAACAGGTAGCAAAAATATGTATCTGATGAAAAAAATTGATTATGAAATTCGATAATGATATAAGGGATTAAATATAATGACCACCAAAAATACTAATTGCGCAGCAAAATATGCTTACTAAAATATATCATAACGAGCACCTATACGCCTCAAATCACTGCATTCCGTCTCGGAAGTGTTAGGTTATGTTAGGTTCCTTCTTAAACCCTCCGTCCGGGCTCCGTCGACTTAGTTTGATCTCTTTAAATATATTTTGGTGTGCAATTAGTATTTTTAGTAAGCATATTTTGCTGTGCAATTAGTACTCGTATTTTTTTGCTGTGCAGTTAAATACTACCCATGATTAACGTGACCATTTATTCTTTGACTCAAAACGGAACATTGGTTTATTTAGGTCAATTAACAGGTAGTTAATGAAAAAAAACACTTTACTTATTCAGAAAAAGTCAGTTTGCTTAAAAGTTACGAATTAAAAAATATATATACCCGAAACGTTTAGTTATATTTATATTTATCAGAGGAACAAATTTGCTTTAATATAGCTGGTGATGATTTTAAGTAAGAATGAAACTCTTGGTACGTTTTTTTTATATTCACCTTAATAATTATCAACATCGCCTTTAGAACTGATATTTGTAACTGGGTTTTCTCAGATGTTCACAATTTGTTCATTATAGAAAATAATCTTTCTACTGGAGCATTTGTAGCAGGCAAACATAAAATATATTCAATTGAAATAGAAATACTTACTCAAATTTTTGCGCGGTTTCAGAAAACAGGACAATTTTGCGTCCCAGAGTTCATTTCGGGGACACCGGGACTCGTAATTATAAAAAGGGACAGTCCCGTTCAAAACGGGACGTCTGGTCACGTTACCCATGATATAATAGTATGTTTGTTGCAGTTTGATTCCAAAAAATTACGATAACATAGATCACATAATTTCGAGAAATCAATGGCCTTAGGATCTAACTCGAGATCTCTGCTTGGCAGTCCAACGATGCAGTCCACCGGTCACCCACTAGACTACATGTATGCTTATTTCCTAATTATATTTCTTGCTTCTAACTGTATTTCTGCTACTTCTAGACCCGCCTAAACGCGTAGATACTACCAGTACGATCACGATCTTCGGCTTAAAGCTCGGAGCTGAAGGTAGACTGAACGTGACTGTCAGAGCCAACCCTCCCCCAGTCGCCGAGTGGACCATCGGAGACCAACGCATTGTGCCGCACCAGCCCAATGAAAACAGCGCGTTCACTGCTCTCGAACCTTATCTATTGGTAAGTTACATACTTATTAGACTGCATTACTAATATTATAAACTTGATTTTGCCCACGGCTTCGTTCGCGTAAATGTAGGTTAAGTTAGTAACGCTCGGAAACTATAATTTTCTTTTCTGAAATAGAAATTAATTAATTACATTTAAAATCTCTCAAAACATTACACTTATTTGCGAATCGGATTTATGTGGTCCACAAATTGTTATTCCGAATCTGGGTGTTATTTGTGTCCGTTGTCAAAATTTTTGTAAAGTCCCCACGGCACAGGAATTATTCCAAGTGAGGAAGCTGCCTTTGTTAAAAAAAACTAAATGAAAGTGATCTGTGACCTGTAAATGAATAAATTATTTTATTTTGACTTTCTGAGTGTATTCTGACATACTGAAGAAGCATATTTTGAGTAACTAATAAGAAACATATTAAAAAGATATCATGACAGGCGTAATAAAATTTCGGATATTCTAATGCCTACCAGATCGAAAAATTACGAATCTATTACATACACAAAAATCGTCATCGACGATATCGTCGATCGTTATTTGAATAATAAGCAACACCTCGCACATGGTTCTATAATTTTCTAACATTTTCCATATGTACCACCAGGGCAATGGTTTCTACAACGTAACCTTGGTCGTGGCCACCATCACCAAGGAGGATGTGGACAGGACCTACTACCTGCGCGTGAGCAACGACCTGGGACGAGACGAGTTCGCCGTCAGAATCAGCACTATGGATGAACCAGCCGGTAAGACCTATATTTCTTACTAGCTGTCCCGCGCAACTTCGTCTGCTACATATAAGAGAATTTTCACCGTTTTTGCCACATTTTTCATTGCTGCTCTGCTCCTATTGGTCGTAGCGTGATATTATATAGCCTATAGCCTTTCTGGATAAATGGGCTATCCAACACTCAAATAATTTTTCGAACCAGTATTTCCTGAGATTAGCGCGTTTAACCAAACAAACAAACAAACTCTTCAGCTTTATAATATAACAGAAAGTGCACTTGTGTTTGCGCACACTCTTGAGCACTATAATATCTCCTGCGCAGATGGCCAGTCTCCATTAAGATTGAGCGCCGGACCGATTACAAACGTTAAGGACGGTATTATTTTTCTTTTCAAGTAAAGCTTTTGCTAGACCTTATAAATTCTTTATTTTCATGTGGAGAAATATAATTATTACCAAAATTGATTGTATGTTATTCCCCGCAGCGCGAAGGGCGAGTACTTCGTTCTTAGTATTCGAAGTCTATGGTAAGGTCATTCGTTCAGGAATGCTTTGAGTGAATGATCGCATCGAGAATGAACTATTTAGTTTTTGAACTGTTGCGGTTTTCATGTCTTTTTTGACAATTTTTTAGATACCAATTTTCATGAGTTTATGAATTCGTTTTATAAATAATTTGTAATATTTTGTTACAGTTTTCAGGCATGCTTAAGAGTTTATTTAATTGTGTATATTATAAAGGTATTCGTATTTATCTAAGCATGGTGTATTTCTATGAATTACTAGAATAAATAAATCCGTTTATCGTGCATAAAAGAGTGTAGCTATTTCTGCAGTCAAAAAAATTATATTTGTTTCTGTGATTTGTTTAATATGACGTAATTAACTTTCTGAGTGTAAATAGAAAATTTATTGATTAATTTTGTTAATCTTAGTTCCAAAATGAACGTGACGTAGTGGTTAGACCACCAGTGTAGTGGTATCACCTCGTAATTGCCACTGCGACGAACGTTGTGAGTTCGATCCTTACACGGGACACACATTTGTGTGATTCAACACATACTTGTACAGTGTGATGGGTCCTCTACTTTTTATTATTTATATAAATGACATACCACAGCGATCTAATTACGATATGACATTATTTGCTGATGATAGCACTATATTTATTACCAATAAATCTTTGACATCACTTGAATCTGACATTAATAATTCTATTTCATTAATTATACAATGGTTGCAATCAAATAACCTTAAAATTAACTTAGATAAAACCAAATTTATAGATTTCAAGCAACGAGATAAAATGTCAACTTGTAGGTTAAACATTAATTATAACGGTCATACATTTGTAGAAAATGAAACTACAAAATTCTTAGGGTAGCAAATAGACAACAAACTGAACTGGAAAGCGCATATAGAATATATTTGCTCGAAAGTAAGTCAGTATGCATATTGCCTATATAAACTAAGAAATACTTCAAACATATCTACAATGATAACAGCATATCATGGTATGGTAACATCAACGCTGCGGTATGGAATCGTGTTCTGGGGAAACTCAACAGACTGGCAACTAGCATTTAAATCACAGAAACGATGCATTAGGACTATATTTAACATCAAACTGCCCGATAGCTGTAAATCTTACTTTACAGAACATAAACTAATGATTTTGCCCTGCATTTACATTTTGGAGTGTGCCATGTTTGTCAGACAAAATATGCACTTATTTGAAAAAAGATCACGGGTACGTCACGTTGACAAATTATGTGTTGTGGCAAGCAAAACTGCATTGATGCACAAAAGTTTTTTCTGCACTGCTCCACGTATCTATAACCATATACCAAAATCCATAAAGAACGCTGAAAATATACAGATTTTCAAACGGGATCTTCAAAAATTGCTCATAACGAAATGTTATTATTCACTTCGAGAATTTTTAGAAGATAAGAGCATTTCCTAGGTCTAGACATTTGCACACGTAATAAAAGTTATTAATTTCCCCTATTATTTTGAATTTGTATAAAATTTAATATTATCATTAATAGTGACATTGTTATATTTTTTTATTTTTTATTTATTATATTACTAATGACATAGGTAGATAAGCGTAATTGACAACTTATAATTTTTGACATGTAACAATCCTGACATTTGTTAATTAATTTGAACTTTGACACTTTATTATTTTCATTTATTCAACATTATTTAAAAAAAACGATCGTAGTACACAGAAAACCCTAATCAAATTTTGTTATGTTTGATTTTGTATAATGAATGCATGAATACCTAATTACTGTATTTGCACGCCAAACGGCTGAATGTGGAAGAAACCTACCGCCTATTATATCAACATTTATGTACCCATGTTCGCAAGTAAATAAATGAAATGAAATGAAATGAAATGAAATGAGTCTGGGGGTTCTTTGTGTCCGTTGTTTGAATGTTTGTAAAGTCCCCCCGCGACATAGAAATGATTTCTAGTGCAGGAATTGCATTTTTTAAGTACTGTGAAATGAGCTACACTTTTAAATGTCGATATATAAATATAGTCACTTAAGTCAATGGGTTTGTTGCTCTAAAATAATTAAGCAGTCTTTATTTTGATTATAGTTGAAATTACAAATTTGGTTTATTATTTACAGCATGGCTTAAATATTTTTAGCCAAACATTGTATATTATACAGCATGATTATTATCGATATTTTTCTTAATATTAATAAATGAAATTTTAAAATTGTCAATAAAAATAGAAATTGCATGAATTAACAACTTGAAACCGTATTTCGTTTACATTTATATAAAAATGCTTTATTTAAATCAAAATGTCTTCAAGATACTATATTATTCCTTAGCGCGTTTATTTTTAGACCTTGTTTTTATATGTATTTCATTTCGTTGTTTTTTGTCCAGGCGTGGAGCTGGACACGGGCGCAATCGTGGGCATCGTAATTGGAGTACTAGTGGTACTAATAGCGATATTCCTCGTAGTGTTGGCGTATGCGACGGACAGATGGTGCTTCGCCGGTAAGTCAGCCATTTTGTTCAAATAGTATTTTTGTTACCTGTATTGCGAATTGTAAAATTTTTGGAGCTGCATCTTTTTAAATGCATATTTTAATAATTATTTAAACAATTTCCTTTTATTTTATAATTATTGCATGTATTTTTTCTTCGTTTTACGAAATTACGCATGTTGTATAAACATTATTTATTACCTACGCTCCAGAAATGTTGACGATTCTTTTTTTATTTATTTATTTTGTATGTGACGTCGTTACCTTTAATTATATTCCAAGTCTTTTTGTATTACCTTTTCAAAAATCTTTTGAATTATAGTGAAATATCAGTAAATGAGATCATTTTTATGAAGTTATGATAAAATACTCGATAGCTCTTAGTCTATAATTTGTCTCAACTTTATCATAAAAATAAAAGGTATTTTTTTTATTAATCTTATTTAAAGTTAAATAGCTTATAATACCAGTGAACTAATAACGTCACTTTATATATAATATATATTGTGCATAGCACAAATTACTATAATCAGATGACCGACAAAATACATAACGCGAAAACAAAATCCGTCAGGCCCAGAAAATTAAATTCTCATAATGTTGAATTCACCAAAATAATGAAACAAAATCTCTGTAGTAGCTTGCTTGCTTAAGTTGTGGAACTAATGAAAGGTCTTATAAATAAAAAAAAAATAAAAAAATAATAAATCCATTTTTCTCTTTGTTCTTCAATCTCACTGGTATTTTGTGGATGAGCTTACAATATGATATTAAAGGCATGCTGGGGATAGGATATAATTGTTTTGCGTGAAGCAAAATATATTATACTTTACTTTTACAAAATTTTGGGTTATATGGAAGTACCGCCCATACTTCCATAAATTTTCGTCAAAGCGAATATTTTCTAACGTTGTATCGAGTCGACCATCTCTAGTTTTACGCTTTTGATTGTAGAATAAAATATTTTCATTATTGATACTTTCTCATACTGAGAACACAAGCTTTTTGGGTTAGAAATAAGCGTTTGTATGTGTGAGTTATTGGTAAGATGGCGTGCGATGTAGTAAAAACGCAAAAGCTCTATAAAATATTACTTTTGGCACATTGACTAACAAGTTAAAAGATATGGTAGAAAATAGATCACATGGCGGGTATATAATATAGGGTATAGTTACAGGTATTTAGTTTAGAAAATAGTTGTACAAAATCAATTTTTGTTAACGTTGTAAGAAAATTTAGTCTAGGAGCTATATGGTATTATATAAAAATAATCTTCGTGGTTAGTTCAGTAGTATACACGCTTGGGTTTTAAGTTTTAAACTGCACGCACGATTTGGGTTCGAACCCCGTTCCGATAAAAAATATACTAATATAATTTTATTAGCTTGTCAAAAGATTTTATTTATTGATATTTCACAACAAATCTATTGCATCATGATATTGAACATGCTTTTAAAAAATGCTTCTTAAACATTAGGCATGCGTAATAATTCCTGTTCCTTTGAAATAATAGTAATAATTATTATTTAATAATGCGTAATATCTCTGACAGGCTCACGGGCAGTTGGTCGATAGGTAAAGTGGTAAAAAAACTATAGTAAAAAAATCACATTTCACACTAACAGTTTGTGGCTAGCACCAAATTCGCGATATATTTTTACGAAAACAAAAAAAATGGCTCCCCTTTTTTGCAAAACGTTATGGCTGTTGTAGTAATAGAAAAAAATATAAAGTGACATTTCACAGTGGTCTTCGCTTGTATAGTAAATTTATGTATAATTAAGTAAAATAAGTATAAAGCAATATTTTGAGCGATCAAGAACGAAAAAATGAATTGAAAATTGCATGATTTTTTTATGACATCGCATGTGGATGTGTGTTTACTTCTATATTTTATTAAAAATGGCATGTATGCTCATAAGTTTGACTTTTGCATGATATTTTTTTATTTTCTTTTACGGAATATATTTTTTATTTTATGAATTATATATTTTATATTGTCACTGGTAGTGACGATGTAACTTAATACACAATGGTGGTGGTATCATTTTAAAGAAACACAAACGTATTTAGTATTGATATTCACGTTTGGTAGTTAGTTTGGGCCTTGGGCTTCATGAGAAACTATTGGAATATTCTGGCATATGAGTAACTACTAAATTTTGAGAGAACAGTCCTCCTTTAAAGTAACTTGTTGACTTGCCTCACTTGTGAGTGATCGTTTATCTGCACTAACTTGGCACCCAGATGTAAAACAAATATCTATAGAATACAAAGTCACAGTCGATGTCAAAAATAATTTACTCATTTAGGTTACAAGGTCACACAAAATACATACAGATCACATTTGTTCCGAATAGAGATTGAACATAACGTGAAATGGTTGTGGGAGTGACCAATACAATAATTGCGACGTACGTCCAATTTTTCGTGCAAATTCGAAGTAATATTTATCTATTATATATTAAAATAAATTTATAAATACATCAAAGTACATTTTTTTTAATATAGTTTGTTTATATTTACTGTTTCCAAAATGTATTTAATATACATTTTTATACGACAACATGTTCCTTGTTATTCCAAATTAACACAGACGGACGTTATAACAACGTCGAACATTTTTATTCGAAGTCTACTCGTCCAATGCTTTTATCTTAGGGTGGAATTGATATTAACCTTTAACATAACTACCTAAGGCCCAAAATTAATCACCGTTCACACACTAAGTCACCGAGCACAAACACTACTAAACATGCAAAGAGAAAGTTCTTGATCGCTTGATGTATTGTATGACAGGGCGATCGCACCGGACGGATATTCCTGACGGAGCAGACTCGGAGGCTCCGTTACCGCCCCACGACGACATCAAAGGTTCAGAAAACCCCACCCATGATCACGGGGATTACATCAGCAATGGAGACACCAAACACCCAGAAAAAAAGCCCGACACCGAAGTCTAAAGCTGTTTCAAAGTCGGTGAACGTTTTCGAAGTCGGTAAACATTTTTCATTTTTGAAGTGACTTTTTTGTGATTACTCCCTGTATTCCGTAAGCAACTACCATGTCAGAACTATTTACTTACAACTACTTAATGTTAATTGTAATTTTTAATGAATGTATAATGTTTATGAGCTTAATAATAAAACATTTATTTCGAATAATTATTCGACCGACTTCGAATAATTTTATATAAAGCGACAGCTCGTCCATTTTGGACTTTTGATTATATAGTGTCGATTAGTGCCAGACATTTGACATTGTTACTTATTATTAATAAATAATAACATATTGTATTTACTAAACAAAATATTTACGCGATTTCGAAAAAGAATTCTAAAGTTAAGGCAGTTATTAGGAATGAGAACGCATTCAGAATATTTGGCATCTTTTTTATTTAAAATATTACTGTTATATTGTTCCACAATTATAGTTTTAGTTAGACGATTGTGATTTTATCACAATAAATTTTATAAATTGGACAAAGGCCTTTCTCACTGTAATTTATGCTATGTGTATGTTTGGAAACACTTAGCTCACGAACTACCAATTCGATTTAAAATTATTTAAGCCCGTTTTTAGAGAAAGCCTTAGCCCTATGTAACTTTGTACTACATCGTATTGTACGTACCTTACTGTGGCATATTCTACCTAATACATATTATAAATACGAATGAGAGTTTATTTGTTTGTTAGGATATCTTACCTTAACTAATTAGACACAACATCATGAAACTTTGCATACACGTTGTCAGGTGTACAGAAAGGGATATAGGCTACCTGTCATCTAGAAAAAGTATTGTTAATGAGCGAAATCGCGGCTAAAACCTAGTTGTATATATATAAATTGAAGTTTTGTTGAGATATTTCTGAATGCGTTCGAACCAATGGATCTAGTAAATATATAATGTAAAGTTTGAAGATGTTTTTCATAGTTACATGTGTGTTAATGTCTCTTGTATGTCCAACAAAATTTATTGATGCAATCGCGGGAATACTGTCATTGTTTTATTTGAAGTAAATTTTTATTCCATTTGATTAGTAGACATTTTGTTTATGATATGACGAGTTACTTGATATTATAAATGGTAGTGGTAAATCCTTACTTCCTTACTAATATTATAAATTCGAAAGTAACTCTGTTTGTCTATCTGTCTGTCTGTCTGTCTGTCTGTCTGTTACCTTTACACGGCTAAACCACTCAACCGATTTAGATGAAATTTGGTACAGATATAGTTTAAAACCTGGGGAAGGACATAGGTTACTTTTTATTTATGTAGGTACCGTACCACACGGGCGGAGCCGCGCGCAAAAGCTAGTTGATTATAATGCTGCTGAAATAAAACTATCCTCTATCCTAGAGGGTAGTTTTTATTACGTCAACATTTTGACGTAGCGTTTCAAACTCTCTCTATATGTATTTTCATCGACATCATGTTAGCAGTTTGGCCATTATTTTTCGTTTATGAAAACTGTAGGGATTTCAGAGTACCGATTGTCTAGTGTAAGGCCATAGGATTGTAACGTAGAGGTCTGGAGTTCTTATCCACGTCACAACTCTTACCCTTCAAAGTCATATGGGTATTAAATAGTTGATTAACCCTCACTTTATCGTTGAAGGCAAACATCGTGAGGAAACCATGTCTGTAAGTTCTTTATGATGTTCTTGAAGTACATGTTAGAACTCCCAATTTACCCTGGACCTATCATACTAAGAAATACCTCGTACCCAACAGTGAGCCAGTCCATAGACAGGTCTGATATTATTATTATATATTTCTTGACTTGTTGAGTATATTTTCCCTCGATTGCAATTCGACGTACGTACACGTAAATGTTTTTATACACGTAAGCCGAAGAATCTCACTGGTAACGAGTTTTTGTGTAGCATGTAACAACGAAATCCCAACGCGTAATATTTAAGACAATTTATATAAAATAGAAAAGGTCTTTTTAGCACAAAAAATCTTTTCAGACTTATTGTAATTTAAATGTTTAGCTTTTTATGTAATTATTTCTTTTAATTTCGCAAATTAATAAATATTAAAGATTTTATCCAATTCGATTGATTTCATTTAGTTTTAAGAGGTAGATGAGCTATTTGTCAGCCGCGTGAAAATCACACCAGACTGGCATAGGACGTCTTGTTGAAACTTAGTAAAATCTCATATTATTTAAATGTATTTTAGATATAAATAATACTTCAGTGCTTTTTTTCATTGGCATCTTTTCAACTAAAACTTTACATAACAAACTAAGGCAAATAATACCCTGCAATACGCAACGAGGCTTAAATTTATCGGCTGACACTAATGTATTACAAATTTGAACGAGTGTTTAATATATTATATTATAAATATAATATATTATTATTATGATATAAATTTGTATTTGTTTTATATCATAAATGTTTGTTTGTTTGTTACTCGATCATCCGTAAATCGTTGAATGGATTTGGATGAAAATTGACACAAAGTAGACCATATCCTGGTATATATACCAATACTTCTATGTTCATTCAAGATTTATAGGTTAAAGCACGTGTAGAACCTGGTTTAGTATAAAAGTTGCCAATGAAAATTGCCCAATATAATAAGGGTGTTTTTAATGTTATGTCTGGGCGGCTAATAATTTGTGTTTTTACGTTATATTTAAGTTTACAATGTGTTCGTACCACCATATTAATATTTTGTATATAATATGTAGTAAAACAAATAATTTTCTTTAAAATGTAAGTTTTATCCATTTTTTGTAAGTCTAGCTTTATTTTATTGGTACATTAATATTTAAAATGTAATTCACATTTTTTAAATGTTCACTAATATTAAAAATAAAAAGTTCAGTAACTTCGATTTAAATTAAAATCGGAGTTGTTAGATGATTTATTAATATTTTGTACAATAGACACCTCTTTTTCTTTTTTAAATAATACTTTAGTTGTATAAGTCACCATGATTGTGATTTTTAAGTATTTTGTAATTAAATAAAGTTAAGAATTTATTTTTGTACCGATTTAGTTTTTAATATATTTTAATTATTCATACAGACGTAAGGGTCAATTAGAATAATGGAAACACTGCCATTTTGCACTTTTTGCCAAAACTGCCCATACTACTCTACAATTAGAGAAAGAGATATGAAACATCTGTGTTGCTCGCTCTCGCTCTATTCCCTCCACACAGAGTGAGAGGTCTAATATAAAGGGCGAGAAGCAAGAACTCTCTATTCAAAAAATAATTGTAGACAAGTATATCCAATCAAATAAGCTCAAATTCTTTAAGCTTAAACATTTTATGTCCGCCGAAATTTTTAAATATAAAATTAAAAACATTAAACATGACATAAAAATATATTTGGCAATTTCTTAATTCTTATTTTGTATGTCTATGTGGCGTAAAAATATTTAAAAAAATGTTTTCTTTTTGTATTTCTTTTATTATTTTTTATGTCATGTTGTAATGTTAAAGTTTTTTATGAAATTAAATAGCTTAGTCCACTATCAATGTCTATAATAATGGTTACGACAAAATATTGAAAATAAAGTATTTATTAAATAAGAATATATCGTTTCATTTAATTCATTTAATATTACTGCAACAGCCAAACACTGTATACATAATGCCAATTATGTATTCCAAATAAATAACTTATTAAGCTGGACCGACAATTGATATCGTTTATAATGGCGTAACGGTGATAAAGCGTCTGTTACGCATAAGTGCTCGGGTATGATTCCCGAGCCGAGCAAAGTATTATTGATTCATTTTGTGGTAGTAATTCTCAGTAGCAGCGGAGTTTATACCTGTCAAAGTCAAGGTCAATAATTATTTATTCACTTAGGTCACAAAGTAACACTTATGAACGTCAAAGCGGTTAGTGAGTTTATTACATTTACTGAATTTACATTTTTGTTAGTTGCAAGGTTGAGGCAAAAGGTTGTGCCTATGAGAAGATACCTGCAAGAAATTTTAAATCGCCATCAAATTATAATTTCTGTATTTTACAACTCATTTATGTACCAGGTGTATTCATTATGCCATATGTCACTGTCCATATAAAACTAAATTCTAAAATAAAGGAAAAGTTAATATTATTAGGTAAGAAGCATTTCAGGTTTAAAGTAATATTTATCCTATAGTCATTTGTAATAGACATAGTATGGCATGAGGACGCATACACTTACACTTTGGGACATATGAAACTGTGACGGCAATACTCTAGTCCGTGATAAGGCGGGACCCAAACCCGTGACAAGCGCTATGTGAGTGTAAAACTCCTTTGAGGATATAAACGTGAGACTGAATATGTATGTTAGATGATATAGCTTACCTATATAATAATAATATTCTATCACATTCACACAACACCATCTAGCCCAAACTAAGCAGAGCTTGCACTATGGGTACTAGACAATGGATAAACATACATATACATATTTTTTTATAAATACATACATATTTATAAATAGAAACACCCAGAACAAGACAAACATCCATGTTCATGCACACAAATGTTTGACTTGTACGGGAATCGAACCCGCGACCTCAGGCTTGGCAGTCGGTTACACTAACCACTACGCCATTGAGGCCGACAATATAAAATATTAAAAACATTGAACTATATTTTACCACTAGAACTGCAACTCGGAACAAAATTTATGTTTCTCTCAACTGCGGTGCACGCACCTCAGTCAACAACGATTGCGGCATCTGATTTTTATTCTATGATGACATTGATGACAGAACATTTAACATTCGCGTGGAACATGTAGGTACATAGTTCAATTATTAAAAATCATAACACGATTTCTCTCATTCATAGAAAGGGGAATGCCTATTCTCCATAGTGTCTCAGGCCAAAGATGGACATCAAAATTTACTATAAAAATTAAGTGTTTTAAGATCTTAACAGTATTACATATCTAAAAAATATATTCAAATTGACGCCACTATTTTAGTAATACCTATAAAATATAAATGTATTATTTTTCTATACTTACAAAAATGTACCTGGCAGTGAGATAGTTAAAAACTATCTCTTTTCTCAATGCTGTATTATTTAATTATGATAGGTGTGTTTGTAATATATTTTTAGCCAGTTGCACTTAATAGGGTATTAAAAAAAACACATTTGTTATTTTGAACGTCTATATTCTCTTAATTGTCATATACTATTAAAAAATCATCTAGAAAAGGCGCAGGAGGGCATGACTCATATCTTGCCCAATAGACTTCCTCTTTTTAACTATTTTTTGTAAATTGCAATGGCGTCAATTTGAATGAAAGTAAATATATATTTTTTTACAACGATATCAGCTGGAAAGTATATTTTTCTCTAGTCTCTTGTCCACTCATGGCATCAGATGGGCGTTCCCCTTTTACGATCTTAAAATACAACCTTACCATTCCCTCACGAGGTAAATCCAACAGGCTCCAATAGGTATCCCTACTATTTAGGCATATTAATTTAAAAGCTCTATAGAACTTCCCACGCATGGCAATTATCAAGTCGACTACGTTTTAGTAAATTAATTCGAAAATCAGAAACAAATTACTTTCGTGTATCCAATCTGAATCAATTTATGAAAGCGTTTGTTCAACAAGACTTGTAACGCAATCTCTTGTAGGTAGGTACGTTATTTAGATTTAAACTACGCTTTTCATTTAAAAACAACTCTTGCACTAGAAATAATTCTCGTGTCGCTGGAGACTTTACAGTCAAGCAAACGGACACAAAGAACACGCAGACTCGAAACAACAATTTGTGAATCAAATTGATCGAATCGCACATTAGTAGTGGCGAAGCGAAGCCGAGTATGGGTGTCTCCTTGTGTCTGTAGTATACCAGGTTTTGAACATATTTTCTATGATCAGACATAGCCACTTGAACTAAATCGTTGTAGTTCAGATGCCCAGCTCCTTTAAATATTTTTTCGTGTCAACAAACTTAGGTCATTGTTAATATTGAGATTCAATCAACTTCAGTAGGTCAAACGATGAGCCAATGCTATAGGCTTACATATTTTAAGTGATTATTTTAGATAAATCCACGCATACAGTCGCAACAAACAGCTAGTATAATTATATATTATATACTTGATTTCAAGGTAACTGCCCTGTGAGCCTAATTTATAAAAAAATATGTAACAAAATTATTTCTATTATATTATAGGAAGGCGACGTGACAACCCTCGAAGTTCTGGCGAATCGTAAGTATTTTCCCATATTTATAACTTGATATTTTTAAGTGTTAACTGGGATACTCCTTACGCTTGACTTGTCTGATGCTTAAGGCCCTGTTCCTACATCAACAAACCTACAGATTGTTAATTTTGACACATATTTTATGAAAAATATGTCAAAACTGACCCGCGTAACTTTACCTGCGTCACATAAGAGAATTTTCCCCGTTTTTGCAACATTTTACATTGATGTACTGCTCCTATTGGTCGTAGCTTGATATTATATAGCTTATAGCCTTCCTCGATAAATGGGCTATCCAACACTAAAATAATTTTACAATTCGAAACAGTAGTTCTTGAGATTAGCGCGTTCAACCAAACAAACAAACTCTTCAGCTATAAAATATTATTATAAATTAACTGTCCGTAGCTAGAACTATTTGTTTTGACCGGGTCTATGTCAATTGGCGTGAGCGAAAATTGAACTATAAGTTAGTTACATTTTTGACGCCATCTTTTTGTTTTTCTGTTACGTTTTCTTAATAGCTTAACGAACATTGTAGAGATTAAGAGGCGGATATGAGCTATTTATGGATGTAATTGGATCATTTTTGCGACGTAGTTTGAGATAGGGCCTAAAGTCTTTTGAAGATTCAACATCAACAATATGAGAAAATGACTTACATATTCTTAAGAGAAAATAATAGTGGTTTAAATACGAACTTGCCGCTTTGTACACACAGCGACACATCAACCTAGACTGTTTGGACTTTGAACTATTAGAAGTTGTTGTGTAAGTTAACGCTGCGAATCGTGCGATATTTTTGTTACGCTCTATCCTTACCATTACATCGACACCACTATGCACTGTCCCTTTCCGAAAATTCGACAAAACGTAACTCGCCTATTGTTTTGGATTAAATTTTCACTGCTAGCACGTTTTCTGCCGTCAAAGGGCGACTACTTCTTTCTTCATCCCCCAAAGTTAGTCGACCGCGCTTGAATTCGTTATGCCAACGATACACGGTTGCCTTGGAAGGGCCTTCATCCATGTGAAGTCTATCGTACGATTCGTCCGGTTTTAGGAAACACTTGAAATCTTAAAAAATCATAGCGCGGGAATGTTTCCGGCGCTGATCCATTTTTCAATAGCCAGGTCCACACCGGACGATCCAAATTGGATCGGCGATCCCGCGATCCGTGATCCAAGATCGTGATGCGTGGAGCGTGGATCGTACTAGACCGATCCAGTTTGTTGAAACTGCGATCCTGAACTACGCTCCAAGCGATCCATGGCGATCCGTGATTCAGTCGAACTCAGTTGTTCATTTCATAACTAATTTTCCGCCAAGCATCTTCTCTCACACCTCTATTAGTGTAATCCTTATCATTCGCATCCCACAAACATTTATAGTCCCTGTAAAGGGAGATTAAACGGAAACATTGCGAATTATGCATCTTTATATCGGCGATCGTCGCGCGTCAAAATCCCAACCGTCCACACCGAGCGCGCCTGGCGACTGAGGCCCCTTTGAGCATGCGCAAAAAACCGACAATAAATGGATCGCACGCGGCAGGGAGCGCGCGTTCCATTTTGAGAGCTTGGATCGCGCGAAGCACGTCTACACCGAGCGTTTCTGTGGAGCGCGCTCCAGCCGCGCGCGATCGGAGCGCGGTGGATCGTTTGATGTGGACCCGGCTAAAGAATCGCGCGCGCGCGCCGCCGCGAGTCTGTTAGCTGCGCCGCGGTCGGCCGCACGGCGTCTCTTTTGACTAGTCGCTAGAAGGCTCGTGCAGCCTCGCGGCGCCGTGCTACCGCTCCTTTGCCTGCAAATAACTATGAACTTTTTAATCACGTAGATAAGATTTAAAAAGGTTTTTTAATATTTTGCCTCAAAAAAGCGCTGCCGGCCGCTGCTCTTTCAGTGGGAATTGACCCTAACATAATATACACATACAAGAATTTAAACCAAAGAGAAAAATAACAACAAAATTAAAAAGCATCATAATATTCCACCGTATTGCTGTCAATTGGCAACGTGCCCAGAAGACTGGCAGCATTGCCACGTTGAATAGCAATGCTTATTCTTTGTACTTGATGAATTAAATGTAATGAGCCTTTTTTTCTTTTAATTTTTTTTCACGCACTTGGCATACAGTTATTACAGGTGTATTACCTAATGTAATAATTTTTAGAGCTTCATATTTAAAACCTTTCTATGAGTAGGATCCTTTAATGTGACACCACGTCTCTGTAACACACTGTATAGAAAAAAATAGGGATAATTGGTTTTATAATGTTTTTGTACAAAATTGTTGCCATACACAAAAATTATTTGTTTCCGCAAGGACGCCGGCCGGGGTTGTGCTTTTAGAGTCTGGCAACCCGCTTCCTAGAACGTACGTCTAACATTTGTATAGCATGGCTTGCCTCACCGCTTAGCAATCCATCAATTCTGATTGATTGATCGCATTTATTAATCACCATAATAACTAACTTTTACTAACACATTGTTTTTGTTTGAAAGATTTGTTTGTATCATAACCAATGGGTTAACTATCAACACGGAACACACAAACTTGCTTGTCATTATAGTATAGGTACAACCCTAATTGTCAGTGACACGTCCTCGTCACCGAGCACGTGTGTGGCTTGACAGAACACAATTTTATTTTTATTTTGTCGTTTCAATACTGGGTTTGTTTAGGAAAAAGGAAAATTAAGCCAAACCAAAAGGAACAGCCGAGAAATATAAATGTGTAATTTTGTATGGAAATTGCCTCTTCGGATTACCAATTACTGTAACTTCACTGGGTCGTCTCGTATTTGTTTGTTACGTCTCTAAAAGAAAAGGAACGTAGTATCCGTATTCTGTGGCCTCAGAAACACTAAAAGGGTTGATTTTTCAATTAACAGATGAAACTTAATTGAGTAATAAATTTGGTATTTTTACACTTTTTGCAGGATCTTTGTAGGCAATATATTATTGAGGTAAGCTTTTTGACGATTGTAAAATCGACCCTAACGTTGAATTAAATCGTATTATTAGTGAATACATTTCTTTTTATGATAAGCTACAGATGGCCGATCGACGACGACCTATGACAGTTTGCAATATCAGAGTTAATCGCACTTTGCCGACGCCAGAAGAAGAGGAATGAAAGACACGATATGTGAGAGGTAGCTATGTGAGACTTCGGCACTCTTACTCCATCTACCGGGCTAAACACAATAACAGTGTTATTACTCAATGCCAGATAGAGGGCAGCACTGCCCAGTATGTGCAGCTCATTCTTACTGTCAACAAATAATTAGCGACTGCGGACTTGCCACTTATCTTATTATAAATGTATATTATTTTTAATATTAGCTATTTGAGGGTAGGTATATACTTAGATGGATTAATGGACTCATAATAATGAGACCATAGACTGTATTAAGGTGGTTTGGGAATGTGGAAAGAATGAAAGGCAAAATATTGACTGAGAAAGTATATAAAGCTGACGTGAATGGGACAATCAAAAGAGGAAGGTGTTGACGAACGTTCTTTGAGCAAGCCAGAGACGTTTCTAGAGATAAGTGGCTAGTACGCTAAGACGACGAGAGTACATGTAAAATGTGATAAAGTATAGTTATGATGCAAGATAAATGTGAGATGTGAGCCAGCGGCAATCCGTGGTATCTGCCTAACCCTCCAAGGAACTGGTGTGATTCTAGGTTGTATAGGTACATACGTATAGATGTGAAAGAGCGGGGTGTCCTAGTACAAGTATTGTTATATGCTTAAATGGATACTCCAAACACTAGGTTAAGGAAACACCAAATTTATACGAAATTTTTTTTTGTGCCTAGATTATGTAATGAAGTAGGTCATCATGAGGTAAGATAGATGAGAGACGTACCAGAATTTTAGTTAGTGAAAATGTGTAGTCTCTGCCTACCCTTCCAAGGAATAGGTGTGAGTCTACGTATTATATGAGTATGACCCATATAGATTAATATTTGCATGTATACCAGATACTAATCTTACATTTTTACTAAATATGCATCAATTATCATGTAATAACTCAGCCAGTCAAAAATAATGGTAACGGATGATAGAGGTGGTGAAAACTTTACCATTTAAAAATTCACCGTCGCAAGGTATGAAATTTTAACAGGAACGCCCATCTGAGGCCACGAGTGGATAAGAGGCTAGAGAAAAATACTTTCCAGTTGATTTTGTCGTAAAAAAATATGTATTTACTTTCATTCAAATTGACGCCACTGCAATTTACAAAAAATAGTTAAATAGAGTAAGTCTATTGGGCAAGATATAAGTCCAATATATAGCCTCCTGCGCCTTTTCTAGATGATTTCTTAATATGATATGACAATGATGAGAATATAGACGTTTAAAATAACAAATGTGTTTTCTTTTTCATACCCTATTAAGTATAACTGGATAAAAATATATTACAAACACACCTCCTATCATAATTAAATAAAAGATCATTGAGAAAAGAGATGTTTTTGAATTATCTCACAGCCAGACATATTTTCGTATAGAAAAATAAGCTCAATACATTTCTTTTTTATAGGTATTTCTAAAATAGTGGCGTCAATTTGAATATATTTTTTAGATATGTAATACTGTTAAGATCTTAAAACACTAAATTTTTATAGTAATTTTTGATGTCCATCTTTGGCCTGAGACACTATGGAGAATAGGCATTCGCCTTTCATGGTGGTTGGATTCAGTAGACTTAGGTTATTAGCCACTAATTACGTGCATGGAAACACATACATCTCTCCCGAAACACTTTTAGTTTAATAGTCCATATGGCAACTATAATTAGACGCCATAAACTTATTATAAGCTCTCTGTACCTACCATGAGATATTATAGACTCCGACGGACCTTGACATGTTTATACATAGGTACATATTTATAAGCGCCTCTAGCGGTACGTTGATGAACTAATCGAAGACAAAGTGAAGTCTTTATTGCCATAAAATATGTTTGAACACTTATTGGACATGTATTAAATGCGAACGTGAAATTGTTTGTTAGTTTGTCACGCTTTCACGTCATCATCATTTCAAATTTCGTTATCACATTGTCAGGGTTACAGAAAATTTGTAGGGTATCTTACATCTACAAAAAGAGTACTTTTCCCGAGGGATAGAAAATTAACATACGAAATACGAGACGCGAGCGAAACCGCGGGCAAAAAAATGGAGTATTCCGTTTTCGGCACCAATTTTTTCGGCACCTATGGTTTCGGCACCTAAGCTATTCCACTTTTTATTTCCGAAACCATAGGTGCCGAAAAAATTGGTGCCGAAAGCGGAATACCCCAAAAAAATAAGTACGTTATAGTTAAATTAAAAGAAAATGTGCGTAAAGAAATACAAATAAACTTGTCGAAGTACCTACGTCAAAAACTATAATATCTTATGGTTGTTAACCAATAACTACAGAACATCGACAGGAAACTGTTCTACATCATCACATTTTTTTAAATCGTTATGTAGTGTTTGGTTGCGGGCAACCACTAACTCGTTTGTTCCATTAGCAGCGACACAGAGAGCGCAGTGGGAGGTCGAGAGCGTTCACGGATCGCTCAGCTCAGCGCCAGGATGAGGGCTGTGCTGCCAAAAGCTAAAGACAAGGTGCAGGCGACTGAGACTCAGATCGATACTGAGGATAAGGTGAGATATTTTTGATGATTACTGCTCTTATTACTTATAGTAATGTGTCTCTAAGTTACAAGTTTACCAATAGATTATGACTTTCATATTGTGTTTTACTTCGTGACCTAAATTATTATATTTATTATTATAGTTAAAGGTATGAAACCTAAACAACTTTACGCTTTATTTACAGCAAAAACTTTTTATCGATGAATATTTATAACTTATGCATAATTATTTTTCCTTAAAATTCATGCTAAGCATGAATTATGTAATTTATTATTTATTTAATAAATATAATTATCTAATATTGCTTGTTATTAATAAAAATAATGTGTATGAGTGATTAGGCTTTTTTATTCAGTACGTTTTGTAGTATATTTTCTCGTCGATAGGATGTAAATGTTCTTTACTGCTGTTTTTCATAGAATTAATTTGTTCCCTGAGCGAGTTCTACCTAAGTAAAACAGTTATTTCCTTGAGGTCTTTTAGTAAACAAACATCATAAATATATAAAATAATAATTATACTGATACTACGACACAAAAGATCCCACTGGGTCGAAGTGTCGCCGGTCTGCACTGACTGGCCCCCCCCCACATAAGATAAGATACTGATACTAAAATAAACTAAATATCTACCTAACAAAATCGACATCCTCTCAAGTTACAGTTGTTATATACTAGACGTGGTATTTTTCTTTATAGCCACTAATATCTTATTAATTAGAATATAAATTACAATTAGCTTCCCACTGTGCAAAAGCCACTTCCTTGAACTTCCAAATCATTGTGATTTCATTTTATTTTATTTATTGGAACAAAAAACAGTTACATGTTAGATTCTAACTAAATACAATTCATACACCAAATATGTTAACATGTAACCCATATCATTGCCACTGATTAACAAAAAAATAATAATACGTCATGGTCACTCCGTAAACGTTAAAAGAATTTAAATAATAAAAACAATAAAAGCAATGAAAATATGGTACAAAATGCAGATTAATTAAATAAATAAAAAATTAAGGATTTATTGAACGAAGAAGTTCAAAGGCCTGTTTTTTAAATTGGCAGTTAGAAAGAGCAAATACATATATCGATAGCAGCAAAATGTTTGTTGTTGTGCCAGCGTTAAGGCTCCTACACACAATGCACACGGAACGGCACGTGCCGCCGGCTTTTGCCGGGCATTTGTGCCGCCGGCATGTGCCGCAGAAACTTGCACAAAGCCGCCGAGTATCATTCCAGTTATAACAGTCGTGTAGAACGCTAGCCGCGCGGTACGCCGGCATACTCGGGCAGCCATGCCGGCGGCTTCTTTGTGCGGCAAAACTGGCGGCTTTGTATGTCGCCGGGTGTACCGCGTCTTGACCGGCGGCAGTGCCGGTGGTAGTGCCGCCGGCACTGCCGCCGGCACTGTGTGTAGGAGCCTTTAGTCCTGCAAGTACCTGTATGGAACAGTTTGGGAACTCGAACTCCCCGACGGTAGACAGTACGAGGTACTATGGGACATAATTGGCTAGTGGTTTTACTACAATCAAACCTATTATTGCAAAAATCATGCAGCGTCATGACATCAAATAGCAAACGTCTGGATTCTAAAGTTATGATATTAAATTTGTTTAAGAGTTCTGAATAATGGGTGTTCGAAGATATCCCCTGCCAGTCCCTTTCAAAGACGTCTAAACCATAATATGTAATATAAAAAGAATATTGTCACAACACATTTTCTGACAGTCTAACAAAATTTGTCGACGAATTAGTATAGTGTATGGTGACGACCTGATCAAACTGTACTAATATTTACATTTTGCTTTACAGCCTCTTTCTGATGACAAGAAAGGCGTAGTCTACGCAGAATTAGCGTTAGGCGAACAGACTGCCACAGAGAAACCTCCACCGCCGTCTACTGAGTACGCAGAAATCGTCTACAATGACCAGCCTAAAGAAAACAAGGAATAAATTGTGGTTACATTAACCCAATACTACAGAACATTGTTTCTGTTCAGCGGTGGTTGCGACAACCAAACACTACACTACATATTTTTAAGAAATAAAACTACGATCACAACAATTTAATACAAATCATAACAATCGATTCTATCTTCTATATTTTTTGGTTACGGTAACCATACACTACCGAAATATTCAGCACAATTATTAAATGTAAACTTTTTATTTATGTAAGGTGTAATTTGGTTATGTTAACCAAATACTCATCAACTTTATGACTGGAAATAATATTCTATACAAAATCATTAAATTCATATCACAGTCATTCACTTAATTCTTCATTCCTTTAAATTTATAAACATCTTTTATCATTTAATTTCGTTCACTCATCCGTTTCATTTCATTCATCATTCATAAGACATTCTTATCATTTCATTCATCATTCGATCTTCATATCATGCCGTGCCTTTTCCATTATAACATCAGTTTATATCATTCCACTTTATATAAAAATACATAAAATAATATACGGTGTAAGGGATAAATTCTTAAGTAACACAAAATGTTGAATCCATTTTTCTGTATCCGTTATAAGTTGACCTTGAAATATGCAGTTATTTCTTTAGACATTGTCTTGTATTTTCAACAGCATTTACCCAAAAGCTGAGCTACACAAGATAAATTAATCATAACAGCCTAATAAAATCAAGTTTCTCATACTGTCCTATACACCATGTATTATTAAAATCACTTAACAATATTTTGTAATCTTTATACAAATTGTTTAGCATGTAAAAAGCCTAATGCATAATTTTATCAATGAAAAGAAGCAGTTTTTACAATGCTTTAAATGTTGTGAGTTTGGTTACTTTCAAAAGTTATTGATTCCTTTTAGTAAAATAATCAATTGGAATTTTAATGGCATCACTTTTAATATTTATATGTATTTAATATTGGTAAATGTCCACCGAAATTATATTTACACTATAATTAAATATTATGACGATAAAAGTAGATATATATGTATGTTATAACACTTATAACAAAATGAAACCACAAAATGGTTGAATATTATTCGTTTACATCGCGCTTGAATTCACTGCTAGAGGTGCTAGTGGATAGTAAGGTTTCTAGACCTCATACTCTATAGTCACTCCAACAAGTAACCATAGACACCGGCAATGATTACCGCCAAATACGGATTTTGACAGCAGCAGTGACAGTATTGACAGGACCTTACTCGCTAGTGGTGCCGTCTGGTGAGCACAAAAACGGTTGCTACTATTGCACATTGGTATTCTGAACTTTTTTAATATTACATATTTTATTTACTTTTATCGTCAATATAAATTATTTATTTCTTTTCTATGTAAATGGTAAGCAGCTATGTACTTTGTAAAATTAGTTTAAGGATATTTTAAGTGTAATTTTCAATTTGATTTTAATCTTAGAAATCGTTTTTCGTTTATTAGACGGTATTTATGTTGATCTAACTATAAGATGTGGCCATGCTTGTAATTATTATTAGTTACAAACGTTTTGTAAGTGCGCGTTCACCAATTGATAAAATATAACTATATAATTTAGTCCCTTAGATCCCGGTGGTGTCCAGGGGTCCACGGGAGACCCGACGGGGACAAAAAAATGGAGGTTCACAATTCGTAAGCGAGGGTCCACAAAAATTTAATTGCTTTCGATAGTGAAGAACTAAAATGTTGGCTTCTTCACCTATCAATGTAGGCAGGATAATATTTTAAGAAGCTCAGCGACTGTTACTTGTAAAAACTTGCATATTCCATATTCAGTACCAGTGGTCTCGAACCTACCGATTTTTCGGTGAAGATTTACTAAAAAAATAAAAAAATTGATCTGCCCTCCTATCGCGGTAGATTCGGTCCCAAGAATTTAAAAAAAAAACAAGGTAGAGATTTGATCAAATTTTTTAAGGAATATGGTAGAAATGTAGCTGCAGGGGGTCCACCGGAACCAGCTAAATTTTGAAAGTGGTCTATGAGAAAGAAAAGTCTGGGATCCTCTGATTTAGTCTATAACACGCATGAAAAGATATTCAGAAAATCTCTGCAACTACTGATTCGGTATAGAATGAGGCGAGGGTTTTGCCAGGACGAGGTGAGAAAACATCTGCCGTCCCTCGCATACCATTGAAATAGATAACTTTAAGATTGGCATATTAACCCAATTATGTTTTTATTGCATTTACAACATTCATGACCCTTATACGGTATCTACCCTATTACACCATAATTCCTTATTACCTCTTACGTACAAAACCATATGCACTATACTTAAATGTAACCACATCTTATATGATAAAGCAACAATGAAAATACAACTAAGGTTATAATCAAATTGATTGCACTGTAGTAATCTCAAATTATTTAATTCTTGTATTTTAAACATACCGTGTGCTTTAGAATGATATTATTTTGTATATTTGTGCTAGCTTAAATAAGAATGAATTAATTGTAGGTTTTATCTCAAATACTATGAATTGTGACTTTTAGAATTGTCGAAGATGGTATGAGAAAGGCAGAGAGATATGTATCGTGATAGCTCCTCAAGTTTACTGCGAGCCGGGTACTTTCTTTCGCGACTACTAGTAACTCACTAGATGATTTAGTCGTCTCTCTGCTGACCTCACACCATCGAAAATGGTATGAGAAACGCAGAGAGACATGTATCGTGACAACTCCTCGCGTTTATTGCGAGCCTGGTACTTTTTGCGACTGAGATAATTAGCTCATTAAGTATCTCTCTGCTTTTTACATCGTATGTTGCATAATGTGTTGTGTGTAGCAACTTGATATTTCGTATAATTCAGATATTTTTGTGCTTATACATATTCATTTCATATTTGGCAGCTTTGCCGAATACTCTTATTCGGCCTTATATTCGGCTTTGTCTTATGATCTTTTCACGTTCTAAAACTTAACCGATGCATAAATTATAATATTGGACTAAACATTTGGCTTGGCTAAAGTTTTGTCGAATGTTCGGCCAAATATTCGTATTCTGTAAAACTCATGTTCGGCCCATCTCTATTATTGTCGCCATCTACTGATATTAATCATGGTATTCTATTATATTGACATTTTTTAATGGATTCATTGTATTTTAAATAATGAGTTTAAACTGCAGTTACTGCAGCAAGCTATACTTAATATTATTATAAAAAAGTGCTATTCTATTTAAATAATTGTCGCTAATCGTGTAAAAGTAAGAATATACACTCTCATGGACACATGGTTTTTTTGCAGTTTTTTGTTACGTACAAAATATATTAGTAATAGGTTGTTTTTAAATCCACTGCCTACAGTGCTTTATCGTATATTCCATATCAAAATAAGTGTAATATACAATCAAATACTTATTATGTTTACAAGCGCAAACTTATTTACAATTTATTTAAACATTATACCACATGACAGCTAATGCCATCTAGCGGCTATAAGAAAAACCTAAGCTTCCTATGATTTGCGCTAGATGACGCTGTAATTAATGTTTGTAATTTACACAAGAGTTCAGAGAAGGCTTTATTTATGTACGTACATTATTTGTTTTTATCTTTTAGTTTAATTTTACCGTTTTAATATATGGTACAAAGAAATTTATTTTATATTTTACAAGCATTGAATTTGTGTTGCCTTGTGGATTTGTCATTAGTAACTTCTAATAGCAAACGATGATCTATTCGTGAATTTTGTTTTAGCGCGGTAGATAATTGCGCGAGCCACAGGAGAAATTTTTATTCCGTCCATTTGTACATTAATTTTAGTTTTTGAATATAACTAATATATTTTTTGTAACATAATTAAACAATAGTTTACAATATTAAGTTCCATTATTTAATTTTAGTGAATTATTTAGCACGTTTTGGCTTACGCGAAGGCTAAGGTTACAATTTTGATTCGTGCGGACTGTATCACAAAATGTAAGATTTTATACACTTATTATAGAGTTCTTATTAATGTAATTTTCATATATCAATGTACAATCATTGTAAAAGGTGCATATTTAGCAGTTAAGTATTGAATAAATGAATCTAGCAATCAATTTGGCGATATTGCTGATTTCTAACATTGAATTTGACGAGAGATAAATTGAAAGCGTTGATGATTTGACGTGGCCATTTCTGCAGTGCTAATGATTTGTCTATCAAATTAACGGCGCTGATGATTTGACGTGGTGAAAATTACTGGCTAACTTAACGTTTGATTGCAAGTCGTCAAATTGACGGCTGATTTATGATCACTTCAAATACTGCTGTTGCGTTGTACACTATTTATAATTTTAAATGGAGCTATAGTTTATTCAGCAATAGTTCTTATTCACGAAAATAACAAATGGTTGTCTATGGTCACAAAATAGTTTACATTGTTTTGGTAGGTAGCTACTAGAAATAATCTTTTCTACAATTATTATATACATATGTTAACAAATAACAATTCTTTACTGTCCATGTTGACTTCTATTTGCCTGTATTTCAACATTCTTCTATATTTTATCAAATCTCAATATACTAGAATACTGGCCGTTATTTAATTTTTTGGTATTCTTATACCAAATTTCGTACAAAAAACTTCAACAACTTTTATCTATGAAAAGGTTTTCGTATTTGTATATTACAATGGATTGTTTGTCTTTGGTCATCAAATCATTTTCAGATCGATAATCGCAATGCTCTCAATAAAAATCCACCTTTTGAATATCCCTAATACTCGTTATCTCTAACTTTTTATATCTTTATTTCATCGCCAAATCACTAAAACATAATATATTTTATCCACTATTGCTGAATATACAAAGCAATGGCATTACTGGTGCTTTCCCGCGCTATTTTTCTATACAGACTATTATGCCTTTAAAATACTTTCTCAACTTTTAGAGCACATTTAAAACACAATTGTTTTAAATAAAATTACACTCAAATAAATGTTTCATGTCCGTATAATATATGTATGCAGCAGTTTTGCTTTATGGTAAATTAATCTACAATATAACCTCAAAAATCCCATCATAGAAGCGCCCTCAACGTTCTAAAATCGCACGAAAAATGTCCACACTAAAAAGAGTGCGCTCACATAATATATACGTACAATTTACAAAGGAGTGAACGTGTTAATACTATGTGTTTTATTTGTCTGCTAAATGACAGCTTAATGATAAAAAAGGTGTCCATATTTAAACGTAGTATCTAAGAAATATTTAAAACTATTTTGCTGCATTTCATTCATCCAGTACCTAAATCTAGAATAAATATTAAAATAATACGGAATTTATCTTTACGAGTGTAATTTTAGATTCGGGTTTTAAATATACTCTAAATATTAAGCAAGTATTTTAATTTTATATACATTTTTAGATATTATGATTGTATTTTGTAAATCTATGGTACGTACTTATTCATTGTACTGTGTATTTTGAAATAAAATGTGTCATTTTTATATTATTTGTTTTATTTAGAAATCATTTTCCATTGGTTAACTCAGGCTCTAAATTATCACGACGCAGCATACATTGGAGAAGTGCCTAGTGAGCTCCTCGCGGCAGTCGGAGCGTCTCTCGATCCCGGTAATGGTTGAGTCTATCTATGATCGCGAGCGAGCGCATGGGTAGCCGCCGCTTCCTAGTGCGTGTTGGGTGCCAAAAATGCTCACACCGCTCGACAAACAGCGTTGAGGTTTTGGACCTGTGCAAGGACAATTTAGGTGAAATTTGTACCCGTATCGTCACTGTAGACGAAACCTGGATTCGACAATATGATCCAGAATCGAAACAGGAATCAATGCAGTGGATAGAAGAAGGGGAATAGCCACCGAAGAAAGTTAAACTCGGAAAGTCGACATCGAAAGTCATGGCCACCATATTTTGGGATTCGGAAGGAGTATTACTAATTGACTACCTTTCAAAAAAAAAACTACAATGAATGCCGAGTAGTATGCTGTGCTTTTGAAAAAAGTGCGTGAAGTGATTTTAAGGAAAAGGAGGGACAAAGTCAGTAAAAGAATCCTATTTTTGCAAGACAATGCGCCAGTTTACACGGCGCGCATTGCGACGCAAGCACTGCGTGATGAAATAAACCATCCACCCTACATTCCAGACATGGCTCCCAGCGTAAGCTAGGTACCTATTTAAAAATTTGAAGGAAGACCTTTGGGGGCGAAGAATTGAGGACGAAGAACAATTAAAGGCTGCCGTAGAGGAGCATTTCGAAGGTAAAGACGCGACATATTTTTTTAGTGGGTTACAGGCCCTTTACGAACGATGTGAGAAATGCATTGAAGTAGAGGGAGACTATATTGAAAAATAAATTTTATTTAGATTATTATCTCATGTTTTAATACCCTAGGCTCAGAACTTTTCAGCTCTCCCTCGTATGTATACATATGTAGCGACGCCACATAAACGAAAAAGTTTCGATGACTGACAACATAGCACTGTACTGTATACAATAGGCGCTTATATTCATTCGCTTTTAATAAATTCTTCATGCATTTATTCTTAAACTAACCATTCTTCAGAATGTTTTAGATGAGAGAACGTTATTTAATAATTATATTATATATATTTTTTAAATTTATTACCGTTATTTCTACTTATCAAAAATCTTGTAAAACTCGACTATAAACTAAACAACATAATTATAATACTTATAATTTATAACAACGTCCAAAAATCTAATAAAATTAACAACCAGTTGATGTGTATTTACAAACCTTATTTTTGTCGTTACATAATATTTTTATTCATATACTTTTTGAAATATAATTAAATTCAAAAGTGATCAGAATGGTTTGTTTGATATTTTTTGGTAGAATATAACGTATAAAATAAATAATATACATACGTTGCGAGTGTCCGCGTACACCGGTGAAACTGTCGAATATTCATGGCTAAAAAAATAATTAAAATAAGAAAATAATTATAGTCTTAGACAGGTCTCCAACGAAAATGGTACCAAAAGCGCCAGCGTTTTTGTTGCAATAAAGGAACCTAATCCTTACCTAAACTTTAATCTTGGTAATAATTTACAGTATTCTAATAAATTATGCTTAATTACTTTAAATTCTTGGTGAAGGTAAATAATTTTTCTCCTACCGGTAGGCTCTTTCTTGCCCGGAGTTGGGTAGCTGACGGTGCCACAGACCCCGTATTTTTAGAAGTATGTAAAGCCTTTGGTTCTGCCCGTGATTCCCTTACTGTGGACTGTGTGTGTACTGTCCCATTGCACTATAAAATTTCTTCCGGTAAGGTTGGACCAAAGAGTACCTAAGGTTTTATTTTTTGAAGTGAAACTTCTTTATCGACGTATGGGAGAAATTTTGTAGCAGTGTAAAAAAAAAGGAGTCACGTTTTTCGGTTACGCGTCATGTTGTTTTTTTTATCAAAGTTTAGTATAGTGACGTAAAGAATATAATGTAATATATTATAATAATAACAACAATATATTAGTTTTGAAGTTTGGTTTGAAATAAGAATAACAATATATTAATTTGAAAGTGATAAAATAAAAAGACTTATTCAAATTTAAGTGAATTTACAAGAAAAGTGAGAGTGATTATATATTTCGTTTTATAAATTCAACACGTATGAGCATGATTTTAATATTTATTTGAGGTTAACCTCACTTTTTGATTGTAAGTATCAGTGAATGTATATAAATCTGTTAAAATTAGCAAGTATTAATAAATATGACTGTAAATCTAGTGAAATTTATTAATTCTAAAAACAATAAAAAATATAAATTAAATAATAATTTAAAAATAAAACAAAACACGATTAGAAAATAAAAATATGTATACGTACATCTTTTTTAATTATTCGTTTTTAATGATTTATTTATTCATTTTTAATTTTATAATTCTTAAGGCTTAAGCCTTATCTACCCCATTTTCGTGAAGTTGCAAATAGTAGAAAAATGATATGTCGTAAAGAAGTTTCACTTCTTACCTGTGTACTCTGGTACACACACACATTTTTATAATTATTTTATTTGGGACAACAAACAACACTGTATTATACATTACAAAAATTTTAGGAGTAAAATGATAGAATTAACAAACACACTGCTCACGACGTTATCCACAGATTACAATGTTACAAATTTACAAGATTACAAGGTTGGACACTATTAACTAAATTTCATCAGCATGTGAAGAATGCAAACTATGTTTCATCTCATTAGAAAATATGTCTGACAGCCGATGTTCGGACACGAAAAGCATTCATGCAGTTTGAGATAGTATGGTTACTGGGTATCCCTTGTATACTTATATGCAGGCAATTATACTTTGTAGCATCAATTGTATTCTAATCTAAACAACTAGAGAATCTGGGTAAGTAACCCAGTACTTGTATTAGGTACCAATAATAATCACGGATTTCCCCGCTCTACGTTGACCTCTATAATGTTGCTACATAAATAAACAGATTATTTGTGTTAACCTTAGTCGTTTTCTTTGTACTAAATTGTAAGAAAATAGACTATATCATTGTTTCATTACGTAAAATATAAGATCATTATCAAAATTAAACCAAAGCACAATTTATTAAGTGTTTCTATAAGTATTATATTATTTATTTATTAAAAATATAATCTCGCTTTATTTTTCTACCAATTCATTTTTAGTAGATGTTATCAAAAATCAGCTGTCATCTCGTTATTAATATTTTGACATTTGACATTACGTACTTATGCCGAATTTCAAAAGTTGAGAAATTTGTAAATATTTCAACATTTGCTCACAATATAGCACTGAAATTCGCCAGATGATAGATTCAATATCATCAATAATGGTAAAATAATGTGATCATACCGCGCATAACCACAAAACACCATGGAAATTGGATCTTGTTAATTTTAATAAAAACTGCAATATGTCGAAGAAAAAAGGCAAAAAGAATGTAATACAAGGTAATAAATGTATTAAGCTCATTATTAATCTTTAGATATACATGACTGGTAGCTAATTATTTATATTTTTAAAGTTTTGGCGCTTACTAGTAATTCAAAGAATATAACTTTGATATTGATTGATTACAATGTGTGCAATCAATATTTTATTCTGCACATTTATCGGATGTATTTGTAAATTATAAAGGTTAAGGCATTTCCTACCTCCATTCCCTAACAATATCCCTAATGCAGCATCTTGAATTGTCTTAAAATCTTTGAATTGTATACTTCTTTGTTTGTTCTAAAAAACACAAGTTTTATGGTCTGGGATTAGGAATTGATTTTTTGTATTGAGTGCATCAGCGGTCACATACATGATAAGCCTCTTCTAAACTGTCAATTGTTAAAACCAATTGTGTCTGCTCGCCAGTGTGATGCTGGCTCAATAGGTTAATGGATAATTATGCAGTGGTTTGCACATTGACCTTGGTAACCCTTCTGTAATAAGTAATAATAATAGTTTATTCAATAAAATATAACCATCTTTACAAAACATATGGGTTACTTATTGTGTTAGATTTACAGTAAAACTATATTTAATCTAAAGGAAAATGTTTACAATTATTGGATACATAAAAACTTATTTATACTGTGTTTTTATGCATTAATTGCCTGAACTAGGCCAGATTTTTTTTTGTCCTTGTTTATCTTGCAATCGGTTATAAACCTTTAGCAGATGTTTTGTGCGGATATTGACTGCTGAGGTTCATTCTTCCAGCGAAGAATCTGCCTCTCAAAATCACTACTTGGCTTTACTCAGTCAAGTCCCATATGTGATGGCGTTTGAGCCTTTTTGTGGTTGTTGGTTCACTTAGGGCTATGGCTAATGTGTTGGTATGTGACTTTATTTGAGATTTGTAAGTTTGTAGGCGGTGTTCTACTTCCTCTTTTATGGTTCTCATTTGTAGGTGCTCATGCAATTCAGATGTCTTTATAAACCAAGGACCATTTGATATCATTCTGAGAGTTTTGTTTTGGAATCTCTGGAGAATTTCCAAATTTGAGTTCTTAGCAGAGCCCCAAAGCTCAACTGCATATGTCCAGACTGGTTTTAGTACTACTTTGTAGATAAGCACTTTATTTTCAAGTGAAAGATGTGATGTTCTTCCTAAGAGCCAGGTCAGTTTTCGAAGCAGGATGTTAAGCTCATCACATTTTTTCTCTATGTGGCATTTCCAGGTTTGTTTCCTATCAAGGTGGACGCCCAGGTACTTAGCTACTGTCCCGTGTGGAAGTGTGTCATCTCCGAGTTTAACAAGTGGGCAGTCATCTTTCCTGAGAGCAAATGTCACATGCATAGATTTGTTGGCGCTGGCCTTTATCTTCCATTCCTTCATCCATTCATTAACTTAGTCCAAGTGTTTTTGCAGCATTTGTGAGGCTATATTAGGGTTTTTGTTATTGCACAAAGCAGTCGTATCATCAGCGAAGGTGGCAGAGAGAACTTCTTCTGAGGTTGGTAAGTCTGCTGTGTATATAAGGTAGAGGGTTGGACCCAGTACGGAGCCTTGAGGTATGTTGTAGAATTTTGAGTATGAGTTATAAATTTTTACCTGGTAAATTCTATCTTCTAGGTATGACTTTAATAGTACAAACAGGTTATGCGGCAGTTGCTTTTTTATTTTAAATAACAAGCTCTGGCGCCAGACCTTATTGAACGCTTGCTGTACGTCCAGAAACACAGCCAAGCAGTATTCTTTTCGCTCCAGCCCTTCTCATATTACTAGGCCAGATAACTGTGTTTCAGGCTGGTCTGTGAATTCTATGGGACCGGCAAGGTCTAGTGTAGGAACAATATACAATTTTGCAATTGACCAAAAAATTGCTAGTTTGTCATATTCAATCTTTTAACATTTATACTAAGTGTAATAGTTGTAACCTTTGATATTAACTTAATAAATATCTACCTTGCTTAATTTTATCATATATCTTTGATACATCATTAATTTTCAGATTTCACTATAAATGACTGCGCCAATGCTATCAAACCGGTGAAAACTATTAGAAAATTAGCACCAGAACCTACAACTGAAGCATCTTGGGACGAAATTCAAGATGATGTTGACATTATCGAGGCAACCGCAGCTGACGGCACAAAGAAATTTGTCTACAAGCAAAAGAAACCACAAGACATTCCTATTGATAAAAGACCAGGCTTGGAATACCCAGAAATAATTTGGTATTTAATATCAAAATATATCAGACCGGAGGATATTGGTACCTTTGCACGAATCAACAAAGCTACGTACTGTGTGACAAAAAATAAGGCCTTCTGGTTGCTGATATACAAAAGACACTGTGAAAGGCATCCTAGATTACCAGAAAAGCTACGTAGTGACAGCTTCAAAGCTTATGGGCTACGGCAGACGGTTATCAGAGCCCTGTTCCATACATATGACATATTCATTAAACGGATAGCGAGGCAGGCCTCTCAAGACAGCAGACCACATCTTCTGGTCAACCGTAAATGTGTCAATGTGTGGTTCTGCAAAGGCCTAACATACTGGTCTGTTTATTTTAAGTTAAAAAAACCGCAGTTAGAGAAGCAGGAGAGTGGGATGGACTTTATTGAGGAGTTAGGAAGGATTGATGCTAATCCAGAGGAGGATACGCAGGTTTTGCAGGTGTGATGCAGTTCTGTAGTTATTTTTTTGAAGTTATTGTCTGTAACTGCGTGGACGGCGTAGTGGTTTACGTGGTCGCCTCGTTACTAGGTTATTAGGGTTATTAATTAACTTACTTGGAAAAATTTGCGAAAAAGCCGGTAAATTTAAATGGTATTTTTATATGAAAAATATGATTGACGTTTTGATATTCAATTTAATTACGTAAAATGTATTTTTGTATAGATTGACAGGACAACCACTGTCCTGTCAGCTAGTAAATAATAAAAATCATTTACTGCCCAGAAAATATTTGTGTGTATACAGTAGACAAAAACACTAGGCTAGGCCTGACTCGTGGAAGGTTTTAACAAGAGAAATAACAAAATTTAAAATTGGTACACAGTTCTAAGTATAATGAAAACACAGTAAAGACAGTTACAGTAATAAAAGTAAAATTGTTCTAAGGATTATTTACAGATTGTGCCCTACTGGGCAGCTCAGCTGAAAATCGGCGCCGCGGTCATCCGCCTTTTAGGCACACTGTCTTGTGTAACTCTTTGAACGCCACGTCAAAAAAACAAAAGCGTGCTCTTGGCGCCAAGCTACGACGTCATCCTTTCATACCTATTGTTCAGGCGTAAACACCTGTTCTAAATAAATAGCAAAACGTTGTGAGACACTTAACTATTAAAAATTGCATAGGCGTTTTGGCACGTATTAGTAACATTAAATGTCATCGCTTACTTGCCTTACAACCATTGTACGTGTAACGTCTAATTTGTACATTATAACTGATTTCGCTAATTTTAGGAGTTTTACTTTGATTGGCACCATTACATCCTCTAAAGTTGTAACATGGTGGCCCATGAGGGGAACTAGTAAAAATCGCGACTATTTAATGTAAAATCTACGAAATAACGAATTGGATTGAGGTATCGCGACGACGCGTGCGCGGCAGCAACCGACCTCAAGATTTGAAGCCTGCAGTGGAAGATCGAAAGTCCACAGGGTCCAGCGAGTGGGGAATTGCTGTCTGGACAATTCAAGAGGCCAGCCTCCGAGCCAGTGGTGCAGCTAAAGTATCACCTCGTGTGGAGCGTCAACGTGTCGTGATAAAGTTGAGTGTCCATCCTTTGTCTATCCTTCCTATTACCTATCTATTTGAATATTGACTATTGCATTCCATTTGTGTGAATCAAGGTATATTCGAGTAAATTAAGTATTAAAAATTTTCTAAATATTCTGTTAATTGCGAAATCATACCTAAATATTTTTTTTTCGTGTACCCTCAATGAAAATAAAATCTTATAGACGTTGCATCAGATCGATTAAAACGATTCTAATAATCCCTAATTTATATTCCACTGTTTTCAAATAACATCTATCCCTTTAATTCAGGAAAAAATATAAAATTTCATAAATTCATTTCATTTATGGTAACTTTGTCGTTCCGTTAATAATAAAAATAGGAACATCATAACAGCATTAATTTTTACTCAAATTAAAGCGAGATTTGCCGACTATTTCAGATCTAATCACGAACGCGAGAATACAGATCGCGTGGGTCGCTTGCGGGGTCAAAGTCCTCCCACTAGCAGCGTTAGCGGTTGAGCGTGCTCGCCCAGCTTCTCTGCCTCTCAGGTGACACCGAAGCGAGGAACGTGAGCCCATTCCATTTATTACTTACTTAGTCAATCTTATTTTTCTTTATTTGCAATGGCTGAAAATAAGCGTTTTAAAGAACTTTTTACGAAGAGGGCGTCCGCCAAAGGACAAATTACTAAATTTAAAAATTACCTCAGTAGTATTTCAAGTGAAAACGATTTAAATGAAATTCAATTGACAGAGTTGAACATAAAGCTTGCTAAGTTTGAAGCCTTATCAGTCAGGGTTGACGATTTGCAGAGTGAAATAGAGGTTCTGGATCCTGGTAACATTGATGCTGAAATTGACGAACGTGATAATATTGAAAGGGATATAGTAATTAATATAGCTACTGCTAAAAATTTAATATCCAAGTTTTCTAGAAAGGCTGAACTCGAATTAAGACGTCATTCCGTTCATAATACTACATGCTGTTCTGAAGATCATCCTAGTTTAGGTTTGAAGCTTCCTCAAATCCAAATTCAACGATTTAATGGTGATCATTTCCGCTGGCTTGAATTCAAAGATACATTTGAAAGTTTAATACACAATAATGATCGTATTCCAGATATTAATAAATATTATTATTTAAATTCATATTTGCAAGGCGATGCAGCCCGAGTCCTTTCGAATCTCGAGATCTCATCTAAGAATTACAGTGAAGCATGGAAGTTGCTTTGCAATCGATACGATAATAATGATATATTAATTAATCACCATCTCAACTCTTTATTGAATATAAAGCAGCTTCCACGCGAGTCAGAACGTTCTTTGAGGTACTTAGTCGATCATATCACTAAGAATTTACGTGCGTTGGTTAGTTTAGGTCAGCCAACGGATAATTGGGATGTCTTGATTATATTCACTTTATCAGCTAAGTTGGATGGTCATACTCTATTAAAATGGGAAGAGCATCGTACCAGTAATTTAAGCGGAAGACCAAAATTAGAGCATTTCTTTAAATTCATTATAGATCGTGCTAATGTGCTCGAGTCAGCAAACCGAAATAATAATCATGTTGATAATATTATGAGTTCTAGGACGCCGACGTCTCAGCGTTCTACTCCCAACAACAACCAAACACATAAACACAGTCAAAATAAGACGCCAAGTAATAGCGTTAAGTCTTTTGCAAGCACTAGTAGTAATGTTAAGCATAAGGAACCAAAGGGTTTCACATGCATTGTTTGTGACGGCTGCCATCGTATCTACGATTGCCCAACCTTCAAGGCTAAGGGCATTGATGAGCGAATGTCAGACGTGACAAGGTATAAACTGTGCATTAACTGTCTGAGACAAGGTCATGCTGTTAATAACTGTCGCTTTAGGTCATGTCAAGAACCTGAATGCAATGAAAGGCATAATAGCTTGCTACACCGTCCGCCAACGTTGACAACTCAAGTTGCACACGTTGAGGAATCAGGTGAGATCGTAGCTAGTTATTGCAATAAAAACACAAGTTATCTTTTATTATCTACTGCCATGGTCGAGGTATCTAACCCATTTGGCCAGCAAAAGGTCAAAATTCGTGCGTTGTTAGACTGTGGTAGTCAGTCTTCTTTTATAACCGAATCCCTAAAGATAAGGTTATCTTTAAAGTCCCATCATATTGACTCGCTAAAGGTCATTGGTATAGGCAACGCACAAGCAAATAATGTCACTGAAAGCTGCAACATTATATTGCAATCATTAAATAATAAATTTAATATAAATTGTTCATGCTTCGTTTTAAAGGAACTGACGGGTCGTTTACCGAGAATTCCCGTCGATATTAGTGCCCTAAAATTACCAGAAAATATCCAATTGGCTGATCCTATGTTCAATCAGCCTGCCGGCATAGATGTTTTGATAGGCGCCGACATATTTTGGGACATTTTAGGGAACGAACAGATTTCTTTGGGAACCAATAATCCTAAGTTACGTAGCTCGCAATTTGGTTGGTTAGTATCCGGTCCCATTAACTCAATAACACCGCATCAAAGCGTACACTGTAACCATAGCGTAGTTTCTAAAAACAACGATGGCAATCAGGTTATTGAAAAAATGCTAGGTAGATTTTGGGAATTAGAAGAAGTACCCAAAAAATCTATTATGAGTGAAAGTGAAATTTATTGTGAAAAACATTTCATTACTCATACCACAAGAACTAATTCAGGTAGATTTTGCGTAAAACTACCCCTTAAGGATACAGCTGATTGTTTAGGTGATACCTACAAGTTAGCTAAGCGGCGATTCCTAAATATAGAAAAGAGATTTAAACGTAATAATATGTTAAAAATAGAATATAACAAATTTATTAAGGAATACGCCGACCTAGGTCATTTATCTTTGTTAAATAATGAAATATTAATTCCTAATTATTATTTATGCCATCACGCAGTTTTAAAGCAGGAGAGTGAATCAACGAAACTTCGTGTAGTGTTTGATGGGTCTGCTCCATCTTCCTCTGGTTGTTCCCTTAATGATGTATTAATGGTAGGCCCCACAGTACAAGATACTCTTTTTTCTATTTTGTTACGCTCCAGGCAATACAAATATCTACTTACGGGCGATATAGAAAAATTCTATCGAAATGTGCTCGTACACAAAGATGATAGGAATTTGCAGCTCATTCTGTGGAGAGAGGAGAAGTCTAAACCGATTCAGACACTACAACTTAATACCTTAACTTACGGTACAGCGAGTGCAAGTTACCTTAGCACACGTTGCCTGTGGCAGGTAGGTCAAGAACAGAATGATGAACTAATTCGCACCATCATTCAGAAGGATTTTTATGTCGATGATTTAATTACTGGATCAAATAATCCACAGCAATTAAAATATATACAAAACGCCCTATCTGAGGCATTAAGGTCAGGATGTTTTAAGTTAAGAAAATACAAAACAAATCATCCGTCCATATTTGATAATGTTGCTATCAATGAACAGGATAATCTCATTTTTAGTGAGTCTTCAAGCACCCTAGGCTTGGGCTGGGCCCCTGCCACCGATACCTTGAGCTTTCCTATAAAGGGATTTTCCCACAACACTAATCATAACATTATATCTAAGCGATTTATTATGTCAAACGCGTTTAAAATATTTGACCCATTAGGTATATTAGGTCCCATTGTAATAAGGCCAAAAATAATGTTACAAAAGCTTTGGCAACTTAAACTTGACTGGGACGAGCCTGTCCCTCAAGAGATAAAGGAAGAATGGATCGATTTCTCTGAAGGCATAAAATACTTGCACGAACTACGCATACCGAGGTTAGTTCTAGGTGACTCACCAAAGGTCATCGAATTACACTCGTTTAGTGATGCATCCAGTTATGCGTATGGCGCATGCATTTATATGAGAACGATCAGCGCTAACGATGACGTCACGGTTAGACTATTGTGCGCAAAGTCTAAAGTAGCTCCACTAAAAAGCACTACCATACCACGTTTGGAACTGTGCGCCGCCTTACTCGCGGCTCAACTCGTAAAATCAGTGTTAGATTCATTAAGGTACAAGCCAGACAAACTAATACACTGGTGTGATTCAAACGTAGTGCTGTGCTGGATACGTAGTAACGTCAGTAAATTAAAAATATTTGTAGCTAATCGTATCACGGAAATCAAAGAATTAACTTCATCTTCGGCGTGGCGATATGTACCTACAGATGTAAACCCTGCCGATTTATTATCTAGGGGAGTGCATGCTAAACGACTAACGTCGATATCACTCTGGTGGGCAGGGCCTGATTTTTTAATTTATAACGAAACCAAATGGCCTAAATCCAACCTAAAGGAAGTAGATACATTGCCCGAATTAAAGGCGCATCCGATAGTCATAAAGTCACCCATTATCGATTTTGAAAAATATTCATCGTTATCTAAGTTAGAACGGTCATTTGCTTACGTTCTTAGATTCATATTTAATTTAAAAAATAAACATAACAAACGAGTTGGTACATTGTCCGCTAACGAGTTGCGTGAGTCATTCCGCTCGCTTTGTCTTATCTCCCAAGGTCAATCGTTTTCTATTGAATACGACATGCTGGTAAATGGTAAACAATTAAATAAAAATAGTAAGTTATTAGCATTATCGCCTTTCTTAGATGAATACAAGTTAATTCGTGTCGGTGGACGAATCGATGCGTCCAGTTATTCATTTGAAAAGAAACATCCAATATTACTTCATGCAGCGCATACTTTAACAAAACTTTATTTTATTAGACAACATATTAACACCATGCATGCCGGTCCTCAAATGTTATTGGCTACTGTCAGAGAAACTATATGGCCAATTAACGGTAGGATACTAGCGAGGCGCACAGTAAATAACTGCGTACGCTGCAGGCGTTTAAAAGGTACAACTTTACAACCTAAAATGGGTAATTTACCGTCTCAACGAATAACGCCAGACTATCCATTTCTTTCCGTTGGCCTTGACTTTGCTGGCCCATTTTACATAGTAAACCGTAAAGGACGCGGCTGTCGCATTGTAAAATGTTACTTATGTCTTTTTGTTTGCCTTCGTTACAAATGCATACACCTTGAAGGCGTCAGTGACTTAACCAAGGATGCATTTATAATGTCATTAAAACGATTTATATCTCGTCGTGGCAAGCCAACTGAAATATTCAGTGACAATGGTACTAACTTTGTAGCTGCCGCAAAAGAAATAAGCTCGTTCATCAAACAGATCCATGAACCTTTAGTTGACTTTGCAAGTCAGCAATCTATCAATTTTAAATTCATTCCGGCTTACACTCCTCATTTTGGTGGCATATGGGAGGCCGGGGTTAAGTCGGCAAAACATTTATTACGACGAGTTTTAGGCGAATGTCACTTGACGTTCGAGGAACTTTCTACTTTATTCGCACAAGTGGAGGCAATCCTCAATAGCCGTCCCTTGTGCCCTCTCTCATCCAGTCCTAACGACCTCCTTTCCCTCTCCCCAGGACATTTCATCATTGGCCGACCGCTGATCGCTCTGCCAACACCAAACCTGGAAGACGTGAAGGAAGGCCAATTGCGACGCTATGAGCGCCTTGAGAAACTGAGACAACACTTCTGGAAAAGGTGGCAGAAGGAATACCTTTCTGAGTTACAACAAAGGACAAAATGGCGGACAAACACGGCAAATCTGGACGTGGGAGATATGGTGCTGCTAGCTGATGACAACGCGCCCCCTCTCGCTTGGAAACTGGGCCGCGTACTTCGCCTCATATCCGGACCTGACGGGATATCCAGAGTAGCAGACATCCTCACCACCAAGGGCTGCGTGCGACGCGCCTTTGTGCGACTCTGCAAACTTCCCTCAGCTGAAGACTTAAACGGTTGAAAGCTACCTTTCAACGGCTGGGAATATGTTCAGGCGTAAACACCTGTTCTAAATAAATAGCAAAACGTTGTGAGACACTTAACTATTAAAAATTGCATAGGCGTTTTGGCACGTATTAGTAACATTAAATGTCATCGCTTACTTGCCTTACAACCATTGTACGTGTAACGTCTAATTTGTACATTATAACTGATTTCGCTAATTTTAGGAGTTTTACTTTGATTGGCACCATTACATCCTCTAAAGTTGTAACACCTATATTATGCAGTTTGCATAATATAATTTGGGATGAGTTTAGCTACATAATTAACAACACAAATAAGAAAAACAATACCTTTTTATAAGATTAATTAGCGTTTAAAAGTCTGTCATGTAGTCGTGACCGTGGCGTGCTGGACAGTTTGCTGTGCGAGTGTGCGCGTGTGCGTGTGCGTGTGCGTGTGCGTGTACGTGTACATGTACATGTGCGCGTGCGTGTGTGTGTGTGTGCGTAATAAAGATGTCATTCAGTCATTCATACTGCCCTCTCGTGTGTGGATTTAAGACTATTAAAAGAAATTTTCCTTTACTAATACTGTAGGAACTTCTGATTCCAGGTAACCTGCAAGAGTTTCCAGGAGGTGCCGCCCCTGATGGGTATGACACTGTCATCAGTTACCATGACCCTGGCTCAGGGGTTTCGTCACCACAGGCTGACGCTTGGGTTTAACAGTTCACCATATATTACTAAGGGTGAGTCTGCAACTTTTTTCTCTTGTAAGTTTCTATACTCGTTTTGTTTAGGTATTTAACTATAGGTAAACAATCTTGATGTGTCTTTTTTAACATTTTGTCAAAAAACTCGGTTTAAAAATATAATGATCAATGTAAATACCGACAATAACGATTACTAAATCAATTGAACCGTTAGTTTAAGCAGTAGTTTATTTGTTTATTTTTTAGTTTACTTCCTAGAAGGGCAAGCAGTCCGTCGCCCCTGGTACCAGGCAGTTATTTAAGTATGGAGTGGAACTTTCCTAAAGCAGACTTACATAGCTTGTATACAGATATTGCTAATATTGATTGGACGGAACTACTTGATCAACAAAATTTAAATGTAAGCTTAGCCGTAGATATACTATATAATAAACTAAACAGCGTTATCAGTACACACGTGCCTTTAAAAACCATAGTTCACAACAATAAATACATGTATCCAAAATGGTATACCAAAGATTTGATTACTGTCATTATATAATTACCAACGGCACAGCAAAGGAACTTGTTTTCAATATTGAGACTAAGCTGAAAAGTTTCACCCTAAGCGACTATTGCATCATTCTTATTGGGGAAGAGGACATAAAAAAGGAAAGGGATTATAAAAAGACCATAACCATTATAAAAGAATCTTTAAAAAGAGTAACAAATACCAATAAAATTATTTGTATACCGACTTACATCACAGGTGCACCAATTTACAATTATAAAGTCGAAATGTTTAATAATCTTCTATGTATGGACCTACAAAACAATGACTATGCTTATCTTTTTGACAGTAACCTAGATTTAACCCATGAAATGTTTTCTTATTCAACCGGAAAAATTAATAAACATGGTATACGAAATATATATAGCCGCATTATGGAAAACATATTAATTGACATATACAAATTTGAACAAATTAACATAAAGACTCTGACTCACCGACGAAACCTTTATTAAAAGAGGCAGATCAATCATACCTCCAATGTAACAAGTTTTTTCTCTTGCAAACAAATTAATGTGCTACACCAAAATATAAATGGACTCATGTCTAAATCCGATCTGTTAACGCTTAGTCTTGAATCTATGAGCAATGAACGGGGGGACATTAGTGTACTGTGCATAACGGAACATAATTTTATAGACACAGATATAAAACTCCTAAGGGTTCCAAATTATAAACTTGCATCCATATTTACTAGGAAAAGCCGCCATGGCGGATCCTGCATTTTAGTGCATAATTCGATATGCTTTAATAATATTAATAATATCGGTAAATTCTCAATTGAAAATATAATAGAATGTTCTGGAATAGAATTAGTTGACAGTCAAATATATATTGTTTGTATATACAGACCTCCCAAACAATCAATGGAAACATTAAATAAATATCTACCACTAGGGGATCGAAACTGTGTCTCCTAAACACAGGCTATCCTGTAGCCTATCTAGGAGAACAGTACTCCTCCCACGAAATTGTAGATCAAAATGATTCGATCGATGTAACATACTATTGTAAAAACCCTACAATATTTTTTTTTTGTGTAAATAAAGTTATTATTATTATTATTATTATTAATTCTTTGTTATGTTTGACCAGTTACTTAAAAGTTTATCCTATAATAAAAAGAAAATAATTCTATGTGGTGATTTTAATATTAATATTTTAAATAAAACCTACGAAACTTGCGAGTTTATACATATGATGCAAAGTTACAATCTTAAATTGGGTATAAAAAATCCTACACGTTTATCAAGTGGAACTTGTATAGATAATTTTGCATATAACATGAGAGGATGTAAAGCTGAAATAATGGAATTAGCGCTATCTGATCACACTGCTCAAATATTAACATGTCCCGTAAAACGCACTTGTACATTAACACACTGGTACACAAAAAAACGTGACTACAGTGATGACAATATAAAGAAATTCTCAAGCTATTTAAACTCACTTAGTTTCTCAGATGTTTTTAATAACTACGATCCGAATATAGCATTCAACAATTTTTATGAAATGTTTTGTTTATTATATAACCTATGTTTTCCAAATATAACTATCAGAATATCTACAAAAATGAGACCAAAATGGGTTACTAAAGGAATCGCAGTATGCTGCAAACGGAAAAGGAAACTATTGTGGGATTATAGGAAAAAGCGAAGTGTCGAAAATAAGACACGCTTTACCGCTTTATCATGTCGACTTAATAAAATAATTAAACTGACGCAGAAGTCTCAAAACACGAACTATGTAAACAATGCCAGAAACAAAAGTAAAGCGACATGGAATGTTATCAATAACAATAATACAGTACTACCGAAAGATGATATTGAACAAATAAATGTAAATGGGCATATAATTAGCGAACCGCAACAAATAGCAAGTTAGTTTAATAATTTTTTCATTGATGCAATTACCGAACTCGCTCCAAAACATTACCCGATAAATATAACGAATTATCATAAATCCGTATTTATGCAACCACCAACTCCTTATAAAGTAAACAAAATGATACTTAATTTGAATAACACTCATAGTTCTGGCTATGATGATATACTTACCAAAATACTAAAACATGTCTCTGATAAAATATCATACATATTAAGCTATATAATAAATATATGTATTGAGTATGGAGTTTTCCCTGACAAACTTAAGATTACATTAATAAAACCATTATTTAAAAAAAAAGACAGAAAAGACATGAGTTGCTACCGTCCCATTGCACTAGTACCCGTACTTTCTAAAATATTTGAAAAGGTCATCTATGATTGTGTCTACAATTTCTTTGAAATTAATAAGTTATTTTGCGAAGAACAAGTCGGATTCAGAAAAAATAAGTGCATAAATATGGCTATTTATGACTTTCTTTATACAATTTTTTATAACATGAACAAAGGTTGTCAGTCGTGTGCACTGTTCATGGACCTTACAAAAGCTTTCGACCAGGTAGATCATAAAATATTAATAAATAAATTGTACGCATACGGCATTAGGGGAAATGTCCTGGATCTTATAAAATCATACATTAGTGACAGAATACAACTAACGCAAATTACTAGGCTATGTCCAAAAACTAAAAAAGTCATGAATTATTTATCAGAAGGTAAAAAGACAATCTTCTCTGTTCCACAAGGAAGTGTGTTGGGCCCATTATTGTTTATTATATATATTAATGATTTACCAAAATTGACAAAAAATAAAACTATTTTATTCGCAGACGATAGTACAATTATATTTACAGGCAAAAATGACACAGCATTATTAAAACAGGACATTGACAATACTTTGCATTGTATAATTAATTGGTTGACACTAAATAACTTGAAAATTAATCTAGATAAAACAAATTTTATGACATTTAGAAATAGAATAAATAAATTAGACAAAATTGACATTAATTATTTGGGACATAAAATTGAAGAAGTAGACGAAACTAAGTTTTTAGGACTTAATATTGACTTTTGTTTAAATTGGACATCACATGTGGAACTTTTGTGTGCGAAAATAAATAAATTTGCATATGCCTTGTATGCGTTATCAAAAACTGTAGATATATCAACTGTGTTAATAGCATATCATGGTCATGTAGCACCTACTCTAACATATGGAGTTATATTTTGGGGAAACTCCACAAATTGGGAGGCGCCATTTAAGGCACAAAAGAAATGCATAAGGTCCATTTGTAAATTAAAAATGATTGATAGCTGCAAACCTTATTTTTTACAATTAAAGCTACTAACGCTACCTTGTATATATATTCTCGAAATTGTCTTGTTTGTAAGGAAAAATATAAATAAATTCACACATTTAAACAGTCGAAGACACAATATGAAAATACACATCCCTGCTAACAACACTGCACAAATGAACAAAAGTATATTATGTATGGCCCCACGCATTTATAATCACTTACCAAAAGAATTGCTAAATATTACAAATTTTATTATATTTAAGCGTGGTGTAAAAAAATTACTGCTTGCCAAAGCTTACTATTCTGTCAAGGAATATCTAACAGATAAATGTGTATAAAAATGTGACTGTGACATTATTTAAATTATATGACATGTTGTTTTCACTATATAATACTATATATTTCTTATTTATTCTGACATCCTCTGTAATTATTTAATATTTACTCATATAAGTTATATAATAAGTGCTGACATCCATGTGTCTAAGAATGTTTTGTATTTAAATTCATTATAATGTCAAAAATGAAATTTGCATGCTTAAAAGCTGAGTATGGTGATACCATGTATTAATTTAAGATCCGCTTAACCCATATGTCGCAAATAAATGATTTGAATTTGAATTTGAATTTGAAAAGAAATAATATATTATATAAAATTAAAATATTTTAATTTAAAAAAGTTTAAATGCTATGGATTAGAGTTTAACAAAGAACTTTTTAAATACTACAGAACTAAAGTGAAGGACCTCATAGATACAGCATTCAAAAAATATATTTTAAAGGTTGAAAACAATATATGTATAGAACCCTCTAGTTTTTGGCAATATGTAAAAGAAAAACGTATAAATAGGCAACATGTAAAAACATATACCTATAATAGTCAAGCTGTAGAAGGTCAAAAAGCCGCAGATTCGTTCGCTAAATATTTTAGTTCAGTGTTCCATGATGCCTCGCCGTTGCTAGATGTGAGGGTAGCTGAGGAAGAGGCTAACCGTTTAGGCTGCCTGCCTGTAACTACAGTGTCTATTGATCAAGTTACACTTACTGAGCTTAGGTATGCAGTACGACGACTTAAAGCATCAACAGCTTGTGGTCCTGACAATATACCTGCCTTTCTAATAAAAGATTGCTTGTCAGCCTTAGAAGTGCCGCTACCTCACGTCTATAATCTTTCACTAAGACAATGTTTATATCCTAGTAAGTGGAAAGTGTCCAGGGTCACGCCAATACCTAAATGTGGGTCGTCCACAGACATAACAAACTATAGACCTATTGCTGTATTGTGTGTATTTGGAAAAATATTTGAATCAATTCTTAATTATACAATTCACAAACAAATCAAAGGACAATTAAGTGATTGCCAGCATGGATTTCGTCCTGGGCGCTCCACGTTGACCAATCATATAGAATTTGTTGATTATATTAGTACTAGGGTTAAGTCTGGCTGTCAAGTAGATGTCGCATACTTTGATTTTCAGAAGGCCTTCGATCTAGTGGACAATGATGTGCTATTAAACAAAATTTCGGTACTGGGATTCTCAACTTCACTCTTAAAATTTATGGCCCATTACCTAAAAGATCGAAAACAGTTCGTTAAGGCAGCAGGATATAAGTCTAAAGAGTTTTATACCCGATCAGGGGTAAGTCAAGGTAGTACCCTAGGTCCTTTGCAATTCTTAATAATGATTAATGATTTACCTGTTATTTCTTAAGCAAAATGCCTTATGTTTGCAGATGATCTAAAACTGTACCTTTCTGTAAGCGACGCCAATGACTGTGTAGTCTTACAACATGACATTGACGCTGTAATTGAGTGGAGTATTAGAAATAAGCTACCATTAAATAATTCTAAATGTAAAACAATCACCTTTTCTCGATCCCGTAATCCAATTATGAATATGTATAATCTTGATGACGCACCTATTGAACGTGTATGCTCAATTAAGGATTTGGGTGTTATAATGGACAGCAAATTAGATTTTCATGGCCACATAATCCAAACTTGCAAAGACGCTAATAAATGTCTTGGTTTCATTATTAGAATATCGTCACAATTTAAGAACTCTCAAGCTGTACAACAGTTATACAATGCATATGTCCGTAGTAAATTAGAATATAATGCAATACTTTGGAGTCTAAAGAGTCATTGTATAATATTATGCTAGAAAAAATTCAACGTAAATACTGTAGATATCTATACAAACGTCAATATGGTTACTACCCTTTTCTGTATCCCTCCATGTTTGTATCTGGAATGGTAGGTTATGATACACTTCAACTTAGGCGGGAATCCACACATATACTAAATTATTGTCTAATATTAGCGGATAAAGTAGATAGCCCTGTTGTACGAGAATCGATACATTTCTACGTTCCCGACCAATATATGCGTGGTGTGGGAAGACGACAGCATGGACTCCTGAGCTATCCACCTATGTGGCGCTCTCCACAAGCTGAGAACAGCCCCACGGCTAGAGCGATTCGACTTATTAACGAGTTCCTTCAATATAGTCCAGATGCAGACATATTTTTTGACACCCGGAATGTAATATTAAAACATATTTATATTTACCTATGTAAAATGTAATGTCATAGTTCCTAAATAGAGGTGGTTTTTGTTTTTTTTTTATCTTATTTCCTTTTAGTTAGTCTAAGAGCCTGTTAACATTGTAGTACTATATAATTTATTTTAGTATAGTTAGCATAGATATAAGTGATTTGGTGTACCTATACTGTAAGCTTATATTTTTATGAATAAATATGAATATGAATATAGTTAGTTAATTTGACATGTGTTTGTGTAAAAAGTCACATCAAGATTGTTTACTTTTATTTTAACGCCTGTTTAACACTTTGTTGTTCTCTCTCGTCGCAATAATGCTGGAGTCCCTTTATATATATAATTCTACTGTACGTGAGTATGTCGCTGAACTCCTCCTAAACGGCTGGACCGATTTTAATGAAACTTTTTGTGTGTGTGAACACACACACAAAAAGTTTCGAGAATGGTTAAGATATGCTTTTTTTCTTTTTTTTTCTTTTGTACGGGGCAACGTCTGACGGGACAGCTAGTTATTTTATAGATTTAGACTTGTTTACTCCATCAGCTGGTAAATTTAAAAGAGCTTGAATGGCAAATAAAATTCAGGAATAATTTTAGTATTTTGTTGACATATTTACCTAATTTTGTTTATCATAATCTACCGTACTTATTTAAGTTTACTCTAAATATTGTAAAAGGTTCGTTAGTCTGTTACTGTGCCATGGTAGAGAATACGACTGCTTTACGGCTTAGGTTTGAGCCCCGAGTCGTGGCAACGAAAATATCTTGCGTTTTTCTGCCAATAACTTTTTAAAAGCAGCCAGACTCAGGTATTTGGCTGTGTTACACACCCCGTGCGGTCGTGTCGTTTTGCCATCTCATCAGGTTATGAAGGTTTGGAAAGAGTTTACTTGGGCACTGTTAAACCTCCTGCGCTGATGGCCAGCCCCGTAAAGAATCGGTCTGAAGGTCATCATTATCATATTTTATGAACACTCATCATCATCATCATCATCATGTCAGCCAAAAGACGTCCACTGCTGGACATAGGCCTCCCCCAAGGTTTTCCATACAGACCGGTCTTGGGCCACCCGCATCCAACCGCTTCCCGCGACCTTTATCAGGTCGTCGGTCCACCTTGTGGGAGGCCACAAGGTGGACACTAGTAATCCGAAAATTCTGTTGTAAAGATTTGATGGTAATTTCAGGGGTAATACCGGAATGCTCGGTAATTCTGGATGCAGTAGTAGCAGCGCTGGTCTGCGACTGGTGGCATCCCTCATACCCTCACGGAGGAGTACTGGTACCCCGCCAGGACCCTCCCCTGCTTAAGAGGAACTTCTTCGACGAGGACTGCTCTTGACTGAAGCGTTCGCGACAATTGAACTGATTGTCGTGAATATATTACTAAAATAAGAAGAAAGGAATCTGCCACGCATCCTCGGATTGCCCACGCCTACTGTTGCAATAGAAAAAACCGAACTCTTCTGGTAAGAGACAGCCATGACGTAGGACCCGGGCGTACTCCAGCTTGCAGCATTACGCTTTGAGCACAAAATATGCGTCGAAACGTGTTTTTGTTGGGGTAGGCCATCGATCAAATATACCATAGATGCACATTCTCATATAAAAATCGCGTCAATATGTGGCACTAACCAGTACTACTTACTTATAAGTGTCTGCATTTATTATGCAATCCAGGAAATAAACCGGAATAACCATTGAACGCCCACTGAGAAACATTTTGTAATAGTTTAGTTAAAACGAGTCAATGTAAAGCGTCCTAAGTGTGTTACTCGCGATACGCAAGCTTATATGGTACGGTCTCCACCGTAGTAGTGGTGTCGATTCGCTCTCGCTTACGAGCAGCGCACGCAAGGGTGAGTGGGACAGGTGCGTAATACATCCATTTAAATTTAAACGAAAATATCTTCAAATATATTATTTAAAGCGCCATATCCAACAAAATATAATAAATATTTCATAACAAAACTTTACTTACCGAAAGTACGACATTCCATCCTTTTTTTACACTTTTAGAGTATAGTTTTTGCATTTTTTCACTATACACTTTGGCATCGTGAAACGTGTGACTGCTAGCGCGGTCGTAAAGTGGCTGCGAGCGAAATTGCGCATACGACTGATTTATGCACAGTTTTGTTGGGGCCGTTTTTCGAGCGACGATCGTATATCTATGGTATATTTGAATGAAGCCAGAGAAGTGTGTCAGGATCGTAGCAAATGGAAATCCGTAGTCTCTGCCTACCCCTCTGGGAAACAGGCGTGAATCTATGTATGTATGTATGTATGTATTTGATCGAGGGGGTGGGCAATCCGAGGGTATGAGGCGGGTTCCATTTTCCCCAATAATTGTATTTGGAACTTCTGTGATGTCAAGAAAGCACCGCTGACTTCAGCCGTTACCGCTTACAAAGACCATCACATATCACATACCATCAATTGGGCTTCTGGCTGGTCTACCATCACCAACAGCCTCAATTAAAGGGGCAATTAGTTATGTCAGCTTAGCTTTCTGTGTGTCTGCCAAAGGCGTGAGTCTTAGGGGCCATCCATAAAATTACGTCATACGTTAAGAGTGAGGGAGGGGGTTGACGAAGTGTAACATTGTGTGACAAGGGTTGGTAGGGGTCCTAAATTTCGTATTTCGTGACGTCACATTTTGAAAATCTAATATGCAATTTAAGAGCAGAGAAAATAAAAAAATGTGGAGCTCTTACGACGTAATTAATAGATGGCCTCTTATGTAGGTATGTAACTATGATGCGATTTTTTTAGCAACACTCACTGGTTTCCTTAATTATAAGGATTCGTCAATTCTATCTCGTTATTTCATGTTGGACATTGTGTAAATAGTAGTCTTTTGTTAAATATAAATGTCGTTACAAAAAATTGTTGCTTTTTAAATCAAAGATGTGTGCGAGGGCGTCGTCAGAAAGGGACAAAATGGTAGGTAATACAAGGTTAAAAGGTGCTAAAATACAATTAAATAAATTATTAATAATTAAGTACAAGAGAGAAAAAGATCAGAAAATATTTCTATTCTTTTTGTGGACATGCCTTAAGTTATCACTATCATCACTAAATATTATAAAACGAAGTCCCCCGTCGCATCTGTATATCTGTTTGCGATAAAGGAGGCCCGGAGGGCCTATCACACCCTTCCCCTTTCCCGCTCCTTCTCCTTCCCACTTCCTTTCCTAAGGGTCGGCAATGTGCAAGTGATGCCTCTGGTGTTGCAGGCGTCCATAGGCTACGGTGACCACTTACCATCAGGTGAGCCGTATGCTTGTTTGCCACCTTAGTAGTATAAAAAAAAAACTCAAAAACTACTGGATGGGTTTTCATGCGGTTTTCACCAATAGACGGAGTGATTCATGAGGAAGGTTTAGGTGTGTAACTAGTTAACGTTTTGTACTACCCGTGGAAAGCCGGAGCGAGTCGCTAGTGTATGTACTTCTGTAGTTATTATAATTATATTGAGTGAACTATAATTATATGTTAACCAACTATCTTTTGGGCATAGTACTTTTTTTGAATGAAAGATACCCTTTATCCTTTTCTGTACCCCTGACAACGTGTATGCAAAATTTCATAATGATTGGTCGAGTAGTTAAATAGTAAAAGCGTAACAAATAAACTCACATTCGCATTTATAATATTAGTTAGGATATAGAGGATCACTTGCCTATCCTTTCCTTTCATCCTAACTTTAATTCCTTTTACCTACAATATTTATGCATACAAAAAAGGATTAAATATAATGATCATCAAAAATACTAATTGGTCAGCAAATATTGCACAGCATAACGAGCATCTATACGCCTCAAATCACTGCATTCCGTCTCGGAAGTGTTAGGTTATGTTAGGTTCCTTTTTTTAAATCCACCCAAAAATTGGAGCCCCGCGACGCGGGGCTCCGTCGACTTAGTTTGATCTCTTTAAAGTTTGCTGGCCATGAGTTGCTGATCAATTAGCTATTTCTGCTCACAGATTATATTTTTCTGCTCACAAAAATACCAATACTATGCTAACCATTTAAATAACACCCATACAAAAATACTTAGGGTACAGTTAACATCAGGCAGAATTTATAGTTGTTTGCCATATAAATAAGTTATATAAAAAAAGTTAACTCATTATTTAATCTGTCAGAATTTGGCGCCTTTTTATTCCGTAAGTAGTGACGTGAATACCTTAGCTTATCGTATTTTTGAGACGTTAAATGATATAATAATATCAGTCATGTTTACCTATATACTGTTCCACTGTTGGGCATAAGCCTTTTTCTGTATAAGAAGGGTAAGGTCATAGTCCACCATGTTGGCTCAGTGTGACAGTTTATGGAGAACTCTTAAACACACAAACTTTCTTCCTTTCTCTCTTTCTCACTCGTATCAGGGTAAAAATACTGTCAGAAGCCAGGGTAATTTGCCCTATTCTGGCGACGTCCATATAGATGTCATATAGAACAAAATAACTGTGAAATAGTGTTACGTATAGCTATTAGAGTACCGTAAAATGGTCCTGGTTTGCTCCAGAATTTGCTCCAAATTCATGAAATTATAAAAATATTTTTTTATTTTTTTAAAATTTGAATTTGAATATTTTTAAACTGTTAATTATAAAATATACTCAGCAGTATGTATATAAAGAAGAACATTTTATCTACCTACCACATTTTTATTGGTAAATCAACATTATGAAGTATTTTATTATATGTATAAAACAATGAATAAGGAGCAAAGTTACCCATTGACATGGGTATCTTTCGTCCTAGATACAATTGTCAATCAATCTCAACTGTGAAAGTATTTGGAGCAAATTTACGCTTTCCTAATTACATATTTCCTAATAACATATTAGGCGATAAAACATATTGGAGCATAATTACCCATAGGGGAGCAATATAGGACCATTAAACAGTAATAAATGTTATTTTAAGGCGTTAAAATTATATTATTTGGGCATCGTTTCACATATACAAACTAATTCTCTTTTCTCTATCAATTCCAGATCACTGGTCAAGAAAAATTAACATAGATAGGATAACAAACAAACAAACTCACTTTCGCATTTATAATATCAATTAGGATAAAAAAAATATTAACAATATTATTATTATTATTCCGTTTAGTTTTAAAGAAGGAAACAGGGAAAACAAGATGATTTCGTCAATTTAGGTATAATCAGTTTAAGCTATAGCTGTTGTCTCTTTCCCACATTGAGATTTCGTTCGGGCCTAGCGCGACAGCAATAGTCCTGGTAAAGACTTCTTTAAATATATTTAATCGAAGTAGACGTTACTTGGCGGAAGTCCATTGTAATAAAATTATTGGGCAGAGAGAGGAACCCGCCACGCACCTTGGATTGTCAACTCAAAATAGTGCAATAGAAAAAGGTAGACAATACCGAACTGCTCTGGTTGGGACAGCCACGACGTAGGACCCGGGCGTACGCTAACTTGCAGTATTCCGCTTCGAGCACTAAACATGCCAAAATATGTCGCCACATGTTTCGCCACACCGTGAGCATCTTCAGGACCGTTTGGCAATGAATGAGCTCTTTCTTTTTCGTTTGGCTCATTCCCCCTGTCCACTTTCATTCACATGTTCCTATTTAGAGAAGTTCGGTATTGCCAACCTTTTTCTATTGAAAATTGCAATAGTTGGGGTGGGCAATCTGAGGATGCGTGGCGGATTCCTCTGTTTCTAATTATTTTATTACTTCTTTAAATGTTTTGATGTCTCCATTTCCTCTTAACCCGTTCAAAGTCAGCAAAAGCCGTGAGCAATGGCGCTTTTGTTATGCACGTGTGTTCAGTCAATTAACTTACGCAAATAGAATGTTTTCTAAAGCCTTGTGTGTTCACTCGAGAGCTAAGATGGTTAGGGCTTGTTTATTGATTACTTAAGGGTAGTGATGCGACTCGATTACAATTTTACTTGAGTGACTCGAGTTACTACGGTAAAAATCGAATTCGAGTTAAAAAATATCGATTCGAATTCACTTGAACTCGCTTAAATCAAACAAACAGATTTAAACGAGCACGTAAAGTTGCGGAAAGTAGCGTAACAAATAAGAACGACCGTGTTTTGTGTTCTCTGTGTATAATTTCTAAAGTTTGATATGAGAACTACTTAAGTGACTCGGCAATCGGATATTCGAGTGAAACCGTAAATTGGCTCGAGTATTTCTGGTGGTAAAATTTGACTCTATCACTAGTCTGTGTGTGTATTTTTATACCTAATAATTGTGCATCGGTACCGTGTATTGTCAATTGTGTAATGTGTGATATCTTTAGTGATTTATATTAGATTCAATGTATATAATATGTATATATACTAATATTATAAAGCTAAAGAGTTTGTTTGTTTATTTGGTTCAACGGTTAGTAAATAAATTCTAACTAATCTATACTAATATTATAAAGCTGAAGAGTTTGTTTGTTTGGTTGATCGCACTAATCTCAGGAATTACTGGTTCGAATTGAAAAAATCTTTTTGTGTGGGATAGCCCATTTAACGAGGAAGGCTATAATCTATATAACATCACGCTACGACCAATAGGAACTGAGCATCAATGAAAAATGTTGCGAAAACGGAAAAAAGTCTTTTATGTGACGCAGACGAAGTTGCGCGGTTCAGCTGGTTAGTTTATAATATTTATAATTAAATATTTTTCTTAATTGTAATGTACAGTATGTAGTAGTTAAGTGTGGCTGTAAGTTCATATCGATGGTTGAATTAGCTCACGATACATAGGTACACGCTGTATACGCAAGAACGAATCGGCGCGGCGCATGAGTTAGCGAGAAGTCTGATATTGAAACAAATTTATATCTCATTCCATCTCCTTTTAATTGGGAATATTAAAAAAGTACGTTTAGGACAGTGTGATGTTTTATAAATAAATAAATTATACACCTAAACCTTCCTCATGAATCACAGTCTAATGGTGAAAACCGCATAAAAATCCGTTCAGTCGTTTATGATTTTATCGCGAACAGACATGCGGACGCGTCGCGAGTCTTTGTTTTATAACATGTAGTAATAGAGATTCTGGAGTCTAAACACGTCGTATACAAACAAAAAAACATATAAACATAAAATTTTCATATTTTTCATTTGTTGTGTCCTTTGTTAGAGATGAAGTGAGATAGAAATGATAGAAATAGTTTGGTTATTCGGTTGACTGAGTAATTTTATACGATCGCGTTGAGGATGATTTACTATTTCTGTCTAGGATATGCTGTTCGCTCAACTTTTATCATGATACTAATAAAATTCAGAGCATTACAAATATGTACGAAATATTGGCACATTTTTAATGAAACCAAGTTATACTGTATATATTTTTTTGAAGTTGTCTGTAGGTGTATAATATCAGTCCTGTATTAAACTGTCCCACTGCTGGGCACGGGCCTCTTCTTAATGTGAGAGATCAGACCATAATCCACTACGCTGGCCCAGTGCGGGTTGGCAGACTTCACATATCATCGAGAACATTGTGAAGAACTCACAGACATGCATGTTTTTTCTACACCGTTAAAGCGATAATGAATTATTTCAGAAATAACTTCGGAATGTCAGAGATTCGTGCCTTAGTAACGAACTAGAGACCTCTACGTGATAGTCCAACGGTGTCCAACTAGGCTATCGCTGCTTTTTGGCAGTTAGCTGTATGTCTTTTAACTGTTTCTAGTCAAAAGCAGTGTCATGTACCAATGGAAAAGACAGGACCTAATAGGTAGTCTTTTAAGATCCAAATATTATAATGACTATGCTTCGTCTAGTATTTAGTATAGACTAGCGTTTAACTGCTCGGATGACGTAGTGGTTTAAGCGGTCGCCTTACCACTACCACTGCGCCGAGTGTTGTGGGTTCGAATCCCACGCGGGGCAAAACAAAAAGATGGTTGTTTCGAGTCTGGGTGTTCTTTGTGTCCGTTGTTTGAATGTTTGTAGTCCCCCGCGACACAGGAATTACTTCTAGAGCGGGAGTTGTATATTTAAGAAAAAAATTGTATGTGCTTGTATACTAATTGTATATTAATGTATAAAGTTATGTGATATGATCATAAAATATATATTTTTAATTGTTATGTTTGTTTTTTATTACTTTCTTTAACCTTTTAGAAGTAATAGCAGAAAAAGTTCAAGATGTAAGATGCTAAATCGTAACGAATATTACAAAAGCAAATGTGAGTTTGTTTGTTACGCTTTCACGGCTTAATTACTTGACCCATCATCGTGAAATGTCGCATAGGTACACGTTATCGTTACGTAGTAGTAGAGGCGTGAAAGCGTAACAAACAAAGTTCCGAGTCTGGATGTTGAGGCTGTTGTCTGAATGTTTGCTAAGTCATTATACAGAAACAATACTAAGACAGGATGGCCTTTATGAAAGAATATTAATTCACTACGGCAATACTACTTTATTTGCGCAGCGGTAGTGAATGCGACTGCTGTGCATGAGGTCTCTGGTTCGAATCCTGGGTCGGGTCAACAAAAAGTTATTGGGTTTTTCTGTTAAGAAACCTCAATGCCAGCCCGGGGTTAGGAAGTTAGCGGTGTTAGACACGCCTGTGCCTCAGAAAGAACGTAAAAGCCGTTGGTCCTGCGGCTGATCTCTCTCCGGTCGTGTCGTTGACGTCCCACTGAATTATAAAAGATAAGGAACAAACATTGCACTTGTGTTTGTGGACATACTTGTGGACTATAGTATCACATGCGTTGGCCAGTCTCCGTTAAGATTGGCTGCCGCACAATGGGACGACATCCTACATTTGGTTGGACATTTTGAGGAATCATCGAATATCAATAGACTTGAAACGAATGTGCATCTAAGAATGAAGACCTTATAAGATATCTATTAAACTGCACTATGACTGTACCGCGTACTGTACAGTCAGCTTCTTATATAAAGTGACAGATAACATATCCAGGTATATAGGAACTCCTAAAGTGGTCAATTATATTAATACAACCAAAGTCTTCTAATTAAATCAGTCTTCATATTTTTGAATACTTTGGATGCTTAGAAACCATTGGCGTTGTGTTTGTTACTATGATTATGACACTTTGAATGAACTTATTTGACGATGTCCATGTTCCGATATATTTGTGCAAGATGGGTGATTTGCATAATTAGAAGACTTTGGTTGTATTAATATAATTGATCACTTTAGGAGTTAACTGGATATGTTATCTGTCACTTTATATAAGACGCTGACTGTACGTATATGTCAGAAGGTATTATAAATGACGCAACAGCATAAGCTGGCTAACGTCCTCTCGTTGCCATTGTGCTGCGCCCGAGGCGCTGCGTCAGGTGGATTCATGGTCGATGGTTTTTCGCGTGTTTGCACTGCCAAAACGTGAGAAAATAGTTGGCGTGCGTATCGGGGTCACCACTATAAGATATCTATTAAACTGCACTATGACCGTACCGCGTACTGTGTGTAGGTATGTGTATTTTATATGGAGTAAAATAAAAGTAACACTTGTGAACACGAAGATGGTTTATTTGCGACTGAATATAAAATGTTATAATGCTGCAGTCGCAGCCGTTCATTACATTGTAGCACACACGTACCTATATTTGCTGACAAAGCAAATCTTATGAAAAGTTCATAAGGGTGTGGAAAAAAGTTTAAAAGATTATATATATATCGACCTATCCGTAGAATAAAGTTACTTCTGCATAAAGGTATTTATACTCCGGGTACCTTATTTTTTGGAGAAATAAATCACATGTGCCTTTATTCGACTGCTATCTTCGAAACCACATAACATAAAAAAAAAACATTTTACTAGTAACATATATAGGTCAGTTTAGATTTAGAACTACATAAAACCCAATTCGGTGACATAATCATATGTAACCTTATTCTACGGATAGGTCGATATATCTATTCGTTGTGCTGTAGTAGGTATACAACTTTAAAGATAATGGTTGCTCTTTTCTGAAAATTACACGTCGACTTTGATATGCAATTTTTATTTATTCATATGGTTGGAAGACAATATTCTTACAGAAAGTAGTGCAGTAGGGTATACAACTATTTTCTTTTATATAAATATGATACTTTGCCCTAAAGTCAAGGTATAAAAATATTACATGAATATATCATAAAATTTGACGATTATTAAACACCCGGGCGATCCCGGGTCTAATCTAACTTGTATATGAAAGATTCCAATAATTCAAATGTTTGACTAAAACATTATAGTACATCCTCTCTCGTCCCCCTTTTGAAAAAAATTTAGCAGGCGTTACAATTACGCATAGAATATTAGTGCAGTAAATAACCATAACCTTAGTGGTATGAAGTAGACATAAATCTTTTCTAGGATTAAATACTGCTTGACTGATAGCCCGTTGAATAAAGCGAGTGACTGCAGTCACTTTTTCCCCTAGAAACTGAAAAGTGACTACACTCCCTTTTTTCTCGCAGTGAGATATTCATTCAAGTAAACAATATTATCTTTTGTTTCTAATATTATAATATGTCTAATAATGTTATAAAGACACCTCAGTAATACAATTTTAATAAAATTTACAGGTAAGTACTTTTATTAAAGAATCATAGCACCTGAAAAAATGGTGTGAGCAAAGCAAAGATCTAGAATTTCTTGTTTGATAAGGCGATATTTGGATCAGATATTTTTGGTAGTCTTATTTTGAATTATACCCAAATGTGTTTGCCAGTCAATGTATTGCTTGAGACTCTTTCTGTTTTATTATATACAGAACACAATGGGACTTATATGTACATTATTGTATAAACGTTCCTAAATAAAATTTAAAAAAAAAAAATTGTGTAAAAATTTAAAATAGCATACCATTGCAGTAAAAAATTGGTCGTATATTCGTCTTTATACATAAAAAGTCTGTATCTTGACGGGATTCAGATTATTATCTATATATTAATACGTGAAGCGAAAACTTTGGATCCCTTTTTACGAAAATTGGGCGGACGGAGGAGTATGAAATTTCGCACACTTATAGTTTATACAGAGAAGAAGTGACGAATGCTAATATTTTTTTAAAATTATGCGTAAAAATACATTGAATTAATGAAACAACACTACACGCACACAACCATGCATTTGACACACGCAGTCGAAGCGCGTAACTATGGTTACATATTATATCAATATATAATGACATAATATATGAGCAATATCTTACAGACAAACTTTGGTCGAATTTCGAGCACTAGGCGACCGCTAGTAATAATAATTAGAACAGGTAGTGATGCCACGGCCTTTCTATGAAGGCGTTCCACTGTGCGACGTGACCGAAATTCGATTTGGAAGACATTATTATTATTAAGTATCTAAACTTAAGTGAAACCACGTAACAAAGGAGTCTGTTTTATATAGCATCCTAGTACGTGAGAGCCTTTTACAATGTATTAGAACTTAAAACAAGTGTAAAACGGCAATGAATTGCCGTAAATCTTAAGAGTTCGAAAAATGGTTCAAGTAATATGCAAAGGTCACGTGATACCAAATGATCTTGAGGCAGAGGTCAAAGGTCATAGTCATTTCGGGGGTATATCGACTATGCTGAGTCGAATGGACTTTGACTTTGACCGCGAGTCTCTAGCTCTTACGGTTCTAGTTTTGAAAGTTGTATAACAGACAGACGGACGGACAAAGCTGTTATAAGAGTTTTTCGAACTCTAAAAAGGTGAATAAAATCGATAAATTCGTTTTTAAGTTAAGGCGTGACCAAGGAAAAGAGGGATTCGTTGTTATATATATACCTATAGAATATGTCATATTCCTTTAATTTGAAAGTATTGGATATGGGTCCTTTGGCGGTTCTGTTCCCGCAACCTTATAGGGCTTAGGTGTCGAGGTGGATCTAAATGGCAATTCAGGTACAACAGCTACGTATTGTGCCAGTAATAATTTTGTTTCGTTCAGGATGGCTTCTCCATTATCAATATCCACGGTAGGGAGTGGATCCATCTCCGCGCATCGCCCTCGATGGATTGGATACCATCCTGTCAAATTATAATAATAAAACATTTATTTCGGATATAATCCATATGAGTTAGTAAAAATTTACTTACTTACAAACTATCTTAGTAAAAATTAAGAAATTATGCACCCAGTGTGCCAGTATGGGACAATCATTACCGGATGCCATAATTTGCAGAAAGCTGTTGGTGCTTCTACGCAATCTTTGAAGAAGCGATGCTGATTTTTTCGCACTATAGCAAAAAGCCGTAAAGCAAAATTTAAAAAAAAATTAAGGTTTAGATTTTGCCAGGCGGCTTCGCTCCCGTAAATGTAGGTTAGGATAGGTTAGATTGCTAAAAGTACTTTCTTCTGGATGAAAGGTGCTGTATGTTCCTTCCTTCGACAACGTGTTTGCGAAATTTCATGATCGGTCGTGTAGTTAAGGCGTGAAAGTATAACAAACAAACAAATGTATTTTCGCATTTATGATATTAGTTAGGATTTAGTTATTGGAGTTGTGAGGCAAGAAATTCTCCTTCTATTATATTTTTTATAAAACTATATTAATTTTCAGTGATTATGTTTCGTTAACTTAGTGGTAATCGTGAATTTAGAACCAGAAAAAATATTAATCAAACTATTATTTTTAAAATAAAAGTTAAATGCTGCGGTATTTTCTACGTAGTAAAACCATTTTTCATTGCAAATATCATCATTTTAAATACAAAGGTCGATGCAGTTCGAAAAACTGGATCAGGTTACATCAATAATTTATTTTCGCCAAAATACCGCGTAATTTTGTGAGTCAAGGGAACTAATGCAAGCGGCCGCACCGGCGATTTTTCCCGCGACTGATTTGTGTGCGTTTCGGGCGGTTTCGCGGTTTAGCGGTTTACCGCTTGCGGGGAAAACCTTAGTGCGGCCTAGGCCTAAGTGAATAGTCTTAAGCCATTTGCATTGGCATTGCCTAAAGGCCTATTTTCTTTTTAATAAAGGCTTCGCCTCAATCTATACTAATATTATAAAGCTAAAGAGTTTGTTTGTTTGTTTGTTTACTTGAACGCGCTAATCTCAGGAACTACTGGCCCAATTTGAAAAATTCTTTCAGTGTTAGATAGCCCATTTATCGAGGAAGGCTATAGGCTATATATCATCACGCTAAGATCAATAGGAGCGGAGCACCAATGAAGAATGTTTCAAAATCGGAGAGTATTTTTTCCTTTTGAGAGCTTCCGCTGCGTGCGCTGCGTTAACAGTTAAAGTTTCGCAAAAATCATGTATGACAGAATTGTTCCCCTTTAAAAGTTCTAAAAAAAAGTCCGCGACAGCATATGTCTATCTTTTAAGGTTGGCTCACTATAACCATTTTTATGCTAACGAAATTTGTTCTAAAATAATGCATTATTTGCGAAGGTATTTTTATAAACATGATATTAATCCTTATCCAAATAAATACGTTATTCATCACAAGTATTTAATTTAAAACAAAATTGCCCTTTACATCATTCGATTTCAATGAATATCTTAGGAGATATAGCAGTTTTAAAATAACATCGCAGCAAAATAATTACCCATTACAGACATAGTACAAACGATGTTTCTCCTGGTTTATTCTGCGTGATTACTACTGGTTCGATTTGAAAAATTCTTTTAGTGTTGGATAGCCTATTTATCGAGGAAGGCTATAGGCTATAGTCGTAGGTCGTAGCGTGATGTTATATATAACATCACGCTACGACCCACGGGGGCGGCGCAGTAACGATAAACGCGGGTGAAAGCGCGGGAACATCTAGTAACATATAATTATGGCGGAGGGCTATGCAAACATTGTAACAACGGGCACTAAGACCGTGCGCACTCGGAACAACAATAAGGCTCATACAAATGTTAGGGTTGTTCCGGCGTCATCCGATGACGTTTCATCCTGCACTGTTTTTTTCCTAACTCAACCTATTTACGTTCCTTATTCAACCGACAGCAATTATTTTATTTTTAATTCTTTTTTTATCCTATAAGTATTTCTAGCTCAACCGATGACGAAATTACCCAAAAAATCTAAGGTTTAGATTAACGGTTTGAACAAAAAATACTGTTTTAGTAATCTATACCTATACTAATATTATAAAGAGGCCATAAACTTTTACGAAGTCAAAAATTGTTTTGCTATCCATACTTTTTTTGGTAATATTTCCCACGGGTAGAGTAAGGCTTGATTTCCTCCTACGCTCACGTCGGTCGCCGACAACGGTCGAGCGTACGAATATACACTAGTTCTATAAAGCACCGCACTGCAATGCTGTCGTCAGCGGCAAAATATTTACTACGCGCCGCGTACAACGCGCATCGGTCTCGCTCGTCAGCGGCGCGTACGTCGGTCGACTGACGCGCTACGAAACAATAGGACCGCGCTCAGTGCGCCGCCCGCCGACCGCTCAGCCGTACAGATGAATGCGCGTTCAGCCAAAACGACTGTTCCGTTCAGCGATCGGTTTTGCAGTGCGTGGCTTTTCTGTGTACATACGCGACCGACGGTACGCGCCACCGACGTCGGTGACCGACGTAGGAGAAAATCAAGCCTAAGGAACGCATTTCGGTTGAATAAAGAAACTTTATTAAAGTAATGTAATCGGATCAGTTAGGCATACTAGTTTAGGATGAGTAAAGAAATAGGATGAGACGTCATAGTATGAATACGGAACAACCCAAATTTCTGTCCCGTGTGGGATTCGAATCCAACACGCTCGGTGCGGTGGCAGTGGTAGCGGCAACTTAAACCACTGCGCCACCCGTCGCTTAATCCGACCCTGAGCAGAGGTCAAAAACGTTTTTACAGACAACGCGGATCCATTGATTTCGTTGTGACGAGTGACGAGTATCTTATCTTGTCTTGTGTGTGGGGGCCAGTCAGTACAGACCGACGACACTTCGACCCAGTAGGATCTTTTGTGTCAGCCCCAAGATTTATCCCTTAGCTATCTCCTTATGAATGTACTGCATCAGCCGCAGTGTACAATTCAGAGGGAGAAGCCTGAAGTCTTCAGGGTTTGGATATGCCAATGCCATCAGACCCATCCTCAGTCCAGCCAACGCGTCGCATTCACACAGTAGGTGCGATATGGACTCGTCCTGTTCACCACAGGCTCTGCAGATCGAATTGTGTGCCAATCTCAATCTGCACAAAATCTCCAATTTTGTGTGTCAAGTTGACGCTCCACAGCCCATGCACAGATAGTCTATGTAGCGCTTTTATCGCCTCTGACTCAACAACAATGTGTAGCGGCGTTAGATCCAGCAGGACCTTTAACGCTGCCGTTGGCGTAGTCGGGAACGCCCATGTTATAGCCATGCAGGCCAATCACTGCACCTTCGACAGTGCGTCCCTGTATGTAGCTAGTTTAGTTCTTGGCCACCAGACAATGCTACCATACGTGAGTATGGGTCTTATCATCATCGTGTATAGCCACTTGATGACCTTGAGCTTTAGCCCCCAGGTCTTCCCATAAGTAGAACGAATCATGCCGAAGACCCGCTGGGCCTTCTCTATGACTTTGTCTACATGAGGTTTCCACGTTAGTTTGCTATCTAAGGTCATGCCTAGATACTTCACCTCCGTGGACCATTGTAACTGCGTACCATACATGGAGAGACTTTCCAAACCGACACGACACGACAGTGGTTTTCCCTGGGTTGATAGATAAATGATTGCTACTGCACCATTTTTCCACCATAACCAGGGCCTTCTGCATGAGACTATATACCGTACTCGGAAACTTTATATGCGACCGTTAAGTACGGACCTTTGTTGAGTTGTTCTAGGAGTGAATTGACTACCAAGCACCATAAGAGTGGTAAGAGTACTCCACCCTGAGGGCAGCCCTTGGTTGTCGTTGCATACATTTCATCTCCTAACAACTCAGACCTAATGATTCTACCCCTGAGCATACAATCGATCCACTTGCAAATGGTTGGTTCTATGCCGTGATTTGCCGATGCCATATTAATGGCATCAAAGGTGGTCCGACCGAAGGCTCCCTCAATATCCAGGAATGCAGCAATGCATACTTCCCGATTATCTAATGTATGTTCTGCCTTATTTACCACAAAATGTAGTGCCGTCTCAGTGGATTTTACCGACTGGTAGGCACATTGTAGCCTGTGGAGGGGGAATTTCTATAATGCTCCCTCCCTGACATATCTATCTGCTAACTTCGTCAGGGCTTTCAGGAGGAACGACTCAAGACTGATAGTTCTGTATGCCTCGGCTTCTGCGTAGTCCGCTTTTCCCGGTTTCGGTATGTAGATGACTTTAACACGCCTCCATAGATAAGATAAGATAAGATAATTTATTTGCTTAAACACGAGTGTACATTGGTGCACTCTATGCATATCTTTGGAATACAATTTGAATTTGGTACAATGGGTTTGATATGCTTCACATAAATAAAAATAAAATAAAAAAATGCATATCTTTGGAATGTATCCAAAAGCTATGCAGGCTCTGTATAATCTGCACAAATGCGGAACCAAGAGTGCAGCTCCCTGCTGTAGGATGATGGGATAAACCATGTCTGGACCAGGTGACTTGAATGGTTGAAAACCATGAGTGACGAGCAAGAAAAGCAATTACAAAAAGGTTTACTTACCAGGTCCTGAAAAATTAAATATGCTAATTAGCACCATAAATTTCATTATAATATTACTAATATGCCCGCGGCTTCACGCGTTCAGGAACTTAGGAGGAGGTACTATTTTTCGGAATGATGATATCGTATGTCGTTTTCTGTTCCCCTGACAACGTGTGTGCGAAATGATCGGTCAAGTAGTTACGGAGTGAAAGCGTAACAAACAAACAAACTCACATTCGCATTTATAATATTAGTTAGGATTATAAACTCTGTATGTATTACATAACAACATTGGCTTACTGTCACTAGTTTATAGTTAATATGTTTATTTAGCTGTAAGTCTTCCATAGAACAAATAAATAAATAAAAATAAATAACATTTATATCTAGACTTACTGGATTTTAAATCCTTACTAATCCTTACTTCCTTACTAATATTATGAATTCGAAAGTAACTCTGTCTGTCTATCTGTCTGTCTGTCTTGTTACCTTTTCAAGGCTAAACCACTCAACCGATTTAGATTAAATTTGGCACAGATATAGTTCAAAACCTGGGGAAGGACATAGGCTACTTTTTATTGATGTAAGTACCACGCGGGCGGAGCCGCGCGCAAAAGCTAGTATAATAATAATAATTTACTTATTGATTACCTACAGTGGTAAAACATGAATTCAGTCCATAAAGTACTTAATATAGGTAATATAATATGGGTGCCTGTACTAGGGTTAACCTGTGCCACAGGCGTAAAAGGCACTTAAAATATACTACTAGGAACTAAGTTACATACAATTAGCCATACTTATTATATAAATATATGCAAAAATAGGCCAACATTATAATTGTTATCATGGAATTTATTTAACAACAATCAACAAATGTTCAGTATCCTCATAATTTAAAGTGTGTAAGTACCGACAGACTATCCTCTTAGACTTAGGTCATATATAGCTGTTTTTTTATTTATCTTGTTATAAAGAAAACGCCCTAAGAATGTGAAAAATCTATTTGTAAAAACAAACTTTGATTCTGAAAGTATGGTACAGACAATATCTTTCCGTCTTTTAGTGTTAGTAAGGTTGATGTTATACGTAAGCGTTGCGTGCTGTTTAAGTACCGTGTAAATTATAAAAAGTTGTCGGACAGTTAATAGGGTAATTCCGGGGTAGATGGCCATAAGGGAGAGATGGCCCATCGAAATATTTCAAAGATCCGTACACTAGGTGTCGCTGTTTACTGTTTAGTTCGCTTTGCGTCGTGCGTGAGAGCAAAGGTACCTACGACAAAATATTTAGCGAAAAGAAACAAAAATGTAAGTAACTATGAAAGGTTCTGTGCTCTATACTCTCTTGCAACGTGTACCTATGTGAAATTTCATGATGATCGATCATTTAGTTGAGGCGTGAAAGCGTAACAAACAAATAAACAAACAAACTCTCATTCGCATTTATAATATTAGTAAGGATTTAGGATAACATACTTACTTCTATTTTCCATTTCACAATTTAAACGTTCCATTTCGCATATAGAAGTAAATTCTCTATAATAATGAACCCAAAGCTGGGTATCGAACTTTACGCCACAAACTCCGCCAAACCTGAAATAAAAACAAATTATGAAAATCACAAATAACATACTCTAGGGATGTTGCGGATGCAGAGTACATCCGCGGATGCGGATGCAGATACGGATATTTAAAGGCTCACATCCGCATTAGCGGATGCGGATGTTAATGTTATTGAAAATTGTGCATCTTATTTTAATAAAAAGTATCTAATATTATCTCTGCAGGTTCAAGCCTGTTTTGCAAAGGATCCTAAATTTAGCTAAGTATACCATTTTCTAGTGTTTCTTGATTTTCATCTTCACTTGAAGAATCATCGCGCCATTCATCGGCCCACCCATTTTCTTCTTGTCTCAACCTCCGCTATATCTGGATCAGCATTAACATCCGCGTTGATTATTGCGGATGCGGATGCAAATGTCTAAATCGATGCGGAAGCTCCGCAATTACGGATGCGGATACGAATATTCGCAACATCCCTTACTAGGGACACATTTGTTCGTAAGCACATTTGTACGTAAGCGAGACGAATGAAACGAATGAACGGCAGGCCAGTTACTGGGCACTGATCCGACTGGAAGGTTGACGTAACAGGTAGAAACGGGTTATACCTAATATATTTAGACTTTGTCTCTCAATAAATAAACTTTTAATTACCGCCCTTACAAAGAGCAGCGATGATAGCTCAGTGGGGAGAGCAACGGACTGCAATGCAGAGGTTCTCGGGATCGAACCCACGTCGCGCACCTCTGACTTTCGGAAGTTATATGACTTTTTGAAATTATGTGCGTATTGATTGACAATTATCGCCTGCTCCGTGCCTCGGAAAGCACGTTAAGCCGTCGGTCCCGGCTGCCATGAACATCTATGGCAGTCGTTATTGGGAGAGTGTCGACACAAAAGATCCCACTGGGTCGAAGTGTCGCCGGTCTGCACTGACTGGCCCCACATAAGATACGATAAGATACCGCCCTTACAACCTTCTACCACCAGCCGAAGTAGTGACTCTAATTAGAGATAGTAGGTAAGTAACAAGTACCTAAGTACACATATCACTGAAATTATATAAACACACCTCCATTCCTGAAGAGTTAGAAGGAGATCTCTACTAATACTTTGGCGTAGTGATATAAGCGTCGACTCACCCCTGCCACTTCGCCGGGTTCGAATCTCAGACGGGACAAAAACTTGTTGGATCTACAAATGGTTGTTCAGAGTCTTCGAGTCCCTTGTGTCCCTTTTTTTAATTTTTATAAAATTACCCGCGATACAGGATTTATTTTTATTGCGGGAGTTGTCTTAAAATAGAAAAACAATGTAATAGACGCTCTATGTTAATTTTAAATCTTTATACTACTTACATTCATGAGATGCACCCCGCTGACAGACAGACACCTAATAGGGCCCGTTGGCACCCTAATAGGGCATCGTTGGCACCCTAATAGGGCCTCGTTGGCACCCTGATAGGGCCTCGTTGGCACCCTAATAGGGCCTCGTTGGCACCCTAATAGGATCCCTTTGGCACCCTAATAGGGTTCCGTTGGCACCATAATAGTATCCCTTTGGTACTCTAATAGGATCTCTATGGCACGCTAATAGGATGACATGGATGTTTTTTGTGTATTTAAATTTGTATGTTTAGTATAGATATAAGCGATTTGGTTATTTCATGAATTAATGATTACGATTAGGGATCCCTTTTTTCCTTCCTCTAATGGAGCCCGTTGGCACTCTAATAGGGTTCTGTTGGCAACCTCATAGGGTCAGCTGGCACCCTTCGATAACAGATCCCTATAAGAATAGTCAGAGGTATATTTACACTATTTGTTGTCCCGTTTAGGGGTTCGAACCCAAAACACTCGTTGGAATAGCGGGATAACCACTGCGCTATCCGTGCGGACAATACTGAAAAGTTAATACATTATAACTTAGCTTACCAACGGTTGGCGTACGCAATACAAGCTCTATCACATCCTCTGTATGCTGACATTATCCTGACTAAAAAAAAATAACACATTATTTATAACAATAAAAAGCAGCGATCGTCTATCGGGAATACAATAGATGGGCGCACAGAGTTCTCGAGTTCCAACTCTCTCTTTATCGTTTTTCTTTTTAAAAGACATATTGTTACTAGCTTATGCACGCGGCTTCGCTCGCGTAAAAGTAGGTTATGGCGTAATGAATGCAACACCTGGTACATAAATGAGTTTTACAACTCATTTATGTACCAGGTGTCGCAGTCATTACTATTATTACTGAAATTATAAGTTGATGGCGATTTAAAAGAAAGGCCTAGAGTTTCTTGCAAGTAACTTCTCATAGGCTTAACCTTTTGCCTGAACATTGCAACGAATATAAATGTAAATTCAGTAAATGTAATAAGCTCACTAACACCTTTGACGTTCATAAGTGTCACTTTGTGACTTATGTGAATAAATGATATTTGACTTTGACTTTGACTTTGACTACGTTAGTAACAGTGCTTTTTTTGAAATAAAGTTATGTTACTCGGTAATAATACAGCTTTCTAATGAAGAATGAATTTAACACTCTCACCGCCACCCTTATACAGAATGTTCCAGTGCAGCAGGCCATGCGGTACGCCGGTATCCTCAACTTTGCCTAACCGTGCACGCCAAGGTGAAAATACTACATCGAATCCAGCAGGCCATACGAGTGGCTAGCGGGCTCACCGTTTACTAGCAGGCCATGCGGTCCGCTGTAACCTCGCATTTTTATGTTAATTTTGTAGTGCGTGGCCTGCTGTTACAGAAACAGTTCAGTGCAACATACAGGTGGCGTGCGGGACTCGAAAACGTACGGGCCACCGGCGGACCACATGGCGGTAAAAGTGTTAAAAATCGATTATATTGTTTTTGAGTAAAAACCTTGCAAGTAAACAAATATAAAATCAAACCTGTTCTCTTTAGTAGGTACAGATAAGTAACATTAAAACGACTTACATTCGGTTACTAAAGGATTCGGCGTACTATATCTACAACAAGAATGATATTTGTGTTTATACCTTGCTCAGTAACAAGTCATTTCTAAATGACTAAAATGCATCTTAAACTTAGTCGTCTCCTCTCCAGTAACCACACTTAGTTTAAAAGACGTTTTTGTTTTTTTATATGTTTTTTTTTTCTTTTTATTTATTTAACTCAAAGAAAATGTGCTACATTTATCCTTTTACATAACTTCGCCAAACTGTGTAACAGTTTGTTGGCGAACACTGCACTCATTTAACAAATTAAAATTATGTATACACACTTTTAAGATACATTAGTTTAGTATTAGGTACAATATAGTTATTGTTAATGAAATGAAACTTTTCAAAAAAATTAAGAAGAGATACATTTAACAATAGTAAGGCTGTTTAATCTTCAATTTGATCATTAAATATTTGTAACAATGTTTCTTTTAACTTTTTCTTAAATATATTTAAGCTGGAACAATTTTCTGGGATACTTATTTTGTTATGTAGTCGTGGTATTATATACATACGTGTGCAATCACATTCCCCATCGCCGGTTTTGGGGCGGGCGATGGGGATATGTCGGGATCCAGCGCCTATGATGGATTTGGGCTGAACCGATTAAAACCACCGCGGTGTTCTTCACATCTTTGTGGCGGGGCCGCGCGAATCGCTCTCGCATTCCAATCGCGACTCCGCCGAAGGTTCGATCCGCCGATGGACGTGGCAAGTCCCACACAACCATCAAACAAAAATTGGGGGACCTAGTCCCCTACGACAAAGCGGGGGACCTATTCCCCCCCTTCCAACATCGAGAGGCGTGCGCGGAACACGAACACCGCCTACTCGGACCTGCTAGTTTATTAGACGTGTGTTATTCGCACTTTACCTCATAAAAGAGCAGTTAACCCACATTTTTTTAACTATAATTGGACCGTGTTGTGCAGAAATTACCATGAATCCACAATAACATAAGTAATAGTTATGCTAATTTGAAACATAAGTTAATTTTTCTTGTGACTGTTATCCTACTACATCATGTTATGCATATAGTTTTATGAAGAATTGAATATAGATTTTTACCTAGTTGATGTTTATTATTCAAAAGACATTCATCAACCCGTACGAACGATATTGTAGACAATAGTATCTATAACCTATCAAGCACTTGATAATTATCAGAACATACTCGCAACCAAGTCCAGTTTAAATTTTTCTACCTCAATATAAGAAGCATTTGTAAACCAGATAAACTGGACGAGCTTAAGTGTATTCTTCATTCCTTTAAAAAGTGTATACACATCGTTTTGCTAACAGAAAGGTAGATAAGGTCAGAACAACAGGCTCAACAATTTCAGCTTCAAAATTATACTCACTATTATAATATTAGGCCTGAGAGTATTGGTGGTGGTGTATCCATCGACGTCCATAACAACCTAAAGCACGAAATGACATCGACACTCGCTATTGGTAGTAATAACTACTTATGGATATATCTGCATAAATATGCTCAAAATGTAGGAGTTGTGTATAAGCCTGGACACTCAAATTTCAATGAATTCCTTGCCGACTATGAGACAATTGTCAAAAAAGAAAAGATCTATAATCTTTGGCGATACTAACATTGACTGGTTAACTCATGCTGATAAAACCAAGCGATATACAGATATGTTTACTGAATCCGGATACAAAAATATTAATAAAAAGATGCAATGTACTGCCCTCCTGAAACTGCTACAACTAGAACGATCACTGATCATGTTTTAACAAATCTTAAGGAAAACAACTTCCATTTTGCAGATAACTGCAAAATGGAAGTTGTTTTCCATTTTGCAGTTATCTGCAAAATGGAAAACAATCCGCTTTATCGGATCACAAGAATATCTATGTCGAACTAAAACATGTACAACCACCAAGAAAACAAATTATCCAGTATGAGGCGATTAACTTTAAAAATTGTATAAAATGATGGAAACGACACTATTTGATATTAAAAATCACGATTTTCTTCAATTAGATGGATACATCAAGAAAATAGTATCTAACAATAAACAGAAGTTTAAAATTATTAACGAATTACAAACAGAATAGATAAGCAGACAAATTATTACATTAATCTAAAACGAAGAATAAAGAGCACAAAGGACAAGTGTTTCTATGGAGAGTTCATGAAGTGTACGAACAAACCTAAAAAGATGTGGAAGCTTATCAACAGTCTTTTAGCTAACAAAATTGTTAATAGTTGTATTCCCTCAAGCTTAACAACGCGAGATGGTCTGGTAGTCACAAATCCCATTGAAATATGTGAACATTTTTAATAACTATTTGCAAACATCGGAGCACTAGTAGCGAACAATATCCCATCAAAATTTCACAATAACAACAATGACATAAACACGTTGCCTAGACCTTCACCAAACATGAGCTTTCTGAATTCCCTCTGTGCACTGCTAACGAAGTAGCTAAAATCATTGACAGTCTCGACACAAACACTAGCACAGGTATTGATGGCTTAAGTACTAAAGTCCTAAAATGTATCAAAAGCTTAATTATTCAAAATTTAACCGACTGTTTAAATAAACTGTTAACCATAGGTTCATTTCCAGATAACTTAAAAATTGCCAGAATCAGTCCTATTTACAAAAGTGGAGTAAAATCAGACCCGGGTATTTATCGCCCTATCTATGTTGCCAGTACTATCAAAAATCTTAGAAAAATTATTTATAAAGAACTTAATGACTACTTAACAAAAATAACAACAATTAAAACAAAAGTAGACCAAAAAGATGTCGCGGTTGGAGTTTTCATTGATTTCAAAAAAGCATTTGACACGGTCAGCCACAGCTTACTTTAAAAAAAATGCAGAATATAGGCATCACTGGGGCAGCGTATAAAATGATTCAGTCATATCTGTCTAACAGATACCAGATTGTAAAAATTGAAAATTATCAAAGTTCTCCTCAATCTATGACCTTCGGTGTACCACAAGGATCAATCTTTGGGCCCTTGTTATTCCTAATTTACGTTAATAACGAGCAGCGATAGCTCAGTGGGGAGACCAACAGACTGTAATGCAGAGGGTCTCGGGTTCGAACCCACGTCGCGCACCTCTGACTTTCGGAAGTTATATGACTTTTCGAAATTATGTGCGTATTGATTGACAATTATCGCCTGCTCCGTGCCTCGGAAAGCACGTTAAGCCATTGGTCCCGGCTGCCATGAACATCTATGGCAGTCGTTATTGGGAGAGTGTCGACACAAAAGATCCGACTGGGTCAAAGTGTCGCCGGTCTGCACTGACTAGCCCCCACATAAGATAAGATAAGATACGCTAATAACATCTCACAGCTTAACTTAAATGGTCAACTTACATTATACGCAGATGACACTTGTATGTTTTACTTTGGACATGATCTCAACCTAATTATTCAACAAGTCCAAGAAGATTTGAATACTTTGCATGAATAGTTTAAATATTACCTTCTTAAAATTAATATTTCAAATACGTCGTATATCATATTTAGCGCTAAAAATAAAACACTTCCGAACCACGCCAACCTCCATATAAATGGACAAATACTCAAGAAAGCTACTCAAGAAAAATATTTAGGGCTAACACTGGACAAAAACTTAACATGGATTCCACACATACAAAGCATAAAGAATAAGCTAACGTCACTAGTAGGATCGTTACACAACATGGCAAGGTGCATTCCTCCAAAAGCTCGAGCTCTGATCTACAATGCTTTAGTAAAACCTCATATACTGTATCTTATTGAGATCTGGGGTAACGCGGCCAAAACTAATATAAAACCAAACAGCACAAAATAAAATAGTAAAAATATGACTTTTTAACGCCATCTGAAACTACATACAAAGAAGCTAAAATAAAAAATATTCGGCAATTATATATATATAAGACTTGCATACTTATACATAAATTGATAAATAAACTCATTCATTCACACATTACTTTCAGAACAAAAGGACAAACACAAAAATATTCATCTCGACGTGCTAACCACCTAGTTTTGCCAAGCATTAGAACAAACTACGGTAAAAGCAGTTTATCGTTTGCACAACTATATAATGCACTTCCAAATGACGTGAAAGAGGCGACTTCGCTTAACATCTTTAAAAAAAAGCTCCGCGATCATATACCTACTAAGTAAAATTTAAAAATTATTATAACTTGTAACTTGGACCACCCGATTGGCAATCTCACTTTTATTATTTATAGCGAACTCGCAACCATACGCTCGGACTATTTATTTCTAAATACCTACATCGGGTTTTTTATTAATGTATATTAACTTTAAAATCTATTATGTTCTCATGTAAGTAACATGTATGTGTTTTATTGAGAAATAAAGATCTTTAAACCGAAAGACCTTCATACTTATAGATAAATTTAAAAGTACCCCTGGATCATTTCTGCACAACACGATCCAATTGTTATGTGGTGGCACTTTGTGTGATGTCCAACACAAAGGGAGGATTCTCCGATCAGGCTCGGTCATCGTGCCGGGCGGACCGCGATCCGATTGTTGATGTCGGGAACTTGTATAAATAGGTACCTAAGTAGGTACCTGTGTCGCTGTGTAAACTTAAAGTTAAGTTTATTCAGGATTTGCGCGATTCAGGATTGTATGGCGAGCGTGATTATAATTATGCACCTATTGAGTACAACGCCATCTGTTGTCTGTCGTCGAAACTTCTTCATCTAAATAGTGTCGCTACAAACTCTAAAATATACAAAATATTTGAAATCTGTTTAAAATAAATAAAATACAAGCGTTACAAATCTGGTAGTAGGAATAAATTTCAAGTGACGGAAAGAATGCACGATACAAATTGTCACTGCTATTTAAATGAAGCTGTGCGAGAGAGCTAGATATCCCCAACAAAAACCACATTTTTTTTGCAACGCGCGCTCTAACTAAAAGATATTCAGATTTTCTTTTTTCTTAGATGGCAATTCCCGCACTAGGAATAAATCCTTGGTCTCCCCGCGAACAAGGATTTACAAACATTTAAACAACGGACACAGAGAACAGCCAGACTGGGAACAACCCTTTGTGGATCATACAAACTTGTCCCGTGTGGGGTTTGAACCAACAACACTCGGCGCAGTGGCGAGGCGACCACTTAAACCACTACGCCATCCGTGCATAAATTATATTATTAGTAAAATATATACAATGTTATATATTTTTGTAGTCTGGTTTGTCTTTGAGCTCGAATTAATTCCTGTATCGCGTGACCGCGGGACACACATTGAAGTTAAACTACTATATACGGCTTTATCGCGTTGTTTATTTGATAAAACACTATTATTACATAATTATGAAACTTAAAAATACTATTGTTAAACACTTTTACAAATTAGGTACTGTTTGCTTCTATTTAAACTATTTAAATTATAATACTATTTAGATTTAATTTTACACTTTCCCCGAACCTTTTACACTTTTCAACCGAAACGTCGGCGGAAGTGTAAAATTAAATCTACATAGTTTTATAATTTAAATAGCTTAGGTAAATAGAAGTAAACAGTAACTAGCAAAAATGTTTAACAATAAGTAGTAATTTTAAGTTTCCGTATAAAGTTGTTTAATTTCAATGTACCTATAAAATTCGCGTAAATGTAAGACAATATTATACAAACAAAGAACATAAAGCAATTCAATTCAATTCCTTTATTGCACTCCATATTGTGTGTACAGGTCTTATAAATGTAGAGAAGAACGAATATTCTATTATCTTATATCATATTGAAATAAATTTTAGAGCTTAGTAGATATTTATTTAATTACTCACGTATTATAGTTTATTATTAATTTATTATAAAGTAAGTATTAAACTATTTTCTAAATATACAACTTACATACATAATTTGAATTATTAAAATTTATCGTTTAAATATTTGTTTATATCAATAGTAACATTTTTGTATTAAAAAGTCTTTTAATTTGTTGGTAAACGTTCTGAATTTGTCTTCATTTTTAATATTATTTGATAATTTATTATATATTTTTATGGACATAATGTAGGGACTTGATGCATGCATTTGTAATCTGGACGATGGTAAGTTTAATAAATTTTTGTGTCTTAGTGTACATTGCACCCAAAATATCACATGTGGGATTCGAACCCACAGCACTTCTCGCAGTAGCAGGGCGACAGCTAAATCATTATTTTCTTTATTAATGCGTCGTAGTATTCTTTTATCAATTAGAGTTATCGCGCATGAATTCACCGCTACAGGTGCTAGTGGACAGTAAGGTCTAGACCTCATACTCTATAGTCACTTCAACAATAACCATAGAAAACAATAGAAGACGATCATTATTACCGCCAAATATGGCTTTTGACAGCAGCTGTGACAGTATTGACAGGACCTTACTCGCTAGTGGCGCCGCCTGGTGAGCACCAAAACGATAGCACTCATTGACAATGTGCTATAACATTTTTACCAACAGTCACGTACAACGTCGATAAAAAAATTAAATATAGTCTATTTCTACTTTGCTTACCTTATTTTCATTTCATCGTAATACAGCTTGAAGTTACTGAAATTTTAATAAAAGGTTTATTTAAGTCCTAGATTTTGCGTAAACAATAAATAACCATTATTATAGGTTAGATTAGTAAAAGTACTTTTCCTGGATGACAGGTACCTACTCTTTGTCCTTTTCTGTTCACCTGACAACGTGTATGCAAAATTTCATGTAGATCGGTCGAGTAGTTAAGGCGTGAAAGCGTAACAAACAAACTTACTCTCGCATTTATAATAGGACATAGCTTTTGCCCGCGGCTTCGCTCGCGTTAATTTAGAATATGACAATCACTTCGGGTTGTACTTTGCTTGAAATAATATAATTCAATCATGATTCGAAACATACATGGCGCCATCTATTATCATAAGAACGTTATTGTTGTTTTCCTCGGGAACAGTAATTTTTTTCGGGATGATAGGTAGCCTATGTCCGTTTCTGTACACCTGACAACGTATATGCAAAATTTCAGGATGATCGGTTCAGTGGTTTAGGCGTGAAAAGGTAACAAACAAACAAACTCATTTTCGCTTTTTTAATATTACTAGCTTTTGCGCGCGGCTCCGTCCGCGTGGTTCTTACATAAATAAAAATTAGCCTGTGTCCTTCCCCAAGTTTTAAACTATATCTGTACCAAATTTCATCTAAATCGGTTGAGTGGTTTAGCCGTGAAAAGCTAACAGATAGACAGACAGACAGATAGACAGACAGAGTTACTTTCGAATTTATTATATTATAGTAAGAAAGTAAGGATAGTTAGGATTAGGATAATCTACCTCAAGAATTGAACTATCAAATGCATAAAGAGTTTTTCAAATCAGACTGTTAGTTTCAGAGATAGCGCGTTCAAACAAAAAATAAACACTCCTCATCTTTATTATATTGTTATACATATTTATGTAAAGATTAAAACCGAAGGTGCTACACTTCATTATTATTAAAACCGAAGGTGCCACACTTCATTATTTTGCATCTGATAGCCCGATTTTCCCACACGACACTGTATGGGGTTCTTCAAAAAGGGCGTTAAAAGGTTTTTACAGGGTTGGCAACGCGCAACTTTGGTCGGTCACCATTTACCATCAGGTAGGCCGTATGATTGTTTGCCACGTTAGTAGTATAAAAAGAATTTGAGGAAGGCCGGAGGCTATTTAGCATCACGCTACGGGCCACGGGGACGGAGCAGTATTCATACACGTGGGGGACATATCGAACCTTCGAGGATGAATGTAGTAAAAGCTGAAATAATACTTTCCAAGGGGGCCAAAAAACAAAAAACTGTTTTAATGTTCCTCGCGCCTTTTTCATTCAAGGCGTAAAAGCATAAAAACAAACAAACTCACGTTCGTATTTAAATATTAGCTGTCCCGCTTCTGCTGCTTCACATAAGAGAATTTTTTCCGTTTTTGCAACATTTTTCATTGATGCGCCGCTACTATTGGTCGTAGCGTGATGTTATACAGTTTATAGCCTTCCTCGATAAATGGACTATCCAACACTAAAAGAATTTTCAAATCGAACCAGTAGTTCCTGAGATTAGCACGTACAAACAAACAAAAAGTGTTGGATAGCCTATTTATCGAGGAAGGCTATAGGCTATATAACATCACGCTATGAAACACAGGGGCGGCGCAGTAACTATAAACGCGGGTGAAACCGCGGGCACGCCTAGTATTAGTTTAGATTAGGATTTATTTACTAACGCTGGTGTTATGTAATCGGTGACTGGAAGCGGCGAGCCAGTTCTGGAAACAAATATAGTTAAAATATTTTAGTACTGCAGCGGTAGTTTCCATTCGCTGTCCCGTGATAGACACAATAAAAAATGTATTGTTATGTATCATATGTGATTCATCGGACAGGGAACCTGTTAATGCGACCCGGGTTGGATTACCGGGTTCAGCAAACTGTTAGGGATTCTCCATGAATTTCTCAATAGCATAGAAAGCATGTCTATAATATTCTTACACCCTTCATACACACAACACCATCTAGCCCAAACTAAGAAGAGCTTGGACTATGGGTACTAGACCATGGACAAACATACATATATATACTTTTTTGTAAATACATATCTACATTACATATTATACATAGAAACACCCAGACCAAGACAAACATCCATGTTCATGCACACAAATGTTTGACTTGTGCGGGAATCGAACCCGCGACCTCAGGCATGGCAGTCGGTTACACTAACCACTACACCATCGAGGCCGACTGTATATAGTAGTGCATTTGTGTTTGCGCACACACTTGTGCACTATAATTTCTCTGCGATGGCCAATCTCCGGCATTTGCATTGGCAGCCGTGACCGAAGTTCGGTAACTATAAAAAGGAAATTTTTTACAAACATTCATACAACAGGCACAAATACATCCAGACTCGGGACAAACATTTGTGGGTCACACAATTTTTGTCCCGTGTGGGATTCGAACCTACAACACTCGGCGAGGCGACCACTTAATTAAACCACTACACCGTCCATCCAGTCAAATCGTCGCTATTGTCGGCCTCGATGGCGTAGTGGTTAGTGTAACCGACTGCCACCGCTGAGGTCGCGGGTTCGATTCCCGCACAAGTCAAACATTTGTGTGCATGAACATGGATGTTTGTCTTGGTCTGGGTGTTTCTATGTATAATATGTATGTATTTACAAAAAAAAAGTATATAAGTATGTTTATCCATTGTCTAGTACCCATAGTACAAGCTCTGCTTAGTTTGGGCTAGATGGTGTTGTGTGTATGTGATAGAATATTATATTATTATATTAAATAGCAACATAAACCTAGTTCTAATATATGCGTTCTGGCTTAGCTGGTGAGTAACAAGGTACTAGTAGTTTGTTACTTCAATAACAGAGCAGCGATAGCTCAGTGGGGAGACCAACAGACTGCAATGCAGAGGGTCTCGGGTTCGAACCCAAGTCGCACACCTCTGACTTTCGGAAGTTATATGACTTTTCGAAATTATATGCGTATTGATTGAGAATTATCGACTGCTCCGTGCCTCGGAGAGCACGTTAAGCCGTCGGTCCCGGCTGCCATGAACATCTATAGCAGTCGTTATTGGGAGAGAGTCGACACAAAAGATCCCACTGGGTCAAAGTGTCGCCGGTCTGCACTGGCATATAAGGCAGGTGCGATTCTTTGTCAAAATTTTCTTACTGAGCTTATATGTATACTTCTTACTTGCACATTGGCGACTGGTTAGAACTATAGATACTTAACCTTTTGACCATCACAGTCTACATGACAAAGCAAAAATTAAATGTGTCCAGCACGCCGCGGTTACTACTCGAACTACACGACAGACTTTTAAACGCTAATAAACATAATAAAAAGGTATTATGTAGCTAGACTCATCCCAATTTATATTATATGAACTGTTTGATATTAATTATTTCATCCATATTAGCATAAAGTCACAAAAACGATGGAGGTATTAAATGATGACATAATAGCATGGCGCTGAGAGCTTTTGCTTTTACTTGGCGGTCAAAGGGCCAAAAGATCTCTGTCTTACGCATAATATAAACTTTCTCCTCCCGGCCAATAAGGACCAAAAGTTCCTTGTTTTCTGTCCTCCGCTTCCACGCCCCCCCGATTCAGTTTATCTATACGGTGTTGTCGTTTCTTTGCTAACATGGCGGCATACTCCTCCCTTCCTTTCTGACTTATTTCTTCCTCGTCTTGGCGTCTGGATCTAATAAAGCCAAATACAGAGAGTTAATATAATCACGAGCAAACTTTATGTTGTAGTACGAGTTTAAATAAGATTAATTATCTTAAGTACTAAGCTTTTGCGCGCGGCTTCGCTCTTATGTACTAGCTTTTGCGCGCAGCTTCGCTCGCGTAAATGTAGGTTAGGATAGTATCGGTACCTTTTTCTGGATAAAGGTACACTATGTCCATTTCTGTAGGTACCCCTGACAACATGTATGCAAAATTTCACAATGACCGGTCGAGTAGCCAAGGCGTAGAAGCGTAACAAACAAACAAACTCACATTTATAATATTAGTTAGGATTTATTCACAAACCTTTCAATTACGTAGTTAGTGTTTTGAGGCGGTGTGCCGTTTCTGAAAACAAATATACTTAGTTAAACTATCTGTCTATCATATATATACTTAGTTAAACTATCTGTCTATCATATATATACTTAGTTAAACTATCTGTCTATCATATATATACTTAGTTAAACTATCTGTCTTTCATATATATACTTAGTTAAACTATCTGTCTTTCATATATATACTTAGTTAAACTATCTGTCTTTCATATATATACTTAGTTAAACTATCTGTCTTTCATATATATACTTAGTTAAACTATCTGTCTTTCATATATATACTTAGTTAAACTATCTGTCTATCATATATATACTTAGTTAAACTATCTGTCTTTCATATATATACTTAGTTAAACTATCTGTCTATCATATATATACTTAGTTAAACTATCTGTCTTTCATATATATACTTAGTTAAACTATCTGTCTTTCATATATATACTTAGTTAAACTATCTGTCTTTCATATATATACTTAGTTAAACTATCTGTCTATCATATATATACTTAGTTAAACTATCTGTCTATCATATATATACTTAGTTAAACTATCTGTCTATCATATATTAGGAACCTGACCTACATGTGAAAATTATCTATATCCACGGATCAAAACAAATTATTTTTATTTTTTAAATCTTTTATTGAAGTCATCACCCGCGCCAGGAATAACTCCTGTATCCCGGGGGACTTTACAAACATTCAAACAACGGACACAAAGAACACGCAGACTCGGAACAACCATTTGTGGATCACACAAAGTTTTGTCCCATGTGGGATTCGAACCCACTGTCACACGGATCAGGCCTCAGCAGTATCAGGCTCGCGAATAGCGGCGTGGGAGCGCCTCTCCCCCCCGCGGCCGCAAATAAAACCATGGCCACGCCTGGATCGCCCGCCTTCCGCCAGCCGTCGTTCTTGAGTTAAGTGTTCTACTATTGTTCCAGGGTACCAGTCAGGAGCTGCCTGACGGAGGAGCAGGGAGACCTCGGGAGGCCAGTAGCCGAAGTTTCCCGAGGAAAAATACTCCCCTAACGAGAGGGGTGTGTCACGCGGATTAGGCGTGCCTCGGCAGTGGCTCGCATACAGCGGCGTGGGAGCGCCTCTCCCCCCCGTGGCCGCAAATTAAATCACGACCACGCCTGGATCGCCTTCCTTCCGCCGGGTTGAGTTAAGTGTTTCACTGTGCTTCAGCCGGACCGCGCAACGAAGCCTTTGTAGTAGAACCACACCCTGTTACTTATACTGTGTAGAAATATAATTTGCGTAATTTCAATTCAATTTAAATTTTTCCAATTTCCAATTTGAATCGTAATTCCAATTGTGTAAAACTCGTATTAAAGATTGCGACTCGTATGAAATATACTTTATCTCCGCTATCTTGGTCGATCACGTTCTAAAAACGTGGCCGACATAGAACTACGTTAGGGCGCGTTCCCACTATGTCGTGACGATTAATTTATCGTTGGACGACTGTCGTCTCTAGCTGTTCTCATAAGGGCGCGTTCCCAGTATGTCGTGACGATAGATTATCGTGTCGTGGCTTATGTATTTAAATAGAGGTGTTCACATACAGGACGACACGATTAACTATCGTCCACGATTTTTTTCGCAGTGACGACAGATTGTCAAGTCAATGGGAACTGCGAGCACGACAGTCGTAAAACGATAAAATAGCGTCACGACTAATCATGACGGCAAATCGTGTGTCATTGTTGCAACTATCCATCGTAGCCACGATTAAAATATCGTTTCGTCGTTTATATGTTCGACGATAAAATATTGCGACGACACAGTGACGATAAACAGTCGATATAATGAGAACAACTAGAAACGACAGTCGTCCAACGATAAATTAATCGTCACGACATAGTGGGAACGCGCCCTTATGAGAACAGCTAGAGACGACAGTCGTCCAACGATAAATTAATCGTCACGACATAGTGGGAACGCGCCCTTATGAGAACAGCTAGAAACGACAGTCGTCCAACGATAAATTAATCGTCACGACATAGTGGGAACGCGCCCTTATGAGAACAGCTAGAGACGACAGTCGTCCAACGATAAATTAATCGTCACGACATAGTGGGAACGCGCCCTTATGAGAACAGCTAGAAACGACAGTCGTCCAACGATAAATTAATCGTCACGACATAGTGGGAACGCGCCCTTATGAGAACAGCTAGCGACGACAGTCGTCCAACGATAAATTAATCGTCACGACATAGTGGGAACGCGCCCTTATGAGAACAGCTAGAGACGACAGTCGTCCAACGATAAATTAATCGTCACGACATAGTGGGAACGCGCCCTTATGAGAACAGCTAGAAACGACAGTCGTCCAACGATAAATTAATCGTCACGACATAGTAGGAACGCGCCCTTATGAGAACAGCTAGAAACGACAGTCGTCCAACGATAAATTAATCGTCACGACATAGTGGGAACGCGCCTTTATATCGACTGTTTATTGTCACTGTGTCGTCGAAATATTTTATCGTTGAACGTGTAAACGACGAGACGATATTTATATCGTAGCTACGATGGATAGTTGCAACAACTACACACGATTTGCCGTCATGATTAGTCGTGACGTTTTTTTATCGTTTTACGACTATCGTGCTAGCAGTTTCCATTGACTTGACAATCTGTCGTCACTGCAAAAAAAAAGTCGTGGACGATAGTTAATCGTGTCGTCCTTTATCTGAACACCTCTCACTTTAGAAGCGACACGGATTTTTCTATACTTTCCATTCCTGCGGCACAAGGCGTTTTACACCTGGCCATAAAACTATCATTGTGGCGGTACCGGACTTATTAAACCTTGTATTGTTTATGAAAGTAAAACCTTTTTTGTGGCTTCATGGAAAAAGATATATATATTTTTTGTTTTGAATATTATCAATGATGAATTGATTGACATGAATCTGAAGGCGTACGTCAAAAGCTTGTATTGATTGAATTGTATAGCTATAATAAAATACAGGGTTTTATGCACCCTGTGCCGCACTGGATAATGGTATTTTTGTGCATATTTTAGGGATGGCAAAATATAAATATCGATAATTTTAATTGAGTTTTATAAGAAGAGAAAAAACTACATTAATTGATGTTTTTCATTGAACCAGTCCAAACAAAAGGTTCTTTTACATTGTGCACATTCAGTTATAATATTTTTAATTTTTCTATCAGCTTGGCGACTTGTCAAAAAGATCCGAAGTTTTTCATAGCATCTGACACAATTTCTCTTCTTTCTTCATGAACATCATCGACAAAAAAATTTTTTTTTACGACATCTTTTTGTCGGCCGCGCGGAGGGGGCGCAGGGTGCGGTACCAGGTGTGCCGGGTACCAGATGCTTTTAACCTGGTTTCGCACTGTGATGAAACTTTATTTCTTACGTGCGGTACCAGTTCTAAGAAACCTGGTATTAAAGTAGGCACACCACTGGATTCTATTTTAATAACACACCTTAGATATATATTCATCTGTTTCCTAAACCGAACCAAATTGAAGTTATGCCCTTCGCACGACAGAGAAATCTATACTTTTCTTTGACGCACTGTTAGCAAGACATGCACAAGATGTTTTAGACCTGGTTTCGCATTCAACGTGTTAAATACACAAGCCACGACGCTTTAAACGACACGATTATCTATCGTCACGACATAGTGTGAACGCGCCCTTACACCACAACATTCGGTGCAATGGCAGGAGCGAGGCGACCACTAGAACAACTTCGCCAACCGTGCAATCAATTTGAATCCTTTATTATGTAATCATTGAAACAAATGCATTACATCTATATCTATACAAATAAATAAAATTGAAGTGTATGTTTGTAATGTCAAAATATCAGCTTTTTTCTAATGCATATGAAAGTATATAAGGTACCTATACGAAACCATCTATTTTTAAAATTTTTGTCTGTCTGTTTGTTCCGGCTAATCTCCGAAGCGGCTGAACCGATTTTGACGGTACTTTCACTGTCAGATAGCTGATGTTATAAGGAGTAACTTAGGCTACTTTGAGTTTAGAAAAAAATAGGGTACCGCGGAGACAAACACTTTTTTAAATCTACGCGGACGAAGTCGCAGGTAACAGCTAGTCACTAATAAAATTGCGCCTGACAATTTTTGGGTTCACCAGGGTCATTGAGTCAGCTGTTTCCGTTGCTTGAGCACGGTAATAAAGATAAAGATAAAGATAATTTATTTTGTTTAAACATGAGTGAAAATACAATATGTTGCATGTCAGATGTTAAAGATAATTAGAAGTAGCTACATGTTTGACCATAGTGGTGTACAAAATTATAAAAGTTTTAAGACAGTCTTGTTAACATAATCATAATCTATATTATTATTATACAGTATTGAATTTGATAATCAAGATATTATTCATTTTATTTTAATGTAAGACACGATCACTGATACAAATATTAGAAACAATAAATACTTACATTACAAGATTTAGGTAATAAAATATTAAAAATAGAAATAGTTACATGATATATAACATAATGTCAAAACAAATTGCAAATTAAAATTAGATAGTTATAGTTTAAAATATGTCTTTGGTAGTTGAAATTAATATTCAATTCAAATATGTATGAAATATATTACATTCAATGAACTCATAACTCATAATTCGAGTGGATTAATTAGGTTAGTACATACTTAGGCACGAAAAGTAATGTCATGATCAAAGTCGACAAAGAACTAGAATTAATATAATTATTATAATTAATGTTAAATTGTATCCGATAGGAATTCACTTATACTATAATAACACTTATTACATAGATATGTTTTAAAATGTTTTTTAAAGAGTGAGATACTAAGTGTTTTTATTTGGTTTGGTATTTTATTGAAGAGCACTGCTGCCTTGCAAAATATGCTGTTGTGCATTAATGCGGTCTTGGACTGTACTATACAGAGCCGCTCTTTATGTCGCCGACTACGGTTATTTACTTCAGATAATTTCTGAAATGAATTTGGATTTGTTTTAACAAAAATTGCTGCCTCATAAATGTATAGCGATGGTACGGTTAATATTTTATATTGTTTAAAATACGGTTTACAGCTTTCTCTTGGTCCAAGTCCAAACATGGCTCTAATACATATTTTTTGGGATTTAAAGACAAATTCCTTGTTGGTAGAGTTTCCCCAAAATATAATGCCGAATCTCAAAATTGAGTCCACTGTTCCGTAGTATGCAGTGATAAGCGCTTCCCTGTTGATGATAGGCGCAAGCTTATAGAGGGCATAAGCCGATGAGCTTAGCCTTTTGCTCAGTTGTTCAGTGTGTTCTTTCCAGTTAAGGTTTTTATCTATGGTTAAACCGAGGAATTTTGTTGTATCCACACTACTAATATGCGTTCCCTCATGATTGATGTTAAGTTTGGGTGGCGTAATGCGCTGACTAAAGAACATAAGTTTAGTTTTAATTAAGTTAATCTTTAAGTTATTACTGTCCATCCAGCCGACAACAGAGCCTATCGTGTCGTTAATGTCTTTCTCGAAAATGTTATTGGTTCTATAATTTATTACGACAGTGCTATCATCAGCAAAGAGGCACATCGGAAAATTGGTGACAGTTGCTTGTTTGATGCAAACACTAGTTCCTTTCTTGAGAAATTATCAATTTTGGAAATCTCAGTATATTGGATACGGTTTTTTAAATATGATGCCATCAAATTCAATATGTTTCCTCGTCCATAAGTCTCTAATTTGCTAAGTAAAGTGTCAAAGTTTACATGGTCAAAAGCCTGCGTCATATCGCAATATAATGCACAAATCGGTGTCTTATTGTCTACGTGAGAGATTATATTTTTCAAGAAATCAAAAATCGCCATATTAATCGTTCTGTTTTTGGGAAAGCCTTTCTGAGTCTCTGACAGTATATTAAATTTTTCTAGATATTGATGTAATTGCTCATAGATATATTTTTCGAAAATCTTAGATATATTCGACAAGAGTGCTATTGGCCTGTAACATTCCATGTTTTGCTTGTCATCTTTTTTTAAAAGTGGCTTTATAATAGCAATTTTCAATTCATCTGGGTAAACGCCAGCACTTATAGTGTAATGTTATATAACAGTATTCTATCTTCATACAAACAGTCGGAACGCGAGTCATACCTACGCGCCTCGAGGTTGGTATACACTCGGTACACAATCAGTCGCGAATGCGCCGCAATGACGAACGGACGGTGTAATGGTTTTGTCAGCAGTAAGGGTGCGATTTATGAATATTTGATTGAAATAAGTACAAGTACTTACATACTAATTATGGCAAAGTGCAATTGCAAACAAAAGTATTTTTAATTAAACTTTTATCCGAATGCGGAATTTTTTATACTATTACATTTAACGTCTTAGTCGAGCAGCGATAGCTCACTGGGGAGACCAACAGACTGCAATGCAGAGGGTTTAGGACTCGAACCCACGTCGCGCACCTCTGACTTTCGGAAGTTATATGACTTTTCGAAATTATATGCGTATTGATTGACAATTATCGCCTGCTCCGTGCCTTGAAAAGCACGTTAAGCCGTTGGTCCCGGCTGCCATGAACATCTATGGCAGTCGTTATTGGGAGAGTGTCGACACGAAAGATCCCACTGGGTCAAAGTGTCGCCGGTCTGCACTGACCGGCCCCCACATAAGATAAGATAACGTCTCAGTCGAGGCGCAAATATTTTTGGTCTCAAATAAATGTGGTTGTTTTTTATTAAATCTACTAATCAAGAAACACGATATGATTTTTATTGAATACTTCCTATTTCATTCACAAGATTTTTTTTTATATTGTAAATATTTTGCAATCACTAAACTAGAAAGAAACTCAAGTTAGGTAGATGAAATTAAAATAGTGTAGGTGGGCAGCCCTCTCGCGTGTTTGCGTTTCGTGCGGCTGTAAGTAATTATTTCAAGGACAGAGCCGAGTTACGACACTGTTAGATAACATTACCGTGGCTTGAGTGAGAATATGCTGATATCATCGATCAAATATACCATAGATGCACGATCGTCGCTCGAAAAACGGCCCCAACAAAATTGTGCATAAATCAGTCGTATGCGCAATTTCGCTCGCAGTCACTTTACGACCGCGCTAGCAGTCACACGTTTCACGATGCCAAAGTTTGTAGTGAAAAATGCAAAAACTATACTCTAAAAGTGCAAAAAAAGGATGGAATGTCGTACTTTCGGTAAGTATAGTTTTGTTATGAAATATTTATTATATATTGTTGAATATGGCGCTTTGAATAATATATTTGAAGATATTTTCGTTTAAATTTAAATGCATATATTACGCACCTGTCTTACTCACTCTTGCGTGCGCTGCCCGTAAGCGAGAGCGAATCGACACCACTACTACGTTGGAGACCGTACCATATACTTAGTACGCTTGCGTATCGCGAGTAACACACTTAGGAGGCTTTACATTGACGCGTTTTAACTAAACTATTACAAAATGTTTCTCAGTGGGTGTTCAATGGTTATTCCGGTTTATTTCCTGGACTGCATAATAAATGCAGACACTTATAAGTAAGTAGTACTGGTCAGTGCCACATATTGACGCGGTTTTTGTATGAGAATGTGCATCTATGGTATATTTGATCGAAGGCTGATATTGATAAGTCGATAAAAAAGTAAATGCTATATCTTAGTGAAAGACAGATATACCGATCTATTTCTCAAGGTTTTCCATTGTACAGTCGACCAAGAAAGTGGTCCACCAATTTTGACAACAGTTTCTGTGAGATCTAATTAACAAAAATTGACTTTTTTAATTTTACACATGGTTTAACATAAATATGTATAATCCTTACTAATATTATAAATTCGAAAGTAACTCTGTCTGTCTGTCTGTCTGTTACCTTTTCACGGCTAAACCACTCAACCGATTTAGATGAAATTTGGCACAGATACAGTTTAAAACTTGGGGAAGGACATAGGCTACTTTTTATTGATGTAGGTACCACGCGGGCGGAGCCCCGCGCAAAAGCTAGTACATGATAAAAAGAGCAATGGTTACTGTCAAAATATTATTGCAAGGTAAAATCGATCTTGTTTTTACATGACGTTCAAATAAAACTTAACCGTAGGTTGGTAGATCACATTTTTGGCCATGAGTACATGGGTAATATTATGAAAAGCTTGGGTAATATATAAATCGTGTAAACAAACATTATGTAAATGGCTCCAACTCGTGACTATAATACAACTGAGAGTTTATTGATTCCAATCACCTGATCTATCTCAAACACATACGCCCACACACAAATACACACTCACAACGCGCGCACTTACTATACAAATAGCTCAGTGGGGAGACCAACAGACTGCAATGCAGAGGGTCTCGGGTTCGAACCCACGTCGCGCACCTCTGACTATCGGAAGTTATATGACTTTTCGAAATTATGTGCGTATTGATTGACAATTATCGCCTGCTCCGTGCCTCGGAAAGCACGTTATGCCGTTGGTCCCGGCTGCCATGAACATCTATGACAGTCGTTATTGGGATAATGTCGACACAAAAAATCTAACTGGGTCGAAGTGTCGCCGGTCTGTACTGACTGTCCCCCATATGAGATAAGATACATACACACACACCTTAAATGTATATCCAATATTCAATGTACACTCCAATGGCATTAAAGGTATTGTAAATATTATTCCCATTAATAATTAAAATGGTATATACGTCTCTTTGTCAACCCATATTGTCATACTGTATTTTCAGTATGGGGTTGGAGCCTGTAAAACTAAACTGATAAAGGTAGAAAGAGCACAAAGGGCGCTCCTTAAGGTAAGCCATTCTTTGCATTTCCTTTACCCTACTAAGGATCTGTACCAACTATCTGATGTCCTGACGGTGCGTCAATTGTTTATCCTAAATATTATATTAAGACAACATTCCCTTCTTCTTTCTTATGATCCTCTGCGCCCTAAAAACGGCTACAACACAAGGTTGGCTCATTGCTTGGTAGCCATTGGTCAACTGCTTTTTCTGGTAGATTTTTTGGCTTCCTAGGTAGATTCCTCTATAATAAGGTGAATGGAAATTACACATCTATTCACTACCCAAACACCTTTGTAGAAAGAAAACAACTTGTTGGCTAAAATCCCTTAGCTACGAGGAAACGGAAAGTTTAATATTTATTCCTACCTAAAAATCTTACCTACACTGCTAACAGAGTTATTGGTGCCAATTCTGTTGTCACAAAATTCTCTAAGCTTAACTAAAAATCACTAAAATTTAGTTTAGTCCTCTCAAATGACATTTCGTATTCTGAAATCGTAAAAAATTACAGGACTAAAAAATTTTTTTGTGATTTTTAGTTAAGTTTAGAGAATTTTGTGACAACAGAATTGGCACCATTAGCTTACCAGCTGTCTCTGATCCCAAGATAACTATACTGCGTTGTCGTAGGGTTAGCACACACAGTACATACACACACGCACTCTCATCCACACACACACTCACGCACACACACATACATATCTACACTAACATTCATACACACGCGTTCACGCACACACAAGCATACATTCTCATCACATTCTAGCATGATTATTATAGCATATTAGAATTATGTCTTTTTATTTAGTCTCTCTTTATACATCTCTCACCTCTGAATACAAACCAACGTGGTTGCACTAACTCGAGCTACGGCTTATCTAAAGTTAGGAGAGGATGGTAAATCTGTCATACAGGTCCTCCTGGTGCAGATACCAGTCTCTCACACAGACTCATCAAATCGATCATGTAAAACCTAGTTTATGACCTGATTTTTATTTTTTGTAACCATTCTGTGTAAGAGAGAAATAAATAAATTATTATAAAAAAAAATTCCTCATATTATTATAAAAAAATATTCCTCATCGTACATTAGGTTTATACATGATCTAATAATATGTCTACCATCAAGTCTTGGGGGCCGAAGTAGGTATAAGAACACCTCTGTTACGGTTCACCCGTAACAGAGGTTTCTTATACCTATTTTGGACACCAGTCTCTCACTCTCTATTTATATTAGCCTAGGTGTTACCTGCGACTTCGTCCGCGTAGATTTTAACTAAAAAGTGTTTGTCTTCGCGGAACTCTATTTTCTTTCTAAATTCAATGTAGCCTAAGTTACTCCTTATAACATCAGCTATCTGCCAGTGAAAGTCCTGTCAAAATCGGTTCAGCCGTTTCGGAGATTAGCAGGAATAAACAGACAGACAGACAAAAATTTTAAAAATAGATGTTTTCGTGTAAGTACCTTATATACTTTTATATGCATTAGATAAAAAGCTGTTATTTTGACATTACAAACATACACTTCAATTTTATTTATTTGTATAGATTAAGGCATAATATACTGTACAAACATGTGTGATGGGAAAATAAATTATTATTTATTATTATATAAAAAATATTATTCTAGTTATTATATTTTTTGTTGGAACCGCATGTTGCCTAAACGGTTTGGATTGCCAACATAAATGTTGACGTCATACGTTTGTAAACGTCTTGTATCATTGCTTGCTGTCTAATATTTTTTTAAAAACGTGTTACGTCATTGGAGGACTGTATTGCCGATGGCGGAGCAAAACAGTTTGACAATTGAAGTAATCAGTGCCTTTAGCAATGATTTTTTAAATACAATTTTTTTATATTATACTAATTAATATAATTACTTGTAGCGTCCATACACTACTAGATAATGTGCAATGGTTTACAGAAACTAGTTAAACAGTCTATTGTGAATCTAAGCCATTCAGGGATCTTCTCAAATACACACACACACACACAAAACATTTCATTTAAATCGGTATATCCGTCTAGGAGGAGTTCAGAGACATACACATGTAAAAAATTGTATATAATTATAAAAGTTTACTTACGGTTTACAATAATATTGTATTTTCGATGTATTTGACTTGTAGTTTTTTATATCATTTATCAACTGTGCAAAGTGTTCATCAAATTTTGTCTTCATTTCAGAATCAATGTTATAAGTATATAACAAATTATGACCCGAATTGTTGTTTGGTAATTTATTATTACTATTATTATAAATTGTAATAGAAGTATCATTATATACTAAAGTAAAATTATTTGTTAAAATTGTATTATTACATAAAAATGCTAAATATTGTCGCAATGATTTATCATTGTCACTGACAAAACGTCCATTTAACGAAAAAACTTTCTTCGAACTATCTAAATTATTTTTTATAGTATTAAGAAAAATCGTCTTATCTAGTCTTAATTTAGTGTCAAAATTTTTTATAATAATATTATTTAAAGCAATAGGATCATTGCTATTATTATTTGTATTATTAAAACTAAAGAGAGTGACCTGTGCTAAATTAGTATTAGTTATATTATCCGACGTAGATCTATCAGTTATATTATTATATGAATAATTAGAAACAAATAAATGCTTCTGAGTTAACGCTTGTTTTAAGTTGTTTTTAGTATTATTATTTAATATATGTGATATAATATTGTTATGTATATTTATGGATTTAGTTAAACGTAAAGTAAAACTCTGAGTTACGTTTTCCCTCATGATACTTTTGTTTAAAACTTCGTTAACTGAAAATAAAAATACAATTATAAATTAGAATGCACGAATGAATTAAATGGTCGTTGTGAGTTCGATCTCCATACGGGACAATATTTGTGTGATCCACAAATAGACTCGAAACACTCAGACTCGGAAGACTGAGTTTTGATAGAATGTTTGTAAAGTGGAGGACAACACAGGAATTATTTCCATTGCGGGAGTTGTCAGTTGTAATAAAGATTACGTTAGACAATTTGTGTAATTAATATACCTATGATCATTGAATACATCAATGTCTATGATAAAAATAGCAAGTTTTGCTCGTTGTTGTACCTGTGTATCTTTACAAATATTTAAAGTATTGATACGAATAACATCCAGACCTGGTATAATGATCTATGGCGTACACAATATTTTATTGCCAGTGATTGAATCTGCATATTTCATCGATTAAGAACAATGTGACCACATTAACAACTGTGTCATCGTCAGTTGAAAATATAATCTTACTGTAACAAAAACAGACATGAGGTTTTTACTTTGAATTTTTTTTTTCATATTTTTTTGTCAAATATCCGTTCTCTGTAATTTCATCATTCTTACCTGGTTTTTCATCCTTAAAATTGTTATAATTTATAAATTAATGGAGATACGATGAAAATAATTACGACTTATTTATTCTCCATTAGTTAAAGAACTAATTCAGCTGGCTGTTTTTGTTACAGTAAGTAGAATGAGAAAAAAAAGGGTTAATATTAATTTGTTTATAACAAATTGTTTATTACATAAACAATGAAAAATTAAATAAAAAGAAAATTATTTCATTTTATATCGAAAAGAAAAACAATACAAGTAGTTAATGATTTTTAAAACAAAAGTAGTTCCTTAATATTAATTATAAGTGGTAGAAAATGATTGTTAATTAACAAATGCGTATTTAAACAACAAACATATTTTTTAAAGCACGATTTTTCTTTTAGTAATCCTTGTGTATCAAAGATTAAGATCCCAAAAAAAAATTTTCAATTATCTTATAAACAACGCATTTGTTTATAACAATTTTTTAAACAAAAGAGATGAAAATTAAAAAAGAATATTTCTATGCAGCTTTTGATAACGAAAAAACGGATCATTAATAATATTTAAAAACAATTTTAATTTGATGATTAATTTAAGTTTAGTATGTTGCAACTGCATAAAAAATTAAAAATATATTCTTTTAATTTTTCCAACTTGTATCTATTCTGAAGCCTTTCAAAAATAGCTCCAAGAAAGGAAAAAAATTTCAAATTTATAGTTTAACAATTATCACACTTGCAATGTTCATGTTCAAGCAGCAAAAAATTATTAATTAACTATTGCATAACTAATTCAAAATTGTGATAAAAAATTTTCAATTAGTTATGCAATTATGTTTCTTAAATTTTATATTTAATACGTTTAAGTATTTTTTATTGAAAAAGTGTCGGAAGTAGGCTGGCTTGTGCAAGCCAGAGTACCCGTTTTTGGCCGTATTTTCATCCCTCTGGGAAAATTATAAATATTGGTCCTACAATTCCGGGAGGCGAGACTTTTTCTAGGAAAATTGCCTCCTCTTTTTGAATCTTTTGTTAGATTTGAGAAGTCTCAATTAGTTTTTGAGATATTTGCAAAAAACTGAACACCATGTTTTTTTTTAGTTAATTGTTTATAACTTTTGCAAGCGGAAATTTAATTTTTTCAAAAATCTTCTACATGCCATTCCGAATCGAATGACACCTCGTTCATATTTTTCCGAGACTGCTAAAAAAAGTTGACCAAAAAAGCACTTGTTCACTAGACTATATGTCCGTCTGTGACGAACAGCGATGGACCAAGCAATTTGACCAGAATTATAGAACATTAGGAATAAAATGCAACAATGCATACGAAATACTTTGGTGACTGGCCGAGTTCAACATTGGCCGACAAAACACAACACGACTGCCCGCCGCGCCGTGGCGATAATATTTGCCGGCAGCCACGTACAAAGTTGGACATTTCTGTCCGTTGGAAAACTAAGACCATCGTCTGCGGTATGCCTAACCTAATCAGATACGCCACCACAGCAGTCTGCGTATCAAAATTTATATATATTATGTATACCTAGTTGAAAATCTTATCAGACTCATATACCTACATTTTTTGTTGTAAAGACAGGTCCCTCACTATTAATAAAACCTGTGTCGCGGAGGACTTTACAATCATTCAAACAACGGACACAAAGGACACCCAGACTCGGAACAACCATTTGTGGATCACACAGATTTCATACTCGGCGCAGTAGCTATTGCGTGGCGTTCAGTTCAACCACTCCGCCATCGAAACATTCGAGATAGGTAAGTACTCAAATCGTCTGCGAATAAACCGAATGTATTCGAGATATATTTCCTGTTATTCGATTGCATTTATTAGTTGCTAGTAGTAAACTAATTTACTATATATTATGTAATGCAAAAGTAAATGCAAAAGTATATATTATGTAATGTTTATCCATTGTCTAATACCCATAGTACAAGCTCTGCTTAGTTTGGGCTAGATGGTGTTGTATGTATTATAAAATTATATATAATATGTAAATTTAGGTTAAGGTATTTATCTATGGGCCAATGCAGCCCGAAATAAAAAAATAAATAAAAAAAAATTACAGCATTTTGACGAAAATCTTATAAAATAAGCAAAAATAAGTTCTTCAGTAATTAATTAATTTTGTCTTTATTTAAATAATTACTGATAAGACATCAATAGGGGTACAAGGAACAAATATTGTGATCCACAGTTAGTAACTATGCCGATTTTAAATTTTGCGCTTCCATTTTCCCAAATTTACGCTGAATATTATTTTTCGCATATGGCTTTTTGGCGCCCCTTGCTTTCTGGCGCCTAAAGCCAACGCTCCTCCCGCTCTACCCCAAGGCCGATGCGGCATAAAGATATAGTTGAGCAAAAACAAATCACAAAAAATTTACAACGCAATATAATTAATATGCCAAACTAAATTAGCAAAAAGTATGCGTGACACCTGCGCAAAATTGCTAGCGATCAACTTCTGTGGCACAATAAGAGGGTAGTATAAACATGTTAACAACTTACCATTATTTATAAAAAAGATTGTTGCTATTATGAGAGTATTCATATTTTAACTTATACTTTGATCCAAGTTACAGACGAAAATAAAAAAATCACGCGAATTTTGTAATTAAAATACATAGGTACCTACACAATTATTTCGTACCATGATTGGAAAATGGAATTAATTCGCAAAGTAATGTTTATGAGTAGTTACCTATATGCTATAAAACTTATCTTCAAACCTGTGTCTTGAATAACTTGCTAGCTCAGGTGGAAGATTTACACCAAAACTGACTTGACGAAATTCAAACGTTTCATAGATGGGTATCGCACACATTTCCGATGTATCCTCGCTGCTCGTGTAGATCTTTATTCTCGCCAGATATTAACTACATCATGACATAGTAAGTTTTAATTATTATATAATACCTATATTTTCAATTAATGTTTTTAAGTGTAAATAAAAAACATTGTTAATTATTTTAAATTCAATTGCGGATACTTATATACTATCTACGCTGCTGACCTCTCAGAAACACAAGGGGCAATTACAGTTACACTGCAAGTCTCCCAAGCAGCAAGGATCATATCGCAGCATCCGCCGTCTTGCAAAATAGCCTTAATAAGATCGATGAATGGAACCAGAAATGGAGAATCAAAGCCAGCACTACTAAGTCTATACATGTCACGTTTACGCTTAGTAGGGATAGCTGTGTTCCGGTAAAAATAGGCGACAATGTTGTACCACAGAGTGACAGTCCGATACGTCGACATGCATCTAGACAAAATGACCAAACCAAAGCTGACCTGGAAAAACACATCAAACCAAAACGAGACCAGCTGAGCATGCAGTTCAGAAACATTTACTGGCTGATGGCACGTAACTCCAAACTGTCGATCGACACCAAACTGCTGATATACAAAATGATCCTAAAACCAATATGCATGTATGGCGCACAGCTGTAGGAAGTGCTAGCGACTCCAATATAAATCATAATCATAATCATAATATTTTATTTGCTAAACACAGGTTTACAGAGATGTTACAAAATTTCATGAGTGCTCTGAGTTTTGCCACAAAGGGCGTGCAAATATATACAATTCTATTAAAATTTACATACAGATTCTTAATTATTTGGAACATTAATATTAAACAGATAACTTAATTATTTATAAAAAAGTATATAACTCATAGCATTAATAATTATTATTCTAGTTATAGCAATAAATTTTAAATGTCAGAATATTAATTGTGAGTGTCAAAATATTTAATAGTAAATGTAAAAATTATGTCAATATTATGAATATACACCGTGAATTTGTAGTCGTTTTGGAACCGAAAATCCTATACTCTATATCAATCATAGAATCGATAAAAGTGATTATTTTAATAAAATAAAAATATATTTATTTATAAACATTAAATTTAATGTCGTTTACGAAAAATAAATGAGAACTCGTGGTAACGCCACTCAATTTCACGTACTACGATTACGCGTGTCACTACGATCGATATCATTCATGTTTAACTAAGCGGTAAAACATTTGCCAATAACAACACAGAAACCGCCGCGCCCGCGCCGCCCGCCAATCCGCGTTCACTAACTACCCTAATGTACCCCAGACGCGAGGCGCCTAGGCACGGCGGCGAGCGCTCCCGACCCCGCACCCCCCCGCCCGCTCTTCGGTACCGCGGCAACCGACGCGCGAAATGGTTGCATAATGCATTGTTTATTGTCACGCGAAAATTACATAGTCGTCAGTACGAAAACTCTTGGACTACTTGGTTCAGCTGTATGCTGTTGCCAATTACAATTTGGAAGAGGCCAGACGGTTGTACTCCCAGCTGAAGCATTTGAATGTGCTGCGGCTACGAGGGATTGAAAGTCCTCAAGTTCCGACCACTCCCACCATCTTAGCTGCAACTCAGCGCCTTCTCGACCATGGACAATTCCGTACGCCGACTCATGCGCAAGGCCGAGGACTCCTGAATGACCCCCGGAGATCGAAGAGGATATTAGAGCGGGATCCGCGGCGAAGCACGAGAATGGCGGCTCGAGAATTTAATATTAGCCAATACTTTGTATGGAAAACATTAAATACTAATAGATAACACCCTTATCATTTTTGTCGGGCTCACGTAATTAACAACAACGATGCACCAGCAAGGATCGCCATGTCAGTGCAGTGGTTGTTAAATAATACGAATGCGAACATACTGTGGACAGATGAGTCATTGTTTACTCGAGTGGGACTGTAAAACGCTGTAAACCCTCACTTAATACAGGAAGACCACCTCCAAGTGAGGTTCAGTGTGAATGTTTAGGCCGATATTATAAACGACCATTTAATAGGGCCTGTTTTTATTGAAGGTCATCTAACGGGCAGCTCGTATTTAGAAATGTTACAAACTAATATCCGAGCTATTGGAGGAAGTGCCATTATCAATACACGATATGTATTACTAGCACAACGGCTGTCCCACTCATTATGCAAGTGCAGTACGTGCCTATCTCAACAATCAGTTTGGTGATACGTGATACCTATCACATAGGTACACAATAGGCCGCGGCGGTCCCGTGGCTTGGCCACCGAGAAGCCCAGACAAGCCTCAATGTCGGAAATAAAAAGACTTGTGTATTCTCGTGAACGTGAAAGTCGTGAGGAGCTACGTAGTGCAATAGTGGAGGCCTTTAATAAACTGTCCATAGGTATGTAATTTAATTATTTTGTAAATAGCTCCAATTTTTGAAATACGCCCGAAATACTCACAGTTCATTCACCTGTGTTTATTTTATTACATAATAAATAAAGTTAGCTATTTATCGAAAAGTAATGTTTAGATAAAGTATTTCCGACGGTCCTAAGCCCGTGTAAAGTATGAAGGAGAAATTGGAGTATCCATTTACGTATTAATTGTGATGTTTCACAATACAGAAATTACATAGTAAAAAGAGAAAACGTATTGCCTCGTATCAGCTGATTCTGAACTGTGCTAAGCCTATTATCAATTTCGTCGCTATTGCATTTACCTAATTTTATAATACTTGTGTAGCTTCACTAGTTTTTAAATGACGCATAGGACTCGGTCGTGGTACACGAGGTTCTGGATAGGTATCAGCTGATATACGTAGTTACCTATCGTGCGTCGTTCATAACTTCGACTGTGCGCGGCGGCGCGGCGCGGCAACGCGGACGCCGCGCCGATGACGTATGCATGCGTTTGTGAATGAATTGTCCGTGCGTTACTACGATCAAACTCGAATAAGTGAAAAATATTATTTATATTCCAACTTTTTTATTATACGCAGTACAATTATTTTACTATTTTTTATTGATACTACTAATTATCCTAAGTTACCACGTTTCGGTTCCAAAACGACTACAAATTCACGGTGTATATAAAAAAGAATAACAAAATATTAATAATTATTATGCCTTTTCAAAATCCGAGATACTGTAATAACATTTATCATTTAAAATCATTTTTAATTTTTCCTTATATAAATTTAATTCTTTTATACTTTTTACTTTAAACATAATGCAAAGGCTACAAAATGGCATCCTAAGAACCATTTGAAATGCACCACGGTTTATCACCAACACAGAGATCCGTGAACCTTTGGACATCTGTTAAGGAGGAGTTAAAACTAACAGGGAATAAATATAAAATACGGCTGAAAAATTACCCAAATAAGCTAGCTATCGCATTAACAACTATCAGCTACACTAAACGACTAAAACACCATGATATACAGAAAATTGGTGACAGACGAGAGATCTTCTACTGAGGAGCTCATATAACAGACAGATAAAAACGACAGAGAATAAATCTGCATATAGTCTGGGACTGATAGCAGATAAGCACTAAAAGGAAATTGCGGATACTAAGAATTGAAATTAAAAAGCAATGTTAGATTTAAGATAACCCAGGGAAAACTACTGTCGTGCCGTTTACTAGGAAGAGGGATCTCACGGAGTCGGGAACTCTCTCCATGTATGGTACGCAGTTACAATGGTCCACAGAGGTAAAGTATCTAGGCATGACCTTAGATATCAAACTAACGTGGAAACCTCATGTAGACAAAGTCATAGTGAAGGCCCAGCGGGTCTTTGGCATGATTCGCTCTACTTATGGGAAGACCTGGGGGCTAAAGCCCAAGGTCATCAAGTGGCTATACATGATGATGATAAGACCCATACTCACGTATGGAAGCATTGTCTGGTGGCCAAGAACCAAACTAGCTACATGCAGGAACGCGCTGTTGAAGGTGCAGCGATAGGCCTGCATGGCTATAACAGGGGCGTTTCCGACCACGCCAACGGCAGCGTTAGAGGTCCTGCTGGATCTAACGCCGCTACACATTGTTGTGGAGTCAGAGGCGATAAAGGCGCTACATAGACTATCTGTGCATGGGCTGTGGAGTGTCAATATGCCGGTAACTCGACACACAAAATTAGAGATTTCAAAGGATCTCAAAAGCATTATGAGCATAGTATGCGACAAAATGCAACCATTGAACATATTCAAAAATAATTTTAAGATAAAGGTCCCCACGAGGGACGAATGGAGACAAGGTCTACAATCCTCCGACAAGGGTTGTCTCAACTGGTTTACTGATGGTTCCAAAATGGAAACAGGATCGGGCGCTGGAATCTATGCCAACGACTGTAAAGTGAGCCAAAGCATTGGCAAATATGCTACGGTCTTCCAAGCGGAAACCTATGCTATAATTGCCTGTGCTCAGGTGAATATCAACAGTGGTGTCACTAACAGGACTGTGTATATTCTCAGTGACAGTCAAGCTACTCTCAAGGCTCTGGACTCGTGTAGGGTGGACTCCAGACTGTACTGAACTCCAGTACTGAACTGTGTTAAGATCCTTAACAAACTAGGCAGGAAGAAGACAGTCAGACTCGTGTGGGTTCCGGGGCATGCAGGGGCGCAGGGCAATGAAGAGGCTGATGAATTAGCCAGAAAGAGCTCGGAGCAACTGTTTGTGGGCCCCGAGCCCTTCGTGGGACTCTCTGAGAGCACCGTAAAGGCAGCTTTGAATGCACATGGCAATGAAAAACACAGGTTAGAGTGGATGGCCGTTAGGGGCCTGGAACACTCCAAGAAATTCATTGCGAACGGAGCCACAGGTTTCACTCGGAAGTTCTGCGGGTATAGCAAGAGCCAAATGCGCCTGCTCACAGGAGCGTTCACTGACCATTTTGGCACCAACGACTTCATGTGCAGATTGAGATTGACATACGATTCTATCTGCAGAGCCTGTGGTGAACAGGACGAGTCCATATCGCACCTACTGTGTGAATGCGACGCGTTGGCTGGACTTAGGATGGGTCTGATGGGATTGGCATATCCAAACCCTGAAGACTTCAGGCTTCTCCCTCTGAATTGTACCCTGCGGCTGATGCAGTAAATTCATAAGGAGATAGCTAAGGGATAAATCTTGGGGCTGACACAAAAGATCCCACTGGGTCGAGGTGTCGCCGGTCTATACTGACTGGCCCCCACACACAAGATAAGATAGATTTAAGATAAAACGTTTTTATGATTAACCCTTAAGTCTAATCTTAAATCTAGTGATTTTAGATTAATTTGATCAATAGTTTATTAAATCCAATTTTATTTCTTGTGTAATCTGCCGCATCTAACTTTATTCTTATTTATTGGAAATCCGAGTGCCGAATCGATGACTCGATGCTCGGGTCAGGCTAAGTTAATATTGGGTTTTTCTATCTAGGTATTTACAGCAGCAGCATGGAATGTACAAATGTGCCTGGAAAACGCCGATAGGGTTTCTTCCTATGACGTGGGACCTAAAAACATAATTGGTGGAATGTGGCTGCAAAAATAAAAATATTCATTTAGGTTACAAAGTAACACTTTTGAACGTCGAGGTTACACTAACTAAACAATAAGATGAATTTACTTTTCAATTAACCAGTTGCCACGTTTAGCAAAGCAAAGCCGTAGAACCAATGAGAAGAACGGGCAAGAAAATTACGATTAAAACGGCCTATTTTTTCAGGAATATAGCAGAGCAGCTTCTTACGGAGCACTTCATTGGAGCCTAAATCAAGTTTAATTCGGCCGTTTCTATCAATCAATTTTGTCTCCTTTTCGGAACTAATGTTATAAGTAGGTATATAACAAAATATCACTCGACTTGTTGTTTGGTAATTTAGTCTTACTATTATTGTAATTCATAATAATAATAACCATTTTATTTTGCGTTGCATAGACGCATAGATAAGTTATATAAATACTAACACAAATTGTATATGTATATACAATTTGAATTAGTATTTATATAAATTATTAACTATGTTAATAATGCTTTACTTGCACTCGGTTCTTGTGCGTTCATGTGGCACTTGTCCGCAGAAGCGACGGAACACTACACCCTTCGTCCAAAATTCTTCATTTATGACTACACGCAGAAAGCAATTTGGGACTTGCAACATTTGTGAAGTATTACTCAATACTAAAGTATAATTATTTGTAATAATTGTATTATTACATAAAAATGCTTAATATCGTCGAAATGATTTATCATTGTCATTTACAAAACGTCCATTTAACAAAATACTTTATTCGAACTACCTGAATTGTTTAATATTATTAGGAATAATCGACTTATCTAAACTTAATTTAGTGTTAACATTTTTTATAATATTACTATTTAAAGCAATAGTATCATTGCTATTATTATTTGTACTATTAAAACTAAAGAGAGAGTCCTGTGCTAAATTAATATTAGAATAATTATATACTTGTACTCTATTGGTTATACTATTATATGAATGATCAGAAACAAATAAATGATTCTGAGTTAGCTCTCGTTTTAAATTTTTTTATTGTCATGTATCTCTTATCTATCATATACCTAACTACATTAGAAAAATACCTGTCCCCTAGAGAGGCTTACGAGGAGACATGGGTCTTACGTGAAGAGTTTTGTTCTAAAGTAGGTTTGGAACACCTACGGCGGCACTAGCCGTAGCAGGCGTAGAACTATTGCTAAGTTACGTATAAAGGAGTCTGCTCACTACACCGTCTCATACCATGACCGTGCTAGGAACGTGTCAGGCAAAAAAATATTCTTTGTAAGGAAATGTATAAGACTATGCCCACTAGACCGTTCCGTCACCGACCAGCACCGTCGCGTGCCATGCAAGCGTTAATAATTGTCGGCGAGAATATTTTGTCGGTGCCGATACGCTCCGCGCATGGCACGCGAGATTGACAAACCGATGCGCACAGGCGGGGAAATGGTGAGCATACGGGTTATAAGCGCTTACGATGACCGTTGTAGAGGCGTTGTAAACGCCTTTATTAACTTAGTCATCTGTTACCAGTTCAACGAGACGCGTGTAATTGTAAAGACGGTATAAAATGGAGGATGAAAAATTAATAGAATGTGTTTGTAAATATGAGTTTTTTTATAACCTACAACACCCGAAATATATGGATACTGTGAAAAATTTGGAAATACCGAAAAAACTGTTCTTCATCATCAACTAAGTGACTGAATAACGTCCAATATTCTTCTTCAGTTTTTCGTTCTTTTATAAAATCGTGAATCCAATAACGTCAAGTATTTTCTTGGTTTTCTGTTTCTTCCTCATCCAATATTATGGCAATCATTGCCAGTTGTCTAACAGTTAATCTTCTAATAGCCATACCTATTTTATTACTTTTCATTAGAAATAAATAGCACTTCTAAAACGTCCAGGCAACACTGATACGCATGCGAGAATGAAACGGCTTACTATTGATTTTAGTGGATTTGGCATCCCAGATTACATACGGGCAACATACGGGTTGCATACAGGCATCATACGGGATGTATACGGGCACAGAACGCCGTCGATCCGTTTCAGTGGGCATGGCAGGGCGTATCGTGTTGCTTTTCGTGTCTGATACGTTTGTAGCACAGTCATGGTATGGTGTAGTGGGCAGACTCCTTTATTTCGAAAACGCGCGCCATCGGATCAAACTCGTGACCTCTGCAGAACAGCCCAACGGTTTCCCATTAGGATATCGCTGCTTATATAGGCTATGTATTTCAATTGTATTTTTCTTTTTAATGTATGGATATCAAACATTTTTCTTCTTTTCTTTTTTCTTCTTTGCATAGGCTATGGCTATGCCAGCGTAGTACGTATACATATTAATAAAACAAACATCTATGTAACACATATATTTATACAACACAATAACATTTCACATACAATAACTAAATAATAAATATTAAAAAACTCATTTGACTACTAGCATTACACTTACATATTAATAATAATTAATATTAGAAAGTCGAAAAATTTATGAGATCTAAGATACATTTTACGATAATTGAATCCATCTAAGCGAAAATGCACCAATATATTAAGCTACCTATTTTGCCTGCGGCTTCGCTCGCATAAATGTAGGCATCGTGGGCCTGCCCGCCACCCGATTAGCACCAGGTCCGAGAGGCGGCGTGTGTGTTCCCACGCGCGCTATTTTCTCGTGTGTGAATAGGGCTTAAATGTAGTGGTGCCCAAAGGATAGTCTTGTTATGTAGTGGCCTGCTATTTCATACGGCGAGCCGAAACCTTACCGGGGTCGCGACTGCATGTGAAAGTGGTTCGCGCGGCTCCGCCGATTGCGGTTTCGTCAAGGAACACGGTGGTAGGTTTAGCCGATATTACCGGAAGGTCCATTATCATCATTACCATCTTTCTTTAACCCCGGTGAGTTCGACATAACCCCTCTACCCGCCCCCGCAGAGGGGTATGCGTCAATGCATTCCTCCACGTAAGAAAAAATAGAAAAGTAAGGTCGCTGATGTAGTTTCAGTTCCAGCGACCCAGCTATTATACAAAGTAGCGAGTCGGCACACTCTGGTGGTTTTGTCGGTAGGCCCGAAATACGGGAGAGCCCGACATACTCGTGGCGAGGGATGCAGCAGGAGCAAGTCGCCACGTTAAAAAAGAAGGTTATATTAGTATCAGTACTTCTTTTATAACATGTAACCTACGTTACTCGGTGATAATATACGAGGGGTGATCAAAAAGTACTGATAATCGGGTATCCTAACTAATATTATAAAAGCGAAAATGAGTTTGTTAGTTTGTTACCTTTTCCCGCCTAAACCACTGCACCGATCATCCTGAAATTTTGCATATACGTTGTCAGGTGTACATAAATGAAACGTTACCTTTGTCCCGAAAAAAATTACTGTTACCGAGGAAAACAACAAAAACGTTCTTATGATAATAGATGGCGCCACGTTTCTTTCGAATCATGTTTGAATTATACTATTACAAGCAGAGTACAACCCGAATTGATTGTCAAATTCTAAATTAACGCGAGCGAAGCCGCGGGCAAAAGCTAGTTTCTAATAAAGATAAAAATCCAAAATAAGAATTTTCTATTTGAATCTTCACTACTTCCCAGTCAAAAACTTGTATAACGTCATTTCGAGGGCGCTACATTCATTTGTTTCTCCATTTTCGTGTTGTTGCCCCGAATGCTCGTTCGGGGCAACAACACGAAAATGGAGAAACAAGAAGTGAGACGCGTTATCAAGTATTATTGTATCAAAAAAATGTCTACCAAAGAGATACACGCTGATTTGGTGGAGTCATTGGGGGACTCTGCTCCTCCATACTCCACAGTGGCACGGTGGTCTAAAGAGTTTAAGCTGACCAAATAAGAAGATTGCAAGAAGCCATAAAAGAAAAAATACGGTGTAAACTGCGAGCAAAGTCCTGTTTCATCAGGACAACGCTCCTGCACACAAAGCCGAAGTTGCTTTGGCTCCCATTCGAGAAACAGGCTTCGAACTGGTTGAACATCCACCCTATTCTCCAGATCTAGCCCCCAGCGACTTTTATTCGTTTCTTCGCCTCAAGGAACAGCTCAGGGGCAAGAAGTTTGAGAATGATAACGAGATGATGGCTGCTGTAGAGCCATTTTGGGCGAGCCAATATAGAGATTTTTTAAGGGATATTTTACGTTTAGAAAAAATATGAACTAAATGTATCGACTTGTTAGGAGACAATGAAAAAATATAAATTAAATAACACAAAAAACATTCTGGTTAAAAAACCAGAATCGTTGTTTATCATATTTATTATCATTATTTTATGATCGCCTCTTGTATGGTATAACTTAATGGTGAAAGAATTTTTAAAATAGGTTGAATAGTTTACGCTTGCACGCCTTAACTGCACAACTGAACACCATGACATTTCTCATACACGTTGTCAGCGATACCAAGAAGACAGAGTATTCATCCAGAACAAAGCACTGTTCCCGAAGGATAGAAAATTGACATAACCTACATTTACGCGAGTAGTAGTAGAAAATGTCATCTATATATATATAAAACTCCTCCGTTACTGACTGACTGACAGACAACGCACAGCCGAAACTATTGGGCGCAAGAAGCTGAAATTTGACATGTATGTTCCTTGGGTACTGTAGGGGTGCACTAAGAAGGGTTTTCCCGAAATTCCCACGGGATTGGGAAGAAATGGATAAATAAAAAAACATGTGCGGGCGAACTGTACTTCACTATACCCAAGTTCTGTATGTGATTAAATCGACACTCTGTATCGATAGAATATCCGAAATCTAACAAATAAAACAACATACCATATAGTTATTTACTGTAACGGCCGTGAATGTATCTTAAAAGGTAATCTATAATACTTTTATTCGATATTCACTCTTCTATACTTATATTATAGAGAGAAGAGATTTGTTTGTAAAGATTTAACACAAAATAAACACTCAACCGATTTTATAAATGCTTTCACCAATAGAAAGCTATATTATCACTGAATAACATTGTGTATATTATTTCATTAAAAGAAGTATGGTTACTAACATAATCAATTTTTACGAGAGTAAAGCCGCGGGCTTAAACTAGTTTTGCATAATTACACTTTTTATCAAATTTATTTAAGTGAAATTCTAAGTACATTTACGCATAACTGAGTGCAATTATTAAAAAGTTTGCCTTATAAGGGATTTTAATAAACTAAGTCGAGATTCAAAGGGCCTTCGTTAAGTAGCGGTTTTATCACTACCAGTATTCTGGGCGAGGTATTTTTGGCGATCATGTCACTAATGACCACGAAGTGGACACCTTCACTAGCAGTATTTATTAACTCGCATCCAACGTGTATTAAGCGCGCTTCTTTTATACTATAAAGCTATATACTGGTCTATAGCATATGATCTGTCTGGCATTCCATTAATTTAGCCTAAAGGCGAAGGAAGCAATAGGCATAATGACTAAAATAGGTTATTAGTCCGTCTTTCAGATTAGCAAAAATACGTGTCTAATATTTTATTAGACACGTTTAACAGCTGGCGGGCATAAGCCAGGTCCGTAGCTGGTAACCGTTAGGGTTATAGTGAAACATGTAGACTGATTCAACTCAGAATATATTTACAATTTTTAAGCCTTCTTATATCCCATTTATTGTTCTTGCAAGTAGGTAACGCTCGCACTAATGTGCACAATATTCATTTGCACCAATCAGCGACAAGTAAACAACATTCTATAATTTTACGAGGAATTCTTGAGCGTGTGTGCGTGCGGCGCGGCGACGTATAAATACTACCACATAAAAACACAGAGAGCCTCTACGAGCGTCGCTTAGTTCGTCAGTTGATTTCGTCGCGGCTAGACGTATGATGCTCCGTTGGATCACCTTCGCGCGTCGTTCAGTTCTAGACGTATGATGCTCCGTTCGATTCCAGGTTCCTCATAAACTTATATGTTGCCTGTGCGTATATACAGACGCCACACATGTATATTTCTTTTGTCCCACAAACTAATAACAACGAAGATTTTAAGATTACATTTTGTGTTACGTCACTATCCGAGCAGCGATAGCTCAGTGGGGAGACCAACAGACTGCAATGCAGAGGGTCTCGGGTTCGAACTCACGTCGCGCACCTCTAACTTTCGGAATTTATATGACTTTTCGAAATTATGGGCGTATTTGATTGACAATTATCGCCTGCTCCGTGCCTCGGAAAGCACGTTAAGCCGTTGGTCCCGGCTGCCATGAATATCTATGGCAGTCGTTATCGGGAGAGTGTCGACACAAAAGATCCCATTGGGTCGAAGTGTCGCCGGTCTGCACTGACTGGCCCCCACTTAAGATAAGATAAGATACGTCACTATCCGGTACCAATTTAACATAAGCCAATTTTTATTGTTTTATAAAAACAAAAAATAGGTGTCCAATATATTTCGCTAATTTTAAAGATGGACTAATTTTTAATATTAATTTTTAAAAATAATTAGTATCACTTATTTTTAACCCTGTCATCATGCCTATTCTCGTTACCTTCAAGATAAAAGTTTGTCATTCGATCCCTATCTCTACTACAAAAATTTAAAAGACAAATTCATTTCTTAAATTTCTTATTCTCAGCACTGATTGGATGTACAAAATGTTGCTATCACAAAGATATACAAAAAAAGTTGAATTACTTCATATTTATTTCAAATTCGAACCAGAATTGGACGTACTTTCTGAAAAACGTTCCAACCCACAAAGTTAACATTTTAAGATAATCGTGATTGAAGTTCAATCCCGTAGTGCTTCTTCATACATGTGGGTTGGGCTACTAAGTCATGATTTCATACTTAGAGTGATAGTAGAGCTACCAAATTTTTCCAGCTAGTAAATAGTAACCCCGTGACTAATTTGCTAATAATAACTCGATTTTGACCCGAGTGTGGGTTGGAACGTTTTTCAGAAAGTACGTCCAATTGTCCCCTTAGGGTATTTGACGCACTTAACCGATTATTTAATAACAGAAGACGTTGTGCTGACTACTTAACCTTATGATAGCCAGTCATGTATACGTTACAAAGCAATGTGTCCAGCACGCCACGGTCACGAGTACATGACTGACTTTTAAACGCTAATAAATCTTATAAAAATGTATTGGTTTTCTTATTTGTGATGTTAATTATGTAGCTAGACTCATCCCAATTTATTTGCGAACTGCTTACGATTTATTTCATCCATATCAGGATAAGATCACAAAAACGATGTAGGTATTAAAGGATGAAATCGTAGCTTGGCGCCGAGAGCACGCTTTTGCTTTTTTAAGTGGTGGTCAAAGGGTTAAGAGCCAAACTCACACTGCTCCTCTGTTGGCAGAACAGGGCTTTAATCAATCTGACAACCCAACTGAACGCAGAAATACAACATGAAGTTGTCTGCATGCGATCTTCAGTGTTTCCAGTTACAACAAAATATCAGCAGGCCTATCATGAAAATATCGAATTTCAGACTACGAGGGTAGTTGACGTACAATTTTTTGTTATTTGTCGCAAGACTCAAACTACAAAGAATTTACGAAATTTTCTCAAAAGAAATAAGATTCAAGTGTTTTAAATTTGGTAGTTGGGGTAAATGTCAAATGACTGAAAAAGTATGCACTATACTAACTGTTTTGTAACCGTTATTTAAATGCAGCTGTTCAGCATCTTGTTGGGAGATAGCCAGATATCACCACTACACGCCCAATTTTTACCATATTCACATTTAAAATATGAATCTCTCCCTTATTTCGCAAACGTTACAATTTGAAAAATAAAAATTCTTTTGATTGCTATTTGCTCGTGTGTAAAATAATATACAAAATCAAACATAAGCAACTACCATCCCTGTGATCATGCGTGGTATTTTAAAGATCTCCCTCCCTTCTCTGAACGGGTCACGTAGTATGGGTACATTCCCTTAGGTATAATATATGTTATCACTAATAGCATCACGCGTACTATTCCGTGCACTATACTTTATAATATTATGCATTTTTCTGCTTTTTGCCCAATATGACGATTTATCATGTGCAAATAAGGACTAAGAACCACTGTACTGCCGTCAGAAGGAAAAAAGACGTATCAAATAGATTTTTCGAAATTGTGATTTTACGTATTTGGTAATTAGTAACAAAAGACGCATCTGCCAGTATTTTTCATATTAAACTAGCTGCGTCCCGCGGTTTCACCCGCTTAAGTCCCGATGCCGTGGGAATATCAGGATAAAAAATTAGCCTATGTGTTAATCCAGGTCTCCAGCTACATACCAAGTTTCATCGCAATCGGTTTAGTTGTTTTTTTGCGTGAAAGCGTTACACACCCATCCATCTATCCTCGCAAACTTTTACATTTAGTAGTATATACAAATATCGGCTGATACACCGGTTTTCCTTATGACGACAGTATACATAACATTATTTCAATTACAAGTGTAGCTACTCTCGCTTTTAAAAGTCCAGTTACAACATACATTTAATAAATTATTATTAATTTTAGCTTATAACTTACAGTTAAAAAGGAACTTTATTTTAAACTATATTACAACGCTGACTTATTTTAAAAGCCATAGGTATTACGATTATATATTATTGTTAGGTCGTCTAAATATAAAATGGAGGCGATTGATAAAATTTTTATCATTTATAATACCATCAGTGAAATTATTTTTAGGGATAGATGTTTAAAATAAACGAGATATAAATAACTAGTAATAATATCGAATTTAGGCATGTCGATCGACTAATCGATAAATCGATATGAAAAAGTGGATCGATTCAGTAAGTCGTATTCGAATACAGATTGCACACATGTTAAGGTGCTGATAGACCTGAGCATTCATTTGTAACGAGCATTTTAGCAAATGTTATAAAACAGAAAAATTAATAAGAGCGTTTTAGCGAGAATTCTAGCAAGCACTCTAGCGAAAGGACAGTAAATTTTCTTTGAGCTTTTTGCCATCAAGTCTGACATCTTCGTGAAGAATATATTTTTGATAAACATTGACTAGAGCGTTCGCTAGAACGATCGTGAAAATGTTCGTAGCGATGTTTGGCTCTGTCCGTTGATCAGTTTGACAATTTAGAAACAGCGATGGCTTGATGTTGTTGTTGTTGGCAAGTAAATGCTGAAGTCTATGAGAACCTCTAAATTAGACTGATTTACTTTGTTGTGCAGATACAATGTTGAATCGAAAAAGTAAGTATCGATACAAAATCCTGGATCAGAAATTTACTTAGTTACCAAGTCTCATATCGATACCTTTACTCTCAATAATCGAATGGAAGATCGATATTTATTAAAGCGTGTCGAATCCAAAATGTTAATTTTGAACGTATTACTAAAACCGTATTTATACATGCCAGCTGCTGGTATCGTAATAGCTTTTACATGACCCGGCGCTACGCCGGCAAGTACACATAGTGACCCGAACAACTTTTTTAACATACTTTGCTAACAAGCTACTACGACCTAATACACCTAACTGGCTATACATATGTACTTTTGTGCACTATTGAGTTGAAATTCAAGTGTGCGGTAGGCCATTACTGTAGGTAAGCAATTACCGCAACTTATGGTGGCTCCATTACCATAGTTAAGTGACTACCACCACTTATGGTGGCTCCATTACCGTAGGTAAATGATTACCGCGGGCTACGGATGCTTGTTGCAACGGAGGTTACTCGTAAATTAACAACCCTTCCAAAATGCTGGAGTCAGGGACAAAAATCCTAATCAAAGTCATCCTAGTATATTAGTTCCTACTATATTATGAAATCAAATCCTTTCAATATAAGATCATTGTATTCCGTATTTCCTACAACTAATAGATCGAATTACCTAAACTTTATGCGTTTTTATTGCACTAGTAAACCTACGTTTTACAGACAAATAGGATTATCCCCTATTACGAAGGATCTAAACATAGCTGGCAAAATGCTTGTTAACTGCCTTGGGTTTTGCCTTTTGGTAGCGTCATCAAATTCTTATTCAGCTGCTCCTCAACCCAGAATTTCGCCAGGGTCTTCGCTGTATTTATTCTTAATAGTATCCCACACTTTCAACGCAACTGACGCGTCAGTATCCGTACACACATACTTCGCATTAGGATGCTTTCTCGCGTAATGTCTCAATACATTCTGCTTATGCGAAAATTTCTTTGGACATATGTGACATGAGAAATGTTTTTCGTTTACATGTATCTTCATATGATATTTGAGCCTACTCTCTTTGGGAAACTGTTTATGACATATATCGCAAACCAAATGTTTTATTTTGTTATGTCTAATAGCATGTCTTTGCATATTATGTTTGTGTGCAAACGTTTTCGCGCAGATTGGACATTGGTAAGGCTTTTCACCAGTATGAACTCTCATATGTGGTTTTAGTAATCCCGAGTGTGTAAAGCTTTTATCACACATCGGACACGGGAAAGGCCGCACTCCGTTGTGTAATTGTATATGCCGTATCAAAGTACTCTTATATTTAAATGTCATAGTGCATTGATCGCATGAGAATGGCCGTTCAGTGTCGTGTCTACGTAGATGACTTTTTAACAGAAATTCTTTCTCAAATATTTTATTACACACATGGCATTGTATCGGTTCGTCTATCGGTCTTTTACATCTGCTCTTGCCTTGATGTTTAGTCAAGTTTGCTTTAAAAGCAAAAGATCTATGACACTGAGGGCAGAAATACGGTTTGACTGCCAAGTGAACCCGTTTGTGCTGCATCAAATTTGACGACGATTTAAACTTTTTATCACAGTGATCACAGGCATAAGCTCTTTCTATATGTTCTAGGCTATGTCTGTGCAAATGTTTGTCGAGTTGTTCTGTAGAGAGGAACTGTTTTGGGCACTTTGTGCAGTTGTGTTTCTGTTTAGCGTGTATTAGCATATGGCGTTGTACGTTGCCTGGATTTGCGAAACTTTTGTGACAGATACGGCAAACGTAGCCTTCACCTTCCGGGTTGAATGGCCCTGAAAGTATAAAAGATTTTGATTAATGGTGTTTGGATAATAATATTAGCTTAGTAGATCTTGTTATAGCAACGACAGTTAAGTTAAGTAACCTGTTCGACTGTCATGAATGATCATTATTTGAAAAGTCCTTTGAAGTTTCTAATTATGCGTGTATTAAATAATTGCAAAACATCGCGAAGAAACCTGCACATCGCAGAATTTGTCATAATGTTTTCGAAGATATATTTTTTCACTTATTCAGATATTATGGTCTATAGCTTATACTATAGACCATCATATCTAAAGTTCTCATTGTGATTAGCTTTTATATTTGATTCACGGCACCTAATTAAAAGTACCTATTACTATAACGGTTTATGATTACTTCATATATAAGTAAACTTACATATCATAAATATTCTTAAGACTGTGCCGAGCGAAATGTGCCAAAACAGGCGGTCACATTTAAGTGAATAATCAACACTTTTTGTTTAATACAAATATAAAATATACATTTACTATAACAATGAATGTGTTTACAATTATTCCGTGTTAAAAAACGTAAGCTCGTGTCACGTGATTTTTAGATTATAACAGTAGAAATCTATCCTATTTTACAGCTTAAACGAAACATAAATAGTTATATTACAATTTGTCCGTCTCAAATATTTGAGTTATTGGTTGACAACGCGCACCTCTGACTTTCGGAAGTTATATGACTTTTCGAAATTATGTGCGTATTGATTGACAATTATCGCCTGCTCTGTGCCTCGGAAAGCACGTTAAGCCGTTGGTCCCGGCTGCCATGAATCTCTATGGCAGTCGTTATTGGGAGAGTGTAGACGCAAAAGATCCCACTGGGTCGAAGTGTCGCCGGTCTACACTGACTGGCCCCCACATAAGATAAGATATTGGTTGACAATAAAGATACATATTTTTATATAGAGAATTAAAAATAGAGGTCATATAATAGTGCATCGGTACCTAAGCTTAAAAAATCTATTATTTACATTTTATGGTCGAGAGCGGTAAGACTGTCCATTGTACAATTTGACAATAGTAATTATATTACTACTGATTTCTGACAAAGGTTTCCACGAAGAATATCTCGTATCATAAAACACGTGCGAGCTTCCGAAACATAAACAATGGCAATGATTTCCAAACCTAAATATCTAAGTTGTAAGAACAACAGCGTCATAAACCTTTAACATTCTTCTTTTATCTTCTAATTTGAATGCTGCGTTCAGTAGTACCTATGCATTTTGAAAACAATAGGATAGGACACAAGGATCATTAGCAATTATTATTCACTAGCTTTTGCCCGCGGCTTCGCTCGCGTTAATTTAGAATATGACAATCAATTCCGGTTGTACTCTGCTTGTAATAATATAATTCAATCATGATTCGAAAGACACATGGCGCCATCTATTATCATAAGAACGTTATTGTTGTTTTCCTCGGGAACAGTAATTTTTTTAGGGATGAAAGGTAGGCTATGTCCGTTTCTGTACACCTGGCAACGTATATGCAAAATTTCAGAATGATCGGTTCAGTGGTTAGGGCGTAAAAAGGTAACAAACAAACCCATTTTCGCTTTTATAATATTAGTTAGGATTAGCAAACGTTTATGGGCGAGAGTGATAAAAGTACATTTTTTATACTTCACCAGGGACTGTAGTTATATATTATACTGACGTACAAAAAATATCTTACAACTAGGCCATCGTTATTAAAAATATTTATGATATGTAGAGTTTACTTAAATATCCAATTGTTTACGTAATCTCAAACCGTTAAAAATAATATTGTTTAAGTAGGTGCAATGAATCAAATAAAAAAGCTAATCACAATGAGAACTTTTGATATTATGGTCTATAGTATAAATAAATACATAATTTGTATTATTTCTCTCAAATCGACAACCCTAACTTGCTTATCGGTTGACTCGGGAACCGGGGAGTTTGCGGCATGGATGTATGGTTTTTCGAGTTTGGCGGCGATGCACCCGGCAGCCGGGTCTTTTATGTTTTATTGTGAAGTTAAATAGACTTGGCGGCATTCATGCTCATTTTACTAGGCAACGAAAGTGTAAGGCGATTATCACACGGCACTGAGCACCGCCGCGGAGGGCGGTGGCGGTAAAGCAGATTTCGTAGAGATGCCCTGCGCGGTAAGGCAGTTTACGCGCCTGTCCGCGCGGATGGATTTAACGCGGGTTTTGACCAGTTTGATCATTTTTAAATTGCGACACGTCCTGCATCAACGATGATCCGCCCGGTTATGCGGCGTACCGTGTGTGAGGCGCCGCCCCTCCGCGCCGACGGCAGCGCGGAGGGGGGGTGGCGGTGAGAGCACCGCTCGGTGTACGTGTGTTAGGCATCAACGGATTTAGTAGAGGCCAATGCGGCATGAGATCCGCTTCACCGCCTACCGCGGCGGTGCGCGGTGCCGTGTGTTAATCGCCTGTATATCTAACTATAAATATGAAAAAGATTTTAAAACTATGAAAATTACAAGTGTAGTGGTTTTATTAACTATGAATTGTTGTATTTTGAGCCGAATTTTCGGTGAGCTTTACGTCAATAAGTTTATTAATTCCTAGCTCTTATTTTAGTTTACCAGCAAGGAACAGTAAAACCATTTGACTATTTTTCATTATTTATACAACAAATGGGAAAAGAAAACCCTACTGAAGTAAATCCACTCCTAAGGCAAGCATACTAGCTTAGCTCCCTCCAACTTAACAGGAATACTAGTAATTTGTAATCAAAATATCTACTAAGTTTTTTTAATATGGCAAGTTAACGACATGCCTGAAAGCAAGCTCTTATCGTAGCCTATGTCCGCTTGCAACGGGTATAACTTTAGCAATGCCTACCGAAAAAGGAATTTAAGGTGAGCTAAAAGGAAGGGAATAGGAGAGATTTTTAGACATCTCACCTTGTAAATTATTCAATGACGTCACTTGGGATGAACATGGCTCTTCATCGGTTGCACGATACTGAAACACGAAAAATTATTTATTCATACCTGGAATGATCTGTAGTGTTGCTTTAACTAGAAATATTAGTGTGAGCGATTGTGCATCTGCCAAAAAGTGGTAGCTTCGCCATTACCACTGCGCCGAATTTTGTGGGTTCGATCCCCACACTGGTCAAAAAGTGTGAGTCCTCCTGCTCTGGGTATACTTTGTTGGTTTGAATAATATCTAGTGCGGCAATTGTATATTTAACCCATTCAATGCGGCGGACGCCGATCGGCGTCTTATTTTTTCATTCTCAGATTCGGAGGACGCCGATCGGCGTCATGTATAGTTGTTTTATATTTTACCCAAATTTAAACATATTATATTAATAAAACAACAAATGTGTTTGGAATTTACTAATGAAATGCCTGATATGAGTAGTTTTTAGATATTTTGGTTTTTTTTATTTCATCAAGTGCGGCTGACGCCGATCGGCGTTTACGTTAAATATGAGTCGATTCTGGCTAGTGAAAGCAAAATTTGTTGCCGCATTGAATGGGTTAAAAGAAAAAAATTGGCCTCGTGTCCTAATTTTGGGTCAGGCAAAGGTCGATCAGGCAATTAACTGTAGCCACGTGGAATTTGATAAAAAAGGTTACAAAAGGGTATACACTCAACATTATTAATCATATTAATAATGTCGTTTATTACTAAAAATATTACAGCTCCATTTAGTTAAAATTTAATATGTCCGCGTGCCTTTCATTAAACACATTTATATTAGAGGTTAAAGTATTAGATTGCTTATTTGTACTGAAAAATTGAAACTCGTTTTTTTCTAAGATGTACCATATTTATTTAATCGAAATATTTACCCTCATTATCTATACATCGCTGCCATCTAAATGGAAGTTCATTTATGCCTTTACGATAGAACTCTGGGGATCTAGATTCGACAAACTGTGTAAAAGCATTTTGTACTGCCTCCTGGGAAGAAAATTTCTTAACACGTAGAAAATTGTCCAAATCACGAAAAAATTGTAGTCCATTGGAGCAAGGTCTGGCGAGTACGGAGGATGACGTATGGTTTCTAACTGCAGCTCCTGTAGAGTTATAACGGTTTCTCGTGCAGTGTGATGTCTTGCGTTATCATGGAGCAATAATGGTGAAGATCGATTCACGAGTCGGGGCTGTTCCACTGCCAGTTTCGACATCATTGTTCGAAGTTCGGCACAGTAAACATCTGCTGTTATTGCTTGACCAGACCTGAGAAAGCTATAGTGAATAACACCATGAAGAGACCACCAAACAGTTACCATTACCGTTTTATTGGTAAGCTTTGCTTTAGGGCACTGTTGCGGCGTTTGACCTGGAGTCAACCATTGCATTTTTCGCTTACAGTTATCGTAAACAATCCACTTTTCGTCAAATGTCACAATTCGATCCAATATTCCTTCATTTCTGTACCGATTCAACAAGACATCACAAGTTTCAACATTTCTTGCTGCAGATCAATCAAATCATGAGGCACCCATTTTTCTTTTTTTTATCTTATTGATTTGATGCAAATGAGCCAATATTGTAGATAGGGTAACGTTAAACCATGCCGCTAATTCTTGAGTAGTTTGACTCGGATCGGCTTCCACCATCTTCTTTAATTCAGCGTTATTCATCTGTGTGGGGCGGTCTTTCCCGTGGTTCGTTCTTCAAGTCGAAGTTTCCATTATGAAAGCGTTTAAACCAAAAACGCATGGTGCGTTCATTAGCAGTCTCCTATCCAAACGTAGCGTTGATATTGCGAGCCGTTTCTGCCGCGTTAGTTCCGCGTCGGAACTCGTATTCAAAAATGACTCGGATTTTCGAAGAATCCTTCTTTCCCGTCTAAGCTGAATAGAAAAAACAATTGAAAGTCGAAAATCGAATGTTGCACATTTATTAAAAGAAGAATCTTATAGGTATCATGTGAAAAAGTTTCACTCGAAAATCTCACACCATAAAGGTTTTATGTCAATTCAAAGTATCTGTTACTATACAACAGCAACTTCATACTTTAACCCCTATTATAATACGCGACCCGTGCAGGAGAGGAATGGGGGCCGTCAAAATACCACGCTTGGTCAAAAGGACGCCAGGTGAGACTCAGCCTTTTATAGGAAAGTCGTTAGGAAATGTCGCGCTTTTTCGAGCTTTATTCAAATATGGCAACAAATATGAGTACATTTTTTTTTAACTTTCTATTTCATAAAAATTGTATATTTATAAATTATTACGTGACAACTAGAGGGGGAGAGGTTGATTTTGGCATATACTACGGATAGTCACCGAAAGGCTCTCCCTTTCGGATTGGTGGAATTTAAAATTTTATATTTGTTTTCGTTTCAATAATAGATTTATTTTTTAAATTAAATAGATTGGAATTTAGAACTCTTTTAAAGACACTTTTTCAAGCGAGACTAGTAAGCAATGGTTGTTTATAAATGTATATACCTCTCCTGGTTCCAATTTGATGCTAACTTCTACATAACTATCGGGCAGTATACTATGGGTCTCCTCAATGGGCACCTCCCAGGACTTATCATCTGTGTTCGCTACTTTTTCTGGTGCTCCGGCGTCAGAGTCCTCCGGTTTTAAGCTGCAACAATGATATATAGTGTTATTATGACTGTACGGATGACATAATGGTTTAATTACATTTGTACCATGTATTTGTTACCGGCTCGGATACGAGGCACCAAGTACGCGGTTTATACGCACTTTATACCTTATTTTACTAACCTTAACGCTTAAAACTGATTGTTTATCGGTTACGAATGGATTTGTTTTTGATAAAGGACATATTGTAAGGTATTACGAAAATATAAATATAGTTCTTCTTCGTATATACATACGCCACAATATTAATTTATTGCCGTTTTTAAATGTGAATCACAATGTCTTTCATTCTCATTGTTTTTAATTGTTCATGCTTTATTGTTGAATATGGTTAAAGAACAATGATTGTATTAGCTAATAAGATCTGCAAATGTTTACGCATATTTGGAAATGAATGAATGAATTTGAATTAAAATCTGTGGGTGGTGTGTGTGGTGTGGTCTATACCTACAGGATATCGCAACCAAAAAACCTATTTTTGTGACGTTTAAATCATTGTATTCAACTACTTTCGAGATTAGATTATTATTAATTTTATCGGTGTGTTCCCCGAAATAATGCGTAAAATGTTATCATATTACTCATGTCAGGATAATAGATTATCAGAAAAATGATTTGGTTACTCACCGATTAGGGTATAATTTCGCATATAAATATGTACATAATAATATAAATTAAATTTTTGATTGAGGTCAGTAGCTAAAGTAAATAATAATTCAACCATATTTTTCAAAGAATCTTAGATTTATCCGTATAATAAAATCGCCAACTAACGGTATTGTGACGTAAAAGGCTTCTTAAAATCTACTTTGACATCTCAAAGTGTTTTCACCAGCAAAATTTCGTCAGTTCCTGGACAATAGTGTAGGGCAGTAAGTCTATAATCGAAAATCAAGAGTTAGGTCACACCCAAATAAAAGACGAACGATTTGAAAATCGCGTACCGTTCTTGCTACTCACGAAGGCGAGCGGGCTTTATGTGTACATACACAGTGCGGTAGTGTGCGTGTTTGACAGAGCGGTCAGTTGCGAGCGACACTTACACACACACATACATAGCCCCCTCGCCATCGAGAGTTGCAAGAACTCTAACCCTGGATTTGCGTGAGCCGTGGTACCGTGAGTCGAGGTATTACTGTATTTTTAATAAAATCATAATATCTGGAATTACTACATTTAGGTGGTGGGTAGGCTTGCAGGTATCATCTCATAGGGTCAACCTTTTGCCTGAACCTTGCAACTAACATATATGTAGGTATGTAAATTCAGTAAATTTAATAAACTTACTAACCTCTTTGTTATAAGTGTTAATTTGTGACCTAAATGAATAAACGATTTTTGACTAACCTAATATTATCCAAACTAATCTATACTAATATTATAAACCTGAAGAGTTTATTTGTTTGTTTGAACGCGCTAATCTCAGGAACTACTGGTTCAATTTGAAAAATTCTTTTGGTATTGGATAGCCTATTTATCGAGGAAGGCTATAGGCTACATATCATCACGCTACGACCCACGGGGGCGGCGCAGTAACGATAAACGCGGGTGAAACCGCGGGAACATCTAGTATTATAAATGCGAATGTGAGTTTGTTTGCTTGTTACGCTTTTACGCCTTAACTACTCCACCGATCACCATGGAATTTCGCATACACGTTGACAGGATGACAAAAAAGGACTTAGACAATCTTTTTTTCTGGATGAAAGGTACCAACCTAACCGAAGCTATGTTTATGCGATTGAATCCGCGGGTAAAATCTAGTCATGATAAAAACAGTAATCGCTAAGTAATATCGATGAGGAAAGACGTGTTAATATTTATTATAATTTTTAATTATCGTTCTAAATCTCTTTTTACATCACTATGAGTCATCTATACTAATATTACAAAGCTGAAGAGTTTGTTTGTTTGCGCTAATCTCAAATCAAAATCAAATCAAACCAAATCAAAAATAAATTTATTCAAGTTAGGTTACAATGTAACACTTATGAATGTCAAAGTTACACTGAATTTTTCTGTGAATTTACATTTACTGCCACGTTCAGCAAAGCAAGGGTGTAGGGCTCATGAGAATAACGGGCAAGAAACTCATGGCCACTCTTTTTAATCGCCAAGTTTACAATAAAATTTTGTTTACAAATCATAACTGTAAGGTGCTGCAACCATTTCTCCATGAATTACTACTGAACATACTCAAGCATTTAATAAAATTTCATGCTAGCCTCTAAAGCAGCAGTATGGTAAACAGGAGCATCCACTTACATGTACATAAATAATCAAGACAAGGCATGATTGTAGTCCGTAGTTTAATCTAATTGTTTAACTCAGGAATCGAATCTGTTTGCATTGAAACATTTTTTATGTGTTGAATGGCCCATTTGTCGAGTAAGGCTATAGGCTATATAACATCACTCTACTACCAATAGGAGCGGTGCATCAGTGAAAAATGTTGCAAGAACGGAAAAATTCTCTTATGTGAAGCAGACGATGTTGCGCGGATCAGCTAGTTATTGATATTGTTTTGTATACCGTTGCTTAATTGCTTTTTTTATACCAGTTCGGTGGTAACCAAGTGATACAAGATGGCTGATAGCAAGCCTTACGGTGTGGTCACGACTTCGGTCTTAGCAGCCAGCGGGGCGGCGCGGCGAAGCGTTGTGCACGCCTCGTACCCAGCGGCTAGCGACAGCGGCCGAGGTGGACGTATTTTGATAGTCGGAATATACCCAAAATCATAGCGTTATCTAAATTATCCAATATCTGTTTTGAAAGCAATATATTTTTAAAACAAGATATTCTTAATAGGGAAGGAGTGCAGGAACTGAATAAAAAATAAAGCGAAATTTCTTCCCCAGTATTTTAATCACATTTTTATATTTATGTTGAGGATGTTTTGACATCCCTATAAGCGATCGATTTAAAATTTAAGTAATAAACGCCTCGGTATTCATTACCGCCCCAAAATCGTCTAATATATTTTGTAATTTGCTTCGCCGCTGAGTTCGTCCCTCTTACACCGCTGTCCGTGCCGTTCTGTGTCGTGGCGCCGCACTCATTCGCTTGTACTTTTGTTTCGGCCGCTCCCGGCACCGCGCGCCGCTGTAGCGATTCGCTCGGACAAAACCGCGCGCGTTTTCGCTGTGTGCGTCCACAGTGAATGCGCGGTGACTAGGGCCTGGGGCGGGCGCGACGGCGGGCGCGTGCGGGTGGCCACAGTGACCTGCGGGCTATTGTAGCGCTAACACGTATTTCAGGTGTCACAAACCATGGACGAGGATTTGGTATTTTTACTAGATAGTCCGATCCTGAGATGGGAGGTGTTGAACTTAAGATTTCGTTCCATAATTTTCTTGTTATTGTGTGATTACTGTGTTGTGGATGTTTACTTTGCCATATAGCTGGTTTGATTGAATAGCACTTATGAATACTTCAATATTAACCGCCATTTTACATAAAAAATATTTTAGACGCGCATACGCCGAGCGACACCCGCCACCCGCGCATTAGGTCGCTTGCTGTCTAGTCCCGTAGTGTGGCCATAATGCGCGGATAGGAACGTTTGAAAACTACGCGCGCTATCTCCCTCGGGTCTGGCGCACTAGGCCTTTTCACTGCACTATGGACGCAAACGGTGGTTTCATATGTTTGATATTTCGCGCCCGTTGTCGCAACCGCGCTAGGCTGCCTATGTGGACGCACACTACGAGCGGAGTCTCGTGGCGTGCTTCAAACATTTTAATACATTTGATGTTACCGCTCGCCGCCCCGCGCTAAGCTGCCGCTCACAGCGGCGAGGTCGTGATTGGGCCGTTAGCTATGATGCTTATCTACTGATATCGTCACCCTTGTATTGTGACGCTGACAGCCGGCGCCGTGTCTCACGACACACATAATATTATTATTGCTTGACTGCCTCCGTGGCGGGGCAGTAGTAAATGCGAGTGATGCACGAGGTCTCGCGTTCGAATCCTGGGTCAGGCCAACAAAATGTATTGGTTTTTCCTGCCAAGGTATCTCAATAGCAACCTGAAGTTGTTGGCGGTGTTAGTCATCCCCGTGCCTCGGCAAGCTTGTAAAGCCGTTGGTACTGCGCATGATGTCTCTCCGGTCTCCGGTTTCTGGGGATGGTGGGCAGGCCCATGAAGCCTACTGACCCCAGGTACAACCTGATGGTGGCTGGAGATCGTCTCGAGCCTTCCGGCATCGATAAATACGTCTAACCTTACCTACATTTACGCGAGCGAAGCCGCGGGTAAAACTAGTTTCTTAATTCTTCATTTCTTTCACATGCGTTATAAACGTATGTGAAAGAAATGAAATAATTCATAGAAACAAATTCTTCTTATTCTCTTCGTAGTTTTTACTTATTTATTTATTTATAAGGCATATTAACAGAGTTAACATATACATTTACATAATCACTAAGACAAGGTTGTGTGCTTACGCCAATTACAAAAATGCACAACATTTACTTAAAGACAACACACTAATTAAATATACTTAAGTCTAATAAAATTTTTACATAATATCTTCTCCCTAGCCTTTATTATTCCCAAGTCACTTGGGGTCGGCTTTCTAGTACTTTACAATCAGTACAGTACTTTTTCTGGATCAAAGGCTTTTTTCTGGACGATAGGTTCTGTTCCCTTGACAACGTGCATGCGAAATCGTGATGATCGGTCGAGCAGTTAAGGCGTGACAGCGTAATAAACAAACAAACTCACTCATAAAAGGAAGAAAGTAAGAGGAAAGATGGCGTGCGATATAGCAAATCCTGTGGGTTTGCGCAGAATTTAAAGGCAATAAAATACTTTGACTTTGACTTGAATGTTACCAATAAGATTAGTTCCCAGATGGTCAAACGCGTGTTGTGTGTTGTGATCAGTTACCTTAATTAAGTTAATTAGCTAGTTTAAGCAGTCGTCTCGACTTCTCGTCTCGGCCTTTGCGCCGTGTGTTGTGAGTTCGAATCCCAGATGGAACAAAACTTTGTGTGAACCACAAATGGTTGTTCCGAATATGATGCTCTTTGTGTCCGTTGTTTGAATGTTTGTCAAGTCCCCGCGACACAAGAATTATTCGTCCCTCTAAAAACTCGACCACGGGTGTTTTACCTGCCGTACCGCAAAAACGCCATGACCGGCGATGCAAAATTAGTAAGTTATCATTTTATCGACCGGACCCAAATCCAAATACAAGTTTATCTTATCTAATCTAACCTGAAACCATACGTACAATATATAGAATTTTGGTTAGTATACCCTTCACACGGAAACGGGTGACATCTTGTATAATTTATATTAAAAAGACAATAACACAATAAATAAAAATGTGTTGCTTAGCAGAATTCATAGTGAAATATGTGCTAATAATTGGCAATATTATATTTTCCGTAAGTATAGATCAATATTTAATTATCGCGCCATAGGTATAGTCCACCACGCTGGCCCAGTGGGGCAGACTTGACATATCTTTGAGAATATTATGGGGAACTCTCAGACATGCATGTATCCTCACGATGTTTCCCTTCACCGTTAAGACTGCGCCGAGCGTAAGACGCGGTTGGACTGAAACAGAGCTCGATATTCAAATCGGCGCGCGGCCGCCATAGTAAAATTGTATGGAGGATTTGAAATGCTTTTTTGATAAATATGTATCTTTATTGTCAACCATTAACTTAAATATTTGGGACGGACAAATTTTAATAAGTATTACTATTTATGTTTCGTTTAAGCTGTAAAATAGAATAGATTTCTAATATTATAATCTAAAAATCACTTAATACGAGCTTACGATTTTGCATTTTTCGTGCAAATTTGCGTAATTTTGTAGGCGAAAATATTAATTATTTAAAGTTTTTAACACAGAGTAATTGTAAACACATTCATCGTTACGGTAAATGTATATTTTATATTTGTATTAAACAAAAAGTGTTGATTTTATAAACTTAACTGTGACCGCCTGTTTTGGCACATTTCGCTCGGCGCAGTCTTAAAGCGAGCTATAAGTAACTATTTAATACGCACATAACTTTGAAAAGTCAGAGATGCGCACCTTGGGATCGAACTTGAGACCTCTGGGTGGCAGTCAAACGGTCTCCCACTAGGCTATGGCTGCCACCAACTATCATCACCATGCCATCCTACTGTCTATTTTAGATTTATATTAAATATCTTAGCTCAAATTATTTCCTCTCTATAATATTATTAAGTTATTATCTTTAGTTTTTTATAGTCAGTAGTATATGGCATAATGGCCGTAACACCTTGTTAATCTGAGTTGTAAAATACTGAAATTATATTTAATTAGCGATTTAAAAGAGTGGCCGCGAGTTTCTTGCAGGTTTTTTCTCATAGGCTCTACCCTTTGCCTGAACCTAGCAACTAGCCTAAATGTAGCTTCAGTAACTTAGTAAACTCACTAACCTATGTATATACTTTGACGTTCATAAGTGTTACTTTATGACCTAAATAAATAAATGATTTTTGACTTTGACTAACTAAACATGGATTTGAAACACAGTTGACTATCCTTTTGTGATGTAGTGAGTCTATCACTACATACATATTATAAAACAAAGTCACCCACCGCGTCTGTCCATCTGTTCGCAATAAACTCAAAACTACTGAACGGATTTGCATGCGGTTTTCAGCAAGAAACAGAGTATTTCACGAGAATGGTTTAGGTGTATAATTTGCTAAGGTTTTGAATACCCGTGCGTAGCCGGAGTGTAACGGGCGTAAAGGTATAAAAACCTATCCATACGTTTCAACTGCCTTGCATCAGTCGTGGTCACGAGTTTCGTAATGGTTATAGATTTGAAACTAAAGGAATAAAATAATTCTTCTTTATCCATAGACTATACCATCTATATAAATAAATAAAATTGAAGTGTCTGTTTGTAATGTCAAAATAACAACTTTTTATCTAATGCATATGAAAGTATATAAGGTACCTATAAGAAAACATATATTTTTAAAATTTTTGTCTGTCTGTTTGTTCCGACTAATCTCCGAAACGGCTGAACCGATTTTGACGGGACTTTCACTGATAGATAGCTGATGTTATAAGGAGTAACTTAGGCTACTTTGATTTTAGAAAAAGAAATAGGGTTCCACGGAGACAAACACTTTTTAGTTAAAATCTACGCGGACGAATTCGCAGGTAACAGCTAGTATGATATATTAAGTTACTAGCGACCCGCCCCGGCTTCGCATGGGTAGTACAAAACCTTTACAAATTATACACCTAAACTTCCTCATGAAACACTCTGTCTATTAGTGAAAACCGCATGAAAATTCGTTAAGTAGTTTTTGAGTTTATCGCAAACAAAAGACAGACGCGGCGGGGGACTTCGTTTTAAAATACATATACGTAATGACATTGTCGACCCAATCGACTTTGATTGTATTGTATCTAATCTTATCTAAACCTAGTATATGTTAGTTTCCTTTTGTAGAAATTCGATATCTTATGGTTAAAGAAATAGTGGCCCCGTGGCACAATCACCTATGTTTGCAGCCGATTGACTAACGTGAAAGCGTAACATCGCTTTCACGTTTGAACTACTCGGCCGTCACGACCTCATCATGGAATTTCACATATACGTTGTCAGGAGTATACAAAAGGACATAGGGTACCTTTCATCCAGAAAAAAAGTACTGTTCTCGAGCAAAAGTCTCGGGCAAAAGCTAATAAATAAATATACTTCTAACTACATAAATAAATTATTTTTGTCGTGACTTAACTTTAAATGCAACGCGCTAATACGCTTCTGTGTCCTTAAAATCAGCAAAGTCAACATTACAGTTTCATCATCATCATCATCATAATCTCAGCTTAAAGCCTCCGTTGTTAGATGTGAGGGCAGCAGAGGAAAAGGCTAATCGTTTTGGCTATCTATCTACAGTGACTACTGAACATGTTACAGTTAACGACCTAAGGTGTGCAGTACGACGACTAAAAGCTTCAACAGCTTGTAGTCCCACCAACATACCAACCTTTTTAATAAAAGATTGCTTGTCAGCTTTTGAAGTGCCGCTACTTCATGTTTACAATAATTCGCTTAGTCAATGTTTATACCTAAGCAAGTGGAAAGTGTCCAGGGTGACGCCAATACCTAAATTTGGGTCGTCCACAGATATAACAAACTATAGACCTATCGCTGGATTGTGTGTAAGTTTGGTAAGATATTTAAATCCATTCTTAATAACGCCAAACAAATCAAAGGACAGTTAAGTGATTGCCAGCATGGGTTTCGCCCTGGGCGCTCCACATTGACTAATCATATATATAGTCTTTAAGTACTTCTTGATGTTTACTAGAGTTACTGTTTACTGTAAAGTTGCAATACCCGAATAGGTAACTGTTGATTCGAAAATTATGTAACACCATTGCACCTACACACAGTTTTATGCAATAAATATATGTCTATGTCTATAGAATTTGTAGACTATATAAGTACAAGAGTCAAGTCTGGCTGTCAAGTAGATGCCGAATACTTTGATTTTAAGAAAGCCTTCGATCTAGTGGATAATGATGTACTTTTAAACAAATTTTCTGTACTGGGATTCTCAACTTCTCTCCTAAAATTTATGGACCACTACTTAAAAGATCGTAAACAGTTTGTTAAGGTAGAAGGATATAAGTCGGAAGAGTATTATACTCGATCAGGGGTTAGTCAAGGTAGTATCCTAGGTCCTATGCAATTTTTAATAATGATTAATGATTTACCTAGTGTTATCTCTAATGCAAAATGCCTTAAGTTTGCCGACGATTTAAAACTGTACCTTTCTGTAACCGAGGACAAAGATTGTTTAGCGCTACAATATGATATTGACGCAATAGTTGAGTGGACTATAAGAAATAAATTATCATTTAATAATTCAAAATGTAAAACTATCACTTTCTCGATCCCGTAATCCGATCACAAATATATATAATCTTGCAGGCGCACCAATGGAACGTGTTTTCTCAATTAAGGATTTGGGAATGAACATATACTTAAAACTTGCAAAGACGCTAATAAAAGTCTTGGTTTCATTATTAGAATATCATCACAATTTAAGAACACTCAAGTTATAAAACAAATATACAATGCCTATGTCCGTAGTAAATTACAATATAATGCAATAGTTTAGAGTCGTCAAGAAAAAATATAAGCTTACAGTATACACACTATACACATCTATGCCAATAATATTACAACAAATTACATACAATGTTAACAAAAACTTAGACTAACAAAAGAAATGACATAAAATAATATTTGTAACAACAATGAACAAAAACAATCCGTAAATAGTAGTTTAATTTCAACAAAAAAAAAACAACTTTTTATGTTAAAAGGTAATTTTATAGTTCCTAAGTTGTTAGGAACTATAAAATTACTTTTAAATAAAAAAACTTAGACCAACAAAAGAAATGACATAAAATAATATTTGTAACAAGTCAACAATCAACAAAAACAACTTTTTATATTAAAAAGTAATTTTATAGTTCCTAAGTTGTTAGGCACTATAAAATTACTTTTTAACATAAAAGGTTGTTTTTGTTGATTGTTGTTACAAATATTATTTTATGTCATTTCTTTTGTTGTTCTAAGTTTTTGTTAACATTGTATATAATTTATTGTAATATTATTACGTGAAGCGAAAACTTTGGATCCCTTTTTACGAAAATTGGGCGTACGGAGGAGTATGATATTTCGCACACTTATAGTTTATACAGAGAAGAAGTGACGAATGCTAATATTTATATAAAATATGTATAATAAATACATTAAATTAATGAAAAAACACTACACGCACACAACCATGCATTTGACACACGCAGTCGAAGCGCGTAACTATGGTTACATATATTAGTCCGGTCAATTTAGACATAAAAATAGTGATCAAATAACAAAAATTCCCGGAGAGCCAAATATTGGTGGAGAGCTAGGGTTTACCATTACAAATGAAGTTTTAAAATCCCCATCGATCCTATGTGTGCTACAAAAGTTATTCGGGGTCAAAAGTCAAAATTTGAGGATTTTTGGATTTTTCTCGAAAACGGTAAGTTTTATCAAAAACTACCTCAAACCAAAGTTATAGATCTTTAAATTCTCTACAAAAATGGTCCTTATGATTTTTTCCCTAAGAGTTACCATTCCTGAGATATCGCGATTCTAAGAGTCAAATTATACATTATATGCACATATAAGCCATGTATATATGTACATACTCAGGCACTTAAGACAAGTATAAATACCTATTTGTGTCTCTTTTATATATATTATACTATTCTGAAAACATTTATTCAAAAGATAGTCAGTCCCTAACTGAATGCCCTCTACCCACGTGGCCTTGAAAAACATCTGGCTATTCTATTGTCCGTAGGTCTCGTTCATATACCTGTTTCTTTTAGTGCTAAAGGTTCAGTTCAAGTGAATATACGTACTAGCCTGATCCTCCTCACGTTGTCTTTTTACTGCAGCGATTGAAGTTTTCCGGGTGTGTGATTTTCTGCAATCCACGTGTATTGTAACGGATTTTTTGAGTTTTTAAATACTCAGTAAACTCATCACCTCTCGCGACACTAGCCTCGATTAAAGTTGTCATTCCACGATCAACCACAACTGTTTCATCTTCAGTTAAAAGTTTATTGCAAATAAAGCAAAACTGAGACAGTTTTTCGAGCTATAAAATAGCACAAATAACCCAAATGGTAGACGCTTGTAATAAGTACGTATATTCACTTGAACTGAACCTTTAGCACTAAAAGAAACAGGTATATGAACGAGACCTACGGACAATAGAATAGCCAGTTGTTTTTCAAGGCCACGTGGGTAGAGGGGATTCAGTTAGGGACTGACTATCTTTTGAATAAGGAGAATATTAAAACTGGTGTCACTGACAAGACTGTGTATATTCTCAGTGACAGTCAAGCTGCTCTCAAGGCTCTGGACTCGTGTAGGGTGGACTCCAGACTGGTCCTGAACTGTGTTAAGATCCTCAACAAACTAGGCAGGAAGAACACAGTCAGACTGGTCTGGGTTCCGGGACATGCAGGGGTGCAGGGCAATGAGGAGGCTGATGAGTTAGCCAGAAAGGGCTCGGAGCAACTGTTTGTGGGCCCCGAGTCATTCGTGGGACTCTCTGAGAGCACCGTCAAGGCAGCTTTGAATGCACATGGCAATGATAAACACAGGTTGGAGTGGATGGCCCTTAGGGGTCTGGAACACTCCAAGAAGTTCATTGCAAACGGAGCCACAGGCTTCACTCGGAAGTTCTGTGGATACAGCAAGAGCCAAATGCGCCTGCTCACAGGAGCGTTCACTGGCCATTTCGGCACCAACTACTTCCTGTGCAGATTGAGATTGGTACACAATTTGATCTGCAGAGTCTGTGGTGAACAGGACGAGTCCATATCGCACCTATTGTGTGAATGCGACGTGTTGGCTGGACTGAGGACGGGTCTGATGGGGGTCGCATATCCAAGCCCTGAAGACTTCAGGCTTCTCCCTCTGAATTGTACACTGCGGCTTATGCAGTACATTCATAAGGAGATAGCTAAGGGTTAAATCTTGGGGCCGACACAAAAGATCCCACTGGGTCGAAGTGTCGCCGGTCTGCACTGACTGGCCCCCACACATAAGATAAGATAAGATCTTTTGAATAAATGTTTTCAGAATAGTATAATATATATAAAAGAGACAAAAATAGGTATTTTTACTTGTCTTAAGTGCCCGAGTATGTATATACGTGGCTTATATGTGCATATCATGTATAATTTGACTCTTAGAATCGCAATATCTCAGGAATGGTAACTCTTAGGGAAAAAATCATAAGGACCATTTTTGTAGAGAATTTAAAGATCTATAACTTTGGTTTTAGGTATTTCTTGATAAAACTTACCGTTTTCGAGAAAAATCAAAAACCCTCAAATTTTGACCTTTGACCCCGAATAACTTTTGTAGCACACATAGGATCGATGGGGATTTTTAAAACTTTATTTGTAATGGTAAACCCTAGCTCTCTTCCAATATTTGGCTCTCCGGGAATTTTTGTTATTTTAAATGTCTATATTGACCGGACTATATCGAGTATAATGACATGACATAATATAATATATCAGTTGATCGAATTTCGAGCACTAGGCGACCGCTAGTTAGCATAAATATATATAGTGTGTATACTGTAAGCTTATATTTTTCATGAATAAATAGGTAAATAAATAGGCCTCCCCCAAGGTTTTCCACACAGAACGGTCTTGGACCTCATAACAGAATACCGTTATAGATTTGTTTAGTAAGTTCCGCAGTAACAACAGTTACAACTCCCGCAGTAGGATTAATTTCAATATCACGGAGGACTTCACAAACATTCATACAATGGACACAAAGTACACCCACTCGGAACAACTGTTTGGACCCACCAAGCAGCAGTACCGGATTAAGCAAGCGCGGGGCCCATAGCAAATTATTTTGGGTAAGAGCGTCAGACTTTTTGTAGAGCTCATTATTGGGCCGACTGAAATTCTACACATTTATTATACGAGCGACTTTTTGTAGAACTTGTGCGTTTGCCGTATGAAATTCGGTGTTTTATATACGCCAAGGAAATAGTCGGTTACCGATTGTCTGACGTGGATTGTCTTAGTAGGAAAAGTTGTAACGTTTCACGTTTTTGTGACATCAAGTAAATTCAATATACCACATCTTAAGTAATAAGTTACACTGAAATTACGCTCAGGCAGAGATGAGTGGACTTAAATATGCGGGGCCTCCTTTCGCGCGGGGCCCGTAGCAATTGCTACTCTTGCTACGTGGTTAATCCGGCACTGCCAAGCAGTTGTTGATGTCGCTGATGTAGTTCTTGTTCCAGTAACCCCCCCGGCTTACAAAGCAGCGAGGTGGCACACCGTGGTGCTTTTAGTCTGTAGGCCCGAAGTCTCGGGAGAGCCCGACATACCCTCTCGTCACAAGAGAAGGCGAGAGGGTTTCTCGCCTTCCTTTGTGGCGAAAGGGTATGAATAAGTAGCATTTCCACACGTAAAAAGACTGTCCATTTCTTATATCAAGAAAAGAGTCGTTTAACTTACGGGCAGTTAAATTTTACATATTTTTCATAGGATATGTATCAGCCTCGCTGATTTCAGCATGAATGGGTCGGCTCGACCGGGGAACGACTACCCTCTCACAGAATATCAACGTGAAATAGCGGTATACCTACTTCTGTGTTTCGTTCAGTGAGTGAGTGCCGGAGGCCCAATTACCCTCTTCCCCCTTCCCGCTCCTTCTCCTTCCCACTTCCTTTTTCTCCCAAAGGGTCGGCAACGCGCAAGTGATGCCTCTAGTGTTGCAAGCGTCCATAGGCTAAGGTGACCACTTACCATCAGGTGGGCCGTATGGACGTTTGCCACCTTAGTTGTATAAAAAAAAAATTACGGTTCGTAGGGAAGACGACTCGTTTCTTGGATACAAGAACCGGTTCGTATCGTTAATTGAGCTACGTGCATCCCGCCTTGATTTCCATGGCTTACTGACGAATGTATCGATATGAGAGACGGGGTGTGGCGAAATGTAAGAGAAATGTTTGCTGAGTAAAATCGCCTTTAAGGTGGTTCAGGCGTTCGTGTCAGTGGTTCAAGACTGGTTTAATACAAGTTGTTTTACGTTAACGTGATTGAAACGTTTACCGCATTTAGCTCTGTGATTGGTTAAGAGCTTGGAGCAGGCCAAGCGGAGCGCCGAACATCATAAACGTGTCGATCGCGTTAATGTAAAACATACTCGCACTAGGCACTCTCTTGTCTTAGACCTTAACTGATGTTAAAAACCTACTTTTTATTTTTCAGCTTGCTGGTTTGGCGATAGCGGGCTTGGGAATAGCAGCACACATCCAATTGAATAAAATTACGGATATAATTCCAGTCAACCTATCCCCTGTGTCCATAAGTATAATTGTACTTGGCATCATCGTCTTCTTAATAGCTTACCTGGCATGCTGTGGTGCTATGAGAGAAAATATGTGTATGCTTGTTACCGTAAGTATCTCGTGTTTCTATACTAATATTAAAAAGAGGATAGATGTGATTTTTGTTTGTTTGTTTGTAAGGATTTCAAACAAAAACCACATAAACCGATTTCAAAAATAAAATTTTTCTACCATTAGAAAGCTATCTTATCACTTATCACCGAGTAACATGGGCTATCTATATTTTATTTAAAAACAGTACTATTACTAACATAACCTGCTATGACACGAGCGAAGCCGCGGGCAAAGGTCAATAAGTAATAATTCTGTACCTTCAGTGAAAAGTGATACAACTTGAGTTATATCAGTTTTAATATTTTTACACTATGTTAATCAGTAAAAAATTTGCTATTTTTTGGTCTAATTGACGTCCCTCTAAGGTGAAAAATGAGCAAGATAATTTTGGTATAAAATGCTTTAACTAAGGTTTTTTACATTTATCAATGTGTATTATGATACATTTCGAGTAATATCAAAGTGAACTGAACAAATATTTTTATTTCTTTAATGTATATTAATACAAATGTAAATAACTCCTAATACACGATCTATATATTTAAACGTAAATTAGTACAAACTGATATAATTACACTTATATTAATAAACATTTATTAGTACTCCTATTCATCTTTGTGAAAACCGGTACAATTATACTTACATCATAAAAAAGGTAGACTTTATTATGAAAAAAAAATGTGTATAATAATGCAACTCTAAACATATTAATTTACATTATTTTTCAAATCAAATTCATGGTGATATATGATTCTGATTTAATCTGTATCAATACTAACATACTTTTGGATCAAGTGTTTAATGATATAAATACATTTAAATCAAAAATCATCAATTTTAATTTAAGTTACATAACCCATAAAATAAGTGTAGTGTGATATAAGTATGTAAGTTGTCGACAGCGCGGCAACCAGTGAATCGCAACTTCTTCGCGCAGAGTAAGATGCTTATATTGGCAGTTAGAAAGAGTGAATGTTGAAAAAGTAATACTTACGACTGCATTCAAACTGGTGCGTCGTGCATTTTACAGCAATTCGATGATTCGATCGATTCGATCGAAGAATATTTATGCATAACTTAATTTACTACACTTTTCAGGAGGTATTTTATGTACCATATATATGTAGATTATTTAACTTTAGTATCTATCCGGATAGCTTTCTATCTGCACCCTAAACAATGAATTACAGCGATAGCATTCTTGTTATACATTCGTCAGTGGCAAATTCATATTTAATATTTAAAACAAATACCAGTCTTTATTTGTAACTAACTATAAATTAAATAAATATGTTCATTGTATTTTTAAAACATACATAAAAATATCTTTCAATCTTGATTTAATTAAAAACATATTCCGTTAATTTATTTTGTATTGCTTTCAAAGAATTGCTGTTCTTTTTTATGCGGGTGCCTATGCTTCTCTTGGTTTGACCAACGTATGAGAGACCACAGTCATAATCTCTTTTATAGGCCCCTGCATCTTGTAAAGGTAATTGGCACTTGACGGATAGTAAACAAAATAGGCTAAATAATTTATTGTATGAAAAATGCTACTACTCTGTCAAGGACTTTCTAAATGACACGTTTATTATTTAAGTTATGCTTTAGTTTTGGTATTATAAATGTAATTTAGGCTTAGATTTGTTTTATTTGTGTATTTATGTTTTTATAATTTTAATTTTTGAACACCGATTGTATTGACAGGTCACAGCACTATGCACTATATTTGCGTTTGTTTTTGTAAGATTTTTTTATAAACCTGTGTTTTTTTTAATAAAAATTATTTAAATTTGAATAAACACCAACGAAGAGAGCTTTAGCCAACACATACTTCAAGCCACCAACATAACATAACATAAGAACATTTTTCAAAAGAACACCGATTCCTGCCAAGAATGCTTCGCGGGGCTATTGAAATCAAAAACAGGATAATTAGTAGAAGAATAGTTACGATGGTAGGAATGTACCAGCTTGGGATGCAGTAATTCAAATAGTCTAACCCAAGAAGAAGCAAAACACAGCTAGACTTTATGATACATTGCCCTCGTTCTGCGTAAACAGAAACACCAATGATTAGATTATGTTCGGGTACTTTGAATAAACTACACTTCAGAAAATTGAAACAACTACCATCTTAGCCACCCCGTGAACATGGCTGCTGAAAAGAAAGCAACCGAAACGTCGGGGAAACTGTAAACTCAAAGTCTCAAATATAAATATTTAATTTAATTGACTTAAAATGTAGTTAACTTTAATAGTAAATGTTAAATAAACAACGGGATAAAATCCATATAAAGTAGTTTAGTTTTAATTACCGGTATCATTTATTTGATTTCGTATACTTATAATTTAATTACCGTTTATTCTTCAGACAATAATGAAAACTCCCATTATTAAAATTATGAAGCGTTTCGATAAAAGAGCACTAATGTAATGTGAAGAAATTAAATCGAAAAGATTAAAATGATATGAACTGGATGGAAGAATTAATTATTGTTACAGACGAAGAATATCATAATAAAATAGAAGAAAATAACCAAATAGAGGAAGAGAATCAAGATGAAGAGAAAATGGACAAAATAATAAGGGTGATGAAAGAAGACGATGAGTTTGGGCAGCTAATGAAAAAAAGCAAGCGTTGATGCAGAAATTAGATTGAGTAGAATGGAAAGTAAGCATGATAGAGGAAGAGGACCAGAATGGACAGAGGATGGCAGTGAAATTAAGCGCAATAGAAAAAGAGAATCAAGATAAACAAAATATTGAACAAATTTTAAGCATAATAAGCAGTACAGCGTCTGAAACTGAATTATCAATAAGACCTGATTTATTAGTTTATAGAATATGCGTCTTTATTACGTATATACAAAAAACAATACTGATTTCATAAGACTCCCACTATGTTTTAAGAAAAGTTTAATTTGGATAGTTTAATTTACTATAGCGGCTATTTATAAACAATAAAACGTTGTTTTATTTTTCAAATGAAAATCCACTTACAAATTCCTTCTAGTTAAAAAAATTCTCACAATTTTATTTTATCTGTATGGAACTTGTATCGATAAACATACATACATACATAGATTCACGCCTGTTTCCCAGAGGGTAAGCAGACTACGGATTTCCATTTGCTACGATCCTGACACACTTCTCTGGCTTCATTCACTTTCATCACATTCCTCATACACGCCCGTCGGTTCAAGGAGCTCTTAACCTGGCCTCTGTCCAGAACGCCTCCGATCTGATCGAGAAACGTTCTCCTAGGTTTTCCTCTTGCGACTGTTCCATTCACACTAGCCTTATAAACTTTCTTAGTCAGTCTTTCCTCGTCCATTCTTTCTACATGTCCAAACCAGCTTAACATACCCTTTTCTATTCTTGTAACTATGTCCACTTTCATGCCGCATCTGTTTCTTATTCTATCTTTCAGAGTCACACCACATATGCTTCTCAACGCTCTCATTTCTACAGCATTTATTCTGCTCTCATGCTTCTTTTGCCATACCCAACTTTCACTTCCATACATAAGTGTGGGCACTAATAGTATCAATAAACACTTTAGTATTTTCAAAATGTACCAAATTACACAACAATTTGTATCATTACTCACATTTTATCTTAAATACAATACAAGTATATAAAGATTCAAATTCAATTTAGCTCACATATTTCTGGTTGTAATGTAAATTTGAATTTTTAATGTACAAATTAAGTATATTTATTTTACACCTTTTTGTTTTATTAAGACCTTAAAGTATAAACCTCCAAAAATACGAATCATAGATCTTTTAACACCAAACCAATAAACGACGTGTAAAATGGTTCATGTAATTTTAAATTAATTGACACATGAAACGACGTTAATATTCGTTGTGTTAACTGGTACAACTTGATTTATTTTTAAATAATAAAAAAACTATATAAATTAATGCATTTGTCTTACATTGAAACATGCTCAAAGATAATGTTTATCACTGAAATTAATCAGTTTCTATTTTAGTGAAGTAGAATAAGAGTAAGAATTTTTTAAAACTTCAACGTTAAATATCTCAAAATCATGATTTTCAAGTTATATCACTTTTCACTGAAGGTACAGAATTTTATGTAATAGTCATTTAAATAACAAAATAAAGAATGGCATTTGTGTAGAACGGCATTGTATATTTGTTTCAATGTAACATTTATGTATAACAAATAAGCCGTTATCGAGATAATTTACAATGAAAACAATAAGTCTGTTTACGACGCCGTTTTTTTCTAAATATTTTAACCTATTCATAAATATTTTAACATTGCATATACTGTTTTGAATGTCATGATGATATATTTATTTCTATATATAATAAAAAAAATAAGTATATATGTATATTGTATGTTTATTCATTGTAGAAGTACAAGCTCTGCTTAGTTTGGGCTAGATGGTGTTTTGTGTATGTGATAGCATATTATTATTATTATATTCCATATGTATGTATTTATATTTTTTGTTATAATCAAACTCCAAGATTGCCCAACTATCTTCTTTGAAATCAGGTGTTTTTGCGATTTAAGCGAGGTGATCCCCTTAATGAAATCGAATATCGCAGGATGTTACTCGGGCGTGGATATGATTTAATTGCAAGTATAGCGTAGCGATTGGATACTCACGTAGCGTGCTGAGTGTTACGGGTTCGATTCCCATACAGGAAAAATATCGTATACAGTTTTCTGTGTAGTCTTTGTGTAATTTATTCTTCGTAAATTTGATGTTAAGTGCTCCACGACATAAGGATATCCCTTGAATGGATGGAGTTGAACGTTTAAATAATATAATGCTTGTTTTATTAAAAGAATAATAATAATATTCTACCAAATACCACAACACCATCTAGTCCAAACTAAGCAGAGCTTGTACTATGGGTACCTACTAGACAATGGATAAACATACATATATACTTTTTTGTAAATACATACATATTATACATAGAAACACCCAGACCAAGACAAACATCCATGTTCATGTACACAAATATTTCACTTGTGCGGGAATCGAAACCGCGAGCTCAGGCGTGGCAGTCGGTTAAAATTACAACTACGCCATCGAGGCCATCAAAAAAGAATAAATTTATATATAAGAATAAATTTAAAGTATCTATGTATGTGAATTATCTTATAAATAGTCATGACTATTTAGATCTAGTCATGCATGATCGCGTTAATACCCGTTGCGTATATGTGTATAGTCATGACTAGACTACAGATGGCGTAGTTATGTAAGAGCAGCGATAGCTCAGTGGGGAGACCAACAGACTGCAATGCAGAGGGTCTCGGGTTCGAACCCACGTCGTGCACCTCTGACTTTCGGAAGTTATATGACTTTTCGAAATTATGTGCGTATTGATTGACAATTATCGCCTGCTCCGTGCCTCGGAGAGCACGTTAAGCCGTCGGTCCCGGCTGCCATGAACATCTATGGCAGTCGTTATTGGGAGAGTGTCGACACAAAAGATCCCACTGGGTCGAAGTGTCGCCGGTCTGCACTGACTGGCCCCCACATAAGATAAGATACGTAAGTGGTCGCCTCGCCACTGCCATTGCCCCAAATGGGTTCGAATCCCACACGGCACTAAACTTTGTATGATACACTAATAGTTGTCCCGAGTCCGGGTGTTCTTTGCGTCCGCTGTTTGAATGTTTGTAAAGCTCCCCACGATACTGAAATTATTCCTAGCGCAGGAGTTGCCTTTTTAAGAGGACCAAAAAAGTATATTCTTTTTATTTTTTACTCCAGTACTCAATATTTATGGCGATTTTGGCTGGCATCAAGATTTACTTAGCGGTGGTGATCTTCGGCTTTTTGGATGCTGCACACAACACAGTAGTGGGATGGATTGAGACGGCGTTCAATAATCCGAATACTAGTACCGCGTTCCATGCCATGGAAGTTCTTGTAAGTATTTTTCTACTAATATTGCATTAGGTTATTTGACTAGTTTCTGGCAAGTTTAATAAAATTTTAAACAATCGCATTGGACTTCCTGTAATGGTTGTGTGGGATGTGTTATAAATAAATAAATAAATAAATAAATAAATAAATAAATTAATAAATTAATTAATTAATCGAGTCGCATGACTATTCTGCCCTATGTCGCTGCTCAAATGGAATATGTGTGAATAAGTGAATAGGCACACCGCGGCTGTCCACCGTGGCGATCGTTACAGCATGCAACCATTGAAGTCAACAGACATTTCTGTCCATTGGAAAATACGAGCAACTGTAGAACAACCTGTAGCAACTCCGCACAGACAAACATGTTACGATTACATCCAACAGATGGCGCTGTCCACAATGAGCGCTTAAAAATCGCATCCACCATATAATCCCGCATCGCACAAGCGAAAGTTACACAGCGACTAAGCGTATGTATATACAAGTTTCCGACATCAACGGTCGGGGCGCGGCCCACCAAGCACGATCACCCAGCCTGGTCTGAGGATCTTTCCTTTGTGTTGAAGGGACATCAGACCACATTACTCCACAACCCCATCATCGAGCAGTCTGGAACTAATATCGCCATCTTATCTATTCCAGTTCCGTTGCTGCGGCACAGTCGGCCCGAACGCCTACGGGAACGTGATCCCAATAAGCTGCTGCGACAACCCTGTGAACGACCAATGTCTAGCGATAGATTCTTTCTCTGGCTGCAACGACACTGTATCCAACTGGTTCGAGACCTTCGGCGGGGCCATAGGTGCAGTCCTGATAATCATTATTACTATTGAGGTATGGAACTTCCATGTAATCTGTCTTTTAAATTGACTGCGCGGGTAAGAGAACGTACACATACTATGCGACTTATTTTTACTATTTTTACCCTCCTCCCACTTTTGGTGACCATCCGTAATATACGCCTAGACCCCTCCCCTCCCCTTTTAATTTTCACATAGTTATTCATAAATATAGTTTTAAATAATAAAAAAAAAAAATTTGTTTGTTATGTCTGTCTTAACAATACGACGCTTGCCGCGAGACGCCAAGGGTGCACTGTAAAGGCACCCAAAATTAATTTGTATTTTTTGCATTGCCTGCATTGACAAAGAATCCTTGTTACATAAACTCACTGTACAGCCGATCATACAACGAGATTATTGTATCGTCACGAACTCTCGCCGGCTTGCTTGACAACTGCATTGCACTGCCAAATTGACAGTTTTCTATCATCTGACGTCCCGTGTTGCCACCTGTCGGTTTTGAAAGCGCTAAACGCTGCGCGTCATATTCGAATATAGCTCAAAAAAGCGCGATATTTCCTTAGAGCATATTGACTACGTGAAGAAACCTTAACCCCCGCCCCTGTGACCAAGGTTGGTATTTTAAAAATCCTGTCCTCCCCTGAACGGGTCACGTAGTATGGGTACGTTTCCTTTGGTATTTAAGCTTTAAGTACAACAAAAAGGTAAACCCGCTAAATATAAATCTATACTAATATTATAAAGCTAAAGAGTTTGTTTGTTTGTTTGAACGCGCTAATCTCAGGAACTACTGGTTCGAATTGAAAAGTTCTTTTAGTGTTGGATTGCCCATTTATCGAGGAAGGTTATAGGCTATATAAGTAGGGTATTATTGGGCATTCTACTCCACCTTCCGTTCCTACGGCTCACTTCGTTCGCCTCCGTCTCTCCCGGTGGAGTACAATGCCCAATAATACTTCTGGAGTGAACGGAAGGTGGAGTAGAATGCCCAATAATATTTTTGGATCGCGCAGCATGTTTTTCATGTGAAGTTGTCTCACCTGTCGTTCCTACGGCTCACCTCAGTCACCTTCGTTTCACTCACTACCTATCGTCGACCGAAATTATTACTTCTAGGTTCTAACTGAAAACCAACCAAGGTTGGGCGGAGATTCGGAACCTCCATTATATCAGCACTAGAGAGTAATAATATAATTAAATACTTATCCCTTTCACGTTACGTTTTGTAATGATACTGGATTACAGGTTGCTAAATGGTACTAACAAAACTGCTGTACTGCATAATGTAACTTGCAGTTTCGTATTAGGTTGTATGTGAGCTGTGTGCATTTATGTGTCAATTCCGTGAGAACATATTTATATGATGAGAAAGATGACATTCGTGCATGTAGTAGTTTTTGTTTAAAATTTGTCTCTTATACAATTTACTAAGATAATTCAAACAAAAGTAGGATCATAATATAAGTAGGTATACATTATTTTATATAGGTAACTGGAAAATATTCTGACACTAATTTTGAAAATAACTTCGTTTGTGAATTGTTATACATCTCTATAGTCATTTTCATAAAGAGTAGTTGGCATACGAATTCAAACTTATTATATACTTATCTAATGTCTGCTTCACTATCAGTATGTCAAACTATTTTGCAAATAAAATGTTATTATAATACACATTCATAAAATATTTAATTACTGCTACATATTACGACACATTTTTTAGGGTTCTGTAGTCAATAACTCATCTTTAGTATTAGGTATATAATATAATAGTAGTATTTTATGTAATAAACAATCTAACAAAAATTAATACTTACAATGTTTTTGTAAATTTTGGTAGATGAAATGTTTTGGTAGGTTTTAATTCCTTACGCAATCGCTCTTTACTTTACAATATTAATTTAATTCACGAGTTTGACCAGCATGTGTTAGTTATATGATACTATAAATTGTTACTTATAATTGGCTTTCTTCTACGCGTTTTAAATAAGTCTCGTAAAATGTCTCAAATATTATTTAATCTACATAGGTATATAAAACAAAATTGTGTTAGTAATACAATTTATAACTTGACAATGGCTGGACTGATTTTATGATATTTGATTTGTATGATTCCTGTCCACTCCGAATAGTAGAATAACTATAAAATAAGGTAGAATAAATAGAAAAATAGAACTAAACTTCAACGCATACGAAGTCGCGGGCAAAGCTAGTTCATAATAATATATATTATGCTTAAGTAATGATGTCTTATGAACAAGCACACATGTATTCATTTCTTTGTCGGCGCTGCATAAACGATGGTTTTATATTTCATTTCTCAGGGCAAAAAGTCAATTTGACGGAATCGATATGCATCGATGTAATTTAAAGGGACGTAACTGACAATAATTACTCATAATTCTTTAAAACAAAGAAGTTAAAGTTTATTTTTTAAAGTAAAATAATTTTGCTGAATGGATGATTTCTGTATATAAAACCCGATCAATTTAGATCAAAAAATCACTTCACTCCTTTGTCTTAATGTGACAAGACAACCCAGCTACGGACCTGGTTTCTGCCTGCCGGCTGAGAAAGATAGTTGCCTAAATTCTTTGACTCTCAAAAAATATTTTCTAAGTGTTTATTCTTATCGTTACGCGCTTGAACCCGACATCAACACAACAAAAATGTAAGTAAGTGCTATCTAAATAATTAAGGATGTTTGTGGTTCAGTGGATATATTATGTATTGTTCACTTTAAGTCAATTTGGTCTAAACTTCATTTAATAATAACAATCGCAGGTTCAAATCCTAGTCGTAAACTAATGAGTTATTATCAATTGTGATTGTGAGGCGCTCATAGCCAGTTGCACTCACTGATCGGTAAACGATTAGCGAGGTTAAGCAACGTTGGGTGCGACCAGTCTATAGATGGGTGACCGCTTAGTGGTATTTCATCTGAGCGTCTCCGTGCTTCGGAGGGCACGTAAAAAGTCGGTCCCGGTTGTTGTCAAATTGATAGCAGTCGTTAAGCCATGTCAGAGGCCTACGGGCGGCTTCAACAACTCTTGATAACAGGTTGACCACTAACCACACGAAAAGAAAAAAAGAATAGTGATTGTAACAATAAATAATAATCTTTGTGTATTATTTGCAGGTCTGCCTCCGAAAGTGAATACTCGTATTCCATAGTGGATGAAGCACCGCAAACTAAAAAGTTAAAGAAAAAGGTGACAAAGCGCAAAGCTCCGGATTCACGAGGCACTTCCAAGCCTTCCGAGTCGAAATCGAGGTAATATTTTAATACTGCTTGTATATCTAGTTTTAGTGCTGTGTGTTGTGGATATTTAAGTGTTATATACATACATATAAGTCCTCTACTAGTATTTGAAACAGATACCTAACACACCTATAAGATACTCTTTTTGTACAGTAACAACTTTAGATAAAATATATCTTACCTAGGTATATATAAACATATCTACTGTCAATCAACTTAGTCTATTGTAATCTACTGTTGAACTACCTCAGCCTAAGCCTTCCGCATCCAGCGTAAACAGCCTCTTTCGTTATAGTAATTTATTATTTTTATATTTACAGTAAAAATTACAACGAAAAGAAACGCAGCTCAGATCTCTTCGGCTTAGAAGAGGATGTGGAGCGGCCACTTACTTCGTGCTCTGATCTCGGTTCGTCCCTCGTGAGCCGTGTCGACAACGGAAAGGTGAGAAGGAAAGTGGACTTATCAGGGGAATTTTACGTAGACATCAAGGTTTACGCTAAGGGTGACGTGGTCTCCATCCCTCGTGAGGATCGGTGGAGAAAGGCGTTGGTCGCGCTTAAATTACAATTAGACCGAGGCTCTGTGCAGTGGAATGCGCTGCAAAAATTCATGCAACGAGCGCATGAACTATTTAATGACGCAGAGCCCACGTATTACAGTGACAATATTAATTTTAAATAAGTACTATAATTTTACGATTAATTTGTTCTTTTTATGATTAGGTACGTCATTCTTTTCATTGATGCACTTATATTTTTATTGAGATATATAATAATGTAGGATGAATTTTATGTAGACATCAAAGCCCATGCTAAAACTATAGCATTAGTCACACTGAAATTACAGTTACACTGAGGCTTTCTGCAGTGGAATGCGCTGCAAAAATTCATGCAACGAGCGCATGAATTACTTAGTAAGGACCTGTTTAGTATAGTGACGACATTCGTATAAATATATGTAATTATTTGTTGTTTAATTTGTTCTTTTTGCAGTATTATTAGATCATTCTTTTTCATTAAAACACTTATATTTTATTGAAACATTTAAATAATTTTTATTCTGATCTAATTTTCGTACCTCTAAAATGCCTTTCTGTACTGTCTGTAATACATCTGTTGAGCGCAAGCACTGGATAGATCACTTACGCAGCACCAATCACAAAAACAAAAATATTTCTAATTTCTGCGATGGTGTTGAATTAATAAATTCTGCATTTCGAAATCGCATTGCTTCCTATAGAATTGTTAATCAATATGAGAACTGTTCCTTGACTTCATTTTTAATTAGCTTTCATGAAAAAATTAAGTCATTAATAGACTTGTCCCTTAAACAACATACTTGCGTGAAAATTAACTTTGAGTATTTTGCTTTGTTTTTTATGTTTAAAAATGACTCTCAAGAGATGAAATCATTTTGTACAAAAAATTATACACTTCATCAAAACTATGAATATGAGCCCTTAATATCCCAAATTAAATGCATTCTAGCAAAAAAGGTTGAAGAATTCCAGGATCGTGATAGTGGCTGGACATTCTTGAGTAGCTCTCACTTAGAGGTGAATATTAACAAATATCAACCTTTGCGCGGTTCAGGCTTTATTGAGTTGCCGGCTACTATAAAATCTAAAAAAGCTTGTGTAAATATTCGAAATAATGATGAGTATTGCTTTTTATGGTCAATTGTTGCTGCCTTATACCCAGCCAACAGTCACCCTGAAAGAGTATCATCTTACCCTGATTTCCGGGATGTGTTAAATATAGAAGGCATAGAATTTCCATTGACTTTCTCAGATATTGCCAAGTTTGAAGTAAATAATCCTAAAATTTGTGTTTATATTTATGGGCTAAAAAATAGTACTGTGGTAGGACCTCTCTATAAATCAAATAATTTAATGAAAAAGGTAATTCATTTACTTTATCTAGAAAGCGATAATTTGTCACATTACTGTCTAATCAAAGATTTACCGCGACTTGTTAAAAATCAAATTACAAAACATCACGGTAAATTGCATTTTTGTGACGTTTGTTTAATATTTTTTAATACATACGACGATCTTGATTCGCATAGTTGTGGAGGTGTCGCTACGGAACTACCTCCGCAGGGTTCTTTTATTAAATTTAAAAGTTTTAATAGAAAGCAAATTGTACCATTTGTTATATACGCAGACTTCGAAACAATGCTAGAACGGTTTGAGTCTTGTGACCCTGATCCAACTAAAGCGAGCACTGTAACGCGTCAGCGACATGTGCCTGTTGCTTTCGCTTATCATATTACGTGCGCGCTAGACAAAAATTATAATCGTTACGTTTCATATCGTGGTTTGGATTGTGTATCAAATTTTGTAAATTATATTTACAAAGATGCAAAGAAAATTTACAATATTTTTAAAAAACAAGTACCTATGATTTACACCGATATTAATGCGCACGACTTTGATAACGCGGTAACTTGTTATATTTGTGAGTATTTATTGTTTGGTGATAGGGTCCGAGACCATTGTCATTTGACGGGTAAATATCGCGGTGCAGCTCATAGTTATTGTAACTTACAATATAAATTACCAACATTTTTGCCAGTATTTTTTCATAATTTATTTGGTTATGATTGTCACCTTTTCATAAAAGAATTGGGCGAAGCTCCTGGATCTTTAAAAGTAATCCCTAAAACAAAAGAAAACTATATTTCTTTCACAAAGTTCATTCCTATTTCAAGGGAGGTAAGTATCCAGGTTCGATTTGTAGATTCATTCAAGTTTTTAGGAACTAGTTTAGAACAGTTGGTTAATACTATGAAAAAACAAGAGTTTAAATTACTAAAATCTTATTTTCCTGAGAAAAGACAATTTGACCTCCTTACTCGTAAAGGAGTGTATCCGTATGACTATATGTCACAATGGAATCAATATGAAGATACGTGTTTGCCTAATAAAACCAATTTTTATAACTCCTTGTCAAACGAGCTAATTACTGATGATGACTATGAACACGCGCAATCCATTTGGTCAGTGTTTAATATTAAAAATATGGGTATGTACACAGATTTATATCTTAAAACCGACGTATTATTGCTAGCAGACGTGTTTGAAAGTTTCAGAAAAACTTGTAAGCGGTACTATAATCTCGATCCAGCGTTTTACTTAACAGCACCAAGTCTATCATTCGATGCAATGCTTTTGAAAACAAGCGTTAAATTAGAATTGATTAGCGATGTAGAAATTTTTAGAATGATACAAAAAGGTATTCGTGGAGGTGTTTGTATGTGTTTCAAACGACATGTCAAAGCCAATCATAAATATTTAGATTCTTACGATTCAACTCGTCCAAATGCATTCATCGTTTATTTAGACTGTAACAATTTATATGGTTATAGCATGTGTCAATCCTTGCCCTATTCAGATTTTAGATTTATGTCAAGCAATGAAATAAATAATTTACATTTGAACTTGACAGATATTAGTGATAACGCGGCATATGGTTATATTCTTGAAGTTGATTTAATATACCCTGAGAGTTTACACACTGTACACAACGACTTTCCATTTTGTCCAGAAAAATGCTTGCCGCCTGGTGGTAAGAATAAAAAACTAATACCAAATTTGTATGATAAATACAACTATGTTATTCATTACGTCCATTTAAAAAATGCATACGGCACGGTTTAATACTGAAAAAGATCCATCGCGCTATCGTATTTAACCAAAGTAATTTTTTAAAGCAATATATTGATCTTAACACTCAGTTACGTCAAAAAGCCGAATCGAAGTTTGAACAAGATTTTTTAAAATTATTAAACAACAGTATTTTTGGAAAAACTCTGGAGAATAATGAGCATAGAATTGATTTAAAGTTAGTAAACAAATGGTGTGACCTAAATAATAAAACAAAAAAATCAGCTTGTGCTGAAAAGTTAATCGCTAGCCCATATTTTCATAGCGCTTCAGTATTTTCAGATGATTTGGTAGCAATACAAATGAAACCTTCGCGTGTTATTCTTAATAAACCAATATACATAGGGTTCGCTGTGTTAGAATTATCTAAGAGTCATATGTACGATTTCCACTATTCTACAATAAAACCATTTTATGGCAATAATGTTAAATTATGCTATACTGACACTGATAGTCTAGTTTATAATGTAAAGACGAATAACTTTTACAAAGATATTAAACAATATTTTCTTCAATATTTTGATACTAGCAATTACGATTCTGATAACGAGTTTGGCTTGCCAATTATTAATAAAAAAGTTCCAGGACTTTTTAAGGATGAAATGGGAGGCAAAATAATTAAAGAATTTGTAGGGCTGCGTTCAAAGCTTTATTGTATAAAAACTTTAGACAAAACAATAAAGAAAGCAAAAGGAACAAAAAATGTGTAATGAAAAATTTACATATGATAGATTATAAAAATGTTTTGTATAATTGTAATGTCATCCGCAAAAAGAATTTACTGTTTAGGTCAATAAAGCATGAAATATTTACACAGAGTGTAAATAAAATAGCACTTTCAAGCAATGACGATAAACGGTTGCTATTACCAGATAAGGTATCTACTTTAGCTTGGGGAAATGCAACTATATTTAAGTAATTTACTTATCTAATTGTTACATATTTTAAAATATGTAAGCAATATCGTGTTAATCAATTATAAATTCAATGTACCTACTGTAAATATACAGATTAATAAATATATAATATTTAGTACTAATCTAATCTGAATAAATCTTATTATTTTATAACATTACTAAAAATAGTTACCTATGTAATAAAATAAATGTAAGTTTATTGTATAAGTTTTATTTGAAAATAAATACATTTGTATGAATATGTAACATCTTTTATTTTCATTCCTTTTGTGAAATACCTACCATTCCTACGGATGTACTATGCCAAATCGAAAGCCGAAGCCAGTCGAATATCAATTGATCGAATGGGCAATAAATCGAACATTTAATATATCGTACACTGAATACATCGAGTGTTCAAATATCGAATGTTTGTATGATCGAAGTCGACGAAGCCTTCTTTCAAATATTTTTGACCAGACCTTCGACAATAGTATAAAGACTTTGTCCACGGTAGGTTCTCTTTTGACCCCATACCCAGAAATAGGAGCCCCGCGATAATAGAGCTTTCGATTTGGTATAGTACTTCTCATTCCTACATGTCAAGCAAAGAAGCTCCAACCTGTCAAAACATGCATTTGTTTCTCAGCAGTTTACTGGTATATAAAATATAATAATAAAAAGTTTTGAAATATAACACTAATCAGGTGTTCGCACGCATGCTCATTGTCCACAAGAAACAAGTTCAAACTTGTATCACAGGTTTATGTTACACTACTGCTTCGTCATTATAATAATATTAGTTTCTTAATCATTAAGCTGTCGCTTGTTGTGGTGGTCACATCGATTTGAAACAAATAATTCGTAAGTATATGTATTTCGTGAATTTTATGATTATGAGTTTCGCCTTGTGATATAAATAAAAAAATTATAATTATTATATTCTTTGTTTCAGATCATCGATAATAATGAATTATTCGCCTATCATTTTCTGTCAGTACGGTCAAGGATTTCCGACCCCGAGTCCGAGCTGGCATATTCCTGAACAAGAAAACGTACAAGAACCGGTCAATAAAAAATCAAGGACAAAGCCTCAAAGGCGGAAGCAGCATAATATTTGTCAGTCTTACGTGATCAATAATCAAAAGAAAAAAGGCTTACTCATCCAAATACAAGTGATAGACATAAATGAACAAGAAACTGCAAGTGATAAAGGAGGTGATGATATATTGATAAGTGCGCAATACGTAGTGAGTGAACCGGTGGACAACATTATGGATGAAGTGGAAAGATTAGTAAACAAAATATCGAAAAAACTTTGTGAAGACTCTAGTTATGTGTAAATATTATTATTTAAATTCCATTTATTGTAAATAATTAAGGATTTACCTATAATAAAAAATATTTTGTGTAAAATATATACCATTTATTTCCTTTATAATTTCTTAAGTTTCAAGATAAATATGTATATTCTATATAATTTCCACTACATACATTACATTAAATAATAAATTGTTGTAAATAAAATACGCTATAATAAAAATAAGAAACTGTAGGTAATAAATAATTGTAGAATTACACATATATATATATAATTATATAAAGCTAGTTTAATTAAATGTAAATAATTAAGTACTTACCTATCGTAAAAAGTATGAAAGTTATGTTATGTTAAATTTTAAAATAAATGATTGTATATAATAAACAAATATCATTGTAGTTTTATTTCTATTTATATAAGATTAACTTCATTGCAAATATATTTATCTTTAAAATAAAGTTGCAATAAATTGTTAAGTACAAGTATAATAATAATAATAATATCAGCCCTGTATTAAACTGTCCCACCGCTGGGCACGGGCCTCTTCTCAGTGTGAGAAGGGTTAGGCCATAGTCCACCACGCTGGCCCAGTGCGGAGGACTATGGCCATACAATACATACATAGGAATTGTTAAGTACAAGTATAGCTTACTCAAATTTAAAATTAAATTTTATTTTGCTGCAGCTAGTTTCAAGTCTATAGAATAGAGTAGCTTGAGAATTTTAAATAAAATAACCATATAGTATATCACAAATGATCAGTTTATTGATAAAAACAAATTAAACAAATACATATTATTATTATTATACCACTTTCTAATACACACAACATTATTTAATGCACAATTCAATTTATGATGTACACAATTAAATTCAGTTATATTATTATTACAACATTTTCTTTTTAATGTTGCAAAATTAGGAGATCCTTTTTCACCAATATCTATTACGTCACAGTCCGCACATAAATCTTTGATCCACTTAATTTTTTCTAAACCCTTTGTAATGATCTTTTTATTCTTTAAGTGAGGTACGATAACACGGTGAAACTCTCTATAGTCTATGTAACCCTCACACCAGGTAATTCCTCGATTTCTTTCTATCCACTTGACTTGTTTCTTTTCTACTTCTGTAAGATGATGAAATGAGTATGGTGGCTTCACCAAAAACGTTTGTGTATGCTCCTGACTTGCAATTGCTACTTCTTTAACGATAAAATTGTTATTTATATCTTTAAACCCTTGGACATCTACTATAAGTGTATCCGCGTTCATGATATCTTCTTTACGATGTTACTTAGCGGTTTATATTCAACAATGCAATCGTTGAGAATAAGACAGTATGCTGATGTTTTATCTGGTATAACTAATTCACTTTCAATTTCCACTCTCACATCCACAACAGGACCTATCTTTAGATTATCCACTTGTCTAGAACAGTCAACTACAAACAGAGGTGCAATATCTTTGAATTCTTTCTCACTTAATAACGATCCTCCGCGGCGTCCGTAATACGACTGTTGAAATCGAACGTATTGCTCATATATTAAAGCAATTCTGTTATAAGCAAAACTAACGTTTAGATTTTCATACGGGAAATAATTTGAATTGAGATACATTCTAACGTCACGAATATAGCAATGATCGAACTGAGACATGTCAGAACTTGCATTATTTTTCCTATCTGTCTGTAGACCAATAATTATATATCGAGGTTTTTCTACTTGAGAAGATGTTTTGATAGACCAGGTATGCTTTGTAGTTTTTGGTAAAGTTGGATATTCGTACAGATCCCAATTTCTAAATATCATCTGAAGCGGTTGATATTTTTCTAAAAGTTTTAGTAAATTTATTTTTCTCTGTCTGATACTTTAACATGTGGTACGCGCCATATGATTTTATTAATTTGAACATCTTCCACTACTTCACCAGTGTTCAGTTTTACAGCGTTTAAATTAGTGTTACTTCTTAACAATATAAGTTCATGTTTACTATTAATCACGACTTTTTTTAAATCTTCATCGAATCCGAGGATATTACAAAGGGGAATAGAAGCAGAAAAACTTCCCCCATTAATATTTTCTATACCATCAATATTCCAGCCCCAGGCATAAGACATTTTGGAGTCACTTTCATTCATTGACACTAATGATTTCATGGTTGTAGTTATACCTGCATTTTTTATTTTATCAATCTCCACACCATTTAGTTCGTACCTAATATCTTGGAACAAGTAGAGTAGAGCATTGTTCGTAAAATGGACAGTAATAGCTTTATCTTTCGTTTCTTTTTTGCTTACTATAACAGTTCCTTCCAAATACAGGGTGCTAGCTGAAGGCAGTATATATAAGTCTTGTTGGTTCTATTGAAACTTGTGACATAAGGCTTGTAAGAATGAAACTCAATGCCTTCTATTGAATTGTCGTAACTCGGAGTTGATAAGACGTCTAATATATTCATTTTAACAACCTAATTACTCTGAGGAATGCCTTATTGTCTTTAGTTAATTTAATTTTTTTCTTGGAGCAAGGTCCTGCTTGATAGGTTGCTCGAATTGAACTAATATTCTTTATATGCTGCCTCTCATATTTATTAAAGTCAATCATTTTTTCTTCTAAAGTGTAAATATAGCTGTACTTCTTCACCACGCAAATTGATTAAACGATTGTTAATATCCAATAACCTGATATGTATGCAGCTTATGTTGTTTTGGTTTACCGGAAAATATATAGCGTTCTTCGGGATTTCAATGATTCTGTATCCAGGTGGCACGTTTAGAGCAAATTCATGAATAATGTGACTTGGATCGCCGTTTATATAAGAGCCGCCCACAATATCACATTCAATCCTGACCACGGTCGTCGGTAAAATGTTGACTGGAAACTTTGATACGTGCCATTTATTTGCTTTCAAAATCTGTTCATTAAAACCTAACAGTTTTCCGAAGGAGTCCTGTTTGGTAAAATTTACGTCTTTTGTACAGTATATAGTAGTTTTTAGGGTATTGTTATTACACTGTATTTTTATTGATGCATCCTTTATTTCAGATTTTAAAAAGTCATTGATATCTTGCAATTCATACGTACCTTCAGGTATTTCAATAACGTCTTTCATGCCATAATATAACTTGTTATTAGTTTTATCGATATTTGGGATAGAATTAAATGTTGAAAAATGCATTAAAGCACATTCATACTGTCCATCTAATTGTAAAGGATTTGGAAAGTATGTAGATAAACTTGATGAATTTCCAGTTATTGACAAAGTGAGTGACATTTTGTAAATAAGTGAAATAAAAGAAATACAATATATTTTATACATTTTTATACCAACAAGTCCACAGATATTTCAAACATAAGTGCCCACAGTTTACTGTATTTAAATTTTGATATCTCGTGTAGTTATAAAATACAGTACAGTTTTTAAAATACCGCATCAATTCTACTGGAGGTTTTAGGTCTCCATAGCTATCAAAGTATTCGCAATAGTTGTTTATTTTAACATAAGCTACCCAGTGAGCTCCTTCATTTTTGGAGTTATCCAAGTTAATGACGCCACATTCAACTTGCTTCGGCTTCCCTGGTAACTGATCTTTCATGTACACTCCTCGAAAATATGGGATATCCTTTGCATGCTTTTGAATATCTATATTAGTTAGAGGGCGATTGGGTAGCTTATTTTTCAGTTTTTTGAACTTGTTATAAATAGCCCTTTGCCATTTTTATACGGCCTAATATATAAGCCCTTCCCTAAAGCTAAAGCTTCCATTGCTTTATTATGTCGTTCCGTCTCTGCTAAATTTTTTTGAGCTGCTTTATAATCATTAACAGTTTTTACAATACCAGCCGCTCCGCCAGCTAAAGTTCCTAGAGCTGACAATCCAGCAAATATTGGAATTAAAGGCAGAATCCCTCCAGTATTTGGAATAGGTATTACGCGTGGTACCCGAATTTTCATATTGCTTGGAAATACTTTCTTAGCCACTAAATAAGCAGCGTTAATTAAGGATTTACTATCTTTGTGTTTCAATTTCTTGATTTTAGATTTAATTTTAGATACAAAATTTTTAAATGTCTTAACGCCAGCACCGGATTTAATCTTGGCTTTCATAACTTTATTTATTAGCCATGAACTAAGTTTTTCGCCTTTGCCTGCATCTTTTGACTTAAGTCAAAAGATGCAGGCAAGTTTGGCCATGTTTAGAAGTTGTAAATCAGCTTTATGACGATTTGATAGGTCTGTATGTTTTGCATATGCTATGTCGTGTGGCATACAGGCTTCGTCAAGTTTATTAACACCTTTGACACCTCGCAGTAAACGTTTTTCCAGTTTTGTACCAGGTCCGCAATAATTATAACCAGGCAAATGTAGTTCAACAGGCAAATTATCAATGATACTGTTCAATAGTCCACCACCTTGCATCGCTTAAATTATAATGACAGAAATTTGGCTTAAACTTTATATTTAATACAAATTAGCATACAATCGCTGCTTTGTTAATCCAACTATTTTCATCATTTCTGAAACCTAACCACTTGACAAAAAATTTACTTCCTTTCTTTTTTAAAATTTTTTCTATCAAGTATACACCAGGGTATTTGGTTTTTTGTAGTTCATGTTCATAAAACGTTCCTAATATAGTTTGTTTTCGTTGATCATCTAAGTGATACGTAACTGGCGCGGTATTATTGATACTTTTTATTGTAAATAGCTCAGTTGACCAATTCGGAGTATAACCTTTCTCAAAAAGCTGTTTGTATTTGCTTATTCGAACGTAGTCTCCAACTTTAAACTTAGGCTTCTGCAGAATTGATGTATGTTTATGTGAATCTATTATATTTTCCTTTATTTGTAGCTCATTAGATTTATTGACATCGATTGGTTTACATTTAATAGTGCGATGCTTTGTACTGTTGTACGTTTTTACAACATCTTCCAATAATCCAAGCCAGTTATAGCTTCCATTTAAACTAAAACATTTGTATAGTTTATTTTTGATAGTTTTGATCAATCGTTCTACTATTGAAGCTTTTTTTATAGAAAATGTTGAGTAATGATTAATGTTGTTAGTTTTCATTAGAGCTTGAAAAGTTTTATTATAAAATTCTGTTCCTAAATCAGTTTGTAGATGAATTGGTTTACGATGGCTGATGAATAGTATATTCTCAAATGCATTAGCAACATCAAGCTTATTTTTTGATTTTATTGGTACTGACCAAGCATACTTTGAAAAGCAGTGAATTACCACTAAAATGTAGTTAAAGCCTTTGTTCATTTTTTTGAGACTGCATATCCATCAGGTCTGCTTGCCATAAATCATCTATCCCTTTTACTATAACTGAACGTCGACAAAAATTTCTTCATGCCTGTTTGTGGATTTCGTTGACAATTTCTTGTTTCGTCATTCCGAATATTTTATAAGGAATTTATCAATCTCTGATTTTGTGTAGAACTTCTCTTCTAAATGAATCAAAGAATCTGATATCTTTGCTTTTATAGTAGCTTGAACAATATTTTGCACATCTGTCATGATATGTGAACGCAGGGCTGCATTCAGTTTATATAATTCTTTTATTACATTTTCTTTAAAACGGTCTACATAATCTTTGTTTACAGCTTCATCTGCGTCCACAGGGGATCTAATACCTTTGAGTTTAGAGGATTTTAAATCAAATTCCCCGCTTGCGGTTTTGTACAGTACGTTTTCATTAAACTCAAACAATTCTGATAAACGCATTCTTTTATGAATATAGTGACCGAATTTATCTACATTCATGCTTAAAGTCTACTGTATATATAGAGGTTGAAAGTGAAATGAACTTTATAAGAATGAAATTTGATTATTTATAATCCCACTTTCTTGCAATTCTTCAACAATAGATATTATTTCATTGTCTAATCCAGTGTTACCAGCATCTCGAGATGCGATTAGTAATTTCAACCTTTCTACTAATTCATTTGGATCATCCCAGTACACATAATCGACATCTTTTTTCCATTTTTTTATCAATGGTAGACCTTTTCCCTTTGATTGATTATCTTTAAGTGAATTTTGAAGTTTGAAGAGAGGTTTAATAACTTGCAAATATTTTTGACCCTTATTACTTTTTATAGGTTTATTTGGTTCGTAGTCTCGACGATGTACATTTGTATCAATCAACATCGATTTATAATGTTGCATATCACTATCTGTAACTAAGCTTAAATCTATGTCTTTCTTTAGCAACAATTGTTTTAAACCAGGCGTACTTCGATATTTACGTCCAGCGACGGTGATATATTGATCTTTGATTGTTATGTGAGCAGAACCTAGCATAAGTTTACCGCACTCTACTCTTACGCCATAAGGAACATCTCTCAAAGCTTCTGAGGGTACTGACCGAGATGGTGTATCACAAACTTCTTTGGTATCAACAACGGATTCATAAGACGAGTTGCTATTAAGAGAAACAGATTCATTTTCACCGTCATCACTTTCATATTTATCTGTCTGCAAATTGGTACCAACATTATCTTCATCTTCAGTAGCACTCAAAAGAGGAACTTGCTTACTAGTACTAGCAATCAAACGGAGGGGTTCCGTTACAGGTTTGAAAACAGATTCCAATGCTTGTTTATTATCCATCTCAGCATCTTTCATTTTTCGTGCCTTTTTCTTTACAGCTTCTGCTGCATTTACAATTTGTCTTTTCAATGATTTTTCCATATTAATATAGTGATCCTTATTGATTAAGTGATCGCTCTGAATTATTAATATTGAGCAGGTGACTGCCTTATATACCGATTTGCGTTCTTAATCAAAGACAACAAAAGTGTTAAACGTATCTCTGTAACATCCTTTATTTTTGGGACAATCCTTATTAATTACAACGTAACTGAAAGGTTTGCGCTAAATTTTTGAACACATTTCACGAAATTCAGACCACGTCATGTCAGTGTTGACATGTTCTTCATAAACATGTCTCAAATTAATTTCGTCTTGTTTAAAAAGCACGATTAGGTTCGCATTATCTCTTACCAACTGTTTAGGATTTTTACTATATGTTTGATTTAAATAAAAACAATCGATGTTTTTGTGTCTTCCCATTGCAAAATAATCACGCATATTATTCTGATTTTCACAAGCAACATCATCAAATATAATAATTGAATTTGGTTTAGCATTTTGAACACTCAGTACTTCCTCATTTTCATGGTATTTTTGAAATGAAATGCCAGGTACTCGTTGCAACACTTTTTGTAAAAAAATATACTTTGGTTGCTGTAAAGTTTTTGAATAAACATAAACATTTTGAAATCTCAACCCATTCTCATGAATGAGAAGACCGATTATTAAATTCGTTTTTCCACAATTTGATGGTCCACATACGATGCATCGCAACGACGTGGGTAATAATTTTCCATGACGTAGACCAGTCTTGCTAGACTCCACACAGATTTTGTTTACATGTAATGAATGCGGTTGTTTGACAAATTTCATTGTTACTACTTAAAAAGTTTGTTAATAATGATTCAGTTTCGTTGGTGCATTGAAATAAATAGTAAATCAAATCAAATCAAATCAAATCAAATCAAATTTATTTGTTAAACACAGGTGATAATGAGATGTTACAAATAATAGACGTGCAGTTCTGCGTCCTGCCAATGTTGGCGTACAAATATTTACATGATTATACAAAACATATTAAAAAAAGGTAATGAAATATACACAAATACACAATTCTTTAAAAAAAGCAGACCTAAAAACTAACACAGTTTATGGAAAATACATTAAAAATAAATTTTATATAACATTAAATGTTGTCGTTCAGGAAGTCTGTAACTGAATAATAACACTTTTCAGTCAACAATATTCGTAATTTTTTACTGAAAAGGCTTATATTAAGTGTTTTTATTGTTTCCGGCAGTTTATTATATATTTTCGGCGCTAAACAAAACACACTTTTCCATAGGAGCGCTGTATGAACCTTACGAATACATAATATATTGTGTTTACGTCTACTGCGTGTGACGACATCTGACATTTTAATAAATAAATGGGGATTTTTCTTCACAAACAATGCTACTTCATATACAGGGTGTCCCAAAACTCAACGTCAAGCCGAAACGGGGTGACAGGATTGATCATAACCATCACGAGAAAAATCTGAAAAAAAATCTATCCCATGCAGTTTAAAAATTATGGGCATTTTAAGAAAAACCTAGAAATTTGATCAAACTGTACCATTTTTCGGTTATTGTGGTTATTCTTTTTTATTTTTGTTCATTTGAACTTTGGAAACGTAATCCTAAATAACATTTCTAGAATCCCAATAAAAAATAATGACACAATTGCCTCAAGTTTCCGAGAATTGAGACTATTTGTTAAACTACGAATTTAAAATTTTCAAGATTCGTCGACTTTGACAGGCCCTCCTATAAAAAAAATGTACTAGAGTGCCTTGGCAAGTGGCATTAAAAGTTGGCGCATTTAATCAGAATTCTAAAATGGTACAATACTTGTTAGTTCCATACAATAGAAAAGAGTAAAAAAATTAAAACCTCAAGTAACCCGATTTTTGCTATCTCATTTTACTCAGTTAAAATGTTTTTAATTCACACAAGCTCTAGGTAGGTTCTTAATTTTAAGACAAAATGATGAGAGAGATGGATAATGGGTATGTTCGCCATGAGTGAGCGAGACAGATAGTGACGCCACTTTTACCAAAGTGAAAAAAAGTTAGTAAAATTAGTAAAATAATTAGGTTTGTTGGAATAAAAGTCAGATGATAGAGAAATAACGTTTTTTATTACAATAAATGTTCAAATTGTTTACCATCAGCCTCAATACAAGCCCTACATCTTCTTAAAAAAGATCTACTTATTAGTCGGGCATATCTTCGAGAGTTGATCGCCTCAGCTGCTTGAGAAATGCGTTCACGCAGGTCGGCTACGTTCTCAATGGGCTTTGAGTAAACTTTTTCTTTGAGAACTCCCCAATAGAAAAAATCCAGGGGATTTAAATCTGGTGAACGGGCGGGCCACGAGATAGTGCCCGAACGTCCAATCCACCTTCCCGGATATTCCTGGTCAAGGAAATCTCTTACTTGCACTGCGAAATGCGCTGGGCAGCCATCTTGTTGAAACCACATGTCGCGAAGATCTGCTAGTGGTACGTCCTCTAACAGGGTTGGTAAATCTTCTCTTAAAAAATGTAGGTAATTAGTTCCATTCAAGTTCTCAGGCAGTTCAATAGGCCCAATAATTTTACCGTTTAAAATTCCGGTCCACAGGTTTACTTTAAAACGATACTGGGATCTATCTTCTCGCATTAAATGTGGATTCTCCACATGCCACTCGTGATAATTGTGCAAGTTCATGTAACCATCTTTTTTAAATGTCGATTCATCTGACCAGAGAATTTTTTGGATGAATTGGGGATTCTCATTATGCCTCTGTAGCATTGTTCTACAAAAAGAAATCCTTTCCTGATAATCTCGAGGTAGAAGACTTTGAACTCGTTGTACGTGAAACGGATGCATTTCGGCTCTTTGTAAAATACGATGAGCAGTGCTTTTCGGTATTCCCGTTCTTTCTTCAATTCCACGTACGGAAATACTTCGGTCACGTGCGACCTCTTGCAATACTTCTTCCTGGAAAGGAAACACAGGTCTACCTCCAGCCTGTATTTGATTCGGGAAATGGCCGCCCTCTGTGAGTGAACGGTGCACATTAACAAACACGCGGTGATCCGGGTAGCGCTCTAAATTTGGATATCTTTCACGATAAAGTCTAGCGGCAGCACTTGCGTTGCATCTGCATTCCCCATAAATGAGGTGCATGTTCGCATATTCTTGTGAAGTGTAGCGCGTAGGCATGGTAGATAAAAAGGATGCCAACACAAAAGTCCAGAGAGAAGCCAAAGTTGCCGGTATGTTATCAACAAGTCCAATTCACAAAGATTCAAGTCCAAAAAGAGAAGCCAAAGTTGTCAGTACTAAATCAACACAAGCGAATACGAACGTGCGCAGTAGACGAATGAGCGAAACGTACTAACTGGTTGGTGTCGGACTGGTAGCGTAGCCATTTGCTTGGCTGAAACTAGTGCGAATGAAACAGATAGATGCCATAGCATCTATCTGTTTCATTCGCACTCGTTTAAACGACGCATCTCCGTCTCAATGCGTGGCGTCACTATCTGTCTCGCTCACTCATGGCAAACATACCCATTATCCATCTCTCTCATCATTTTGCCTTAAAATTAAGAACCTACCTAGAGCTTGTGCGAATTAAAAACATTTTAACTGAGTAAAATCTGATAGCAAAAATCGGGTTACTTGAGGTTTTAATTTTTTTACTCTTTTCTATTGTATGGAACTAACAAGTATTGTACCATTTTAGAATTCTGATTAAATGCGCCAACTTTTAATGCTACTTGCCAAGGCACTCTAGTACATTTTTTTTATAGGAGGGCCTGTCAAAGTCGACGAATCTTGAAAATTTTAAATTCGTAGTTTAACAAATAGTCTCAATTCTCGGGAACTTAAGGCAATTGTGTCATTATTTTTTATTGGGATTCTAGAAATGTTATTTAGGATTACGTTTCTAAAGTTCAAATGAACAAAAATAAAAAATAATAACCACAATAACCGAAAAATGGTACAGTTTGATCAAATTTCTAGGTTTTTCTTAAAATGCCCATAATTTTCAAACTGCATGGGATAGATTTTTTTTCAGATTTTTCTCGTGATGGTTATGATCAATCCTGTCACCCCGTTTCGGCTTGACGTTGAGTTTTGGGACACCCTGTATAAACATAGATGGAAGTGTCAAAATTTTATATTGAATGAAATACGGTCTGCAGCTGTCCATCACTTGGAGGCCAAACATAGCTCTGATACATCGTTTTTGGAACTTAAAAGCTATTTCTTTATGGGTAGAGTTCCCCCAGAAAATAATGCCATATCTAAGAATAGATGCAACAATACCATGATAGGCAGTTAGAAGCGCTTCTTTGTTTACCACTCGTGCCAGTTTTTGCAAAGCATAGGACGAACTACTTATTTTTTTACAAATAACCTCTATGTGGCATTTCCAATTTAACTGGCTGTCAATTGTCAAACCAAGAAATTTGGCGTTATTTGTAGAACATATGTCCTTATTCTGATAGTTAATTTTCAGCTTGTGATCATGATACTGTCTTTGTCTAAACTCCATTATTTGAGTCTTGCTTAAATTTATCTTTAAATTATTATTTTCAAGCCACAATATAATTGAACATAGTGTCTCATTAATGTCCGACTCATAGAGATCAGGTTTGTTACAAGCTATCGTAACCGTGCTGTCATCAGCGAATAATGTTACGGGATGTTTTACTGCTTTAGGTAAGTCGTTTATATAAACAATGAACAACAGCGGGCCCAAGACACTGCCTTGGGGAACACCGAATTCTATGTTACGCTGACTAGACATATATGTTTCTTCTTTTTTAGTTTTAAAATTAAGTTTTTTTATTGCGACTAACTGTTTTCTTTCTTTTAAATAGGATTTTATTAAATTAAGGACATTACCCCTTATTCCGTAGGCATCAAGCTTATTTATTAGGATATTGTGGTCGACATAATCAAATGCTTGTGACATATCACAATACACAGCAGAAATCGGTATTTTATTATCAATACTTGACATTACTATATTTAAAAAGTCGTAAATAGCCATATTTATAGTTCTTTCTTTACGAAATCCTTTTTGTTCAGAACATAAAATGTTGTTTGATTCCAGATAGATAGATATTTTATTATAGATATACTTCTCAAATATTTTCGAAAAAATTGGAAGAAGTGAGATTGGTCTATAATTTTGCATAAGATCTTTATCGTCTTTTTTATGTAACGGTTTGACAATAGAGGTCTTAAGCCGTTCAGGAAATGTGCCATGGATAATACAAAGATTTAAGATATAGCTCAGATGGTCACCTATTAAATCTGCTACAAATTTTATGACTTTTGTAGATATTTCGTCATTGCCCACACTGCATTTAATTTTCAAATCTATAATAATTTTAAATATATCATTTCGAGTACTTGCAACCATAAACATAGAATTTAAAGACTTATTTATATATCTGGTAACATTTTTTCCGCGTTCGGGAATTGGTTTGATTTTGTCTATGAAGTATTCATTGAATTTATTTGCTATGACTTGCGGTTCGTGAAAAATTTTGTCATTAATGACAATTTTATTTATAGTTTGTTTGGGGACATTTATTTTTGACGAATTTATAATTTGCCATGTGGTTTTATTTTTATTGAGAGAATTTTTAATGTTGTTTATATTTTGAGAACGTTTGGTTAGGTTTATGATTTTTTTAAATAATTTTGTGTATCTAATGTACTTTAATTTATTTCTAAGTGTAGGTTTAATTCTAGCTTGCCATAACAATTCCCTTTTTTTTAAACTACATAATTTAATACCTCGAGATATCCATTTGCACTTTTTATTCACTTTAATAGTAACAATTTTTAGAGGGAAACATAAGTCATAGAATAATTTAAAAGTTTCAAAGAAGGAGTTATATGCTTTGTTTGGGTTATCCCATTCATAAACTTCAGAAAAGGTTAATTTACTGATACAATATCTAAATTTTTTCATGTTTTCTTTAGAATAATCTCTCTGTAGGGAGAACCATTGAGGAGTCATAATTCTTTGCACCACAGGACATTTAATTATCTGTGCAGTATGATCCGATAGGGCAAGTTCGACAATATTTAACTTACAGTGCCCTCTTGGAAAATTGTGAGCAATGTTGTCCAAACAAGTTTGGCTTTTTAATCTTGTTGGCTGCTCTATGGATAGTGTCAAATTAAAGGCTTGCAGTAGACACTTAAGTTCCAGAGTACTATTATTGTTTTTTAAAACATCAATATTTAAGTCACCTGCTAAAATTATAAGCTCATATTTTATCTTACTTATTTTAATTAATAATTGCTCTAATCTACTAAAAAATATATTCAAATTTCCTTTTGGTACTCTGTATACACAAATAATAATCATTTTGTATTTAGTTAATTCTATTGCACAACATTCAAAATCATTAACTACCGAGATCATTGAAGCATCAGGCAGCTGTTTCCAGTGATGGCCATTTCGTACTAATATGCAAGAACCGCCTCTTTTACAATTTTTCCTACTAAAGAACGCTGCCAAAGTGTAGTTTGGTACATACAAATGTGCTTCATGACCCGACATTATAAAATGTTCAGTGATACATAAAACATCAACTGTTTGCATTTTTTCTGACATAAATAGAACCCTTTAATCGATAAGTGCCGATTTTATAGAGTATACAGAAATATTATTGAGCATTCGACTCCACCTTCCGTTCACTCCAGAAGTATTATTGGGCATTTTACTCCACCGGGAGAAACGGAGGCGAACGAAGTCAGCCGTAGGAACGGAAGGTGGAGTAGAATGCCCAATAATACCCTACTTATATAACATCACGTTACGATCAATAGGAGCGGAGCAGCAATGAAAAATGTTGCAAAAACGGGGAAAATTCTCTTATATGAAGTAGGCGAAGTCGCGCGGGTCAGCTAGTGTATTATAATAATGTCCTCCAGACCGAGTTTCGGTCACGGCGGCCTATCTTAACGGAGACTGGCCATCTGCGTAGGAGATATTATAGTGCACAAGCACAAATGCTCTCCTTGTTACCTAACTCTCATGATTTAATGGTAAGGTAATCCGTCACGACCGGCGAGAGATCAGGCGCAGGACTAACGGCTTTACGTGATGGCCGAGGTACCGGGGTGTATTACACCGCCAACTTCCTAACTTCGGGCTGTTATTATGATTTCCTGGCAGAAAAACCTGATAACTTTTTACTGGCCCGGGATTCGGATCCGAGACCTCATGCACAGCAGTCGCATTTACTACCGCTGTGTAAATGTATTATATGATGGTACGGGGCCTACTTGCAAATGGTAGTTTTTTTAATATTCATATTTTTTTAATTTGCAGTTGGTGTGCATGATCTTCGGGTTCCACATGACAAACACCATAAGAAATAACAGACGTAGAACAGCTTAATTAAATAATTATTTTATTCATAATTCTTGTAATTACCGAAATAAGACTTTAAATGAAAATATAATTTTTGTTTGCAAAAAATAAATGATTTTGTTCTTGGTACGCTAAATGTTTTATTGAAATTACAATCCTGTTCAGTTTAGAATTTAGATATTACATCTTATTTCAAAATTTTGGCATATTGGATGATAGCAATGTAGGGCAAACAGGTTAACTATAAAACCTCGATTAACATAGATTATTTTTTCGCAGCTTCGCTCACATACTGGGTGTAAGGGACGGCGTACCGAAAACTTTAGCAAGACGTCTTTCTATAAGTACTTATCACGACGCAAACTTCAATTAATAAAAAAACGCAAGATTAAAATGTTATGTAGATTAACATTATTACGCGGTACGCAATGGATTGCTACCAATACATCGCACTCGACGAATGAACTCTGCGTTCCGCGCGCATAAAAACAGCTGATCTATTTAAATCACGACCATTTAATTACATTGCTGTATTGTAGAAAAATGTGGCATTTTATTATGTTATGATTCACAGTCAGAAAAATGAAAAATTGCAGGAAAGCAATTGTGATTGTTGAAAAAAATTCCAACGATTTTTAACTCAGAATAATGGTCTGAATCTACTATTTCAGTTTTCGGTACACCGCCCCTTACACCCAGTATATTATTATTTAGGTAGTAGTAGTTTTTTTTCTGGATAAAAGGCACCTTATATCCTTTTCTGTTCCCCTGATAACGATATGCGAAATTTCATGATGATCGGCCGAGTAGTTAAACTGTCCGACTGCCGGGCACGGGCCCCTTTTCAGAATGGGAAGGTTTACGCCACAGTTCACCTAGCTGCCGCAGTGTGGGTTGGTAGACTACACACATCTTCGAGAACATTATGTACAACTCTTAGACATGTAAGTTTCTTCACGATGTTTGTCCGTTAAAGCAAGCAATAACTAACTATTTAACAAGCACATCACTTTATTTGTCGGCCTCGATGGCGTAGTGGTTGGTGTAACCGACTGCCACACCCGAGGTCGCGGGTTCGATTCCCGCACAAGTCAAACGTTTGTGTGCATGAACATGGGTGTTTGTCTTGGTCTGGGTGTTTCTATGTATAATATGTATGTATTTACAAAAAAAAGTATATATGTATGTTTATCCATTGTCTAGTACCCATAGTACAAGCTCTGCTTAGTTTGGGCTAGATGGTGTTGTGTGTATGTGGTAGAATATATTATTATTATTATTAAGGTGCGATTCCATTAGACCAACTCTTGTATGCAAGTATGACGTCACATTTGCGTACAAGTTGCTTGCATTGGAAACATGTTTTCGACAGTGTGCAAATTGCACGCAGGTTTCACTTGTATCCGTAAAAGCTCTAACAGCTACTAACCACAAATAAAGAAAAATTCACAAGAACTCCAGAATCTGCTTCTCCTGTACTGTATCCATTGGCTGACAGAGGTCCACCAGGGTGCAAGGTAGTTTTAGGAAGTAGAATACTCACATGATCCTATAATAATAGCGTTTATTCAGATAAGAATATGTATGTTTCATAGCTTAACAAAGTATTAATATTATCAGCCCTGTATTAAACTGTTCCATTGTTAGGCACGGGCCTCTTCTCAGTGTGAGAAGGGTTAGGCCATGGTCCACCATGCTGACCCAGTGCGGGTGGGCAGACTTCACATATCTTCAAAAACATTATAGAGAGATCTCAAGCATGCAGGATACCTCGTGATGTTTTCCTTCACTGTTAAATCAAGTGATAATTAAATATTTAATATGCACTTAACTTTAAAAAGTCAGAGATGCCTTGAGATCAAACTCCAGACCACTGTGTGGCAGTGCAACGGTTTTCCACTAGGCTATCACTGCTTATAAAACAAAGTGTTAACAAAATATTATGTTGCTTTTAATTAATAATTTGCATGTGCAGCTTCTATCTGTGTGCCATTGCAGGCAAAGCCTTTGCCTTTTTTGGACATAGTCCCATACCTACTCTTAAAAGATAAAATTATCAAAACTAACTTCAAATAAAAAAAATAGAGCTGGTAATTTCTGCAACTAGAAATATTAAATGTTATTTTGAGGTAACCCCTTGAACTTCTGTTACCCACTGGCAGTCAGACAATTGTTTGAGTTATGTCTAGCATTTCAGCAAATGATAGGTTAAGGAAAGCTTAATTATCAATGGTATAGTGAAATTTTATTGTTAACTAGCTGTTACCTGTGACTTCGTTCGCATAGATTTTAACTAAAAAGTGTTGGTCTCCACTGAACCCAAATTTTTTTCTAAAATCAAAGTAGCCTATGTTACTCCTTATAACATCAGCTATCTGCCCGTGAAAGTTCCGTCAAAATCGGTTCAGCCGTTTCGGAGATTAGCCGGAACAAACAGAGAGACAGACAGACAAAACTTTAAAAAATAGATGTTTTCGTATATGTACCTTATATACTGTCATATGCATTAGATAAAAAGCTGTTATTTTGACATTAATAATAATAATAATAATAATATTCTACCACATACACACAACACCATCTAGCCCAAACTAAGCAGAGCTTGTACTATGGCTACTAGACAATGGATAAACATACATATATACTTTTTTTTTGTAAATACATACATATTATACATAGAAACACCCAGACCAAGACAAACAGACACTTCAATTTCATTTATTTGTATAGATATTTTGGTATTCTATTTAGTTAAGACCTAATGTATGTACACTTAGTGTGCAAATGAATGATTTGATTTAAAGTATGGGTATTTACATACATACATACATAGATTCACGCCTGTTTCCCAGAGGGGTAGGCAGAGACTACGGATTTCCATTTGCTACGATCCTGACACACTTCTCTGGCTTCATTCACTTATCATCACATTCCTCATACACGCCCGTCGGTATTTCGTCGTCGATGGGTATTTATGTGAAATAAATCAGTTTCATACTGTTATACTTATTACTGTTTACATTTAAAATGTTTACTCAACTAAAGGGACAGAGTTGTGATATCATTGATAAGTTTTACTTGAAAATGTACATCAGCACTATCAGTATTATGTGTTAAATATAATGTTATAAACAAATTATATGTAAACTCATAATTAAATAATAGTCAAGTAGTGTCTGCATAATTTATTGTAAAGATTGTGTCAGCTTAAGGTATATTTTAAAAACATTTTTATAAAAGAGTGTGTTTATTTCAGTGGGGACAAAAACAAAAACTACATAGTTAGGTTGTAGCTTAATATCTATGTATTATTTGTAACTGATCCTAATACCCTGTCAATAATATCTATATTTACAATTAAACCTTCATTTGATTATCCATAACAATAAATATTACACCTATACAGATTATTTGACATACAACGCGAGCGTAGCCGGCGGAATCCGTAGTAAAATAAAAAACTCGTAAATCAGAGAGTTACGACAGTCCGTTGGTTAAAAGATAAAATAAAGTATGTAAGGTAGAGATCAATAAACCAATACTTCGCTGAAAAATACCAGGGTAATAAACTAGCCGAGTTTATTATATGATATTATAAATTTACGCAAACGCGACTTGACCGGCGAAAAATGCAATCTATCGATTCGATTATAATTTATCAACAATATGTAGATTTAGATTAACATAACAATGAAAAGGAGCTATATTTACCTGTTTTCTGGAACTAGGACATCTAGTTCCATTTTTATATTTACAAATTCGGGTCCATTTCCATCATCCGGCTGATCGAATTGAGATTCATTTTCAGCTTCTTCCGGCGGATCTACCGGCTCCTTTTTCACTTTTACACACTCAGTAGCCATCTCGGTTATTATATATTTATTTAAGCTAATACATATACATTATATATGTAAGTAAATTAGGTATTTATGCGAAACTACGAACATTCACCGCACGCACCCACTATTTCCGTCATTTTTCGTACTTTGACGGATATACTGAATGTTGCCAATGCCAAATGATATATACACTACCGTCCAAAAGTTTGGAATCACTAGGGTAATTTTAATTAAAACGACTATAATATGTGTAAAGTATACTTTATCACACTTAAATCTTAATCAAACCTTAGATTAGCATTCAGTTAAATATAATCAGTACAAATAATAACAAAAATATACAGTCTTTGTTAAATTTTGGCTTCGTCAAAATGGCCACCCTTATTCTTAATTACTTGTTCACAAATTTTACTCATTCTTTTGATTAATTTATTGAAGTATTCGGAGTCCAGTGACTTCCATTCGCTCTGTAAATATTCCCACAACTGTTCTGAGCTCGATGGACACCGGTTCTTCACTTTTCTATCCAGTTCATCCCATACTAATTCAATCGGAGACAAATCTGGCGATTGTGAGGGCCACTTCATAATTAACAAAACTTTTTCACTTCGTTTTTGCTCTAAGAACTCCTGGCATAATTTGTATGAATGCTTAGGGTCATTATCTTGTTGAAAAACAAAATTTCGACCGATCAAATTAATTCCAGAGGGAATGGCATTTTCTTCAAGTATTTTCAGATAGCCTTCTTTATTCAGTTTCCCGGTGATTTTGATCAGATGGCCGTGTTTATTATTACCAAAGCATTCCCAAACCATCACACTACCACCGCCGTGCTTAACAGTCTGCACAGTACACGCTTCTAAAGCCCGCTCCTCTTTTGATCGGCGCACGAAAACTCGTCTATTAGATCCAAAAATTTTAAATTTGGACTCATCCGTCCAAAGGACTTTTTCCAGTCTTCTACCGTCCAGTTTTTATGTGTTTTGGCCCACTCCAGTCTTTTTCTTTTATGAACACTAGTCAATCTGGGTTTTTTGGCTGCTACACATCCTCTTAGACAAGCAGCTAGCAAACGCCTTTTTACAGTTATTATTGAAACTGGCTTTTCTCGGCTTTCATTTAAAGTAGCGGCAATTTGAGGTGCAGTTAAACGTCGATTTCGTTTCGATAACGTCACAACGTAGTTATCTTCCTGCTTTTTCGTAGATTTGGGACGTCCAGATTTCTTCCGGTCTTGATTTCCTCCAGTAGCCTTTTTTCGTACAAGAGTATAATGTACACCTTTGTATGAAACACCGACCTTTTCTGCGATTTGGCGCATAGAATAGCCTTCTTCGCTCAAAGTACAGATAGCACTCCGCTGTTCAAGCGAAATCTGTTTCCTTTTTGCCATTTTATGAGCTTGCGAACTTTTGTAACTATCACATGAACGTCACAAATCATACTGAACTCTAAACTGATAATTTTTGCAATACTCCCATATTCCAAAGATTAGACACTACTCATTACTACAACAATGCTTAAAAGCGCCAATTCTAAGAAATCTTCAAACGGCGGTGTCGCTACTTGAGTGGCCATAAAATACGTGTGTCGTTTTTCTGTCGACGAAAATTAGGGTGATTCCAAACTTTTGGACGGTAGTATATATATATATATATATATATATATATATATATATATATATATATATATATATATATATATATATATATATATATATATATATATATATATATATATATATATATATATATATATATATATATATATATATATATGTTATATATATTGCGGTTTCATTATTTTACCTGGTATCATCTATTTACTCGAAAAACAAATTGCTGGGTTTCGTAGACTGGTACCCGGGTGTCTGTGCTGCAATGTTGTTAACAATAAAACAAATACCTAAAAATAAAATCAAACATTGTTTTAATAGAATCTAGCAATGCGCGATTGTGACGGTCATATTGAATTTGAAAATTGTATCGCACGGATCTGTATTCATAAAGCGATTCATTATTCGGATAACGATCGCTGTTCAAATCACGATTTGAACAGAGATCGTTATCCATATAATAATCGAATCCGAAAAATTCATATTTCTCGAAGAGATAAGGAGAAACTAAAAGATTCCTATTTAATAGGGTACTAGCTTATACCTACCTATGCATTTATTCTTAATATATTCTCGCATTTGGAATAGTAGGTAGGTACCCTGGCCTGGTAACCAAAAATTTTTTTGATACTTGCGGGAATGCTTTGACTCATACCCCTCCGCAAGGACGGCGGCGGGGTTATGTCGGGCTCACCAGGGAAGAGATGGCAGAATCCCGGTTCCACTGACTAGTAGGTAGTGTTCCTTGCCGCAATTTGTAGTCGAGGCGCAGGGATCACTCGCGCATTCATCCTGCAGCCCCGGCTTTTCTGCAGAATGTCCTTAATGTGGTCTGAGAACGTTCGCCAGCAACAGTTTGTATTTTATTGTACCCCATTGTTATTTATTTTCATAACAATGTTCGTCATAGTAATCGAGTAATCATCAATAATATAATTCGAATATTTAATCGATAATTGCGCACAAATCTATTATTTATGCCGAAAACTTGGTAAAGTAATCGTCGTGTTTAATGGAGAACCTCTGAGCACAAAATAAATAGGATGTATAGCAGCGATAGCATAAACTGCCACACAGGTCTCGAGTTTGATACCTAGGCAAGCATCTCTGACTTTTGGAAGTTATGTGCGTATTAAATAGTTACCTATCGTTCGTCGTACAACGGTGAAGGAAAATATCTTGAGGAAATCTGCATGTCTAAGAGTTCTACAAAATATTTTGCAGTGAAATCTTCTTTAGGCGCGTTGAGCACTTCTTGGGTGAACAAAATTCATGGAACTCGCGTCATCGTCACCGAACGCTTTCCATTTTTGAATTATTTTTGATTTATAAAGAAGTTTTTATGATCAAGGATTAAAGTTTTCACTTCTATCGGCAGTCCCCAAAGACTGGCAATTTTTTTTTGGAAGATATGTGAAGTCTGCTAACCTGCACTAGCGTGGTGGACTATGGCATAACCCTTCCTTCGCGAAAAGGCTACAAAATCAACAAATTCAAAATACTAAGTTTGGTCACAGCGGGGAGGGGCAATTAGGTTTTCGTCACGTAGTCAATATCCTCTATGAAAATCTCGGCCTATAAGTATTCAAATATGAGCTAAAATTATTTTAATATTAACTTTCTGTATTGTCTAAAATGATTTGAAACCATAAATTACTGCGTGAGTGCTAGAGGGGGAAGAAGGGTCTTGGTACATATTATGCGTGGTCACCGAAGAGGGTGTGAGGAGGTAAAAATTTAAAAAAAAGAAAACAATCACATATTATGGTTACATTCCCTTAAGGTTGTTTTTAAAGGATATATTGAATTTACCTTAAATCCTACCTTTTCAAGAGATAAGTGTCTTGACGCAAAACTCGTGCTATCTCTATCTTAATTTTTGAGAAAACAGAGATGTTTGCTTGCTTAAGACACAATATAATAAAATTCTATATCTAACATTATACACGAAATTAAAGAAACAACCTTTTAAAATTTCATTTATTACATTTAATTTAATATATTCGCAAAAGCGATTTACAATGCACATGGACTTATTATGTATTAACCTGTGGTTTTCTTTATTCATTTACTTAACTTTATATGTTCACTAGCGACGCGCCCCGGCTTCGCACGGATAATACAAAATCTTTACAAATTATACACCCAAACCTTTCTCATGAATCACTCTGTTTATTGGTGAAATCCACATGAATATCGACGTAGAATAGCAATAGTCCTACTGTTATTTTTCGTTCGGTGAGTGAGAGTACCGGAAGCCCAATCACCCCCTTTCCCCCATCCCGCTCCCTTTCCTTCCCACGTCCTTTCCTAAAGGGTCGGCAACGCGCAAGTGATGCCTCTGGTGTTGCAGGCGTCCATAGGCTACGGTGACCACTTACCATCAGGTGGGCCGTATGCTTGTTTGCCACCTTAGTAGCATAAAAAAAAAGAAAATCCGTTCAGTAGCTTTTGAGTTTATCGCGAGCAGATAGACAGACGCGGTGTGGGACTTTGTTTTATAGTATGTACTGATAGACATGTGCCATATCTATAGTAATAATATGAGCTGATTATATTCAACGCACTTATATCTGGAACTACCGGTCAGATTTCTAAAATTATACAATTTCATATGATAAAATGTGAACAAATTTATTTTATTTATTTATTTAAAACTTTACACATCGGCGGACTTAATGCCACTGGCGAGCAGCGATAGCTCAGTGGGGAGACCAACAGACTGCAATGCAGAGGGTCTCGGGTTCGAACCCACGTCGCGCACCTCTGACTTTCGGAAGTTATATGACTTTTCGAAATTATGTGCGTATTGATTGACAATTATCACCTGCTTCGTGCCTCGGAAAGCACGTTAAGCCGTCGGTCCCGGCTGCCATGAACATCTATGGCAGTCGTTATTGGGAGAGTGTCGACACAAAAGATCCCACTGGGTCGAAGTGTCGCCGGTCTGCACTGACTGGCACCCACATAAGATAAGATAAGATAATGCCACTGGCATTATCTACCAGTCAACCATTGGGTGATGCAGAGATAAAATGTAATAGGTGCATACATTTGCATGAAATATACACTTACATATACTAAAGAATATCAAAATTTAGGTAAATAGGAACCGAACCTAGTGTCATTTACGAGGCAAATTGTCGGACTATGCTGCTACTGTCAATTATCTTCTGAAACGTCCATGACTCCAACGGTGGAGTCATGGACGTTGACGTCGTTGCGCGTCCGTGACCCCTACGGGGGAGTCAAGTCTTTGGTGTTTATCGTGACCAATCACAACGAGTTTTCTTGAATCCCCGTAGGGGTTACGGACGCGCAACGGTAGCGTCTTTTTTTATAAGTCATGGGACATTCCTAGGGTTAATTATCTAACACAAAAACCCAATAATACTATTGCCTAATCTACCATCACTATCTCGTAAAACATGGTTAATGACTGCGTGAGAACGAGACAAAGCTATGCACTTTGTAATGCGCTATCCCTTTTTCGAGCAAGCAATAATAATGCTTTAATAGATGGGGGTAAGGCCCTTGATAATCGCACCCGGGAAGTCTTGATCACCACCGGACTAATGAGGCTTAAGTATATAATTAAATGAAAACCACAATTTTAATATATATTCGTTAGACAGTTCAATATTTATAATAAGCTGCAATATCTACACGTAATAATATTATATTTTATAATAAATAAAGGCATTAAGGAGATAGCTGGCAACACTTTTATGGTTCCATATTCAACATGTTTTAAATTTGTAACTGCCCTGAATCTCCATTCAAACTAAAAAGAAATTTGAATACCAGAAACTTATATGATCTCGCATTATAAATGTTAATCAATTAGGTGTAAATAAAAGAATATCAACAATTATGTTTTTTTATAATTAATTAATTTATCATAAGTTTTAACGGTAAAAGAAAACATCGTGAGGAAACCTGCATGTCTGTGAGTTCTCCATAATGTTCTCGAAGATATGTGAAGTCTGCCAACCCGCACTGGGCCAGCGTGGTGGACTATGGCCTAATCCTTCTCACACTGAGAAGAGGCCCGTGACCAGCAGTGGCACAGTTTAATACAGGGCTGGTATTATTGTCAAAACTTATAAGTTTCGAATATATTAATTTATTTTTAGTTTGAATGGCCATTCTTAAAACTGCAAGCAATTTCGATTGCATATTACAAGTTCTTTTTAATAACCTGCCTATTCAAATAAGTTAAATGCTTTTGTTCGGTGATGGTTCACTTTGATAGTAAGTTTCAATTCGAGTAAAAATGCCAGCCAAAACCTTTAACATTATTGTACTTTTACATTTAAACAATATTATTATAAAATATTTTACATTATATACAATACAATTTATCGGCAGTATTTTTACATAACATATACATTTTCCAGCGATAGTTGATAATAATAATAATATTCTACTACATAAACACAACACCATCTAGCCCAAACTAAGCAGAGCTTGTAATATGGGTACTAGACTATGGATAAACACACATATATACCTTTTTTTTTGTAAATACATACATATTATACATAGAAACACCCAGACCAAGACAAACATCCATGTTCATGCACACAAATGTTTGACTTGTGCGGGAATCGAACCCGCGACCTCAGGCGTGGCAGTCGGTTACACTAACCACTACGCCATCGAGTTGATAATAATGTATTAAATAAAATTTAATTATGTACTAGTCTTAAGCAAATATTCGCCTAACTGTTATAGGCGAATACGTCAGGCTGTTACTTGATGTCACCATCTTATGTAGGTTCTTAGCGAATAAATATCTTTCATTTTTTCTTATAGTTATTACTTCTTTCTTCTTGCTTTTCGTATGGTTAGTGGCCAACCTGTTGTCAAGAGTTGTTCAAGCCGCCCGTAGGCCTCTAACATAGCTTAACGAGTGCTGTCAGTTTGACAACAAACGGGACCGACTTTTTACGTGCCCTCTGAAGCACGGAGACGCTCAGATGAAATACCAATAGGCGGTCACCCATCTATAGACTGACCGCATCCAACGTTGCTTAACCTCGCTAATCGTTTGCCGATCAGTGAGTGCAACTGGCTATGAGCGCCTCAGTTATTAGTCATCGCCATTTTATCAAATGTTAGCCTTACTTTTCCAAGTATCGCTAAACATTGCATGGCTATCTCATATCTAAGAAGCTCTCATATCAATGAATTTCTTTGTTTATAAAACAATTATAACGGTATTTTCTCTGTCTGCGTTTAATTATGACATACATACATAAATTCACGCCTGTTTCCCAGAGGGGTAGGCAGAGACTACGGATTTCCATTTGCTACGATCCTGACACACTTCTCTGGCTTCATTCACTTTCATCACATTCCTCATACACGCCCGTCGGTTCAAGGAGCTCTTAACCTGGCCTTAATTATTATTATAGTTTAATTTTTATTTATAATCATTAGGTAACGTTAAAAGTTTGATGATCAATAGCTAAATAATACTAAAAATTTAAAGTGTTATAGTGTAATAGAAATCGGTCAAGTGTGTGTTGCACTTGGCTGGCTTTATTATTAACTGTCGCTGGATACATTACTTACATTTTATTACACCACCTCTTAAAGCAAATTTATTGCATGCGCAAGAGCGAGACAAAACTATACACTCTGTAACGCGTTCTCTTTCTGGCGCATGCAATAATAATGCTTTATACAGGTTGTCCGGTAATTAATGGATAACCTTGAAATGTATTATAGTAGAACTGATGGCCGTTCAGAAAAAAATTAAAAATAAAAAGAAATAAAAAAGAATATTAGAAAAGTGCAATAGCTAGTCATACTTTTGACTGTGTATTAGCATAATTAGTGTTTAATAATAAACAACAAAAAGCCGATGGAATTCATTCATTTATAGTCGTAGTATACGTGTAAGAAAGTTAAATATGGTAATTAAAAACAAAATCTCAGGTAGTAGTTAGGATAGATTCTTTTAATATTTTTTTCTGGCCGTCCGTCAGTTCTACTATAAGACATTTCAAGGTTATCCATTAATTACTGGACATCCTGTATAATAGTGTAAGGCTCTTTACATACAAACTCATTATTATATATGGACATTTTGAGAAATACATAACATTTATATCGTTGTTATGTAAAACGATTTCGTTTATAATTCGTTATAATAATAAAATAAATGTATATTTAACTCTATGGTCAGCTATAGAGTATTAACATCTAATAAATAACCTGTATAAACCAGAAACTACAGATAAACAATTGTCTATGATCTCGTTCGTTTATGCTTTAAGTCTTGGAATAACCACGAATGTCAAATATTTGCAACGGTTTAAATCATATATGGAAGGGGCAGAAAGGTTCTGGAGTGGCGGCCACGCACCAAAAGACGCAGCAGGGGTAGGCCCTCATAAGGTGGACCGACGACCTGGTAAGGGTTGCGGTAAGCGGTTGGACGCGGATGGCCCAAGACCGGTCTGTGTGGAAAATCTTGGAAGAGGCCTATGGCCAACAGTGGACGTCTTTCGGCTGAGATGATAATGAAATCATGTAGGTGACCACTTATGTTTAAATATGGGCACATTTCTTGAACATAATTTGTCACCTAACAATGCCAACATGACTAATCATGACCCTTAGCCATTTTGAAAATTGTATAATGTCGTTTCCTATCGTGTAAATTAAATGTGTGAGCTCACTCTTTTTAGCACGGACACTTTTTAAAGTTTTAAACTTAGTTTCGCGCACGAAGATGTCTGTCGGGTCTTCTAGTAATTTGTATAGCTTTTCGTTCTATAATTACTCACCCATTCTTTCTCCAAACCGTCAATCTTTCTCCAATATCTTCTTTCCTCATTCCGCTTTCTTATCACACTATTCCTCACTATATCAGAATTGTATGTAGCTATTCAGAATATATTCCTCACGGCCTTATCCCTAAGGGGTAGGTAGAGACTACAGATAAGATAAACCTCTACAAAATATTCTTTGAGAGTATCCTTATATTTTTTACATGTAATCAATTCAAGTTTATTAGTTTACTTAAATATCTGGTGTTTTATGTTATGACAAGTCTCACAACCTCTCTAGATATGAAATTTTCGTATTAAGTACTTAGCTTAACAGTAGCGATAGCCTTGTAGGCCTGTTGGACTGCCACGTATAGGCTCTGAGTTTTCGAAGTTAACTATTTAAGTTAATTATCGCTCGCTTTAACGGTGAAGATACACAAGACATAGTCATTTTTATTTGTGTAGGGACACACACTCATACATACTATGTAAGAGCACGTGCATGGTTGTGTGAGTACAAAATGTCTTCTACACGATTTCCCGTCTGCCCGATTGTATATTATATTCAGTCCGTTTCAATCGTTTGTTAAGTTAACACGTAATTAGGGAAAATGATTATAAGTGAATATTGTGGCCTTGGAAATACATATAAATTTCGGTATAGTTCCTCTTTTATTTATCTCTTTCTAATCGGTCTCAACTGGACAATTTCCTATACAACTGGACTAATTCCCTATAATTTATTTAGCAACTTTTCGCAAAAGCTTAAAAGCTTTTATTTAAAGCCAGTCTGTTTGCCATCGCCATCGGCGGCGCGAGCTGAGCAGCGCGAGTGACTTAAGCGGGTCCGAGTGAATACGAGTCAATATTTTTTGACTTGAATATTTTTTCTTTGTAGTTACTCGGGTCACTCTATTAAAATTTGCATCGAGTCGCATCACTATTACAGAGGCGGTATATATACTTCTTTCTCTTCAAATAACCACTCCGGAAAGGGTTAGGCAGAAATGTAGTAAACCTTCATTGGTCAGCCGTGGTCCTAACGTTCCCGTCACGTAATAGGAGCCTATTGTCGTTTACTGAACACTGTTAAGATGGTCACATGAAATTACCCGAGCCGGCAATCGAACTCTTAATTTTTTTTTATGTTACTTCACGGCAATCGACGCAGTGGTAGTGACGAAACGACCACTTAAGCCACTAAGCCATTGGTGTAGTCTAACAGGCTTAACCGCGGCACACGCCACCGGATAAAAGAAATCTACAAAAGCATATTACCAAATACAAAAATTTCATATACCATCCATTATTTCAATACTCAGACAATACTCTACAAATATAAAAAAATCCATTTCAAAAACACCATACCTACATCGTTACGTCATCAAAATTTAAAATTCCTATTACATCTAAAAAAAATTTTTATTTGTGATTAATTGGAAAATACGACAATTCTATGTCGTACTACTCGAACTCTAGAACATCATAAAGATATTGATCGCATCCTTAAATGTTATTTGGATACCTAACATCCTTATATGGAATTCGCATCGTTAAATGTTATAATAATATGCATATCTAACATCCTTATATGGAGTTCGCATCATTTACATCCTTGAATATTCGTCACATCCTCATGCTATTCGCTGACGCAATGATGATGATAACTTGATCGATTTATATTTCGAAAAATACATCCAAAATAACTATGCAGGGGTTCCCCCAATGATATTATACATTACAAAGAAGCAAATATGTTAGTGCCACGAGTATTGTGAAGACACGAAGACCAATTGTAACAACTAGTCTACGGTAAGCAAGGCGACGAGCAAAACACCAGTGTCACCAATCACTTTTAAACTTGCTTACTTTTAAACTCGCGTTGCATGATATTTATATAATACGTAACGGGTATTAACGCGATCATGCATAACATTTACCATTTAATGCTTCACGTTTCGACCAGGTTACACCGGCCATGGTCACAAGCTGACTGGTGCGGCGATGTCATGTTTCCTTTTTTGAGACATAAGAATCTTGATCCACCTTCTCTTTTCGAATGATTTTATTTTGTTCTACTTCTGCCACACAAACGGAGACATGACATCGGCGCACCAGTCGGCTTGACAAAACATCAGTTATGAATGTAAAATATCTTGCATATAATACCATTGCGTTCCCGAGTATTACTAGTATCGCCAATATTGTGATGCATTCGCAACAACCAACGAATTGATCACATCTACAAAACTTCATTCGTCTTTCAACAAAACGTCTTTAAAAGATCAACATAATTTCATGATGTAATATTACAATCGGATTATATAGGATCTAATATTACAATCATAGGATTTATAAACGAGGAAAGCTCCACCATGAACAGAGAATAGATTAGTTGGTAAAGGAGTCGGATTTGAAACCTGCTCTATGAATTGTCTATTTCCTCGTTTATACTAAACATTCTTAGTTAGCATGAGAAATGCTAAAAGTAATTATTAATTGACTAGTATTCGTACGACGTTTGATTGTAAGATACCGTTTTATACATTTATTAGTAGGATGTGAGTTACATCCTCATTTTTTAGGATTTAAGGTACATCCATATTCATTAAGATGTAAGCCACATTTTAAGTCGAATGTGACCTGCACTAGACCCTAATAAATGAGGATGTATTGGATTTTTTAAAGATAATATCCGCACTAGTATTGCATGTGTAGTCAGGGAACTTTACAGAAATTTAAACTACACACAGAAAGAACATCCAGTCACGGCACAAGTATTTGTGTATCACACAATTTTATGTCCCGTGTAGCGCTGGAATACACAACACTGCGTTGTGGCAATGGAACGATTAGCACTTAAACAACTATGCCATCCTCTTACATCCTTATATATTAGGATGTGATATTAATTAAAAGATTCCATAGGCTCGTAATCCATATCTCCACAATACTCAGCTAAGAAGTCAAGGAACAATGTGAATTTACCAGTAGAAGACCTGGACCAACGAGCTGATACTGATTTCATGCAGGTCGATAGACTTTCCAGAACATTCTGTGGACAAAACTTGTTGTTAGAAAGTAATCAAGGGATCATTTGGGGCACGTGTGTGTGTGTGTGTGTGTGTATTAATACAACAAAGAAAATAAATCCTAACTAAATCCTACTAATATTATAAATGTTAAAGTTTGTAAGGATGGATGGATAGATGGGTGGATGGGTGGGGAAAAAGGAAGGAAGATCTACTGAACGTATTTTGTTGAAACTTTACAGTACTATTGTTTATATGTCAAAATAACATTAAAAATATATATCTTAACGTAAATAAACATTTTTTTTTTTAATTTTGCTCGTCAAAATGACCACACTCCACCTGATGGTAAGCAGTCGTGTGGTCTAAGAGCAATGGCCTCCACACCGCCCCCACAGCAGCCGAGGCGATGTTGAGGTCTCTACTTTGACGGCCTGAGATGATGCTTTTACATTAACGCGAGCGAAGACGCGGGCAAAATATAGTGTGCATGAGACCGCTGTGCATGAGGTCTCACGTTCGAATCCCAGGAAGCCACCTGGGATTCGAACCCGAGACCTCACAAACAGTTATTGAGTTCCCCTGTTAAGAAATCTCAATACCATCCCGGAGTTAGGATGTTGGTGGTGTTAGATACCGCTGTGCCTCGGCTAGCACGTAAATCCTTTGGTCCTGCGCCTGATCTCTTTCCGGTCGTGTCGCATAGCCATCTCATCGGATCATAAGAGTTAGGGAACAGAGAATGCACTTGTGTTTGCGCACACACTTGTGCACTATAATATCTCCTGCGTTGTCCAGTCGCCGTTAAGATTGGCCGCCGTGACCGAAATTCGGTCTGGAGGACATTATTGAATTTTTTTAAATTTTTTTAAGAGACAAGTCCCGCAATGGGAATAATTCCTGTGTCGCTTGGGACTTTACAACATTCAAACAACGGACACAGAGAACATCCAGACTCTGAACAACCATTTGTGGATCACACAAAGTTATGTCCGGTGTGGGGATCGAACCCACAACACTCGGCGCAGTGGTACTGGCGAGGCGACCACTTAAACCACTACGCCCTTCGATCAAATATACCATAGATGCACATTCTCATACAAAAACCGCGTCAATATGTGGCACTGACCAGTACTACTTACTTATAAGTGTCTGCATTTATTATGCAATCCAGGAAATAAACCGGAATAACCATTGAACGCCCACTGACAAACATTTTGTAATAGTTTAGTTAAAACGCGTCAATGTAAAGCATCCTAAGTGTGTTACTCGCGATACGCAAGCGTACTAAATATATGGTACGGTTTCCACCGTAGTAGTGGTGTCGATTCGCTCTCGCTTACGGGCAGCGCACGCAAGAGTGAGTGGGTCAGGTGCATAATATAGCGCATACGACTGATTTATGCACAGTTTTGTTGGGGTCGTTTTTCGAGCGACGATCGTGCATCTATGGTATATTTGATCGATGACTACGCCATCCGTGCGCACACACTTGTGCACTATAATATCTCTTGCATTGGCCAGTCTACGTTAACATTGGCGGCTGTGACCAAAATTCGGTCTGGAGGACATTATTATTACTATAGTACATACCTGAGACCAATCCTGTCTATACACAGCCAGGCACTGTTCCGTCAAGGAATCCTCACTCAAGTAGTCATTCCTCAACAGAAACACCAAGACTGTGGCCATGGCTTCCCATACCCCTTCGACCTTAGAACTACTGAGCAGCATGATATTCCTGGGGCAGAGGATCCGGTCGAAGAACTCAAGGCACACGTTCGTCTCTGACTCAGTGGGTTTATCTGGCAATCCTGGAGAGTTTGGAGGTTTCGAGAGCTGCGAAAAAAAAATTTATTAGCTCATTGGTACGTTGTTTCTGAGTCCAGACCGGAAAAAGACTAACTAAAATAGCGATGACGTAAACATAGCTGGATAACTCCTCTAACAACCTTCACAAGAGCGATACTGAGTCATGTAAAAAGTGTATTGTAAGAAGCGGAGAACAATTGTCAGAAGCAAAGCAAAAGCTGGTTCACTCTCCCTAGGGAAGTAGAGAGTATAATCGGTAATTGAGTTAACAGGGCAAGAAATACCGATACATGTAATACCTTAGTTTTGTTAAAGTAAGCGTTTGCCTTCTTCATAATATTTTCGAAGATATGTAATGCAGTGGTCCGACCGCCGGCGAGAAAACGACTAACTATCGGTGATTTTCTCTCTCAAGAAACGCACAAATAATATACATTCCGTGTAAACGAAAGAGATGCATATATTAAAAGTTGCTCGCCGACTGTTCACACTGCCGGCGACGACTCGCTTTACTAGTTTTGTCGCTGAGCGACAAGAGCTTTCAAAAATAAACTCGCTCAGCGATACTCGTTCAGCGATGCTCGCTCGTCACCGCGCGCAGGTTTGCACAGGATTGAGCGACCGCAGGCGAGTGGCGCGAGTAATCGCTCGTCGCACTTGCACACTCGCTTATAGCCCGGCGACAAAACTATCGAAACTACACACTCGCTTCCCGCTGATCGTCAACTCGTCTATAGGTTCTAGTTTTACTCGTTTCTCGTTCATCGTTGGCGGTCGGACCACTGTCTTAAGTCTGTGGCACACACTGAGAAGAGGCGCGTACCCAGCAGTGGCACAGTTTATTACAGAACTGATATTATTATTAGTTTTGTTTGTGTGTATTCTTTAATACATTTTAACACACGTCCAATAGCCACTTTTCTGTTAATCTAATTCTATTACCGACTAAGTTACCATTTTATAGAAAATGGCGACTAAATAACCTGGTCTATTGCGAAGACTAGGGTTCTAGAGCCATTAACAATAAAAATGTTAGTTAAATTCCGCTTATAAATGACAAATGAAACTTTAATATAAATACAGTAATACCTCGACTTACGCTATCCCGACTTACGCGAATCCGGAGTTACGCGATTTTCAAATCTCGTTAATTCGTTTTTCATTTGAGCGTCACACATCTCTCGATTTATAACTATAGACTTACTGCCCCTACACTAATGTCTAGAAATTGACGAAATTTTGCGGGAGAAAATCTTTGAGACGTCAAAGTACTTCGTTAGATTTTATGAAACCTTTTGCAATCAAAATAACTTCAGTTGGCGATGTTATATATGGAAAATATAAGGTTCTTTAAAAAATATTGACCGAATCATTATTCTCTTTAGTTTTTAGCTTCAATTTAAGTAATTTATATTATACTAGCTTTTGCCCGCGGCTTCGCTCGCGTTAATTTAGAATTTGACAATCAATTCGGGTTGTACTCTGCTTGTAATAATATAATTCAATCATGATTTGAAAGACACGTGGCGCCATCTATTATCATAAGAACGTTATTATTGTTTTCCTCGGGAACAGTAATTATTTTCGGGATGAAAGGTAGCCTATGTCCGTTTCTGTACACCTGTCAACGTATATGCAAAATTTCAGGATCGGTTCAGTGGTTTAGGCGTGAAAAGGTAACAAACAAACAAACTCATTTTCGCTTTTATAATATTAGTTAGGATGTATTTATATGCGAAATTAAACCCCGACTTACGCGAATTCGACTTATGCGGTTATCGCTCAGTCCCACCTATCGCGTAAGTTCGGGGTATTACTGTATTGAAAAGAGATGCCTATAATATAAGCCCTGTAAACTGTCCCAGTCCCGGGCACGGATCTCTTCTCAGTGTAAGAAGGGTTAGGCCATAGTCCACCACGCTGGCCCAATGCACGTTGGCAGACTTCATATATCTTTAAGAAAATTATGTAGAACTCTCAAACGTACGACGATGTTTTACTTCACCGTTAAAGCGAGCGATAATTAACTGTCTCATACGCCCATAACTTTGGTAAAAGTTAGAGATGCGTGCCGTAACTTCTGAACGTGAATGACTCCTACGGTGGAGTCATGGACGTTGACGTCGTTGCGCGTCCGTGACCCCTACGGGAAAGTCAAAAATCATCATCATCATCATCATCATGCTATAATAGTCCACTGCTGGACATAGCCCTCCCCCAAAGAGCGTCATAGCGCCCTGTCTTCAGCTTGCCGCATCCAGCATCTGCCTGCAGTCTTTCGCAGATCGTCAAAAATATGTGGTATTTTTTTCGCGACAACGAGTGTTCTTGACTCCCCTGTAGGGGTCACGGACGCGCAACGGTAGCGTATTTTTTTTTTATGAGTCGTGGGCATTCCTAGGTCTAAGATCGGACTCGAGACCTCTGCGTGGCAGTGCAACGGTCTCCCACTAGGCTTTCGTTACTGTATACTGTATTATTATTTTGAAACTACAAACACGTAATGGTTATGTGTTAAATTGCTAATTGTTTTTGGAGTAGTATTGAATTTCGTAAAAAATGGATGAACAAAAGTAGTTAATTATGATGTAAAGAAGACAGGGGTAAAAGGTTAATATTGTTTTGCATTTAACCTCGTATAAACATCGTTATCTTGATAAAACAGATACTTAATTTAAAATTTGGAAGTTAGGCATATTGAATTCTAATAGTGTTGATTAGAGTTTAAATTGACTAACTTCCAAATTTCAAGATAAGTATTAGTTTTATTAAAAGAACGATATTATAGTTTGAGCACATTAGTAGGCAAGCCGAAGTTTTGAGACAAAATGAAGGTAGGCCAATATTAAATAGATAAAACGAACCTGAATGATCTGCTTCGATTGGTTCAAGGAATTTGGTGATCTTGGCGCTTGATTAAGAGAATTTGGCGATCTTGGCGTTTGATTCAAAGAATTTGGCGATCTTGACCTTTGGTTCAAAGAATTTGGTGACCTTGGAGCCTGATTCAGAGAATTCGGTGATCTAGACGCTTGATTAAAAAATATAGATGACTTTGATCTTTGATATAAAGAGTTAGGTGATCTTGGTGGCTGGTTAAAAGGGGTTGGTGATCTTGGCGGTTGATACAAAGAGTTTAGTGATCTAGATGCCTGATTGAAAAATATAGGTGATTTTGATCTTTTATTTAGAGCGTTTGGTGATCTTGGTGGTTGATTAGGTATGGGTGATCTTGGGACATGATGCAGGGAGTTTGGGGATCTTGGTGCATGATGTAGGGATTTTGGAGCATGATGGACAGAGTTTGGTGACCTTGGTGATTTAGTGATGATTTTTAAGTCTTGAAGCTGAAATGGAAAAAGCTTAGTTTAGTTAGTAGAAATAAAGTAGTAAGTAATGCAATAGATTAGTTTACTAAATAGTTAAGTGTATACTAAATGTACCAAGCATAGTAAAAAATGTGAATGTTTAGATATTTCGATGTTTGTTATTATACCATACCCGAACCGCTAAACTCATTTTGATGAAGTTTAGAATGCAGATAGACTACGCCCACGATTAAAATAAATAATAAATATGCAATTAGCTAGATTTTGTCTTTTAGCTTCAGGAATTTAGACATATTCCCGAGCAAATTCACAGATTTGGCATGTTATTACGCATAATTATTTTATCTTTGATCTTTAAGCATTTGGCATGCTCCCAAGCATGACTATTATCTCTGCGAGCTTCAAATACATGACGTTATCTAAGCATGAGCGATATAATTATATATTAACTAACACACGTAAGACGCGTTCTTTATAAGTGTGTCCTCTGGAAAGATAACTTCATGCAAAAGTTTAAATACATATTGTATTCATCCTCGGGCTAGTAAGACATTGAAACAATAGCTCCATATTCGGTACAACTATCAGTACTTTACACAATTTCTTGATCTATATAAGGATCAAAATTGCAACAGAATATGAACAGACAAAACGAACCACTTTGCCATTGGTACAGTAAATTAATCTTATCGCGTTCCCGAGCATGACAAATCCAGTCAAAGTCAAAAATCATTTCTCAATAAGGAGAAAGAAAGTAACACTTAAGAACGTCAAAATATATCTATTTACACTAATATTATAAAACAGAACGAAAGCCCAATCACCCCCTTCTCCCATCCCGCTCCTTCTCCTTCCCACCTTCCAAAAGGCAACGCGCAACTGATGCCTCTGGTGTCGCAGGCGTCCATAAGCTACGGTGACCACTTATAATCAGGTGGCCGTATGCTTGTTTGCCACCTTAGTTGTATAAAAAAAAACGCCATATTTGCTGGAATTACGAGACCTATTTGCGTTATAGCCCGAATATTAAGAAAGTTTATAAATTACATAAAATCGTGTTACGAATCTAAGGAGCGTACGAGCAAAATCGCAGGATACATCTACTATACTAACTTTTGTTCGCGGCTTCGCCTGCGTATATCCTAAGTCAGCAGTTTACACCTGATTGAAGTAACAAACATCCGAAACTCTCCACAAACATTCACATTTATATACTTTAGAAAACGTACCCATACTACATGACCCATTTTTTACCACATACCCGTTCCTCTGTGACCACTCATAATATATGCGGCGGGCATATCCTCTAGATTTCACGTAGAAATTTATAAATATGGCCTTCAATATTTTTTTACAAACAGAATGTCAATGAAAAATAATTTGGTATATTGACGCCATATTTGAACATAGCTCAAAAAAGCGCAAGATTTCCCCTACATGACGAAAACCTAACACGGGCTCCAAGCCGTTGTGACCAAGCGTGGTATTATGAAGACGAGGGGTCTTCATAATATCACCCTTGGTCACAACAGCACCAAAACAGGTTATCTAGTATGGGTACGTTCCCTTAACCGCAGAGTAGTGCTACTACTGTATAATCACCTTATAAACTGGCTCCTTCTCCTCATCACTGACAGGAGTCTGCATTCTCTCATCATCATCATCATCAAAGTTCCTGTAGTTAGGAGATATCTCCCTCCTTTCGGGTAGCGTGAGGTCCTGAGGCGGGGATCTCTTGCGGTCTGGACAGCACACGTGCCATACCGCGTGGAGTTTCGAGAGGAAGGCGTCTGTAACTTCGGTGGGTCTTCGTGACACTGGAATAATCAGGATGGTGTGTGACGACACATATACAAAGAAGTTAGAACTACCGTTAAGAGATGGCGCTGCACACAGTTATACATTACCTTATACGATTACGATACCCTAGTGGACGACCGTTGGACTGCCACGCAGAGGTCTCGAGTTCGCTCCCAAGGCACGGCATCTCTGACTTATCCAGGTTATGTGTGTAAATGTTGGTAAACCAATAAATAAATTAAATAGTTAACTATTGCTCGCTTTAACGGTGAAGGAAAACATCGCGAAGATTACTGCCTGTCTGAAAGTGCTCCATCATGTTCTTGAAGATATTTGAAGCCTGCCAACCCGCACTGGGCCAGCTTAGTGGACTATGGCCTAACCCCTCTCACACTGAGAAGAGGCCCGTGCCCAGCAGTGGGACAGTTTAATACAACGCTATTAGCCCTATTATAGATTAATTTTAGAATGTATTGCAATAATTTCCTATATCAATAATAATATTTCGACATGCAATAATTAAGAAAATTTTCCGTTTATGTATTATCGCTAAAGTATTAATCCTAACTAATATTATAAAAGCGAAAGAGTTTGTTTGTTTGTTACCTTTTCACGCCTAAACCACTGAACCGATCATCCTGATATTTTGCATATACGTTGATAGGTATACAGAAACGGACATAGGCTACCTTTCATCCCGAAAAAAATTACTGTGCCCGAGGAAAACAACAATAACGTTCTTATGATAATAGATGGCGCCACGTTTCTTTCGAATCATGATTGAATAATATTATTACAAGCAGAGTACAACCCGAATTGGTTGTCAAATTCTAAATTAACGCGAGCGAAGCCGCGGGAAAAAGCTAGTAATAAATAAAAATTGATGATTGAAGATCTATTTTGCCTTGTCTGATGTTAGAGGATAAGATAAAAAATGACTATTTTGTTTTAATTTTTTATTTTTAAGCTTAAATAGATATGTCTAATTCAGTAAAATTAATTAATTTTAGTAGGCAAATGGTATAATGGTCGCAGCTCCTTACAAATATAATTTGGAAAATAAGCAGCATCGTAAAATTGACGATTAAAAAGAGTGGCCGTAAGTTTCTTGCCAGTTCTTCTCGTTGGTTCTACGCACTTGCTTTGCTGAACGTGGTCACAGGTAAATGTAAATTAATATTATTGTTTAGTTAGTGTAACATTGACGTTCATAAGTGTTACTTTGTGACCAAAATGAATAAAGATATTTTGATTTGATTTGATTTTTGAATGACATTTTTTTTTTGGTAAAGTGTAATCACGATAGTTATATTAAGTTCATGGTGTATTCTTATATTTCGATACAAATGTATGTTTGTTTATAAAATAAACTAACTTTTTGCTCACGGCTTTACTCGCGTAAAAGTAGGTTAGGTTAGACGTAATAGTATTTTCTAATCGCGAAAGAATTTTAAAATATTGAGTAGTTTTGGAGTTAAATCATAACAAACAAAGAATCAAATCTTTCCTCTTCGGACACTGCTATGAGTCACTCACCTTATAAGTATTTTTTTGTATTGGTTTCGTTCAGGCTATTTGTATATATGTATATAATATATATATTATTATATAGGTATACACAAAAATAAACTTTAGCGGAACGAAACCAAAACGAAAACACAATGAACAAAATATTCTTGTAGTATGTCAAATAAACAATTTTTCTTCCTTTCTTTGTTATATTAGTATGGTTAACTGAAATATACAAGCACGATGTTCCACTCACCATAAACCACACAGAGATCAACAGAGAGCTGCAGTATAGCTCTTTGAGTAGGTTGTCTGCCGAAGATGTTAGTCGGTGAACAGGCTATCACGCAGGTGGACAAGATGGCAGTCAGGTCTTGAAGGTTCTCATCGTCAAGGAGCAGGCATATTTGTTCCTGGAATAAAAGCAGCAGTTAGATTTTGCCCACGGCTTCGTTCGTTAGTAACAGTACTTTTTCTAGATGGAAGGTACCCTATGGCCTTTTCTGTTTCTCTAACAACATGTATGCGAAATTTCATGATGATTGGTCGAGCAGTTAAGGCGTGAAAGCGTAACAAACAAACAAACAAACGTCGTAAACCACTAAAATGTGTATGGTTATGTCATTGAAACGTTTACCTTTCTGCCTATGTGGCGCAGTAGTAAATGCGATTACTGTGCATAAGGTCTCGGGTTCGAATCCCGTGTCGGGCCAACAAAAAGTTATTGGGCTTTTCTGTTAAGAAATCTCAATAGCAGCCCGGAGTTAGGTAGTAGGCGGTGTTACACACCCCCGTGCCTCGGAAAGCACGTAAAGCCGTTGGTTCTGCGCCTGATCTCTGTCCGGTCGTGTCGGATTAACTTCCCATCGGATCATACGAGTTAGGGAATAGAGAGTGCACTTGTGTTTGCGCACACACTTGTGCACCATAATATCTCCTGCGTAGATGGCCGGTCTCCGTTATGATTGGGTGCCGTGACCGAAATTCTGGAAGACATTATTATTTAATATTTATTTGTGTTGCATGTTGGTTAGTTTTTAAGTTATTTAATTAGGTTATAAATGAAAACTTGTAATTGGCCTTATTTATCTCATGAGTTTTTCTATCATACTGTTTTTACTGTAAGTTTTACTATAAATAATAAAATAAAATAAAAAAATAAAATAATTATTATAATGTTTCATACTAATTCAAAGAATACAAAAAAGCCGCCTCTGGTACCACTATGCCTCCGGTACCGCTACACCTCCGGTAACGCTACGCCTCCGGTAACGTTACGCCTCCGGTAACATTATGCCTCCGGTAACGCTACGCCTCCGGAACGCTAAGCCTCAAGTAACATCACGCTGCCGGTACACCCCTATGGCTCCGGTAACGCTACGCCTCCGGTAACGCTACGCCTCCGGTGTCAGCATGTATTGGGCTATAAACACTCCTCCATTAGCCTATCGCTGTTATACCTTTAAATTGATGATGCAAGTCGCCGGACTGACGTTGTTCAACTCGAACACGTCGGCTGGTGACGTCATAGCGGTGACGTCACACGAGCTCTTGTGCACCGTCGTCGTGGCGTACGGGCCCAGGGATATGAACGTATTCATTTCAGATTCGATGTCCTTACAAAGCACAGCTGGGGAAGTAAACATGATATTATTTTAATTTTAAGTAGACTGTAGGGAACACATTGTATGAATCTGCTGTCAATACAATATTGTAATGCCACTAAGCTCGGCTCGCCAGTCGCTGCCCCCCGTGCAACCAGTGTAAGCGTGAATAGATTATGCATTAGTACCGATGAACACTATTTCTTCACCCAAAAGAATCCCATAAACACAGTACTACAGGCAGTCATGAACACACCGTAAGAATAGTGACAAAGAACCTTTATAGAGACTATAATTGGACGTACTTTCTGAAAAACGTTCCAACCCACAAAGTTAATATTTTGATATAATCGTGATTGAAGTTCAATCCCGTAGTGCTTCTTCATACATGTGGGTTGGGCTACTAAGTCATGATTTCATATTTAGAGTGATAGTAGAGCTACCAAATTTTTCCAGCTAGTAAATAGTTACCCCGTGACTAAATTTGCTAATAATAACTCGATTTTGACCCGAGTGTGGGTTGGAACGTTTTTCAGAAAGTACGTCAAATTATGACCATAGCCTTTGTGGCAGAAAGGTTCTGGAGTGGCGGTCACGTACCAGAACACGGAGCAGGGGGAGGCCCCCCACAAGGTGGACTGGCGACCTGGTAAGAGACACGGGAAGCCGTTAGATGCGCGTGGCCCAAGACCAGTCTTTTTTTTTATACAACGAAGGTGGCAAACAAGCATACGGCCCACCTGATGGTAAGTGGTCATCGTAGCCTATGGACGCCTGCAACACCAGAGGCATCACTTGCGCGTTGCAGACCCTTTAGGAAAGGACGTGGGAAGGAAAGGGAGCGGGATGGGGGTGATTGGGCCTCCGGTACTCTCACTCACCGAATGAAACACAACAGGAGGAATACTGCTATTCCACGTCGATATTCTGTGAGAGGGTAGTCTTTCCCCGGTCGAGCCGGCACATTCATGCTGAAATCAGCGAGGCTCTACTACTCAAAAAGTATGAAAAACCTTGAGGATGGCCTATGTCCAGCTGTGAACGTCTTTCAGCTAAGATGATGCCTGCCACGCCGAGATCTCGAGTTCGATCGGCACACCTCTGACTTTTTGAAGTTGTGTGTATTAAATAGTTAATTATCGCTCGGCTTAACAGTGAAGGAAAACGTCCTTAGGAAACCTGCATGCCTGAGAGTTCTACATAATGTTCTTGAGGATATGTGACCATTCTCATGTTGTATTCTTCTCTTCTCTTGATGGGCAGTTTGAGGGTGCGTGGCAGTTTCCTCTATTCCCAATAATGTGATTAAGAAAACTCGGCCAAGTGCGGTCGAAATATAATCGTTTGTCATGGAATCACAAAATTTTTCTTTTTAGATGTATACATATTAACGATTCTCAGGTTTGCCTTTTACTTGTATTATAAGACATGGCTTCTTGTCAAATTTAATGAATCTCGGTCAACGGTCGATAGCGATAGCCTATTGGGAAACCATCGGACTGCCACGCAGGGGTCTTCAGTTCGATCCCAAGGCGCGCATTTCTGCTTTTTCGAAGCTGTGCGTATTAAACAGTTAATTATCGCGCGCCGCGCGCTTTAACGGTGAGAGGAAATATTGTGAGTAAACCTACAACCTACATGGCGGAGAGTTCTACATAATATTCTCGAAGATATGTGAGGTCTGCCAACCAGCACTGGGCCAGCGTGGTGGACTATGGCCTACCCTTCCCATACTGACATGAGACCCGTGCCCAGCAGTGAGACAGTTTATAAACAGAGCTGATTTTATTATTGATCAACGGTACCTCACCAATACCTATGTATTGATTACCTTGCGAATGTCAAAATATTTAGCACTAGATGTTCCCACGGTTTCACCCGCGTTTATCATTACTGCGCCGTCCCAGTGGGTCGTAGCTTGATGTTATATAGCCTATAGCCTTCCTCGATAAATAGGCTATCCAACAATAAAAAAAAATTTCAAATCGAAGCAGTAGTTCCTGAGATTAGCACGTTCAAACAAACTCTTCAGCTTTATAATATTAGTATAGATAAACAGCTATAAGTTTTGATTGAGTTAAATTAGAAGTTTAATATCACATCTCCAAGGGTTTGCAGATCTAAGCACATGATATATATTTCAGCTTGAAGACTCCACGCGTTTTTGAGAAATATGTTCTTGATAGACAGATAGTCATATAGAGAATAGAGTGTTACTATAAGGGTTCTTTCTTTCCTTTTGAGGTACAAGACCATTTTTCGAAAAACAGCTTTCGCACAGTTAATTCTTATGTCGCGAGGTTTTTACAAACATTCAAACAACGGATCCAGATTTAGAACGACCATTTGTCAATAACAAAATTTTTTGCCCCATATGGTATTCGAACCCACAACACTCGGCGTTGTAAAAGTAACCTAAAAAATGGACTTTACCTGTACTGTTCCAATTGTCGTTAATCCACTTGCCGAGCCTGCTCATCGAAGCCTTCACCACCAGCGTCACCAGGGGCGCCGGAGCTGACGCCAGTAACGATGACACCGCGCTCTCTGCTCGACCCTATAACAACAACACAATTTAGGTTACATGGCCATACGTCACCCTGTTCAGGGGAGCGAGCTCTTCGAAATACTATGCTTGGTCATAGGGCCAGAGAGAAGTGGCTCTTCACTTCTCTTCTCTGCCCCTATGACCAAGCCTCTGGGGGGAGTGATTGTTAGATAAGAAACAGTAATTTTTAACCCTCGACGCAAAAACGACGGGGTGTTCTAAGTTTGACGTGTCTGTGTGTGTGGGTGTGTGTGTGGGTGTGTGTGTGGGTGTGTGTGTGTGTGTGGGTGTGTGTGTGCGAGGGCGTGTGCGTGCGTGTGTGTGCGTGCGTGTGTCTTTAGCATCGTAGCTCCCGAACGGATAAAACGATTTTGATTTAGTTATTTTGTTTGAAATGTGAATTAGTCGGGAGTTTTCTTAGCTATGTTTGATGAAAATCGATCCAAGATGGATGCCGCCACAAAATAGCGGATTACATATTTTTTCACAACCCCATTAATATGGGTACCAAATGAAAGGGCTTGACTAGTAGAATACTATACACTATGATAAATTTCAAATCCAAGATGGCCGCCACCGCAAAATGGCGGTTTACTATTGTTATTATTTTGTGTCGGGGGTATTTAAATTTTTTATTTATAGTTATTTTTGAATGAAAGGTACAGTCGGCCAAGAAAATAGTCTACCAGTTTTGACAAAAGTTTAAGGTTGATTTTTCTAACTAAACACATGGCATGACGTAAATATAATACACTAGTTGTTACCTGCGACTGCGTCCGCGTAGTTTTTAACTAAAAAGTGTTTGTCTCCGCAAAACCCTATTTTTTTCTAAAATCAAAGTAGCCTATGTTACTCCTTATAACATCAGCTATCTGGCAGTGAAAGTCCCGTCAAAATCGGTTCAGCCGTTTCGGAGATTAGCCGGAACGAACAGACAGACAAAAATTTTTAAAATAGATGTTTTTGTATAGATACGTTTTATACTTTCATATGCATTAGATAAAAAGCTGTTATTTTGACATTACAAACAGACACTTCAATTTTATTTATTTGTATACATATAATAATTAGGCCGATTTTAATGTACGGGTGCGAGACTTGGACATTGACACTGAAGGAAGAAAATAAACTATTAGTCACGGAGCGAAAGATATTCCGTAAGATTCTGGGACCGACAAGAGGAGAGAAGGGGGAGTGGCGACAAAGATTTAATAGCGAGATTGAAGATCTAGTGTCAGAGCCGAATATCATCGGGGCAATAAAAGCTAGCCGACTTCGCTGGCTCGGACATGTGGAACGAATGGGAGAGGATCGAGCTGCCAAAAGAGCATATCTCGGGCGTCCCACCGAGCGTCGTCCGGTGGGTCGTCCAAGGTACCGCTGGAAAGACGAAATAGCTAAAGACCTGAAAGAGATGAATGTGCTCGATTGGTCTGACTTGGCACAAAATAGGAAAGAATGGCGCACTTTAATGTCGGAGGCCAAGATCCACTTTGGATCGCTGAGCCAACGAAGTAAGTAAGTATATAATACATGATAAAAAGAGCAACGGTCTCTGTCATAATACTATTGCAAGGGGAAATGGACCTTGTGACGTTCAAATGAGCCTCAACCGTAGGTTACTAGATTTTCCCGCTTCTTTGCTCGCGTAAATGTAGGCTAGGTTAGATTAATAACAGTAATTTTTCCTGGATGAAAGGTACCTTTCCTCTTCTGTTCCCCTGATAACGTGTATACGAAATTTCATGATGATCGATCGATTCGTTTATGCGTGAAAGCGTAACAAACAAACTCACATTCGCATTTATAATATTAGTTAGGATGTATTTAAGAGCTCCTTGAACCGACGGGCGTGTATGAGGAATGTGATGAAAGTGAATGAAGCCAGAGAAGTGTGTCAGGATCGTAGCAAATGGAAATCCGTAGTCTCTGCCTACCCCTCTGGGAAACAGGCGTGAATCTATATGTATGTATGCATTTGTTTCGATTACCTGTATTTTATTGCGAGCAGACGATAGCGCTACGGAACGAAGTTGCTGCAGATGGTCCCGGTATAATTGTTGTATGCTACTCAAAAGTACAGCCTGGAACAATGGAAAAGACCATTAGCATACAAAAGTATATTGAATCTAATTAGGCGACCGTTGTAATAAAATTATGGTCGGAATTAAAAATTCTTTTAGTGTTAAATAGCTCATTTATCGAGGAAGGCTATAGGCTATATAACATCACGCTACGACCCACTGGAGCAGCGCAGTAACAATAAACGCGGGTGAAACCGCGGGAAAATCTATATTTAAATGTAGCTCAAAAAAACACCATATTTTACTAAAGGATATTGAGTACATGACAAAAGTCTAAGAGCCCACTGTGACCCAGTGAGGTATTTTGAAATTTTTGCCTCCTCCATAACGGGTCACGTGGTTTGGGTTCGCTTATCGCGTCGGTCACTTACGCAGAAGCCCAATTGTTGGGGTAAGTGTGGATAACACATCCAACTAACCAGCTAACTGTGGGTACGTTCCCTAAGTATATGATGAGCTACTTAGAAGCTAATGCAAAAGCGATATCTATGGATAGACTGCACTGCGGAAATAGATCTAAATCAATTGTATTAGCCTAGTGGGAAACCGTTGGACTGCCACGCAGAGGTCTCGAGTTCGAACCCAAGGCGCGCATCTCTGACTTTTCGAAGTCATATGCGTATTAAATAGTTAATTATCGCTCGCTTTAACGGTGAAGGAAAACATCGTGAGGAAACCTGCATGTCTAAGAGTTCTCCATAATGTTCTCCAAGATATGTGAAGTCTGCCAACCCGCACTAGGCCAGCGTGGTGGACTATGGCCTAAACCTTCTCATAGTGAGAAGAGGCCCGTGCCCAGCAGTGGGACAGTTTAATACAGGGCTCATATTATTATTATTATATTATTATAACCTGGTCAGTAGTCTGGCTGCGGGCAAGGTTCATGGCGTGTTCCCGGGCGCTATCCCGGGCTCCGACCAGGGCTTTGGCGCTGAGCTCCCTTACCACCGCTGACGTAACCCTTTCTATTACTAGCTCCAACACCCGACGAGTGGAAGACGGCTGGCTTTTCAACAATTCTTCTTCTAAACGAGCCTAGAAAAAAATATTTATTGAAACTAAGTAGTACTTAATAAGGATTAGTTTATTGGTAGATAATACCCTTGGCATTAAGTCCGCCATTGTACTATTTTGTGCATAAAGTTTTAAAATAATATGAGAGAGAAGTATTTTTAATACATCAGCTCTGCTGGATGTAACTCCTGTGTCGTGGAATACTTTCAAACATTAGACAAAGAATAATGATTTCTTATTTTTGTTAATAATTCCGTTAGGGAGTTTTTATTTACTCAACTGGCAACACAGCCAGCCATCATTTTTAAATAGTGGGGTTATTATGGAAGGGAAAAATAACTCGTCTCTCGGCGAAAGATCGCTTAGCAGTGAGGAACTAGCATTTAACTGAGTAAGACGTTCTCAATAGTCCGTGTAATTGCTGTTAATTTAGTAATATAGTCACATAATATTTTAGACGAGTGAGTTTCATTATACTAGACTAGAAACAATTATTTTAAATTAAATCAAAATATCTTTATAAGACTGACTAAGAAAGTGTATAAGGCTAGTGTAAATGGAACAGTTGCAAGAGGAAAACCTAGGCGAACGTTTCTCGATCAGATCGGCGGCGTTCTGGACAAAGGCCAGGTTAAGAGCTCCTTGAACCGACGGGCGTGTATGAGGAATGTGATGAAAGCGAATGAAGCCAGAGAAGTGTGCCAGGATCGTAGCAAATGGAAATCCATAGTCTCTGCCTACCCCTCTGGGAAACAGGCGTGAATCTATGTATGTATCTATCTGGTATATTTTAGCTTACCTGCAATTCTTTCTCTTTATTCTTGATACGGTCTTCTTGATTCAAAGTCAAGCTCACAGGCGTAATATGCCTGTAGCTACCAATCTCCTTCTGTTCTTGAGACACCCTACACGTCGACAACAACACGTTCAAATCCTTCAAATGCGGACACAACTCGACTATAACAGACTCATCGACTAAATCACAACTGTCAATATTCGTATCAGTCACAACACTATTGCTTAGTCGATTCTCATAGAATAACTCTTGAGGGAAATGCGGCAGATCAAACAGCCAGCCGAGAATCGATTTTAAATAAATAATTGTGTTCTTCTTGAAATGCGTGTCAGTGATTTTTAGTCGATTAGTGTAAATATCGAATAGTAGTTTTAGTAGGTTTTGGTAGTAGTTTATTCTTAGTGTTGTGTAGTCTAACATGGAGAGATAGTGGACTATCCAAGGCACTGTTATCGATAATCTTCCAGTCTCATTCGCATTTCTTAGAATTCCTTGTAAGTCTATAGTAGGCTGGCTCTGAAAAAAAAAAATATATTTTATTAAGGAATCTATATATTAATACGTGAAGCAAAAACTTTGTACTCCTTTTTACGAAAATTGCGCGGATGGAGGAGTATGAAATGTGGCACAGTTAAAGTTTATGTGGAGAAGGAGTGGCGAATCCTAATATTTTTCAACAATATGCATTAGAAATACATTAAATTAATGACAAAACACTACACGCACACAACCATGCATTTGACGTTTTTTTGTTTTTTATTGCGTAACAAACAGACAAACTCTCTTCTACTTCGACTATCTATGTAAAATCCATCGTTTGCGAACCGCCTTACCGCTAGTAACTATTACTTATATACTTATCTATTCTATTCTATTCTATACTTACATAATTACGCAACGCCAGATCATTCTCCAGTACTTTTTCTTTAGGAGGCGCATAATTTATCTCTCGCTGAATACTCTTAGTGATGGTCCCTTTGTTAGTGCTGAGATCTATCACTTGGGAATACGGCAGGGATGCGAGGAAACCCAGGAACTTTGATAGGAGAGCCAGCTTTTTGGATAGTACCAGATATTCTTTGGTAATGTCGATGTTTGCTGGAAGAAATAAATATTAGTCGATATTTGTTGAAATAGGTTTTTGTCAATTTGTCAGCAGCGCATTTTGACATACTTCGGCCACATTTTTGTTTTTTTCTTTTAATTTTGCTCCTCAAAATGACCACACTCCACCTGATGGTAAGCAGTCGTGTGGTCTAAGAGCAGTGGCCTCCACATCGCCCCCACAGTAGCCGAGGCGATGTTGAGGTCTCTACTTTGACGGCCTGAGAAGATGCTTTTTCACGCCCCGCTTAAAGAACCCAGGATTGAAGGAAGAAGGAAACACGTGCCTTGGCAGAGAATTCCATGCCTTGGTCGTTCGGCAGAGATATGAGGACCTTACTTTTTGGTACGCGCTCTAATCGACTCTACCGTGTAAGGATGGCATCCTGAGCCCAGCACGCGTTGTTCTGGATAGGAAAGGGGAGGGCGGGATAAGGTGGAATAACTCTTCAGAGCACTCCCCGTGGTATATTCTGTAGAAACATGCCAATGAGGCAATGTCCCTACGGAGTTGCAGAGGTTCCAGTGAACTCGTGACCTCTGGATCTCCGATGATACGGACAGCCCGCCGCTGTAACCGGTCGAGAGCGTCCAGCAAGTACTGCGCGGAGCCATCCCAAAGATGAGAACAGTACTCCACGCAAGGGCGCACTTGTGCCTTATACAATAGGCACAGTTGCCCAGGCGTGAAGAACCGCCTCACCCTGTTCAGAACTCCGAGTTTTCGCGAAGCTTGCTTAATGACGCTCTCGATATAGGTTTTCTGATTAAGGGAGTGGCAAAGATCCATACCTAAGATGGAGAGACTGTCACGTATCACCAGTGGAGTGTTCTTCAGATAAGGGAGGGGAAGGAACGGAGACTTTTTTGTTGAGAACGCGCATGCCTGGGTCTTCTTGGCGTTGAACTCGACCAAGTTCTTGGCACCCCATTCATAGATGCGGTCCAAGGTCTGGTCAAGTTCAACGACAAGATTCTGCCTTTTCCCCTCAACCTCAGCCTGTTTGGCCACATAGTATGGAGAGGAGATGAGAACCTCGAAAAGCTGATCGTAGTTGGGAACACGGAGGGCAAGAGAGCTCGAGGACGGTCCCCAACCAGATGGACCGATCAAGTAAAGCACTCATCTTCAACCAAACTCAGCTCGGTAGTCAGAAGTGCCACGAACAGAAACCGATGGAGGCAAATCGTTCGATCCAAGTGTGGATTATCCAACGATTATCACGATCCTCAGACATGAGGAACCGACCATAGAGAGTTGAAATAGGGATGGAATATAAATTACTAGACTTTGCCCGAGGGTTCGCTCGAGTATATGTAGGTTAGCATAGGCTAGGTACAGTATCTGGGTGGGCCGCTGATGTTGTATCAGGTTCCGGTGGCCCACCCGCCAAGGCCAGGCGACGGTGCACAGGGGGGTTTTAGTCGGTATGCCGGCCGTTCACTCTAGGCCGGAGAGCCCGAGATAACCGTCCCACCTCCCCGAGTGAGGCGGTATGCATCAGGAGCATTTCCCCCATCCCAAAAAAAAAAAAAAAAAGTTTAGGTACAATATTAAGGAGGTGGCGGAGCGGGCGAAAGAGCGCTTGAACCTTCTCTCCATCCGCAGAACCGGGCACCGGAGGACGCGAGACGACCTCCAGTCACCCTGAGATTTGACCTGGGGGTGGTGGGCATCGTGGGCCTACCCGCCACCCGATCAGCACCAGGTCCGAGAAGTGGCGTGCGTATTCCCACGCGTGCCTCTATGTCCTTTTGTCTTCGTCCCCCCATAAGTGGACAGTAGGGATAAAATTTGTTAGTGAGAAAGGGTAGGGTAGTATCGTGTAGTGGCCGGCGGGCCGAAACTTCGGCGGGGTCGCAATTGCATGTGAAAGTGATTCACGCGGCCCCGTCGACTCTGGTTATATCCAGGAACACCGTGGTAGTTTTAATCGGTATTACCGGGATCTAATTCCCCCGGTGAGTCCGACATAACCCCATCGCTCGCCCCCACGGAGGTATATGCGTCAAGGCATTCCCCGTAAAAAAAGTGGTTAGGTACAGTACTTTTTTCAGGATGAAAGGTATCCTATGTACTTTTCTGTTGTCCTGAAAACGTGTTTTAAAAATTTCATGGTGATCGGTCGAGAAGTTATGACGTGAAACTATTAATATATACTATTAATTAGAATTTCAGATCTTAATAATCAATAGTCAGTAGTAGTATTAGTTAGGATTAGTGGAGTACGAGAGATAGAAGTATATAATATAATAATTGCTAGATACAACTTCTGTGTCGTGGAGTGCTTTACAAACATTAGACCAGAGGTTCCCAGACTTTTTTCTCATAGACCAATTTCAATTTTTCAATTTCAATGCACCTACATTTCTACCATATTCCTTGACATTCGTATTTATATCGGTGAAGAATCAAACGTTAATTTGATCAAATCTCTACAGGCTGACCTTTTCTTTTTTGGACATTCTCTACCGAAGAATCAGTAGGTTAAAGACCACTGGTACTGAATATGGAATATGCACGTTTTTACAAGTAACAGTCGCTTAGCTTCTTAAAATATTATCCGCCTACATTGATAGGTGGAGTCAAGCTAACATTTTAGTTCTTCACTATTGAAAGCAAATAAATTTTCGTGGACCCCGCTTACGAATTGTGGACCCCCATTTTTTTCTCGCCAACTTAGACCCCCATCGAGTCTCCCGTGGACCCCTGGGGGTCCACCTGGACCACTTTGGGAATTAGACAAAGAATACCTATACTAAAACAATTATTTTAATTCAAAATTATATTTATTCATACAGGTCACAAAGTAACACTTATGAAAATTAAGGTTACACTCACTAAACAATAATATCTTTCTTTTCTTTTAAAAAAATAACGTCCGCACTAGGAATAATTTCTATGTCGCGAGGAACTTTACAAACATTCAAACAACGGACACAAAGAATTCTTGGGGGTCGAACCCACAACACTACGTCTTCCGTGCAGTATACCTGTTAATAGAACACTAGCTTTTGCCCGCGGCTTTGCAAAGCCGCGTTGGTATATTATGTTAGTAACAGTACTTCAAAATATATAGCCCACTAGCTGTGCCCGCGGTCTCACCCGCGTCAGTGGTATTTATGGTTACTGCACCGCTCCCGTGAGCCGTAGCGTTATGTTATATAGCCTATGTCCTTCCCAGAGTCTCAGGCTATCTCCATTCCAAATTTCATCTAAATCGGTTCAGCGGATTGAGCATGAAAATGTAACAGACAGACGACCGACAGATAGACAGAGTTACTTTCACATTTATAATATTAGTAAGGAAGTAAGGATGTTATTCAGTTATAAAGATAATATAGCATTTTAATGGCGAAAGAATTTTTAAAATCAGTTAAGGAGTCCATCTGTGAAATCAACTAATTTATACTTACAATTCCCTCTGTCGTCAGGCGCGATGTGTGTAGAATCAAGAACTGTGATCTCCGAAGCTAGAGCATCGCGCAGATGCACTCGAAACGACTCATTCTCTGCGTTTATTATGAACTCTCTGGAACAAAAAGACATGAAGTCAATATCCTAACTAACATTATAAAAGCGAAAATGAGTTTGTTTGTTTGTTACCTTTTCACGCCTAAACCACTGAACCGATCATTCTGAAACTTTGCACATACGTTGTTGGTGTACAAAAACAGACATAGGCTACTTTTCATCCCGAAAAAAATTACTGTTCCCGAGAAAAACCACAATAACTTTCTTATGATGATAGATGGCGCCACGTGTCTTTCGAATCATGATTGAATTATATTATTGCAAGCAGAGTAAAACCCGAATTAATTGTCAAATTCTAAATTAACGCGAGCGAAGCCGCGGGCAAAAGCTAGTAATTATATATATATATAACATAATATCAGCCCTGTATTCAACTGTCCCACTGCTGACCACGGGCCTCTTTTTAGTGTGAGAAGGGTTATGTAGAACTCTCAGACGAGAGTTCTACATAATGTTCTCCAAGATATATGAAGTCTGCCAACCAGCACTGGACCAGCGTGGTGGACTATGGTCTAAGGACGTAAACCACAGCTAACTAAACTAACTGAGTGTAATACGCTGCCTTTCCATGAATATACATTAACAATAGCTTTTGCACGCGGCGTCGCTCGCGTAAAAGTAGGATAAGTTAAGTTAATACCAGTGCCTTCAAAAGAATCAAAATATAACTTATGTTACTCCGTGATAATATAGCTTTCTAAAGGTGAAAATTGTTAAAATCGGTTCAGTAGTTTTTTAGTTAAATCGTTACAAACAAACACAAAAAATCAAACCTTTCCTCTTTATAATATTAATATAGGTACTTATTTTTTTTACTTACTTATAGAACATTTCGTTGGCGGTGAAGTGTGGTAGCCTATGTGACTCTGGGGCGGTGGGACAAGTCAGCCGTCGTTGTAGCTTACTCAGCTTCGATTCCTGTTCGATACAACATTATTATTAACATACTAGATGACATCGTAAAGCTTACTGCCTATCGTCAGTCAAGGATACATAACCCAGGTCGGCTAAAGTGTTACTGGCTTTTTTTTAACGGTAACAAGTAAAAGTAAATATAAATTTACATGAATAAATGTAACTTTTATGTTCATAATTGTAACTTTGACGTTCATAAGTGAAACTTTGACGTTCATAAGTGTAACTTTGACGTCCTAAGCTTAACTTTGACGTCCTAAGTGTAAATTTGACGATCATAAGCGTTACTGTGGCGTTCATAAGCGTTGCTTTGACGTTCATAAGTGTAACTTTGACTTTAATAAGTGTAACTTTGATGTTCATAAGTGTTACTTTGTGATCTAAATGTGTCTGACCTGTTTGCAGGTGGGTAGGCAGTGCTGCAGCATGTGTTGTGTGAACAGCTTGGCGAGGTGTGCGTGGTTAGTGGCGCAGGCGCCGCCACACAGAAGCGCCTTGACTCGCGAGCGTAACGATGAACGCGATCCGCCTGAAGTTGAAGTATCCTGGTACCATCTACAACAATATTACACAAACTTTATTATGCCCTGGACCAATCCAGATAATTCTCTTACTGAGCGATAACCGCATAAATCGAATTCGTCTAAGTCAAGGTATAATTCTGTTTATCAATAATTTTCAATAGGGCAGCTAAAGTAAATAATAATATAAGTAAATACAAATTAATAAAATGTTATATTAACCTTATTGATTAACAATTATAAATGCGAATAATATAATACTCGACCGATTATCATGAAATTTTTTGATATCGGTTGTCAGGGGTACAGTATAGAAGATAAAGTACCTTTCATCCAGAAAAAAGTACTGTTACTAGCATACATTCATGCGAGCGAAGCCGGGGCTAAATCTAGTAAATCTATGAAAGAGGCTAAATGCACAATATTTCAAGGGGTAACTATATTGTAAGTAATAGAATCAAATTCCATAACTGGATATACCTTAAGATCTCATAGAACATGTCCCGTTGCTTCTTAAAGTTCTGAAAGCTGAGCATTGAAGGAAAGTTGTCAGCGTTATCCGTCTCCAAGTTGAAACATATCACTCCATTGGACCGTTGCTCTGAGGATCTGGAACGTTCCTGAGTGGTCTCAGCTTCACACCTCAGTCCATAGCAGTTTAGTAGAAACTTGGCTAGCTCCGGGTAGAAGGAACGGACTTTTTTGTTTTCACCTGTAAAACATAGTAAATTTATTTGAGTACTAGCTTTTGCGAGCGGCATGGCGGTCGTTTCGCACGAATCTGTTCGCAAGACTTGTAAGGAACTCAAAAACTACTCAACCTATATTAAAAATTCTTTCACTATTAGCTATATTATCATGGAGTAACATAGACTATATGCTAATGAGAAAAAGGAAGGTTTTGTTACCGACATAACTTTACCTTATATACTTTTACGCGAGCGTAGCCGCGGGCAATAGCTCGTTAAATTTATTTTTTATGTGTCGATTCGCACATTATACTTTTTAGACGGGGTCGGTTCGCACTCAAATTATATCGATGTATACGAATCAACACCTTAAAATTATTATTTCGAAATGAGTCGTTTCGCACAATTTGTGCGGTACAACCATTAATATTTGCGCGTGAAATCGTACGCGTGAAAGTTCTAAGTAGGTACCTATCTATTATTCTTTCATTGCAACATAGAAGTAAATAGGAATAACAATACATAATTAAATTATATTCAGGTACTTGGGGTTTATTGGTTAAAATAGTATTCTGTAGGTATCGATTTGCACCCCTTCTTTTTCAGACCATTGGTCCGGTTGTTCTTTGTGTGTGTGTTATTTGAATGTTTGTTGTGTCCCCTGCGACACAAAAGTAATTCTTACTGCGGGAGATGCCTAACTAATATAAAAATAATTTAACAGACACTTACCTAAAGTCTTCAAGGCACTTTTATCCAAAATGACCTCCAATATAACCCTCTGATGCCATAAAGACTTGACAGCAAAGTAAGTGCTATTATGTATTGTCTTTAACAAGTACCCCATATCATTCTCCTTAAGTCGACTCTCAGCGGACAAATAATCACCATCGTACTGCTTCGATATCAATATTGATATCAGAAAATATATCTCAGTGTTCACACTCATGATTAAATTGTTTTTCAGTAAAATTTCATAAATATCAATGAGTAAATCAAGTTTCTCTTTCAAAACTACCTTAGAAACGTCAGTTTTGATAAAATTTTGACACTTCTCCATTGAATTTTTGTGAGTGATTTTGATCTGTGGTGATATTAACTGTTTTTGGGGCAATGATGTATTCAAAATATTAAATTTCTCCATCAACTTATGTCTTTCCTGCTTTAAAATATTTCTTTCAGCTTCAAAACTGTTGGATTCTTTAACTTGTATCCTCTGCTGTTTAAATGCCGAATTTTCTTCAAGCAATAACGGTGATGTGTGTATTGATTCTGCACTAAAACTGTTCAACGATATGCTCTTTTGTGATTTATCTATATTAGTTGGTTTTATTCTTCGTTTCTCTGACCGTAGAGAGCTTGATTTCCTCGCACCGATTTCTGGGAACATCTCTGAATTGGTCAGATCTAACTCCAGCTTACTTTCATCATTGTCCGATGAAATCCGTTTGTCTTTTCTTTTTTTTGAACTCTTCTGAACGTTTACCAAATAGTCACCTAAACAGCTTTTTTCTTGGGACCTTGAATGTCTGTGACTTAGTCTAGGGGTGTCACATCTCTCGTGGTGTTCTTTCACAAAGCTTTTTGAGGTAATGGGACTGGTTAATGGTAAGTTTGGATGCTCAGATGGCTTTAAGCCATTCTTCAATGGTGTACTGGACAATCCCAATCTGTCGATACCAATACTGATTCTAGACTCATCTGATGATATGGATTGGTTGGATTTCTCTTCTGTAAATAACTTGGTTTTGACCCTTCTGCCTGTTCTTTTACGTTCTTTACTTGGTGATTCCTGTGAACGTAGCCGGTCTGTTTTAACTGACAGGCTGTCTATGGTACGGTCTTCACTAGTGGGGTCTGAGACGGATCTACGGTGTTTGCGACGGGTGCTGAGCAACTTTTCAGGAGTGCTGTGTTGGAGGATCTGGACTGCATTGCTGTTTGTTTGGAGTATACTGGAAGAAAATTACATCTTAATTTTGTTATATATAACTGCCGTCATAAGAAAAAATTTTTACTAAATTGAGTTTTTACATATGGAATCAGTAAAAAATATTTTTACATATGGAGGCAGTATTTTTTAATGATTACTAAATATAAAAATACTGGCAGATACGTCTTTTTTCCTTTAACAGCAGAATACTGAATCTATAACAAGTGTCGGAAACATATTTATTGGTGTAATTATATATATTGCCTACGTGATAGGCAGAGGCGTACCGCTCCAATATCACGAAATAAGTCCAACGTTATCGAGGCAAACCTAGCCCTAAAGCCGTCTACTGTCAAACTGGCTGAACTTCATCTGTAAAGCCGGCTCCACACGCTTGGAGTTTGTCGCAAACGCCAAACAGCGAACAGCAAACGCTAAACACCCAAAACAAACAAGCGACCTCAAGTTTGGCGAACGTGCCAGTATATTGTCGACATCGCAAACTGTTTGACGAATATCCTTTGTTTTGTGATGAAAAACCGACACCGATGCCGAACACTGGCGAACACAAACAAAAATAGGCAAACACAAACAAACACTCGTCCACATGTTCGCGTTTGTTGTTTGACGTTCGCTATTTGCCGATGTTTGCCAAGCGTGTGGAGCTGGCTTAAGCGTAAGCACAGAACTGCACTGGATTACCGGCGTATTATGGGTGCGAGTGAAAACAGGCAATTCCTAATAATAAAAAAAATGTGTGTGTGTACCAGAGTACACAGGTAAGAAGTGAAACTTCTTTACGACATATCATTTTTCTACTATTTGCAACTTCACGAAAATGGGGTAGATAAGGCTTAAGCCTTAAGAAAATCAATTTTTCCGTATTAAATTAAAGCTATTTTATTATTATAGACATGCATACAATTAATGAGTAATTTATTTTATCATTGTTCTTATTATAATATCATTGCTATTGTTGTATTTCATCAATGATAGCATCATTATTACTATTGTTGTCATTATTAAATATTTTTGTAATTAATGGCTTGTGGTAGCTAAAATATGAAATATAAAATCATGCTCATACGTGTTGAATTTATAAAACGAAATATATAATCACTCTCACTTTTCTTGTAAATTCACTTAAATTTGAATAAGTCTTTTTATTTTATCACTTTCAAATTAATATATTGTTATTCTTATTTCAAACCAAACTTCAAAACTAATATATTGTTGTTATTATTATAATATATTACATTATATTCTTTACGTCACTATACTAAACTTTGATAAAAAAAGCAACATGGCGCGTAACCGAAAAACGTGACGATTTTTTTCTACACTGCTACAAAATTTCACCCATACGTCGATAAAGAAGTTTCACTTCAAAAGCAATGTATATCAATATAACGAAAATTAAATATCATTGCATGAATTATTCCCGCTTCAAGTTTACGCCTATAATAGGTTAGATGTGGGATGCATCCAAAGTATAATAATAATAATAATAATAATAATATTCTATCACATACACACAACACTATCTAGCCCAAACTAAGCAGAGCTTGTACTATGGGTTCTAGACAATGGATAAAGATACATATTACATACTTTTTTTTTGTAAATTCATACATATTATACATAGAAACACCCAGACCAAGACAAACATCCATGTTCATGCACACAAATGTTTGACTTGTGCGGGAATCGAACCCGCGACCTCATGCGTGGCAGTTGGTTACACTAACCACTACGCCATCGAGGCCGTCGAAGTATATTTGTGGAACCAGTAAGTGAGGCAGCAAGGTCAATGTGCAGCCTAGTAGGTAAGTGTTATTTATTTTTTGTATTATAGTATTAGCTTAGGTTACAATGGGACTGGCATATTGCAAAAGCTATAAAAGTCTCTAAATTAATAAAGAAAAAAAAAATTCAATTAAATATAAATTATATTTATTTAATGACTTAACTTTATATGTTTGAATATCCAATATGTGTTTAATTAATATGCAAATTTAATTCTATAGGTGATTATAAGTTATGAATATCTCAAACAGGATATCCTAACTAATATTATGAATGCAAATGATTGTATGTTTGTTATAATTTCACACCTTAACTATGCAAACAATCATCATGAATTTCGCATACACATTGTCAGAGGATTAGAAAAGGGGATAAGGTACTTTACATCCAGAAAAAGCACTGTCTTTAACCTAACCAAGCCTAGACTTCCGCAAGCGAAGCTGCAGGCAATATCTAGTACAATATACATAGCATAATTATTATATACTTCATCTTAGAGAAGGCAACCCAACTAGATTGTTTGAAACACTAACTAAAATTATACATACATACATACATAGATTCACGCCTGTTTCCTAGAGGGGTAGGCAGAGACTACGGATTTCCATTTGCTACGATCCTGACACACTTCTCTGGCTTCATTCACTTTCATCACATTTCTCATACACGCCCGTCAGTTCATTATAATATTCATATTAAATTAAACTAACTAACTAAACTAAAATTATAATATTCATATTAAATTATCTTATTAAAGACAACTCTCTCTCTAGAATTAATACCTGTGTTGTCTGGTGCTTTACAAACATTCAAATCACAGACACAATGATCACTCAGACTTGAGACAACTATTTCACTAATCCCACGCGGGACAAAACTTTATGTGATCAACAAATTGTTGTTTCAAATCTGGGTGTTCATTGTGTCCATTGTGCACGAATCTAATCGCAAGAATTGTGCGCAACTTCACTTTTAAAAATAATATTTTTTCTGCTGTTGATTCACACACCGTCTTTCAGTATGGTTGTTTCTCACTCAAAATATATCTATGTGTGTGAATCGACACACAAAAAGTAATGCATAACAAACAAACTTACATTCACATTTATAACATAAATAAAATATCTTTTTAGTGCAGCCATATTTAGCTTCTTTGGTAGATAAGGATGGTAATGTACAAGTACAATATATTGATATACATAATTTTATATACATACTACACTCATTTTGAATTTTTTTAAAGACGGTGTTTCTTACGATAAAACTGATTAAATTTATTTCATTATGGCTATAATATCCAGATGTTGTGTTTACAATCCCAATGTGTTTTGTTTTGTTATGTTTGTGGTGAATAAATATTAAAAATCAGCGATAATCAATTACAGACATTTGATTAGTTGGGCATTGAAATAAAATGTGGGTGCAAGTCAGTGCAGTGCAGTCACCAAGACAATTTCATTCAAGAAAATCTCTCTAAACACAATTAAGTCAATATTTTTGTAAAGTGCATTTGTTTTTAACTCTTGAACAAGAGCTGATACAAAAAAATCTGTAGCATTTTTGATAATATCACCATATAAGATACACTTAAAATCAAGTCTAGAATCCCAGACACCAAAATCAGTGTAGGCTAGTGTAATACTACAGCCACGTGCAAAAGTATTAGGCACCCCTATCGTTTGTCTCTATCTCAACAATGAGCGCTCGGATAAGGGTTTTAGGGTCTTACTATTGCATCGGCGGCATTTTTAAACAAAAATAAAACAATAACAAATATTTATGACACCCAGGTGCAGTTTAAAACAATGTTTTTACAAATTTGCAATTTTAAAGTTTACTCTTTTAGTGTGTTATCAGTGCTTGCAGTCAACAGACACATATCGTACGCAATTGTTGCTACCATATTCCTGAAGACTAATATTCATCGAGTTAATAATGCCTAAAAAAGCAGAACTTAGTGCAGAGCAGCGCCTAAAAATTAAAATTTTACATGAACAAGGCATGTCTCAAGTGAAAATAGCCCGAGAAGTGAAGTGCTCGCGTTGTGCAGTGCAATATGCACTAAATCGCTTCAAAGAGATCGGTACTCATGAGAATAGGCCAAGAACAGGCAGAAGAAAAATAACTACAGATCGTGAAGACCGATTGTTAATTAGGCAGTCTCTACAGGACCGTAAAAAAACTGCTTTGGAGCTCGCTGCAGCTTTATCTGAAGGAAAAAGCAGATCAGTGAGCGCGTGTACTGTGAGAAGAAGGCTTATTGCAGCTGGGTTAAAAGGTTGCAAGGCAAGAAAGAAGCCGTGGCTATCGGAGCACAACAAGAAAAATCGGTTGCAGTGGGCCCTCAGACATAGAGATTGGACAGTGGAGGATTGGTCCAACGTACTGTGGTCAGACGAATCTAACTTTGAGGTATTGTTATTTAATTTATGTATTATACCAAAACACATAGCCGTCTTTGAAATCACGTCCTGCGAGGGAAATATGCAATCTTGAATTAAGTTATTTTTTTGCTTGTTCCATAGGTGTTTGGAACACCCGGTGTTACTTACGTCAGGCGAAGGGTGGGCGAAGAGTACAACCCAGATTGTGTAGTGCCCACTGTTAAACACGGTGGAGGCTCAATAATGATCTGGGGTTGCATGGCTGCCGATGGAGTGGGCGAAATGATGTTGTGTGAGGGGCGAATGAATAGCACCAAATACACAGAAGTTCTGGAAACAGCTCTAGCACCGTCTGTTACACAGATTTTTGGTGATACAAACACCGACGGCGTAAAATTCCAGCAGGACAACGCCACTTGCCACAAGTCAGCACACACTATGGCATGGATGGCTCAAAATGGAATAGATCTTTTGGACTGACCGCCACAATCACCGGACCTCAATCCTATTGAACATATTTGGTCTATCTTGAAGAAAACTATCCGTAGACACTCGATAAGCAACAAGCAAACACTACTCGCCGCGTTAAAGCATGAGTGGCAAAAGATATCCCAAGAGAAATGTTTTAAGCTGGTAGAGTCAATGCCAAAAAGAGTGGCTGCTGTCATTAAATCCATAGGTGGACCGACAAAATATTAATTATTTTATTAAAATAAATCTTAGTAATCATATGTTTTGTTTTCTTTACATTCCCTATGCTCAATCACCCTAAAACTGACATTACTATAGGGTGCCTAATACTTTTGCACGTGGCTGTAGATCATATAAATTCTAGCAATATTATTGCATTTTATAGAAAATATTGTGAATTTTCAGGTAAAGATTAACTCAAATATTCAACTTTCTATTCTTAAATTATAGAAGCATCTTCAAAACAACACAACATTTAAATAATGTTTGAATAGCTTGCTAATTAACTTTAAAAAAATTGTTTCTTGCAATTCCTGCAATGAGATTCATGCGAAATGACCATAAAGCCATATGTAGGACATATTAACTCAATGGTACAATAGGTATAAGAAAGATATCATATAATTCTATTTCTGGTCTTAACAATATCATTAAGAATAACAATTGAAGAATTTTAATTAATATGATATCCATATTGAGGTATTTATTGCCTACCAGAGTCCTAGTAACATTAAGCAATTACTATCGCAGTATGTAGAATGAAGATTGTGACCATATCACAGCTATTTTCATAGTGTCTGACAAATAAATCTTTATTTGTTAGGTGAGTATTTAATTACCTAATTACAAATCGTATGTAAATAACTAAAGAATAATCAACTTTATATTTTAATTATTGGTTCAATTTAGTAATATAGAAAAAGTTAACCAAATTTATTTGCAAAGATTCAATGCATTAGAATTTCTATTGTCTTCAAATATGGGACGAAACCCAATGTTTACATTTTTTTGTACTTCACCCACCTGTCAGTCTGGTTCCGTAAAAACGACAAAAAACACGTCACAAACTCATTCCTGTTACAGCAATTCAATATGCAGTCTTCAGGTGTGTCCTAAAAATAAAAATAATATGAGTTTTACGCCTTTATACGACTATTTTTACGTTTTCTTTTAGGTTAGAGCATCACCTCCAAAGATTCATTATTTAGCCACTTTGTAAGCAAATTGGCGTCTAGTTTTCCCGTAAGGACACTTTCTATTATTGTATCGGGCATTTTGGTGTTCTAAGTTTCCACTAAATATGCATTAATATATTTTATTGAGCAAAAATCGATTATCGTATGCTGCGCGCTCAAACTTCGTGGGCGCCATGTTTACGTGTTATTGCCATTTTAAAATTCAAATTGATTAGTAAACGTCAAACATAGTGCTGTATAAATTGACTAGTTGACAATAAATAATTTTGTAAATACGTTTATATCTACATAATATACTAGATTACCTAATTTGTGTTATGAATGTTATGATGAATTATGCAAAATAAATATTACGTTATAAAAGAAAATAAAAATAATAAAAATACTTTATTTAGTTATTAGTAGGTTTTAATTTAATCACAAGCTTTATTTTTTACAAACTATGAACTATTCTCCTAATTGTATTTGAGATTAATTGATTTGAAATTTTCATGTACTTAACGTCATAATTTCAGTATATAAAATTCCGAACCTAATATTTTAACATGTTTCCCGTTGAATGTTAGCAAAAAAAAGTGAAAGGAACGTCCTTCGAGCTTAAGCACACACGGTGTTCATAAGACACTCGAGAAGTCTAAGGGAAGCCTATGTCCAGCAGTGGACGTCTTTCGTAATGTATTGTTCCTGAAAGATAGCAAATTGACTTAACCAACGTTTCATCATCATCATCATCAAGTCAGCCAAAAGACGTCCACTGCTGGACATAGGCCTCCCCCAAGGTTTTCCACACAGACCGGTCTTGGGCCACCCGCATCCAACCGCTTTCCAACCAACGTTTACGCGAGCGAAAATGCGGACAAATCTAATTACCAATATATTAACAATATAGTTTCATCGCATATAATGATCAGAACTAATAACCTCTATTTATTCATTTTTAAATAGAGCAAATAATTAACACATAATCGACTATTCAAATTTAATTTCAATACAGTTCACTTCATTATAGCTGTCAAGTGTCAAGTCAAAGTTTTAGTCTGCTTCCCCTAGTTCCCCTACTACATTTTATGAACTCACTTCTCACCTTGCTTGTCACTTCTCACTCACTCATTGACCATAGCTCATTGACTAGTGACATATGTAGTTGCTATTTCATACCATTCTTTATTTCTTTTTTGACAGGCACCAATAACAAATCGAAATACGTGGTACTTGATAGTGTTATACAATAGTAGTAGCGGCCGAAGCTCTATTGTATTTGTTTAGCTCTGCAATATTATTACTTTTACGCGTTTAAATTGCACAAAATGAATTAAATACTCATTTCAAATTCAAAATGTCTCATCTGTGGAATATGAGCGTATTGTGTCGCTGTTGTCTCATTGAACGCAAATTGAGCTCAAGTGTGTGTTCGAGTGTTGGTATCGAAGATGATTATTATATTATGTTGCTAAAAGATACCTTTGATATTAACGTAAGTATTTCTAACATTTTATTATAGTTCTATTACTAAAATCATCCATGTTACACGAGTTTTGGAAAGGTCATGGTTGTATTGCCTATATTTTTAAGTTGCGAAACGAATAATTTAAAAATGATGAATGCTAGTAACATAAATATAGTTTAAGTTACTTATTTGATGTGAATTTTTAAATATGTAAGCATGATACAGCAAAATATTGCTTTACTACTTCAAAAATAATTGAATAAAAATTCTTATAAGAAACCATTAAGAATTGAATATGTTGTCATCTAACATTATTTGAACACTTTAATAGTAACACAGACTGAATATATGTTTTTATACCTTAATAATTTGTCTTAATACAATAAACAATTTACTTTGATTTTTCTGAAGATCATGTTAGCATTATTATATAAATAATACAGTAGACTTAAATTCTATATTATTATGGTGGCTAATAAGCACACAAGCTACCTGGTGGCTGCCACTGCCTAGGAATGCTTGCAAGTGCTTGACACATTTGTACAATATTTGCCAAACAAGTTGAAAGACAACATTTTTCCTTCACAATAATATTGTTTAGGTACTTATTTTTCTTGCATATTGTACATTTGTTGCATTTGGTAGGAATATTCTGCAAAATAAGAATCTTCTACAAAGAATATAAACTATCAACAAAATTTTAAAATATAGTACACTCAAACCTGGGGTCTCATATCTCCGAAACGGTTAGAGATAGGCGGGGTGTGTTCGAATAAATGTCATAGAGGTTGACGAGGTCTATATCTAAGTTGCTAACCCTGTAAATAAAGTAGTTTAATGGCATCAGGCTCTTGGGCTTGATTGATTATTGCACTACTGACATGAAAGGAAAGAACTAGTTAACTAGCATAGTACTAGTACTCATTATCCTTTTTAACAAGTGTACTACGCAATCCACGGTCAAAATAAAAAAAAAATTAAAAAGCCTGAGCGGTGTACTTCTCTAATTAGAGATTACTCTAGGCTTAATGAATCAAATCAAAATATCTTTATTTATTTAGGTTGCAATGTAACACTTATGAACGACAAGGCTATGCTTGGCTGCTCCAATATCAAGGTTCTACGTTACATTTTTGAAAAAAATGAGTTGTGAATATTGCATGGTTCTATACGTCATTCCTTTTAGTTTAGACAAATATAGTAATAGATGGAAGCACTTACCACCTCACAATATTAAATCGCAAATAGTTCTAAGTTACTTTTTAAGTTATTTTTAGTGATATGCAAATTTTAAACCTCATTTTCCCAAAGTTGAAAAAGAACATAGAACCTTGAAATAGTGAGCCAGCAACTTACTAAATTATAATATGAATTTTATTTAACCTGTTGCATTCAGAGCAAGGTTCGAAACAGTGAGAAGAATGGACAAGAAACTCACAGCCAGTTTTTTAATTGACAGTTGAATTTTTACTATGCTGCTTATATGATGATTATATAAATTAACTTTCAGATGAAGCCTCTACCACAAGACTTGACACCATCCAACATTTGCGGTGTGTGTGAGCCACGGCTGAAAGATGCAGCATTATTTAAAAAGCAGGTTCTCTCCTGTGAAAATAAGTTGAAGCAGTATTTATATAATCTTTATGATTTCAAAGGTAATTCATCTATATTCTATACTAATATTATGAATTCAGCATGACTGCAAAGTCATACAAAACCTGTTCTTACAAATATTAATATAATAGTTAATTAAGCTGAATAAATAGTGAGGTAACCTGCACATCTGAGACTTCTCCATGATGTTCTTGAGAATACGTGAAGTCTGCCAACCCAAACTGGACCAGTGTGGTGGACTATGGCTGGCTGATATTATTATAATTATGTATCCGCGGGACAGGCTCAGCCTAGTGCGGGTAGTTATGGTAATTGCTAATCATAACTATTTATAAAAACCTGTAATGACTGGAACTGTATAATGTCAACTATTGTAAAATACCTTTATGCTAAAATTATTATTATTATTATTTGTTTCTCTTTCACGGGTATATTCCTAATTCGTTAGGAAAATACCCGGCCCTTTGGAAGGCTTACACGGAGACATGGGTCCAACGTGAAGAGGCCCTTCGAGAGTTTTAATCAAAGGTGGGATGGAACACCTACAGCGGCACTAGCCGCAGCAGGCGTAGGACTATTGCTACGTATGGATTCTAATATATGGGCTATGGGTATGGGTGTTTGATGGACTGGTATATTGGTAACTATGGATGATAAAACGGCGTCTGCCCTGAATACTCTGATAGCATCAATCGAATGGACAGACGGTGACTCGCCAACTCACTAGATGGGCCCCCTAAATAGCCACTATAGGCATACAAGCCAGCAGCAGAGGGCAACACCGGTGCAAGCGGCTAGGGATGTCGAGCGGTGCGGCGCCGGTTTCGCCATCACGGGTCTCGTGAAAACGGAGACCCGGAGCGGGTTTCCCCGTAATTATGCCCTTGAAAATGACACTTCCACCCCCAAGCATGTAGCTCTAGCGGCCCCCCTCTGACCGGCCGATCAAGGCAAGCCAGAGTTGAGAGTCCTACTGGCGCTCTTGAAGTTCCACCCCAGCCAACCAGTAACGGCAAACTGGGGACGAGGCCCTCACCGACTCTCTGAGGCATTCAAGACCGCAGTGTCGCCACTCACATTCAGCTCGCCACAAGCTGCCCTGCGGTTTGTGCGCTTTTATTTAACCTGGTGATACATTTTTTGTTTATATCACAAGGCGAAGGTGTTCGTTTAAAAGCTAGTATACTATGCCCTCCGGTATCGCGTTAGTCTCATAAGGAGATAACGACTGTCCCAGAGGGGTTTATTATTATTATTATTAGTACTGTGAATGTAAGTAAACTTTTTTGGTTTGTGTTAGCAGCTGAAACTGTCTTCCTTCTCTTATGGGTAACACTAGTGCCAAATCCATAGAGCCTGTGGTACTCTATCGGTAAGATCAAGTCTCCGATAAAAATATTATGTACCCCTTGCATATGGTCAATAATTTTATGAATATTGGCGAATGGAAATGAATATTAGTTTACTATTCCCTAGAAAATTATGGATACTTAATAATTATTAGTTTATTATATTAAAGCCGCCATAATATTTTTATGGGAACCTACCCCAGTGGCGCAGCGGTAGTAAATGCGACAGCTGTGTAAGAGGTCTCAGGTTCGAATCACGGCTCGGGGCAAACAAAAAGTTATTAGGTTTTTCTGTTAAAATATCTTAATACCAATATTATTATTATTATTTGATGTTCTATAAACGCCTATGTGAGTTTGTTTGTTACACTTTCAGGCCTTAAGTATTCAGAAAAGGACATAGTGTACCTCCGTATGAACTTTTCTGTTGCCATTCACCCAGAAAAAGTACCTACTGTTACTAGCTTAACTTATCCTATATTTAAGGCGAGTGAAGCCGCGGGCAAAATTTGTATAAAATATGTTTATTTGGTTTCCAGGGTTGAAATCTGAGCCAGCGTGTTCGGATGATAAACTGGACTTAAAATATAGTGGTGAGTGTATTTTGATGTTATTTTAGCTAATGTTTTTCATAATAAAATACAATAAATCCCAAAAAAAACTTTGTCAATTTTATCTATCTTGATAGAAATTGGCGTATTTAAGATATGATAAGATAAGTTTATTTGTCAAAACATGAGTTTACAGTACCTATACATTTGTATTTGCGATGTTAATTGTAAAATAATGGGATAATAAGTTTATTTTGGTTAATAAAAAACAAAGATACAAGTACACAAAAAGTGGGATATATCTATAGGAGGCTTGTGCCTGGGCTCACAGTTGTCTGATGTTTGGTACCCACCCCAATATGTAAAGTTGAATTTCACATTTCCATTCCAAAACAATAATGTTCTGGTTTACCAGATACAGGAAAAGGAGACGAGGCAGGCCACAGATTTACAATAATTAAAACTCGATATATGTAGCCATCTGTAATTGTCTATCGCCGAACCTTAATTTTTTTTCATTTTGAACTTCAAAATGATCCAACTCCGCCTGATGGTAAGCGAACATGTGGTCCAAGAGCAGTGGCCTCCACACCATCCTCATAGCGTCTTAGGCGATATTGAGGTCCTTACTTTGACAGCCTGAGAAACCTTGGTTTGTGCCGAACCGCCACAAGCCGGCCATCTGAACAATTAATTTGTGGTAAAGGTCCTTCTCAGTCTGGTTATTCAAGGTTAAAGCGCGGAAACGGTGGAAATGTCCCAACTTAGTCACATTCATACTTTCATAATTAATAGTGATTAAAAATGCTAAAATAAGTTGCTGCTGTTTTGCGACTAAGTGATTTTGATAATGTTGTGCGTCTATTCCCAGTTGTTAGAACCGAAACGTCGGGTGAAGTGTAAATTTAAATCTGAATAGTTTTTATAATTTTAAATAGATAAAATAGTATTATATATTTAATAGTAGTGTAATATTTTCAAAATTATGTAATAAAGGTATTAATAAACAACGTGATAAAATCAGTTCAGTTTAATTTCGATAATCTTATCTTATCTTATCTTATGTGGGAGCCAGTCAGTGCAGACCGGCGACACTTCGACCCAGTGGGATCTTTTGTGTCGACAATCTCCCAATAACGACTGCCATAGATGTTCATGGCAGCCGGGACCAACAGCTTAACGTGCTTTCCGAGGCACGGAGCAGGCGATAATTGCCAATCAATACGCACATAACTTCGAAAAGTCATATAAAATCCGAAAGTCAGAGGTGCGCGACGTGGGTTCGAACCCGAGACCCTCTGCATTGTAGTCTGTTGGTCTCTCCACTGAGCTATCGCTGTTAATTTCGATAATAAGAAAGAGTTATTTTAAAATAGCGCTTATTTTTACTTGATAAACTAGTGATGGACCAACTTATATAAATAAAATCGACTTTGTTTTAGGCGATAAATTGCAACACCCCAGCAATTTCCTACAAACTGAAGATGATGATCAGCCGCTGTCCGCATTACGCAGTTCTAAGAATAATATGGATCCTAATGATGTGGACTGGGTTGCAGCACCAGATTATAGTGATGGTAAGATAAAGGTATAATAAAGGTGTAAGAAGAATATGCTAACTTTGAGGAGAGCATAAAACTGTTTGATCGGATATATTTATTATAGTAAGTAGTTTTATAAATTTTTGTTTAATATAGTGAAACAAAGTCATGAGTAAGATTAAGTGTGCTTTTATCAAAATTTAAGTATCTAAGTAAATTTATAGACGATTATGATTGAAAATATCCAACTCATTATGAATGATGATTATTTTTGACAAATCCACTTTTAATTCTACTTTACTTGCACTATTCGAATATACAATAAAAAATGTACGTAGTTGTACTACCGCCTTTATTGCACTGGGGGTCAGATTTGTCGAGCTATAAACAATATTGCTATTACTTGTTAGCCATACTTTCCACCTATTCTTTTAAATGCGCGAGTATTGCTGCTGTACCCGCGCTTTTCTCCCTCTCCCTCGATCACGCATAGGGAAATATGTCGGGGTCTGCAAGACTACCACATGCTATATCTAATTAGCTTTTAAAGCACAGAAAAATGTCTAATCATCATCATCATCATGCCTTCCTCACCGTGTCCGGTGACGGCGACTCCTTACATTTAGTCTGGAGTCTTGTTGCGGTGGGCGCGTATGTCACTCGCAAAACCGAACTTTGTTTTGAAAGTTCGATTACAAGGTCCACAATAGAGCTGCCCCGCCCAATTTTGTATGTGTAGTTGTAACGTGGTTTGGGTCGGATCTTACGTAATTGGCGCACGGTATCAAGGTTTTGGAGTCGTTCTTCTTCATACCTATCGGCGTTTTTATGGATGGTACGCCGCCATTCCGATCTGAGACGTGCCCGCTTCTCCCAGCTGTCTGCAGGTATATTGCAGTCAGTCAGTCTTGTGTCGAATACAGCAGACTGATAGTTCTAAACGATATTTTGTTAAATTAATAATCCTAACGCTCCCATCCTCCTATGTCTTAGAAGTGGCAATGTTTGTAAAAAAGGCATCCGTTATAGGCATGCTAGAGCTAAAATTAATACTTATAATTGACTACTAGCGGTCGCCTAGTGCTCGAAATTCGACCAAAGTTTGCCTGTAAGATATTGCTGACATATTATGTCATTATATATTGATATATGTAACCATAGTTACGCGATTCGACTGCGTGTGTCAAATGCATGGTTGTGTGCGTGTAGTGTTTTTTTATTATTTTAATGTAGGTATTTCTAATGCATATTTTATAAAAATATTAGGATTCGCCCCTCCTTCTCCATATAAACTTTAACTGTGCCAAGTTTCAAACGCCTACGTCAGCGCAATTTTCGTAAAAATGGGTACAAAGTTTTTGCTTCACGTATTAATATATAGATTACTAGCTTTTGCCCGCGGCTTCGCTCGCGTTAATTTAGAGATTGACAATCAATTCGGGTTGTACTCTGCTTGTAATAATACAATTCAATCATGATTCGAAAGCCACGTGGCGCCATCTATTATCATAAGAACGTTATTATTGTTTTTTTCGGGATGAAAGGTAGCCTATGTCCGTTTCTGTACACCTGACAACGTATATGCAAAATTTCAGGATGTTCGGTTCAGTGGTTTAGGCGTGAAATGTAACAAACAAACAAACTCATTTTCGCTTTTATAATATTAGTTAGGATTAGGATAGGATAGATGTATCATGGATCGAGTATTAAGGCAAGCCGAGCTCTTGAGCTATAATACAAACTATCGCTAGCTATGCATTTATGAATTATAGCGTTTACTCGCGGCTTCGCTTGCGTAAAAGTAGTTTAGGTTATGTTAGTACAAGTACTTCTAACCGAATTTTTATCAGAAAATAATTTATGATAATTCTTAAATAATTATTATTTATTGAAGATATGACATATTGAAAAATACAATTGTGACTTTTTTACTATGATTACTACTTTTTATATTATCTTGACTTTATTAAATAAAATTCACTAGCATGACTATTATAAATATTATAATGATGACATTGTTAATATAATTTTTATTAGGATTTGTTGATGACCACTACTATTTACGCTATCTTATTGTTAATTAACTATACCTACCTTATTAATGTTTATTGTAAAGTAAAGTAGTATGTGTATGTTTTATTAATGTTTGCATGTCTACAAGGCAGAACAGAGTTCTAATTTGAATAAACTGTAAGACCAATGTATTAACCTTTGTTCAGCAAATAAAGTGATTATTATTATTATTGTGGGTTATAAAATATTTCAAATCTCAGCTTTGATGCTGGTGGGTGTGAACCTGTCACGGGCTTATGCCAAGTGGGTTCGGGTCGGTTCATTGAGTATTGTTGTAGGTGTCTGAGTAGTGGATGTTAGGAATCGCCGGACTATAGAGCAAGTGTCGATGATAACAGATTTCTGTAGTTTTATGTGTGAATTTTTATGTAAGTCTAATTCTTTTAGTGATGAATATCTGTACCTCAGAGGTATATAACATTAAGTGTCAAATCGTAAATATTGCAGTAAACACAAAAGTACGCAGCATAGAACTTTAATGCAACATTGCTCGGGAATGGTTAAAGGTATTGGCATGGTAAAATCCGTTTACTTTATTATTTTTAAAACTAATTAAGGGAATCAAAATGATTATTTTGTAAAAATATTGCCTGCATGATTTTATGTACTTGAGGTTGTATACTAGGAATGAAAATAAAGTATAACATTGTAATATAAGCATTAAGATAACATACTACTTTATACTTTTCAATGAAATTTGTACTTAATGTTTATAAATCATATTCTGTATAAAGATTTCCACGAGGGAATAAAGGATAAAAAGCAAAGAAAACATGAGAATATCTAAAAAGTGACAATTTTATTACTTACAAACCTACAATCGGCGTAATTAAACAAACAAAATATAGTGAGACATACATATAAATGAAAATTAATAAAAATTTTAGTCAATTAATGCTTCTGGGAGGTCTGGAACATCAGCACAAGGCAGATTTTTATAATATCCATGAAACATCGAAGGGATCCATTGTAAAGATTTTTGTAAATCAGCATATTTCATCTTTGAAATGGGTTTTAGGGTCGTACGAGCTGGTTCAGGGGTAGGCATTTCATAATCTCTTCTTCTGTTTCGAATTAAATTTACTTCCTCAAAGGTTTCTTGTTGAAATGATGTTTTATAAAACATTGAACCCTTTTCATTTTTTCGAAACTGCATCCACACTATAGCTGAATACGGCACAGAATTTCCCTCAGTGGACTTCTTACGATGTACAAAAGGAGCTGATGTTCCACAAAATGCGGCAAAGTCCTTGAAATCGCAGGATTCCATATTTACGACTTTTATTTTGGTACCCTTGGAACAGTTTTTTATAAACTGCTGCCAATCCCAAGGAGTTACAATGGGAAACTCGAGATGTTTTTTCTTTTCCCGTTCTATAATAGAGTGTATTACATCTACCTCCATATGAGTGTGCCCTTTAAGTAAATATTTATGATTTATTATCTGCAATTGTGGTTTTTGGGATAATATCCATAAATAAACCATAATTATAGATACATTTTTATTCTGGCCAGCACAATTATCGCTCCAGATTGTTACCTCTGTAACAGAATCGTCCAGTTGTTCAAAAAATTTGACTATTCCTGACGCCATTTCATTACCACCTCGGCCTGCTACAGTCTCATCCCACATAAAACACCAGCTTTCTTTAGGAACCGAGTCCATTAGAGTAAAATTAAAAGTCCACAGCTTCCTATGATAAAAGCTTTGGCTATTAGTCAATAAAGGTGTAGGCAAGCATTTCTGTAAATCAATTGTCAGCATTCTCTTAGCACCATGACTCTCAACAGCATAAACCTTGTCAAACCCTTTCATGTTGTACCGCAATTTGGCTTCCTGAAGATGTTTGTCGTGTTCAACTTTTATAGTAGTTTTTTCAGTAGCATCTGCAACATTCTTGTATTTAATAACAAAGGCATCACAGTCATCGCAAGTATCATTAGCTGGAGGATTAAAGCCTAAATTGTATTCGGTATTAAAAATATATCTGTAAAGCCAAGCTTTTGCAATATTTTCTTTTGGGACGCCCTGTTGAATACATAATTCTAAATACAAAGAATATAATTTTTCAATGTTCAGATGGCTGCCAAGATACAATCTTTCAGTTCTGTTTCTAGAATAATGACTCTCATACTTTGGTACCCTTTCTATATGTCTTCTTATTGTATTTTTAATGTCCTCCGAAATCTTATTAGATGGTTCGTGTCTTCCTCGTCTATCTTCTTGCACGAACCCGTTGTTTGATTTTTTTACGGCATTTCTTACTACTGTTTCTGAAATAGCCAGAGTATTTAAAAAGAACTTCTTGCAGACTTTTTCGCGTTGTCCATTAACCAGAAATGAGTAGTACAATGTGAATGATCTTTTAGGTGGTTGTTCAAAATCCTGACGTTTAGATCTGGCAGTCTTAACTTCAGAAACACTAGATAAAAATAAACTGTCTCTTCAAATCCCAAGTCATCTCTTTACCGTAGTATTTCTGAAATATACAAAGTCTTGAACTTTCATTGATTCTTTCACCACATTTCAGTCTGCAGCCACAAACTGGTTTCATTTTTTTTTCTGGCACTATTTTTCCTTTCTTAGATGTATACTCTTGTCCTGTTATAGTCTTTTGCTTCCTTACGTTGCATTTCCAACGAGTGGTATTTAATGTTCTTTTCCGACTTTTGCATTTCGTAGTGGATGGAGGTGGTAGTTCTGGCTGTGTGTTTAGTGGTTGGATGAAATGATTTTCAGTCTTTCTTTCTACAAATTCGTAAGATGAGTTACTGGATTCTGGTATTAAAATTGGTCTTTTTGGGTTATATTCAGAATCTGTATCGTCTTCGTCAGTATTTGGAATATATTCTTCGTCGGATGGTGAAAAATCATCCCCAGAATCCATAACAAAGAATTCATCGTTGTGAAAACTTGATGATGTTACAATATTATTTGAAATATCAGTCAACAAAACAGTATTTGGTGATTGCGCATCAGCTTGAGAACAAAAGCCAACAGTACAATCATTAGGCGAATCTGGCATTACACTAAGGTCCGTTGATTGATTCTTCGATCCTAGAAAAAAATATAAAATTAATTTTGCAAAATTTAACAACGGGCTAACTGATACTGATATAATCTGAATGATTTCAAACATTTATCTAATAACACCTCAATTTAAAAAATCTATGTACCCGCTTAGACTTAACGAGGTCACAAGGAAACAGACATACAAACACATATATACATACATTAATTCATACCTACGTACATGAATACATACCTACATTGATATATACATACATAGTCACACGCCTGTATCCCCGAGGGGGTAGACAGATGTGTATTACACACTCACATTTCGCCAACTATGATTTAACCAAACCAACCCAATAACACTTTGCCCGGCCCGGGAATCGAACCGGGACCTTGTGATCTGCAGTCGCTTACACTACCGCTGGACCAACGAGGCAGTCATGAATACATACCTACAATCTACATACAAACATAATTACCTATGTATATACATACACTCGAAAAACATATCTCCTCTATTTCTCAGTCGGGTAAAAATATGAACAAAGTAGGTATGATATCGTAAAATAAAGTAAAACTAAATACTTAAACAAATAACACGATACGTACCAGTGTCATCAGAATTGTCCATGTCATTAATTTCTTTAGATTTAGTCAGTACAACGTCATCAATGTCTTGGCTATGGCTTGAACATCGGGCAGGATTTCTGATATTTTCATTCCCGGACACTAGAAAATCAATAACAAATTAAAAAACAATTACAGTATATAGTAAAGTATAAAACTCCATGAATTTCATTCAATGTACGGATTTATAAATCACAATTTACACATAATTCAACGTAACTAAGAACAAAATTTGTAAGTAAATTTTATATCTTTTTCAATCAATATTAGTATTTATTAACTACTAGTAAGGATCAATTTATTGTGACGCGTTTTTGGAGATACTATTGTGTACCTCTCAGTGTGTTTTGCCTCGAGTTATAAACAATAATGTTATAATAATAAAACTGTACTTACTACTTGCTGATGTTATAATAATATTTTCTTGTTCTTTAGCATTTAGTAAACTACACAGTAACTTTCCACGTGAAAACATCTCGTATTACTATTTTTAAATATTTTTATCCTCGTTTAGCACGCACTGCACTAGCACAGATCGGGGAGACTGCGGGGGCCGCGGGGCCGCGCGTCACATTGTAGGTAAAAGACATTATGTGCAGTAAACAACATTATGTTGACGCGATGTTTAGAGGTAAACAAACGGATGATCTTTTAAGTTTCTATACCACTTATACACATGTGAATTTAATATCATATATCATTCGATATTTTCGTTTCGCTATATCGTGTGACTTAATGCTGTATACCATACGATAGAGCTCGCTTTAACGATTTTATTGATGTAAAAAACCAGATTTGATAAAAAATGGAGTTAATATTGTATGCCTCTAAGGTACAGATATAATGACTTTGGAATGAGTCCTGTAGATGAAATTATGATTGGAATAATTTTAACTGTATGCTGATGCCACATTTGTCTTATTTTATTATTATTATTATTTTGTTTTTGTTTTTATACTCAACTAATAGTCGGTGTTTTAATGACGTTTACGGGTAGAAACCAAGTAATCGTCATCTAAGATTGAGTTGGGAGATTTTGTTCTATATTAAATGTTTCACTTTCGTCACTCTGCATAAATTTTCGGACAATCCTACATGTATTTAGTATTGCCTGTTTTTTGTATATTAATAAATGTATTTGGTGATAGTTCAAGTAGTTTTATGCTATGGTGTAAATATTTCGGGATAACTCCTGTGGTGGATATTACAATTGGTATAATATAGACTTTGTTGGCTTTCCAGAGTCTTGGTATTTCTTCCTTGAGTTCTGTGTATTTGTTAATTTTTTCTATTATTGTTTTTAGAAGATTATGGGTATTTGGGACGGCTACATCAATAATATATACTGTATTGTCAGGTTTATTGTGTACTGTAATATCTGGTCTATTAAAATGAATGGTTCTATCGGTGAGAATAGCTCGGTCGTAATACATTTTGTGGGTGTTATTTTGTAATATGGGCTTAGGGTGATATTTATAGTAGGGTGTATGTGTGTCTTTGATGAGTTTATACTTGATACCTAGTTTTTGGTGTATGATATTTACTATTTGAATATGACGATGTGTGTAGTCAGTTTGTGTAAGTGTAGCGTAAGCTCCTGTTATATGTTGTATTGTTTCCGGTTGTCTGTGGCATTTACGGCATTTATCGTCTATTGCAGTGGGATCTTTTATTATATGTTTCCTGTAATTTCTGGTATTAATTACTTGGTTTTGTATAGCTATAATGAAACCCTCGGTTTCTGGAAACAGATAGCCGCTAGTGAGCCACCTATTAGATGCCTCTGAGTCGATATGTGGTTGATGCAAATCGTGAGGATGACGTCCAATTATTATTATTATTCTTTCTACAATAAAATAAAGCCTATGTTAGGTACTCAATGATAATATACATTTCTAATGGTGAAAGATTTTTTATAATCGATTAGGTAGTTTTTGAGTTAAATCGTTCCAAACAAGAAATCAAATATTTCCTCTTTATAATATTAATATAGACAAATATTTGGTTTTCAGGATTCAAAGCTGAGCCAGCGAGTTCTGACGATAAAGTGGAATTAAAATATGGTGGTAAGTAATAATATTGTAATATAGTTTCTTAATATTTTTGGATTTATATACCGAAACGATATTGACGTATGTCTGTATGATACCAATATTGACGTTGGTTGAACCCCATGTAAGGATATTTTAATTTTACTGCACGGATGGTTTAAGTGGTCGCGTCGTCACTGCCACTGCTGAATTGTTCTGGGTTCGATCCCCACACGAGACAAAAATTTGCGTGATCCATACCTAAATAGTTGTTGAGTCTGGGTGTTCTTCGTGTCCGTTGTTTGAATGTTTGTAAAGTCCCCCCGCGACACAGGGATAATTCCTAGTGCGGGAGTTGATTTTTAAATGTGAAAGAAAAAAATATTTTTTAAAAGTCGCAAATTGTGTTAGCCGTCTTGTGTTAAATCTAGTGATGTACCAAATTACACAAATAATTTTAAGTCGATTTTCTTTTAGGTGATAAACTTCAACTTCTTGACAACTTACTACAAACAGATGATGATCAACCGTTGTCTACATTACGCAGTTCTAAAGAGTATATAGACCAACAGGGGCTACATGATGATATGAATCCTGATGATGCAGACTGGGCAGTAGCACCGGATTTAAGTGATGGTAAGCATTAACACTGAAACAGGAAAACTAAAGTTCAGACATAGCTTTCCGGATAGCCAAGCTGAAGTGGCAGTGGGCAGGGCACATAGCGCGCACAACCGATGGCCGTTAGGGCATAAAGGTTCTGCAGTGGCCGGCACGCATCGGAAGATGCAGCAGGTGTCGCCCACAAGGTGGACCGACGACCTGGTAAGGGTCGCGGGAACCGGTTGGATGCGGGTGGCCCAAGACCGGTGTGTGTGGAAACCCTTGGGGGAAGCCTATATCCAGCAGTGGACGTCTTTCGGGTAAGATGAAGATGATGATGATGAAGCATTAACAGTCCGTTTGCGTATATGATGGGCCGCGCCCATATCTAGAGCTATATGCGACGTTAATACAATTGTGTTATAGACGAAACTATATTTAAAAATATGTTCTGTGCCTTTGAGAAGTTGCTTACCAAAGGTCCCGGGTATAATAGACAATTATCGGGGGTTCCTCATAACCGATCGTATCCTACCTAACGTAAGATATGAATTTAAAATAAGCTGCATATATGTAATTTATGATTAATTTTATCTCTAGTACGTAAAACAGTCATTGGGAACTTAACCCAAAACATTATGTAGATCTCTCAGAAATGCAGGTATTCCTACGATGTTTTGTTTTAGCGTTAGAGCGACGGTAATTAAATAGCCGATAAGCACATTATTTCTGAAGGAGTTGTGATAGCACTAACCACCGCCAAAACAGGGTGTGAACTGCTTTGCCCGAATTTTATTTGCCCTAATATAATTTGCCATAATAGTCAACAGCCATAATATTGTATGACGTAATATTCATTTGCCCTACTCTTATTTGCTATATTAGTCACGTGCTAGAAGCTTTGTTTCCCATAAAGTCACTTACCATAACATAATTTGTCATAATCATTGTAAGCCCTAATTATCACATGCCATAACATCATTTGCCATCGACATTGGGTGTGTAACGGTTGTTATATCAGGAGAAACTGGATGCAATCGGGACTTTAGGGCACCCCGACTCGGATAGGTTAGGTTAGAAGGGGATTTTTTTATAATGTCTTATAATTATTATGGCATTTAAATATTATGTCTAATAATCATTATGGCGTTTAAATATTATGTATAATAATTATTATGGCAATTAAAAATATGAAAAACAATACGTATGGCACTCGTATCTTATGGTATCTAAGTTTCGGGCAGTTAAAAGTATGTCATATGTATTTTAGGACAAACAAAACATTCGGGCAAATGAAATTCGGGAATATGATGATTATGGTATATAATCTTCGGGTAAACAATAGACAACCCCAAAACAGAACTCAAGTTAATTCAGGCAGCTATATTCCTGTACCATGAGGTATTTAAGCTACTCCAAGTCTGTAACCAATCAAGTCTCATAAACTTGTAAGCCAATTTTCCTATTACCTTATATAGGTACATTTTTATTACAGAAGAAGATCGAAAAGAAAAGAAAACTAAATCAAAGAAATATTCGTGCGAGATTTGTCAGAAGCAATTCTCATACAACGGCTCGCTAGAAGTTCATATGAAAGTTCACAACGGTGAGAAATCATTCGCTTGTCATCTATGCAACACATCACACACAAACAACAAGGAATTAACCAAACACATAACCATTACACATATAGTCGATAACCAATACCCTTGCAACATATGCGAAAAAGTTTTCGAGAAAGCCAGATTACTCAAAAAACATGTGAAGATACACTTTGAAGAAAAATTCAAGTGTACCGAGTGTCATAAAGAATTTCAACGGAAGAAAGGCTTGAAAGAGCACATGAAAACGCACACCGGCGAAAGGAAATATACTTGCGAAGTTTGCAACAAGTCCTTTGGACAGAACCAGACTTTGAAATCGCATATGTTTACGCATACAGGGGAGAGACCTTATGTTTGTGATGTATGTGGAAGAAGTTTTCCTCAACGAACGCATTTAAAAAGACATATTTACATCATCCATGCGGGGGTGAAACCACATACATGTAAAGTTTGCAACAAACAGTTTTCGAGCAAAAGTTATTTGGCTATTCATGAACGACAGCATACGGGGGAAAGGCCTTACTCATGCGAAGTTTGTAAAAAGGATTTCACTGCATACACTACTTTGAAAGTTCATATGCGCGTCCATACTGGTTTTAAGCCTTACACATGCGGTTTCTGCAATAGACAATTCGCTCAAATGGCTAGCTTTAAGCTACATAAACGAACACACACAGGCGAGAGACCGTTCTCTTGTAAAATATGCAAGAAACCGTTTTCGGACAACGGTTATTTAAAGATTCATATGCGCGTACATTCGGGTGAAAAGCCTTTCACTTGTGAGATTTGTAAGAGATGTTTCCGAGAAACGGGGCAATTGAAAAGACATATGCGTGTTCATACCGGTGTTAAACCTTATACTTGTAAAATATGTAATAAGCAAATAAGTAATCTGTCTAAGCACATGCGGATACACTCAGAAGAAAGACCGTATAGTTGCAACGTGTGTAATAAACAGTTTTCCATCAATGGCAACTTGAAATTGCATATGAGGGTACATTCTGGTGAGAGGCCGTTTAGCTGCGAGTTGTGTAGTAGTCAATTTACGCAAAGCAGTGGTTTGAAGAGGCATCGCTGTACGCATATAGGTAAATGTGATAGCGTGAGTGCCTAAATAAAATGAAAATTGTCTTCAAGTATACAATCGTAACAAATGGATAGTTACTTTTTCATTTAAAGTAGTATTAGTAGTTCAACCCAAGCGCGCTCGCTGTATAGTCTGATAATAATTATTAGGAAACTTCAGGATGTAAAGTATATAAAAACAGTATTATACCTTATTTTTTTATTTTTTTTTATTTGTCTTATATATAATAAAAAAATAAAAACATATTTATGCAACGTTATGTCAAAATTTTATGCTAATCCATTGACTACTTTTCGAGTTTTGTATACATAAACATATGGAAGCTGAATTTTGATATCAAATGATTATGGAATCATGCTAGGAAAACTAACATCGTAAATTCAGATCACAATCTATTCAGTCTTCTAAGGTTATTGTAAGGCAGAGAGGTAATAAAATTAGTATTAGTGAGTTGTACAAATGACTTCCAAATTCTAGGCTTAAGAAAAGGTAAGAGAGGATGAGCTCTACCTTTAAATGTTGGGAAATAACAATTTTACGCTTTAAAGCTCATGTAAAAATGTACTTAGAATGTTTAAGAATATTTTTTATAAACTCTTTAAGTAAGTATATCGGAATAATGCTGGGTTTACGTCGAAATAACACTGAGGGCTACCACCAAGCTATTGATATTGTCACGACAGCTAAAATCATCGATGCCCAGGCGGGGCAATGCGTCAGAGTGTGCAGCGCCGTGTCCCCAACAACGTCGCGGCAGTCGCCGCAGTGGTGACAACCGGCCGTCTCTTGCCGGCCTATGCGACACAGGAACTGACCAAAACAACATGGTCAGTTTTCCTACAAATAAAGAAAAAAAAACATGGTCAGTCATTACTTGTGTCAGCCGGAAGGTAAGGCCGCCATCGCCATGCCGCCTCTCCAGCCAATGAGGCTTTTAAGCTAGCAGAAGCTCTCTAACTTGAATCTATGACTGTAGTACATAATTTATTTATTATTTATTTTATTTTATTTAATATATTTATTTTATTTATTAGAACCACCAGTGGTTATTACTATTATTGACATACAATATTCGGTACGAGATTTCGTTTATTTGTATAACCTTCTAAGGCGGACACAGCATGCATATTATTATGGAGCTTAATAGTGGAGAACATAGTTTTGTTTTGCTCTTTAATTAAAATGCTATAATTCTGCAGTCATAAGAAAAAGAAACGAACCTGCTAGTATATTTATATATATATATATATATATATATATATATATATATATATATATATATATATATATATATATATATATATATTTATGTATTGGTACATGCTTTCTTTTTTACTGATTCCAAATATGTAAAAAAAACAATATTGAAAATAATGTTAGATACGTCTTTTTTCCTTATAACGGCATTTTGGAGATTGGGGATAGCGACGGGTACATGTAGACTCCAGATTTCAGAATGTATATATTTGAGTTTTGACATCTTAATTTATAGTACACCAAATGTTGCGTTATCCAATAAAAACTTATTAAATATTTACACAGAAATGTCTCACATTCGACGAATCAGAAATGAATTTAGTTTACGCTAACTTCCGTGCACGGCGCTAACGTCGAAACGAGCCGTTTCCCGCGCAAATGGAAACCATTGGTCTTGTCTTGTGGTGTCTTGCGTGTGCGGTTCAAGACTGCAAATGTGTGGTGGCTACAGCAGTATTAGCAGAATAAACATTATTAATAAACAATTCCAAAGATAGCAAATATAACAAATAAAATAAATGAAGTTCAATTAAATATAACATTACAAAATTAAAATTTATTATGTTGCTGGTAATATGCAAAAGCTGAGACATGCGTGAACGACCGTTTGGTCGCTTACAGGATGTATACAACATCCTGTAAACGAACGAAACAATTAACACTTGCATGTAGGACATGCAAGTAACTTGCGCATGTAACCCACGCCAACTTCGTACTTGCGTAGTGTACAAAAACAATTATTAAAGTACGCCATTTTAGCTTTATATTTGTCTAAATAAAATTGCTGTTTTATATTTTAGTAAGGTACCCACAGTGTTATTTCGATGTTATATTTATTTTATTAGTAGGTATACATGTATACATTTTGTACTTAAATGTAAAATAAAATGAGATTATATTCAATACTAAAAATTTTCTCTTATTTTTATCCTATCCTATATCTAGAAGAGGGAGGCAGAGTGTATAGTCGTCACCTTATTAGTAACGGCCTGTATGCGTACAATTATATGACAAGAACTTATGGTACCCTAAAGTACATACTGTCATATAAGCCCTAATACCCTAAAGGCCGAGCCTACCTACCATATTAATAGATAGATAAACTCGGGATGACTGCACCATGTGTCCTAAGGTAACAGACGGACAGTAGACCGGATGTCTAGGATGAGGATGATAGATAACTCACTGCCTGTCAGATTCACACGACTGATCAAAGATGACTATAGGTATTTTGGCCACAGTGAGACGTTAGTAAGGTATTGAGACACAGAGAGACTTTAGGGCAACCACAGTAGTACTACCTGACTCATGAATCAAACTTGAGAAGTAATGCACAGTAGTCGTATTCTCAACACCTGAATTAACGCGGTCACATACCTACATTAATGACAAAATAGTATTAAGCGCATACTACTTAGTCTTTCTATTTGGGAGGATGGTAGTCTCGCTTGGGAAAAGTTCTTCGGCTAATTTCGGTAAGACTAGAAAGTAGTCCCCAATATGCGGGACAATAATACGGATATGGTGTAGTAGACTATGATGACTATACTGTCTAATTGCAATAAATCCTGCATTGATTTTATAACCAATAATTTATTTTGCTCTGTTTATCTTGAATTCTAAAGTCACCTTAGAATTAAAGAGTAACATTATTCGTCTATAATCATGTTTAATCGACTAACATTGTAATCGTATAAGCTGTCAAAATGGCGAATGACAGTTTGACAGCGCAGCTCCTGGTTATTGTATTGCTTTCACACGTAAATTTTATTCTACGAAATTGTAGATATTATACAAAAGATGACCGAAATATGGAATTTAAGTACGTTATGTCGTTGTTGTCATTCGGACGGGAGTTTTAAAAGCCTGAATTTTCCGTATCAAAGCATAAATGGTGTTGAAATCTACGAAATAATGTTACAAGATACTTTAGCAATAAGAGTAAGTATAAGTGTTATCAACAAAATTAAATAATCTATGTATTAGAAATATAAAATAATATAATATTTGATATCAACATTAATTTGTATTGTAAAACTCCTAAGATATTCGTCAAAACAAAGCTTAGAATCTATATTATGCTTGTCATTTCATATTACTAAATATATAAAAATACATATTTGGTTGGTGCGTAGCCGGGTGCCTTAGCTATTTACAAGATAATATTTTTTAACAGATGTTAGTTAAATCAAAAAGCTTTCTAGAGGTAATAAAGGAAATGTTGCATTTAATCTTTGTGTCAATATATTTTAATAAATACAGTTATAATAAATCAAAAAAATATACAGAGAGAATGGCTGAGCGTATAATTGGTACCTGCTGCCACTGGCTTTTTTCTAAGTGTGGTGGTATGCCATTTGCGCGTCCTTTCCGTGGGCAAATGGCAGTGAAGAGGCTAAGTTAGGCTTATCCAAGAAATAATGGGAACTTCTGGGTCCTACTGACTAAAGCTACTACTGTATGCCAACTCTATATTGAATTTCTTGTTATAATCAGCTCTCCTGAAGTCTTCTATTTTGACTTTTAACTTGAGATTAAACTGTTATACAACTAGTACTACTACAACTGTTAACATGTACCTATAATGGCCAGTAAACCCATGCATTCAAATGCACCCTAAACTGCAGCAGCGACTTATGCACTGACACCGACCGTCATCAGGGAGCAGTAGACAATAAACTAAAAGGGACGTAATTATGTACTTACAATTAATGTGCCCATGAATTCTTCACCTTTCTTACCATTTTTTTGATTGGTTTTCTTTTATGTATATTTCAACCATTATACATTAATAATTAGACCAGTGTGGACACTGGTGTAAACCCATAAATGCCCATAATCTATTACCCTGAGATACACATATGGGAACAGAGGTATACTATGTGACCTGTTCAGGGGAAAGTGGAGTTTTAAATACCACGCTTGGTCACAGGGGCGTTTGATGAGGTTTAGGTTTTCGCCACATAATCAATATCCTATAACAAAATCTTGCGCTTTTTCAAGCTATATTTAAATATGGCGACAAATGTGAGCCAAATTACCTATTGTTAACTTTCCGTTTGCAAAAAATTATTCAAAACCAAATTTATCAATTACAAATTACATAAAAACTGGAGGAAAAAGAGGGGGTATCTTGGCATATACTATGGATGGTCACTAACGAGAGGTCACCTTGTATGGGTATGTTCTATATCCTATATATTTATTTTCCAGATATCACAGCCACAAGTGGAAGCATCATACACAATATGCGATAGCTGCATAAAAAGGTTAAAAGAAGCTTCGGCATTCAAAGAACAAGTTCTCGCATGTGAAAGGGAGTTCAAAATCTATTGTACAAGTAAGTATCGACTGCACGGATGACGTAGTGGTTTAAGTCGTCGCCTCGCCACTGCCGTCGCGCCGAATGTTGTGGGTTCGATACCTACACGGGACAGTATGATACACAAATAGTTGTCAAGTTTCACGTTCGAGTCTGGGTGTTCTTTGTGTCCGTTATTTAAATGTTTGTTTCGCGACACAGGAATTGTTCCAAAGGCCGGGGAAGTCCTTAAAAACAATTATTAAGAATATCACACCTGTATCTTTGTGGAAGTCATTAAAAACAATTATTATGAATATCGCATTTGTATCTTTGTCTATAGGGGTAAGCAGATCAGACGAGAGAAATGTTTTAAATGTAATGTAATCCTAACTAATAATAATATATATTTATATTTATCGACTGCATTTTCACTTAAGATCAGGTGAGATCGCAGTCAAACGCAAGCCTATTACAGTATAAAAAAATATTATAAATGTGAACGACTAACGACTTAACTACTCGACCGATCATCATGAAATTGCGCACACACGTTGTCAGGGGTACAGAAGAAGACGTAGGGCTAACTTTCATTCGGAAAATGTTGCGCGCGGATTCGCTCGCGTAAATGTAGGTTAGGTAAGATTAGTAACAATACTTTCTTCTAAATAAAAGGTACCCTATGTTCTTTTCTGTTCCTCTGTCAACGTGTATGTGAAATTTGATGATGTTCGGTCGAGTAGTTAAGGCGTGAAATCGTAACAAACGAACTCACATTTGCATTTGTGAGAATGAAAAATATTAGTGAGAATTTTAAATTAATTTGATCCAAATTATATGTTTCAGATGAACAGTTCCTTAATGGAAATGTAGAAAGTGTTAAAACGGAAGTAGAATATAATGTTACTGAAAATGATGACGTCACAGATGTATATTATAATGAGGATGTTCAGCGTAAGTAAGAAAGACAAAGCATTTATATTTATCAATTATTTTAGGCATTACTTGGTAAAACCGATTCTCAATTAATTATGGGAGACCGTTAGACTGCCACGCAGAGGTCTCGTTATCGCTTGCTCTATCGGTGACTGACGAAGACTTCTGAGGCAAACGGTTATTTACTCGGTATTTAATAAGATTTCCAATGAATTTGAATGTTATAAAGTAGAAGACGTAGCGAGGGGCCGAACTGATCTTATGTGACTTTATTGTTAACGGTGAAGGCTTGGTAATGCGGTTACAAATCTTGTCTTAATATCTGCTACATTAACAACACCACTTTTGATAAGATCTTATTTTCTCAACCTACTATTTACAATTAAAGGTATCCAGTCGTTACAACACTAACTAATCTATACTAATGTTATTAAGACGAACACTTTATGTTTTTGGTTGTTTGTAGGGGCTTAACTCAAAAACTACTAAACTGATTTTAAAAATTCCTTCAATGTTAGAATGCTATATTATTACCGAGTAACATCTATAGGCTATATTTTATTTAAAATAAACATTGTTACTAACATAATCTAATCTACCTTCACGCGAGCCGCGAGCAAAAGTTAATAATTAATTTATTTTAGTATAAATTCTTAGTTTTACAATTGCATTTTAACAATCACATAAAGTGGACTTATAGATATTTGCCCGAACTGGGTTAAACCTGTGTTTCGAGCGACAAACTGCTTACATACTATTATCAGTATAAATAAATTTACACTATAATAACTTTTATAATATTCTAAAGGTAAAAGTAAAAACAATTAAGTTTAATATTCTACTTTAAAATTTTATTTACTGCTCGGTTTGGTCATATGACAGAGTTTGAATATAAGTAGAAATTGAGTTTTTACATCTAAAATGAGTTAATTAATAAATGCTTAATTCTCTATTTAGTCTATTTTACAAAAATGACCAGAGTAATGCAAAAATCTATTTGTAAAAATATGTTTTAAGCATGATTGTGTGGTAATAAACAATATTTATTCCTTTTTACAGATGACGATAATGTTTTACCTATAGATAAAAAGCCAAACATCGCTTTTATTAAGGAAGGTAACAAAATAGTTTACTTTTTAAAAATTAATTTACTATTAGAGCAATACAGGGTTTCGAGATTTCATATAACATTTTCTAGATACCAATGTATCCGTTAGCTTAACTATACTTTACCTGATCGCAAACCATTCCCAGATCCGTCTTTAGATTTCTAATAAGCATTTGATTTATGTATCACACAGCAATTTTTCTACAACATAAAAGAACAATCTTTACTTATTTACATAACGACGTTATCGAAATCTATAGATCGCTGGCTACACTTTATTTTGTTTAAATAAGTGCACCAACTTTATATTTTGTAAGTAAGTCAGGAGTGCCACAGGGTTCAGCTTTAGGACCGGTCTATATACTTTGATTATACTTTCTCTGAAGCATATTCTGATGATAAGCCATACTATCAGGTTGGCATACCTACTTGTCTGCCTGCCACGACGTAAATAGTATATTTTTTTACAGAAATCACCATTGAAGTGGACATAAAACACCCTATTGAAGAAGTTAAAAAGATAGAAAATGTTACAGTAAATGATAGTACCAAAACTGAAGGTAAACTTATCTAATAATACTTTTAATAATGAAAAGAAGTGAAAAATCTTTTTATCCACTTACTATCCAAACATCCTATAATTCGAACACTTAGTATTTTTTTATTGAAACGACTCTCCCGCTAGTAAGAATTTCTTTATTGCGGGTGACTTTACAAACACAAATAGTTTTTCTGTCTGTCTGTTCTTTGTGTCCATTGTTTGAATGTTTGTAAAGTCCCCCGCGACACAATTATACTTAGTAAATTAACACAAAGTTTTGTCTCGTATGGGAATCGAACCATTCGACACAGTGGCAATAGCGAGTCGACCTTAAACATTATTAAACCATCCTACCGAAACATTCCACCATGCTATCCGATCATCCTGTTGAATTTAAATTAGTACAGTCAGCAACGTAAGCCAATCAACACTTGCATAATTTCGATAGTCTCTTTCTTTCAAAATTATATCATGTGATGGTTTTTATAGCAACAATACTTAAAGCGTGAAAGCGTAACAAGCGCAACAAACAAACTCATTCGTATTTATAACTAGCTTTTGCCCGCGGCTTCGCACGCGTTAATTTAGAATTTGACAATCAATTCAGGTTGTACTCTGCTTAGAATAATATAATTCAATCATGATTCGAAAGACACGAGGCGCCATCTATTATCATAAGAACGTTGTTATTGTTTTCCTCGGGAACAGTAATTTTTTTCGGGATGAAAGGTAGTCTATGTTCGTTTCTGTACACTTGTCAACGTATATGCAAAATTTCAGGATGATCGGTTTAGCGGTTTAGGCTTGAAATGGTAACAAACAAACAAACTCATTTTCGCTTTTATAATATTAGTTAGGATGTTATATTTATAATGTTAGTTAGGATAATGGACAGCGGCTTGGTTGTATTTCCATTGATTCTAATAACTAATCACGTCATTTATTTCAGTCAAACATTTACACGAGAAGAAGAAAACGGATACAATAAAAAAACGTATTCGGCGGAAGAAATCATTGGAACAAATGAAACATGATTCCTTATATAACCGAAACTATTTAAGTAAGTATATATCTAAAGATACTATGACATGATGATAGCCGAGTTGAAGGCCGTTCGACTGCCACGCAGAGATCTCGAGTTGGATTCCAAGACGCGTATCTCTGACTTTCGAAGTTATGTGCGTATTAAATAGTTAATTATCGCTCCCTTTAACGATGAAGAAAAACATCGTAAGGGAAACCTGCATGTCAGAAAGTTCCCCATAATGTTTTCGATGAAATGTTAAGTCTTCCAACCCGCTCTAGGCCAGCGTGGTGGACTATGGCCTAACCCTTCTCACAATGAGAAGGTTTAGGCCATACACACAGTTTAATAAAGAGCTGATATTATAAGATCTTAAGTTTTGAAAATGAGTCTGTTAGGGATACTTTTTAAAGACTGATAAGATAAGATAAGATAAGATAATTTTATTTCTGAACAAACATACATTTGTGTTGAAAATTCTTAAAAACTAACATGACAAGAAATGGAACAAAAACATATAACAATTTTTTTTTTTTTTTTTTTTTTATATAAGAACACGAATATAGATTAAGAGAAATTCTTAATCTTTTATTAATGAAGGATCATTTGATAATTTTTTGTTGTGTCAAGGACTAGCAATTGTTTGACGGTAATATAAACACATATTCGGAAGCAAGAATTATTATTTTTATTTTTTAAGTATTACATTAATATAAAATGGCTTAGCTGACCACTTCATGTGCATTCAGAAACCACAAGTGGTCCATGGACCACCGGTTAAGAACCACTAATTTAGAAGAATAAGAACACAAATTAATGAAGTTCTTTCTTCTTATCTGTTTGTTTGTACAGTCAGCAACATAAGTAGTCAAACTCTAAATTAATTTGTAACATTAGTTTATGAATTCAAACTGTCTTATTATTAGAACGTATTTATTAAGTATCATTAAATTAACACCCTTTCAAGTATTTCCGTTGTAAAAACAAGACAGCAATTCGATATCTAAAAATTGTTCTGTGGCATATGTCGCTGACTGTACAGGTATCACCCAAAAGTTACTGAGCCGATTTTGATTAAAGCAACGTTTTATTTAATTCCGTTTAGTATAAGCGGCGATGTGATACGTTGTGTGATTCATATAAAAAATGTAATAGTATTCTAAATATATAAATACTTCTTTCCTTCCAGAATTACGAAAAAAATTGTACGATACATTTATAGTACAAGTGAAATCCAAAAACGGAATAACATATTCATGCAAAACATGCGAAGGAAGTTACCAGACAAAAAAAGACTTATACAAACACATAAGCTTGCAACACCACAGCAGATATAAATGCGAGCAGTGTGGAAAAAAATTCACATACAGCAGCCATTTAAAACGACATACAAGAATTCACGAGGAAAATAGCACATATGACTGTCGACATTGCGGCAAGAATTTTACACACAAGGCTAGCTTAAAAACGC